>CM074432.1:11688766-12288766 GCA_037101425.1 Elopichthys bambusa | reverse complement strand
TCAGCAACAAATACTTAATACTTAAAGACTTAATAGGCAATTTATTTTAAAACTTAAACATTTTTACATTTTATTATAGACTACAACATGCCTTAGATATTGATTAACAATGTTCTGATTCTTTATTGTTGTTTGGTAACACTTTACAGTAAGGTTATAAGTATTAGTTAACATTAGTTAATACATTAGTTAGCATGAACTAACAGTGAAAAATACTTTTTAAAATCAAAAGTTGTCTGTTAATATTATTTAGACCTGAGCTAACATAAACTAAAAATGAACAGCTGTATTTTTATTATCTAATGTTAACAAAGATTCATAAAAATAGTTTTGTAACAATACCGTGATAAAAGCTTAAGCAATCATTGTGATATGAAAATGTTATGCCATCACATGCCTAATATATATTCAATTGAAAGTAGACCTATGAATAATTACATGAGAAATGTTTGAAAACCACTTTGTATACTAATAAATGAAATATTTTTGCTTGTAAATGTCTCCTTGTATACCTTTTTATTAAGGTAAAACACATTTGATAAATATGCATTGTGTCACATTGATAAATATGCAACTTTTTTTTAATGCACTCCTACATTTTTCAGCTTACAAGTACATGTGCTCCTTGAAGAAAAAAGTAAGCATTAAGCCCTGTAGTGCACAATTCTAGGGGGTTGAGGAAGGTCCACAGGGTCAGCTGTAAGGGTAAACCTGCCTTAGATCCTCTTCTTTCATTTAGCCTTGAGCATAAATAGGAGTTCAAGAATGTAACCAGTTACCGTCATAGCTATTTGATCTATCATGCGTACCATTGTAATTTCACACATGTACAGCCATAAGACGGTAAAGGCATCGCCTATGTCAGTTCTGTAAAGCGCAAGAAATGCATTTAACCCAAAAAGCAAATCAACTGTGGAAGTGTTAGTGTGTGTATCTGCAGTATGTGCATTTGTGTGTTTTATGTCTATGTCGCTAGCTCAGAAACAGTCTATTAACATGGCCCTTGGCTTAAGGATATTGTAAAGGGAGTCAATTTACATGCTGCCTTGCTTTCGTTAAAATGCAACATAATAATGGCGAATGCCTCTAGCAATGTGTCAGGAGCCTTTAAATACTCTGCAAGTGAACTCGTTTGCTGAGTCAGAGTAGAGGTCTTGCTGAGAGAGATTTCTCTCTCTCTCTCACCTTCAGTATAACCTTCTATCTCTAACTGTCACTCTAAGTAGGCTTTTTAAGCCTAGTCATCTCTTGTTAGTCTATTTCTCTCGTTCTGGGTTTAATTGCTTTGGTTGTTTTTGTATCTATTTATTCTCCTTGCTCAAGTTTTGTTAGTTTTTTTTCCCCCCATATATAAATACTAGAATTACCAGAAATGCAGCAACTTGAACAGTATCAACAGTGACTCCATCCATTTTGTTTAAAACCCTGAGTTAATTCATGTGGTTCACATGGTGCTGTTCATCAATTATAGATTGCATTGGCTGTACCTACCTGATGATGTTTCTACAGAACAAAAGGTGCCTTGTCTGTTTTGGTTTAGTTCAGTAATTATGTACACCATATACAAAGCTGCTTTGACAGATATATTGTATGATATGTAGAATCTCCTTTTTAGGTAAAACTTTTCAGCACACTGTGTCCTAACCAGGCAACATTTTTTTTTACAGGCAAGTCCTACAGAAAGTCAGGAAACAAAATTAGTGTATTTGAATGAATTAAAGGGTAAGTTCACCCAAAATGATGAAGTTTGAGAGCTTTCTTTTTTTTTTTTTTTTTTTGAGTTGTTTTTGAGATCCAACAAAACTTCCACTTTCAAGTTCCAGAAAGGTAGGAATGACATCATTAAAGTACTCTGTGACTCCAGTGGTTTAAACTGCTTTATGAAGTGATGCAAGTGCTTTGTTTGCGCAAAAAAAAAACATAATTTACCACTTTATTTACAAAAATATTGATCTGCAACTCGATGCATGCGTGTTATGTTCAGACTCGCACATGAACTCAACGCGCTTTTTCTTCTGCTTCTTCTTTTTTTTTTTTCTCTCTCTTCTCCACAAACACTCACTTCATAAAATTGAGTTTAAGCCACTGGAGTCACATGGAGTACTTTAATGATGTCTTTTCTACCTTTCTGGACCTTGGAGTGGTAGTTGTGTTGGATCTCTGTAGAGGGACAGAAACCTCTCAGACTTCATCAAAAAGATCTATTTATATATATATATATATATATATATATATATATATATATATATATATATATATATATATATATATATAAAATCCATCATTAATCCCTAGAATGTAAGCCAGATGTAAAATGCCTGTCATGACTGTCAACAGTGATCAGAGTATGGGTTAAGAGTCATAAATTGTACAGTCTGATATTAAAGACTTTTAATTTCACACAGTCAGCCGTAGGCTTTAACCAAGATCTTGTTGGGGTTATATACAAAATCAAAGGACATCAAAAGCACATAATATACTTCTGGCATAATATGGAAGAGATTTTTATAGTGCCTGGTTTGGGTGGTGCCAGTGCTCCCTCAATGCTAAGCACGTCCCAGCAGCTATATCAAGGCAGCTAACAGCTCTGCTTTCCACCTGCGGTCCTCTGGGAGGCCTGTCAGTGACTGAGTGCTGTAATTACCTTAGCTGCTGTAGACACACAGTGGTTCAGGCTCTGCTTAATGTGGGTCAGTCACTGCGTGGGCTTAGTGTCGGGCCACTGTGGGCGCTAAGTGTGTGAGGCTAAAAGAGAGAAAGCTCCCAGTGCTATCTGCCGAGTCATAGCATTTCACACATACCAGAGGAGACACCAGGCTCAAGAGGTCCCTGTTCCTCGGGAGTTAACATATCTCTCTCTCTCTCTCTCTCTCTCTCTCTCTCTCTCTCTCTCTCTCTCTCTCTCTCTCTCTCTCTCTCTCTCTCTCTCTCTCTCTCTCTCTCTCTCTCTCTCTCTCTGTCTGTCTGTCTGTCTGTCTGTCTGTCTGTCTGTTAGTTCCTTTCTCTCTCTTTTTCAGTCTCTTCCCACTTTCCCTTTCCCTCCTGCTGGAAAAGATCTGTTGTGCCTTAAGTTGTGAATGGCAGAGAAAATGTTGAGTGAATACTACCCACACAAGTGGTAACTGTTTTCGGAATCATCTGACTCATTTGTGACATGCCTTCTATCCATATACTAAGTCAGTATGTCTAAAAAAAAAATATCCAGCTGGGTGTTTCCTGATAAATAGTACTTAGAATTTGGCTGCTTTTGACATAATTTGTACAGGTAAGTACAGAAAGCAGAGAGGATGCAAAGTGTTATGATTTCATGTTATGATTTTTTTTTTGTCCGTTTTCGGCTGTCTGTAAGTAAATATGTTCTGATTATTTCACTAGTGTTACACATAAATGGCCTTACTGGCCTTACTAGGAAGTATTCATTTCTTTATAAAATTATTTTAAAAATATAAACATTTAAATTACTAATTTGATACAATGCACTTACTGTGTACATACATGTTTTTACATTGTACTTATATTTAAAAAAAAAACAATGTAATTACAGCTGTAAATAATTTCTCTAATTACACTGTTTTACCCTTCCCTTAAACCTTAACCTACCCTTAATCCTAATCATACCACGAAACCTGTCCCTAACCTTACCTGTATCCCACCTCTTTGTATGAAATATGCATCTGGCAGTCAGAAAATGCACTGTAAAAAGAAGCAATATGGTATTTTTCTTAGAATAATTATATTTTGCTTTCATGTGAAATAATACATTTTAAAGGGGTCATAAAAAGCAGTTTCACATTTTAGTTTCTTGAGGTTAGTTTATAAAGTTTGCACAGTTTTTTGCACCAAAAGAATGTCCAATATTTGTAAAAATTATCATTTTCCATCATTTTCGCTCTCTATGGAAAACACTCAATTTCAAAGAGCCTTACCTGTTGCAGAACGGAAGTAAACACCCACTGCTGTGATTGGCTAACTTCATTGCACCGTAGCCAAACCCTCCTTTACAGCATGTTGTGTGTTTTGATACTCAGCATGGCAAGCGCTGTGATAGAGCTGTATATGTTTGAGCCTGATAAACTTTTTTTTTTTTTTTTGCAAAACTCGATACGCTTGGTGTTTAATACCATCGAAATGCTGGAACAGCGTGTCTACACCGGGCGCTAGTGGCATGATGTGACAAAAGACAGTAGAACCCATTATAATCAGTGATGCTGTTAACACTAAATGCGGCGTGACTGACAAATCCCCAACAGTCAACTGATGCCTCATTCTATTTATGACGTACTCCAAGTGCTCATGCTATTTATGACATAAAGGGCAAATAGATTTGGAACGTTCGCTTTGTCTCATCCAGTGTAGACTTACCTGCTTTGCCTCCAAGTACAAAATGCTTGGTAATGCCAAGTACCTACTTGGTACCTTTCAATGATATATATATATATATATATATATATATATATATATATATATATAAACAGCAACATTTGAGGAAAAAAAATCACAAAACAGTCCGTTGCATGCATGCATTTGTAATTCTCTGGTCTTTAAGAAAGCTATGCTTGAGTTTTTTGGAGGTGAAGTTTCTTTACATTCACTGACGGAACAACAACAGATTTGACGGTCTTACTCGACATCTTTGTCCAACAGTGATCCTCTTGTGATAGATGGACAGACATGAGTTGTTCAGAGCACACCTATTTGATTACATACGACCATGACGCATGTTAAGGGGTGTGTCAAGGAGAATCATCACGAAGGGTAGAAAAGAATAATTCATATTTTAAACTGGGGAAAATTAAATTAAACTGGGTTAGTTTTGAGTTCTGAAGCTTGCAGAGTAAACTCCTATGTGTAAATATCAAGAACATTTTAATTGTTCCTTTCATGACTCCTTTACGGCTGTCAAGGCGAACGCTACAAATGAAAACAGTGTTTAATATTGAGCAAAACTTCCACTCAGGTTGAACAAAAATTTCACAGAGCTTTGTAGTCTAGTCCTAGAATTCTGAATTCAGAATCCCTTTGTTCCTGCACAGTAAGCAGCTACTCTGCAGGAACAAAGAGTATCCTGGGCAGGAGATATCTTCAGTCAGATACTAGATCTGAAGATGGTGACATTGAACAATGTTGTCTGGTTGACACTAAAATGTCCTAAAAATGCCAAAACTGTGACTTAAAATTCTGCAATTATTTTTGAACTGAAAGTAATGACCAGTGTCAGCTTTAGATAATGTAAGATAATAGTTTGATGAAGAAACTCTTTGTACATCTCTAAATGGCTTGCAAAGAAATTATTTGGTGTAAGAAACTCTCTGACAGTTTAAATGGCAGCTTGTAGCTAAAATGAATGTATTGCACAATATATATATATATATATATATATATATATATATATATATATATATATATATATATATATATATATGTGTATAGTAACAAAAATAAATAGATTATTTGATATATTATTTGATATGCATGAGAGAGAGAGCAGGAACACAAGCATACTCAAAGCTGCATGGTTTGCAGTGTTGCAGGAGTCCTAGATTGTGACATCATATCCTGTGTACCATATTCATTACAGTGTCTGTAACTTTCCATGCTCAAAGCTAGGGTTGGGTTGAAAATATTATTATTATTATTACTATTATCATTATTTTATGAACAGATATCAATTCTTAAATCCCAAGGATCAATCTTTTAATCTATGCTGTTTTCATTTGATGAAAAAAAAATTCATCAATTATTTAATCAATCTAATATCAATTATTTATAGCGCACCTCCAACAAATTGCAATATGCTTTGTTACTTTTGTCTCAACTTTCAGCTTTTTTTATTATTTTTAAAAATGTTTTTAATGAAATTCAAACAATAAATATAGCTGCAAGCAGCGATTGTGCATTTAAAGCAATTTTAAATTCATTCAGCCCTCATTACCAAGCATACAATCTCAATTTAATTTAAATAAAACAACGCACTTAGAACATACATAGATACTTCCTATTCAGATCATGTCAGGGGAGACACGCAGAGTGGTTAAAAAAAATTATTGATTAATAATTTCAGTCAATACATTATAACAGAAACAATACTTTAAAAAGCAAAAAGAAGTATGTTTTTGGACAGATGTTATGTTTCTGCTCCTCTGTTTTCAGTCAGATCATTTTAAACTGTAAATGGCTATAATGCAGAGAAAACCTGTCTGAAAGCAAACTAGAGTCGCGCTAGTAAAGTTTTGATGAATGATGATTGTAATGAAGGTAAAGACAATTACAGTTACATACAGCATTCATACATTAGGCACATGAGACTAGAGTCCGTTATTATTAAACAAACCGTGTGTATGCGCCACTTTTGGTGCACTGTTCGCTATTGAAAATTAGTAAAAACTGGGGGGTAGGGAGGCACCGTTGTGTACGTCAAAAGGGAGGCCCACTATCTTTGACTTTGAAAAGATATAGACCAAAATTTAAAGAATAGATCTAAAAAACAGAAAGTTATAGTTTTAAAATACATCAAAGGTTTCCCCAACTCTATTGTTTGTTTGTTTTTGTTTTTTTCTCTGCTCATATTTTAATATTCATTTGTCTGAATAATGAGTGTATTGTAGGTCTGTGTTTTATTGGGTTTTTTTCTCCCCTCTTCCCACCGTCTACACTCCCAAATTTCCACAGCTTTACACGTCCATTTTTCAAGTCTTTCAAATCTGCAAAACAGTCTGACATAAAATGGTTAGAAAATTCTCTTATGAAAGCACTCACCGTGCTCTCCTAGCTAATTAGGTGTTAAAATGCAAAAAGGTCTGCACTCTAAAAAAATACTTTATTATATTCAAGTGGGAGATTAAAAAAAAAGTACAAACATTTCAGCTGTTTGCCTTTGTCAGTGTAACAATTCACTTGTTCTTAATTGTTATACAAAAAGCACGCTACCAATCTTCAGGTGATCATAATCAAACAATCAAGCAATCAGTCCACAGACTCCAGTTTAACTCCATCTGGAATAACAATAAATGAAAATAATGATAAGAACAATAACACATCAGGCAAGAATGCCATTTATAAACATTGAAACTGATACTAGAAACTATAGTCGATAAGGCGGATCTACAGTAGATTTGTGTATTTTAGGTAATGCACAAAGTATTGGGACAACTGGATGATTGGAATTCCTGTTCTGTTATCTTTGGACTATTTATCTTACTTTAACAATATTTATCTATTTTGTATAAATATTGCTCCCCTTTATCTGCTCTTTGAATTTTTGAATTCTCTTCAAAAATAAAATGAGTCCACTGCTTCTTCTGTGGCTTAAATGCTGGAAGTACATAAAGACTCTTACGATAATTGTTACAGCCAACATTTTAGATTGTTTAACATGTATCTGAGACATTCTAGTGAGGATATAAACATGGTGGACAGTGTGCAGTTCACTCTAGGGAGGAACTGTGCTAATAGGGCGGAGTCAATTACCAGTCATGGGTGAGGCCTGTTCCACTGTAACATCACAATGGGTAGAAAACATGAACAATTGAATATAATTGGAAATATGCACCAAATTGTCTCCTGCTTTGGTTGACTGAGTGCACCCAAACACTGCATCGTCTTCGTAACCTTCAGAGCAACAGATAAACTCGCACTACATGGAAAACAAAGAGAATGACTGGAAAGCCACAGTTTTGCTGCTTGCAACTAATGCTGCCAGTGTGAAAGCACAATGGGCATGTGCTGCTTCTGCTCTGCTTATGCGTCCAGTGTGAAATAGGCATGAGTCATGCACTGAGGAAAATGTGTTTCACACATTAGGTTTAAGAAATTCATTAATCACTGCTGTAAAGTGACATCACTGGCAGATGTTTTTTGTTCACTGTGTGCAAAGGAGATTAATCGATAATCAAATTCACTGTCAATTAACCATGTAAAAATGTTGTTAACTCTAAGCCATATTCAGCCATACTCAAGCTGAAGTACATTAATTTAATACTTTACTTTGTGTGTGTCCTATTTAAAAATGGATTATTTGGATTTTACATGCTTTTAAATAACTTGGTTGAGGTCCTGTACGGAATCTTTTTGCCTTACATTTCCTCATCCCGTATGATCATGTTACATCCATTGTCCCCCTTTGCTGTCCCGTGAGATGGTCGGAAGCTGGGGGAAACTCTTGGACGCAACTAGATGCTGATGGGGTGAAATGTCAGGCTTCATTCACATGGCTGTGTGGAATTTAGGCATACTTGAAAGCAGAATTCCACCTCTTGGAAGTAGAGAAGGGAAAAGGGAACCTTGCTATTGTGTGTCACTGTTTTTGAAAGAGCTCAGTTTCCTTCAGCCTTCCTTTTTCCACAGTTCTATCTGTGATTTGATACATTTAATTGTACTATATTGTTAACATGACATTAGAGTCAGAATAAAATTTTTAATATTATTCAAGGCCTTAAAAGGATAATTCACCCCAAAATTCATATTTTGCCGTCATTTACTCACCTCATGCCGTTCCAAACCTGCATGACTTTATTCTGTTGGACACAAAAGAAGATATTTTGAAAAAATAAATAAATGTCTGTTTATTTTGTTTATACAGTGAGAGTCATTGGGCTCCATTATTGTTTTAGACCAGTGGTTCTCAACCTTTTTTTCCCCACTGGTCCTCATATAATCTCACGTGCCACAAATAATTATGACATCACCAATGCAAACCAACCAGACTTAATGTCAGGTCATCAACATGTTTTCCATCACCTTGAAGTTGCAGGATATAGCTTGCTTAGGTGAACTGTGATGTCTGCAAGAAAAGCAAGGCTTGTTTTCCACTCACTGCAGAACAAGGTCTCAGTAGCCACCGTCCAATTCGTCCAACAATGCAAAAAACTGGCGATGCATTAGCGGGCGTGCTTGAATGAAGTTGACCACCTTGACCAAAGTGTCCATAACCTTCATGAGGTATCCATCAGCTAAATCGCTGCATAGTGGTTGCTGGTGCACAATAAATTCCAAATTCAACGTCAAGGGAGATTTTTTGCATTTCAGCAACAAGACCCTTGTGTTTTTCAGTTGTTGAGGGTGCACCATCAGTAGTGATGGAGACAACTGAGGATGCTGCCGGTATGTTCATGTTTTTGCATGCTTGACTAAGTGCTCACCCCTTGTTCATTCATGTATCGATTTCAATGCCAATAAATCTTCTGTAAACTCAAAAGTCACACATCTCACCCAAATGCAAAGCTGAGTAATGTCTCGGATTATGTCAGCCAAACTGAGTACTGAAGCAGTGGCTAGCTTAGTTCTTAGTTGTTCTGTCAAGTTCTCTGACTTTTCTGAAATTCAACACATAACTGTCATTACTGAGCTGTATGCTTTTTATCCTACAGATTGTCTCACTTTTGTTGCTCAGATCATCAGTAAAACACATTGTGATTCCAGAAAACATCTTTTAACCAGGTCCCCGTCACTGAATGGAGTGCAGTGTTTGGCAAGGAGCCACGGAATTTTGAACGATGTTAATGTCACAGCCTGGGACACTTTTAAGCTAGCTTGCATTGTATTCAGTTCAGCAATCACATTTTTAAGACTAGTTATCTTGAGAGCACTGTCCTGGGATCCAGATGGATATTTCCTGTCAAATGTTGCATGGGTGGTACCTAAATGTCTTTTGACAAGGCTGCCCATCTCACCACAGGTTGTTTTAGACACACTAGGGAACCAAGAAAAACTTGTTTTATAAAACTGTTGTTTTATTACACTGTCTATCATTGTATTGAATACATTTCGTTTATTTATTTATTTTTATTTATTTATTAAAAAAAATTCAAAAACATTTGAGAATGAACTTTCTGTTTAAGGATAGTTCATCTGCAAGCTAAAACACAATGAATGAGCAGAGCTATTAGCGTTTTTCCCTTGGTCAGGCAATTTTATACAATGGAAAAACACGGCTGTACAGTCATTTTGTGGAATAATTGTCATTAATTGCATCTTTGGCAGTTAATACTTAACTTTTTTCAGTTTGGTACACTAATTAAGTTATCTTATGTCTGTCCACAACTCTATAATGCAATATTTAAAGGTATAGTTCATCCAAAAATGAAAATTCTATCACAATTTACTCATGATGTTTCAAACTTTCACAGAAGAAAGTGACTGAGTAAATGGTGACTGAATTTTCATTTTTGGGTGAACTATCCCTTTAACTCAAGAGCTAAAAACTTCATAAAAGGTCCTTTACATTGCCCATATCCAGTAGCATAACGGGTCATCCCACAAGCTGCCCTATTGAGTGCCCATCAGAAAACACTACTTGTCAGTGTGTGCACATTTCCTTTATAGCTTGTGTGTCCATCTGACAGAAATATGGAGGTCTGCCCTCGTCATCCCAGACAAAGTCTTAGTGTCTATGCTGGCCACATGAAACACCCTCTGTGCACACAGGCCAAGTTCCTCTTTGACCCTGTTTGAAGTCTAGTGGACCATCAGCATTTAAAAAATACATTGTGACTCATTCGTACTTGATTGAACAAACACACAAAGCCTCAATGTTTTTTGCTGACTTATTATAATTATTACATTAACCATATTTATGTAACAGAAATAGTCTGGTTTGGTTACAAACTCATTATGTCAGAGTCACACCCACAGTGATTTGAGCTCCAGACTTGTTAAGTTTGAATCCGGAGAGTGTCAAATCATGATCCTGTTCTCCTTATATCTCCTTTTATTTTATGTCTCTAGGCTGCCAATTGCCTCAAAAATATTTGTCGTTGTTAAATGCTCTTTGATTTTGTCTTAGCTTCCCTTTATCTATCAGGTCTGATTCATTGTTTTGGCTGGTTCCACTGTACAAGCAGATTTTTATTCTCTGTCGTAATGTTTCCTAATCCTCTGTCATGGAATCGGCCTTTCTTCCTTTCTATTCATGTCCGCAGGGCCAGACATGAAATACCCTTGCAAACACAAAGTGATTCGACAGTTCAAACATTTGTCTCCATGCATAATTTTCTTGCACACAAACCAACAAACAAACCTAAAGCATGACTGCATACTCACAAACTCAATAATTTTTGTCCGATTCTGAAATGCTGTCATGGATGAGGTAAGAAGCAGATGTGCATGAAGTCATGCTGTCAATCAGCAGGACAGTTCTAGTTCTTGTTAGTTTCTAGTCTGAGTCCCTGCTGTCGAGAGGAGGGTATTTATTGTGAATGTTTCAGACAGCACAGTGTACATCAGTTTTCTTTTCAACTGGCTCTTAAACTGCCTGCTGTATGCTTTCCTCAGCCATGTGTGTGCAGCCAGTCTTTACACAAAACCAATTTCACTCCAATTTTCACTCCAGCTGTTTGTGTCAGGATGTCTAGCCACCCGTTTTCATACATTTATTCATTCACAGAATATTTTTTAAAAAAAAATGTTACTTTGCATTGATAGGCAATAATATAAAGGATTAACATCAGTACAACCTCACAGGTGTCCATTGATTTCATCATTGTTTCATAACAGCAGCCTAGAGCATTCCTGGTGGTACAGTATAGTGTAAACACACTCCTACTTACATATGTAGGTTGTAGTATGGTTTTATTATATTTACAGCATTTATGCTTATAAATGAGAGATTTTTATCTGTGTGGTTTTGTCGTAGTTTCCCATGGCAACCATTTCACTCGAACCTCATTCACTCGGCTATGATGTGCAATCATTTCCAACACTTTATTGACTTACTTACCTTTTTTTTTTTATTATTATTATTAATTTCCTTTACCAGATGACATCGGGCTGAGCAGCAGGGGTATAGTTGGCATTTGGTGGTATACATTCATCATTTTGCTATTTTAAAGCTTGCAATCGAAGGCCAGTGAAAATATTATATGGTGGTCTAAAAATGAGAAATAGGAAAAAGGATACCTCTATAGGACCTTGAGTATGTGTAATTTATGTAATTGTCAAACATTTGTATTTGTGACAAATGTTAAGTAATTTGACAATATTGACATAACCTAGCATATAAATCCATGTAAACAGGCTCCCGTGCATACAAAGTAAACCACTTTTTTTTTTTTTTTTTTAATGGCAAGAATAATATAACATTGGATTCAATGATATACAAAATACTGCACAATTGTTAAATGTAAAAATCAAAAATGTGGTGTAGTAGGCTACTGTGTAGCATACAGTAAAACAAGCACATGCTCACAGTCTTGACATTTATTATGCTGCTTGAATTGGTTCTAAAAAACAAATGCACATAATTGCATAAGTACTGAATTTGCTCTGGTGAATATGAATTATTTTAAGTACAGAGTATTCATAGATTATCTGCCGACTGCAACTGTCAAATCTAGCCCATTGGCACGGGAAGGTTGACTGCTATTTGCAAAAATGTGCTTTGATGCGTTTGCCTAATAACTTGTAGAACTGTATGGCCAAATTGCCACTTAGCAGTCAAAAGCTGCAAATGCATTTGCAGTAGAAGCAGCATTGGTACCCGCGGTGGCAAAATACTTATTCTGGTTGAGTACCATCTACAGGTACATACAATATTTTAGGCCACAAGAAAGTTTTGACAATGCCAGGAGTGAAATCCATGCATACATGCTCCATGACAAGGTCACAGACATGCTTGAGGGACATTAAGGTCAGCAACAGAACTATCTTAAGGGTCAAAAACTGTTCTGAGACCGACTCCGAGGCTTAAAAGGAGCTCCTGAAAGACCCTGCAGGACCACATAAAGATCATCTTGCTTCATGCAGAAAGTGAGAAACAAGCATATGCTTCCCCAAAGAAACACCTCCGTCCAGCATGTGGAAAGCAGCAATAGCTGCTACATAGACCTTCAGTGTGGATGGCACCAGCAAAAAACTTGAACCTCTATTGAGAGACCATGAGTCAACAGAGAGTTCAACGGCCAAACCCAGACGCTCCAAATCAGAAGGTTCAGATGCCAAATTTTCTCCGACAATTGCAATAACAAATCCGTCCTGATTGGAATTTTCTAAGGCAGAGCAATCGGGTCAGAAAACCACACTTGGGGAGGGTCAACGTGGAGTCACCAGCAGAAGATGCAACATGTCTTTCTGCGCAATGTTCGGTTGAAGCAGCTTGATCGCCTGGAATGCATACAGGCTTTACCTCGGCCATGCCAGAGCCAGGACATCTATTCCCAGAGGCGCCGGGTCTGGCGGGGAGAACCACAGAGGACAATGATCGTATCAAATGTATCAACCTCCTTTCTTCAGAAGTGTTGCACTTGTAAAACATGCGGTGAAACCACACAACGATGCTACCACCATCATATTGTCTGTCCTGACAAAGATGTGGTAGCATTTGATCATTTGAAGGAACCGATTCAAGGCTAGATGAACCGCAAGCAACTCCAGGCAATTTATGTGCCAGGACTGATTCTTGCCCCTCCACGGGCTGGAAGGCTGTCACAGAAAGCACCCCAGCCTGTCAGAGAGGCATCCAACGTCACCAGCATGTGACATCATTGAACACCCCCTGTGGAAACACCCTGGGACAAAAAAGACACACCATGACGGCCTGGCCTCAAAAGGGACCGACAGATGCGAGAGACCAAACACTAGTGAGAGACAGCCATGAGTCTAAATCCCCTCCTAGAAAACAGTATGCTGCTTGGACAGGAGAGAGCTCTTGTAAGGTTCAGCCTGAGTTTCTTATGAATGTCCTGGAGTCTCAGTGGAGCCAGGACAGCATCCATACACTTTATGAACGTACAAGGTGCTGACGCTAGGCTGAAAAGAAGCACCCAAAATTGGAATGCTTTGCCCCCAAAAGTGAACCTAAAAAAAACTTCCTCTGTCTCCAGACAAACTGAATGTGAACATAAGCATCCTTCAGATCCATCGTGACAAACCAGTCACCTGGTTGAATCTGCGACAAGATCTAGGTGGAAGAGCGTCAGCCGAGGCCATGCTGTCCTCCTCGGTATTCGAAGCAACAGTAAGAAGAACATTATCCAGGCCAAAAGAGACCGCATTGCATGCTTCCGGGCTGAAACCTAATTCCTGCTGGATGAATTCCATAGGGGAATTCATGAAGGTGTTGCAATTAGGAGAGTGAGAGAGAAAGGGAGAATCCTGTATGTTCATTTTCCACAAACTTGCATTCGTTATCAGACCCCCAACCTCAAAAACATAGTGACAGGGAGTATATGAGTCAGCTTTCAAGAACACGAGTGCAGCGTCTTCAAGGGAGATCCTCACAGTGAGAGCAGTGAGAAGTAGCAAGCAGCGCTGCTCTAGCATGAGCAACGGCAAGGTTCTTCACACACCTACTGTGAGTGTCAGCGGTGACTATAAAGCGGGAACTCGGAGCAGCGCACTTCCTAAAATTCATGGTGTTTTTCGTCATGAGGAGAAAAGAATTCTGCGCAGTGTAAATACTGAAGCGCACAAAACGAAGAAGAGCACGGGTCAGAAAAATTACTTCTTGAAGAACAAGAAATCTGAGGAGTGATGCTTATGTAGTGTGAGTGACACAGTATCTCTTAAAGGAGTAGCGTCTGCACCATCATATTCTATACCGGATTCGGACAATCGGTACCACCCACAGGTGTTCACATAGCATCAGCTACTGATGCAGCGTTGAATGAACCTATGAAAGAAAAAACGGATGTTAATAGGTTTTCTTATCAAATATTTTCCTGTTTGTGCTGGTTCTCTTGATTTGTGTTTGTTTTCTACACTTCTTCCCTCTCACCCACTGAATTCATGTAACCGGATATTAAAATGTCCAGCTGGATAAGGTCCATTCTTCTGTTTCTCTCTAGTCTTTGAGTCCTTTACTTCCTCCTAACCTTAGTGTGCCAGGGACGCCAACTGAGATGCATGTGGGTATTGCCTGACATTGGCACAGTTCTTTAAGCCAGCCTTCAAATCTGCTAGTGGGCATGCCATACTTTCTCTCTGTCCCTCGCCATCTCTCTCCCACCCTCCTTTTGTTTTGCCTGTGTGTTGGTTTGTCTCATTTCCAGTGTGATTTAATGGTTAAACAAAACTCAAAGCCTCAAGCTTCAAAGCACACCCCTATGAAAACTGTTTTGTCCTTCCCAGCCTTCAAGTTTACTAACGCATGATTAAAATGATTAAAACGCTCTTCCAGGCTAGAGTCTAAATGACAGTTCTACACTTTGTCTTTGAGTTGGCCAATTCTGCAACATTCTGCTTTATACACAAGTTCCATTTGTGACTGGATTTCATGATTCTGTCCGCGTTTTCTGCATTGCGGAAATCATAGGGACTCTACATGGTATTTGCCATGTTAAAAAGAGAAGGTTGGGTTATTTATTTTTGTGTTATTAGTAAGAAAGGTATGCGGTAAATGGAGGTCCCCTCTTAATACATTATACATAGCGCTCTTTATGGCCTTCAATTGTTTCAGCTACGCTACCAGTGTATTGTGATCATACGCAAAATTAAAACCGGTATACCAAACGGTATACTGCCCAGCACTAACTGTGCCTTAATTTCATGCTTGTGTCATACAGAAATTTGAAATATCTTTTTTGCACACCCAAAGTTAAAGGGTCATATAGTGGGTATATCTTTTTAAGCTCTTCTCTGTTATTAGTTATTATGCAATCCTCTGATTCTGGCTCTCGTCAGCAGGAGTCCTTTCACAGGAATTCAGGCCCTCAGAAAGAGGACTAAGTGAATATTTCTATGTTAAGCTGCTTGTGTTTTATAACAGTGAATGTGAAAATGAATAATGAATGTCTTTCTCCGGAAAAACAGGAACAAGCTAGAAAGATAAAGCCACAATCTCTAAAAGATTACATATTCTCATATAGTGTATATGAAAGTTGTGTTTCTGTTTCAGGTGATTGGTGAATTAGTAAGACCTCTGGTTAAGGTTGCCAGGGTGATGTCAGGCAGACAGTGTTTATGGGTAGAGGGATTTGAAGAAGGATTACTGCTCATTTGTGCTTTGGCTTTGCCTCCCTTGTAGTTACCACTAAATGAAAACTGGCAACCGCAATCATTGGCTTAAATGTTCTACTAATCCTCTTTATATTATTCATATTGCATGTGCTACCAGAAAACATTTGTTGGG
Organism: Elopichthys bambusa; assembly: GCA_037101425.1. NCBI lineage: Eukaryota > Metazoa > Chordata > Actinopteri > Cypriniformes > Xenocyprididae > Elopichthys > Elopichthys bambusa. Next base: position 12,272,706 of record CM074432.1, on the reverse strand, counting down.
AAAGTAGATGGATTCTTGGAAAATGAGGGCTTTCCTAAGAATTTGTGATGTAACTGTCTGAGTATTAAATTTCAGAATTATTGATTGGGGAAATGAAAGACCTGAGAAGTGGTCATTGCAATAATGGCAGTGTAGCCAAAACATTCCTACTATGGTCATCACAGAGTAACCAATATTTGAGTTTGTAATAGTATATTATTATTATTATTATTATTATTATTTATCATCCCTGAGTTCAGTGTGACATTTTATACATGAATTTGTATGAAAGTTTAGGTAAGCACAGAGGACCAGCAGTTCTAAGAAGATCATGTGGGCACATGCAGCCACTATTAGCCACTAATTCGCCACTAATTTGCCAAACCTAACAAAAAATAGTAATGAATTGCCATTAGAGTGTGTTGAGCTCTCTTAAATAAACTGAAACAGTATGTACCTTTTATTGTAATAAAAACAAAAACTCAAAAATATGATTCCAGTGCCGTGTTGTACATTTGTATTTTTAGTGGGTTTTATTTTATTTTTATTTTATTTTTTTAAATCATTTTAAATAAGAGTGTTAATATGTCTGTATTTATATTTTTATTGGCCCCCCTGGAAGTTTGCCTAGGCCCCCTAGTGGGTCCCAGCCTCCTAATTGAAAACCACTTCTCTAAGGCTTGTTGGAAAGTACATTTTGTGCTGTTTATGCAGACCTGTGCAGTTGTTTGGCTCTGGGTTCATTCTCTTTAAACGCTGTTCAGTGCAGCTTAATTCAGTTCCAAAAATATGGCCTTATTTTTCAGCAAGAGACACAACAAAGCAGCAGCCCTTTTGGAGTTCTGTGGATGGATGTGTTCCATCTAGTGTGTTTGTAAATGTGTGTTAATTCAGAAAAAAACAATATATAGATAATTTGTTCATATTTTGTGTCCACTTTACATTTAATTTTTCTTTAAGTCAAGTATTTGATTTAAATTACAAACATTTTTGTTAGTCAGTATCTAATAATGATGTAAATAAACAATTGTTGCCAATTATAAATATGTTTCTATTTCATTCAATACTGAGAATTATCGATGAAATAGTTAATCTAATTGAAAATTGACTTTTTACACATATATGTGTTTCTGTTATGTGGAATCATATTGTTAACATAGCAACATGCTAACATCAGGCCCGGATATATTTTAATTTCAATGTTCTGCAACCGCTGCATCAAGTCAAGTCATGTCACCTTTATTTATATAGCGCTTTTTACAATGCAGATTGTTTCAAAGCAGCTTTACAGTGATAACTGGAAAATAATGCAACAATGTTTTGGCTGTATAGCAGCTCTAGAAGAAAATGGTGTAATTGTCCAGCTAAAGTAAGTTCAGTGTCGATTTATTTATGTTGTGAAAATCATTAGTTATTAATTTAGTTAATCTATATAGCAGCTCTAGAGATCACAGTGATGTCATCGTCCAGCTCAGGTCAGTTCGCATACAGTGGTGTCAATGCAGGCAGATCAGTAATATTGTTGAATATTAAGTGTCCCCGACTAAGCAAGCCAGAGGCGACAGTGGCAAGGAACCCAAACTCCATCAGGTGACAGAATGGAGAAAAAATCCTTGGGAGAAACCAGGCTCAGGCGAGGGACCAGTTCTCTTCTGGCCAACAAATGAACAGTGCATGATTATGATTCAGGCAGCATTACTAGTCAGAAGTCAGATTGGGATCGGAACATTCAAAATATTCAATCCAGTTCCATCTGGTTGAAGATCGGATTCACCACGCCGATATAGAGACTGGTTTTGCTAAGGATCTGTGCCGATGACTGTTGTGTTGATGAGGCCTTCACAGGAGATTTTTTGTTGACCTGTTCTCTGCTGACGCTTCAGGGATGCGTTGTGGACATGTATAGGCACAGGTCCTCCATCTGATCTGGACACGGCCCGGATCTGGCTGACTACAGTAAACCTTGGGATAAACAGAGAGACTAATATTAGCGTAGATGCCATTCTTCTTATGATGTGACAAGTACATTGGGTGTTATGGGAAGTGTTCCTGGTTCCAGTTGATGTAATTTATGCAGACTAACAATGGATATTGGCCCCATGTCTGCACAGCTTTCAACGTATACTCAACTGCGAATGAACGCAGATTTATGAGTTTGACATATGTGCAGTACAATTGCATGCACTGTTGTACATGCATTATCTGTGCGGACACAAAAATTGAGATGTGCAGAAACGGTGTGCACAGACACCCGTGGACCTTCCTGATAATGAAAATTACGTCACGCAGACAGTGCGGAATGCGGAAAGCCAAAGTGTTCTGCGAAACCGCTCCAGTATACTGTGTTTTTTAGGACCAAAATCATCTCAAAAAGAGTTTTTGCTCTTCCAAAATCTTTTTTTTTTTTAACCTTAACCTTATTAGGAGTGATATTTTGTTATGTTCTTCTGAATCTTCTGTTTATTCTTTTCAAAGTGTTTTTCTTCTAAAGACATCCGTGGAGTGTTTATCTGTTCTGAGGGTTTCCAACCCACATTCTGACCCTCTGGCGGAAATTATCCATTTTTAAGTGGTCATTGTTATTAGTGGCTGACGTCTTTACAGAGGAAAAAATTTCTCACTCCCTCACTATTTCACGTGAGTACGTTTTTTGAAAACATTTCCATTAGGGATGCACTATACCATTTGTTTTCATAACCGATCTTATTCTGATACCCAGATTCTAAGTATCGGCAGATACAGATCTCATAACAGTTTTTTTGTGTGTGTGTGTGTGTGTGTGTGTGTGTGTGATCACTAATTAATGTGTTAAATACAATCCAGTAAATACACACTACTTCATTATAGAGAAAAACAACATGAATAAAAAAAAATATAAATATGTTTTTAAACTAGGTGAGTGGGTAATTCAGCAGCAAAAATAATTTTAGCAAAAAAGTCTGGTAAAATGTTAATAAAAACTAAATTACTAATTGTTTTTTTTTATAAAATACATTGAGAAACAATTTGTAGAAAATAAATACTATAAAATTAAGAGGTTTATTTTAAATGTATTGCACAGCTTTTTAATGAGGCAACAAGATATGATAGATAAGACAGAACAAGATAGGCTATTAATAATCTTTCGGTGCACAAAACTATGCTATAATATTAAAGGCTCAAATACAAAGCATCACAAACTACTTTTGCGCGTCCCAGGTGCAGAATGATGTATTTAAAGCAATATGGACTCCCAGCATGCAGCTCTCTGCGTTGAAAGGTTCAGGGCACAAAGAGAAGAGATATTGTGCACACAACTAGTGTATTATATCTATATATTTAACAGTTTTTGAGTATTTTTCTTCAGTTACTTTGCACCTGATGCCCATTCATGGTCCTCTCTACTCCACATAATTTAGAAACGGAAATAAAGTCCAGCAAGATAAAGTATTTTAATGTAAAACCAAAGACGTTTATCTTCAGATCAACTATAATAAAGGGACAATTGAATCATCTTAGTGTGAGTTTTAGCGTGCTGTCGTAACCGAGCATGACACGCCATTTGAATGCTGGATTGAGTGTGACTGACAGCCGCAGCTAAAGGAAGAGTTTCCATGAACTATGTACATTTTCATCTGTCCCTTACATTAAGCTCTTGAATAGCTTTAGAAGTCTTGGAATCAGATTTGGATCTGTCCTGTCTGACCGATACCCAATATCGCAAAACTTGCAGTATCGAACCTGATACCAATACTGAATACTGGATCGGTGCACACCTATTATAAAATCATCATTTACAGGCAAAGCATTATCAAATTGATCTGATAAGGTTTTCCTTGCAAACTCTCCATTACACTGTGCTTCGTTTACAAAACAATCTGCAGTCAAATGCTCCAAACAAACATATCCTCCGACGCGTTTCGAGGGGCCATCAAAAATGTACAATCTGTTTGTACCTGATTCTGTGGTCCTTCTGAGGTCTGTGTAGAAACGCAAAAGAGCTGTTTAAACAGGACTTGTCAATGCAGACGTACTTGTACTCTTCCATTTGGCTTGTTGTCAGCAGACTTAAGCGCGTGGAGTATGTCAGAAATGGAACGGGCATCTGTATACTGTATGTAGACAGACTCAGTGATTATAATGAGCTCTATTTGCTTTTGATGCGACGCAATGCTCATGTACGATGTAGACTTGTCAGCTATTGGATGGGGTCTGTGGTGCAACAATGTGAAACGATTCATTGATGTCTTGCTCTAGAGACTTTTTGGATTTTTGCCCGTGTGACGTCACAGATCCCACAGGATCCATACATGTTTTTGTTTTTGTAAATGCATTTTTATAATGAGAAGCTATGAAACTTACAGGATGTCGTACAAAGACCTCCTTATATGTCAAAAGACCAAGGAAAATTTTATTTCTCATGTCATGACCCTTTTAAACTAGCTATTCCCTTTTCTGTTGCAGCTATCCTCTGTCTTGTGCTGTTGTAGTGGGAAAGAATCTGTTTTTCCCTGCTTTTCCTTCCTCTGTCAGTGTGCTGGGAAAGTGCTGACAGGAATGTTGCCTTGCCAGCCTGGTGCCCTCACCCACGCCATAACCACGAGGTGCTTAAACCTCCCTCTGCCTCCGCAGCACTTTAAGTCCTTCCAAAATCTGTTGGTATGGAGCTGTAAACACCCAACAGACCACCGCTTTCAAGAACAACAACATTTTTTTTTTTTTTTATTTAATCTAAAGGCACATATAACTCCACTTAAGGATTCCTATGTAGTTCTTTATGATGTCTGTGTGTGTGTGTGTGTGTGTGTGTGTGTGTGTGTGTGTGTGTGTGATGGTGTTTAAAATGGTTGTTAAATGAGTTACAATCAATGTGAAATGTAATATTGTGATTTAAAGGATAGTTCATGCCTCCAAGAATTACAAATAGTTTTGCAGTGCCAAGTTGTGTAAAAACAGTCTTTGCCTTGCCATCCTTGTGATCCTTACATTAAGAAAGCGTGGATGAACTTTATTTTTAACGAAGTTCCAGGTCGCATCAGTAAGACACTGTTTGTTTGTTTGTTTGCTTCACTTTACTTTGGATTCGTTTTTAAACAAGACATTCAGCGCAGGCTTTTCAGAGAGACTGAAAATAAAAGATGTTTCAGTGACGACTATATCCGACAGCAATCTCACTACACTCAAGTGTAACAATTTTTTTTACCACGTGTCCCTATTGCTTTGTCTGTTACAGATCGTTTGATATGTACTGAGTATTTATACTGTTGTGCCGCAATCAAATTGTGAATAGTTGTGATATTTGTGGCAAGAACAGATATTTGCTGTTCTTGCCATTGCTTCAGCATTTATGGAGTTAATGCGGAGATACGGATATGGAAGAAAGCACATAGAGAATGCTGCTTTTGTTATTGTTTTGATCTAAGCTATTTGCTGTAATCCCGAATAAAAGCTTCAGTGAGCAACATCTTCTGTTTTGTCATCAGTAAGACATTAGTTGGAGCTAAACTCTTTAGGACTGAGGCTCTCCAGGACCGGAGTTCACCACCCCTGTACTACAGGCTTGTATCTTACCAAAACCAACATTTTGATTTTAGTCCAACCTAGTCTTTTGGTGTGCCTGGTAATGTCTTAGTCGTGTTATTCAGGAGCATGTTTGTCTTTCTAGGCGTTGTGCAGTAACTGTCAGTTTGTATCTGATGTAGTTTCTCATTCTTAGACAAATCCTTGGGCAAAGCAAATACATTAAAGATGCTTCTCAGAATTCAAAAAAGAAACTGGTTTCTGGATGTAAGCTTAAATAACCTCTCTCACCTCAGAACACCTTTTGATAAATGAATAAACTACTGGAAGATATACCATAAACTACTGCAATAAAGATTGCTGCTCTTTCTACTTCTCTCTAACCCTAACCCATCCTGTATGTAAAGATTAGTGCACATGAAGAAACCACATTTGCACTTAAAAAACATAGAGCCAACCAGTGTTTTTTGTAATGTTTCTTGTAATGAATACACACACGTATATATTATTATTATTATTATTATTGTTATTATTATTATATAGTAATTAATAAAAATATTAATACAGTGTTTTGATTGGTAATTTATTACTTGTTAAACTGAATGCATAAAATAAACATTAAATAAACACAAAATAAACATAAGACCTCACTATATTATAAATCACAGCTAAATGTGACATTTCTTGTAATAGGTTATGTGAGTATTGTTTGAAGTTCATTTAAATTAAAAGTTGTTATACTATTATTTTTAGTGTTCTTTATTGGTTATAAATGATAAATAAAAAATAAAAAAATGTTATTGTTTGGGCTTTGGCCTGGTTTTCAATTATACTGTAAATGGATATAATTACTCATTTTATCCCCCTGAAAAAACATGCCTAGTAGTTAATGTCATGATGACTGGTACAATGACTGATACTGTTTTTATCACAAAATTATGTAAAATAACTGCTACAATGCTGCAAAGCATATTAATCACTAACCTAAACACAACGGAGACGCACTGCAATATGAGAGGGAGAAAGGCTGACCAAGCAGAGATAAATTACGATTTAACAGATTTGTGTATTTTTATGTAACAATACTCATTGGTCTGAATAGCTTTCTAGTAGGGATACATGCACTGATACCAAGCTCATGTACTTGTACTCGTACAAATACCAAAGACCGATACCTCACGTGAGGTAACTGACAGAATTTTCCACGCACAGGGACATCGGCGGCAGCAGCAGAAACAATGTCAGCCTCAGAGGTGTGGAAATATTTCAAAATTAATGATGACAACCCACACATTGCGAACTGCATGCAAATCGCGCTGAATGACAGACCACAAGTGCTCTCTTTCTTGCACGCGATCCCAGTTCTCTCAGACAGCGCGCGATCAGTTCTCCTTGCGCCTGAATGGAAAGTTGTCAAAATGTCCATCGTGTGGAGTATTTCACGTAAATACAGTCGGTTATGGTTTAAGTTGACGTAAACATTTATGTATATATATTGTGAAATAAAATTTCTCATATCATAGTCATATTGCCCACTCGGTTCAGTATTCCACGTGATAAATCTGGTCACCCTAGGTTTACATTGGTTCACAGTGTTATGTTATAAACATTTGTTCTGTAGTATTTGTTTAGCACTTTTTAAAAAGCAGGTTAAAAAATACTTTCTTTCTTTTTTTTTTATGACTGGTAATTATGCCCTTTGAAGGTTATTGGACGCTGTGAAATTTGTGCTTTAAGTTTGTGACAATTATTACTTTTTTTCATTGGAGTAACAATAAAGAAGCTGTCCTACATTCATTAGTCTTACTGTGTTGTACTTGGAAAACTGCCACATCACCAAAAATTGGCATCGGTATCGGCGAGTACCAGAAAAAAATATCAGTACTCTTATTCAGTCCTTGAAAAATGGTATCGGTGCATCCCTACTTTCTAGTTATCTGGCTAGTTTTGACGATCCACACTGGTTTCCTCAAAATTGACTGTTTTCTCCAGATGCCACAAGATTTCATGTCTCAAATTTAGCAATATGAAGAAAATAATGTTCTTTTGTATTCAGCTGAGACTGTGATGGATTGCCTGACATGTACTAAAACAACATTGCATTATCTTGTATGTTCTCACCTGATCTAATTTGTTATTAAATGCCCAGACACTAAAAGTACATAGTGCTCTCTGCGATTAAAGAGGAATGTCTAAGAGCCAGTCTGGCCACAATGATAGCATGATAATTTATAAACGAGCTGCTGCTTTGGTTTGCAGTGATACGAGAGAATTTCCCTTGAAGAAACAGTCAGGGAGGAACAGAAGAGCATTTTAAGCCTCAGTGCCAAATACCACAGCCTGTGTCTGAGCTTTGCATTCAATTAGCATATTTGTGTCTGTCACAAGGGAACAAGGACTGTTCTTTATATGACTTTATAAAGCATGGTGTATCAGAATAGCCCTCATAGTATCTGTTGATAAAACATTGTGGATTAATAAAGCTGTATAAGCTTGACAACAGAAGACATGAGGTGGTAGCCTAATAGAAACCAGCTTCAGTAATGTTTTCATATGATACTGACGCACGACATTCACTCAGTTTTGACATAGTACTGTACTTTAGCCTATAGCCGTTTTGTGTCTGTTGATTAGAATGAGGAAAACTTCAATTAAATAACACTCTTTTGATAGATGTGCTTCTAGTTAGATAAAAAGAAAATTAAACCCAGTTGTTTAGAACACATTTCATTGAGCTTTTGGTCACCTCATGATGTGAAACTTCCCATAGATATTTTCATGCAGGCAGTGGGTTTTGCAACAGAGATGTCGGAAATCTGCAAGAATGTCAAATACTTTTTTGTTGCAGTTGTGCATTGTTCCTGTTTGAATGGGTATATTATATTATATACCCATTGAGGATCTTGGGTAATTCCTGGCATCCATGGGAACTAACAGTTGGATGGATTGGCTGAAATGCTCTCAACACACAGTTATTTTACTGAAGGAAAAAATATACTCTTCTCTTTTATTCTGAATTCCTGCTTGGGAAATTGTGCTTGCTTTTTCCACATCCTCTGACAGCATTTTGGAAATTGGAAGTCATGGGAATGATGTACAAAAGGGTCACAGTCATTCAATAATGGACTAGGATTGTTTTTTTCTTATGGTCATTTCAGTAACATCAGTGGCACATTCCACAATACACAAAAAACAAAAGTAGAAGCAACATTCTCAAAGAAATAATGATGTTTTAAAAGCTGCAGTGTGCAATGTTTGTTACTAGTGTCACCAAATTAAATTGAAAACAATCATGATTGATTTCCTGTCGAACCCCTGCACCTTTTGGTTGGACAGTTTAGTAGTAGTTTCTAACATAACAATATTTAAACAGGATTAGAGATGCAGCGATCAACCAGACATGCAACTGTTTTTTTGTTTTTTTTTGGTCGATCTCTGTTCCGGACTTACACAAACTTACTTTAACCATTATCCTAAATGTATTCTGTGTGGAAATATTACAAAATCTGTAAACAGTACATTAACACAGGCCAGAGATGGGGCACGCTGAATATAGATGCAAAGAGGAAAGGAGAGCACAGATGCACTGGCAGAGAAAATACTGTACCAGGCACAGCAAGCTCATTGTTTGCGGTTCTTGAAATATTGCAAGAAAAAATAAATATTGAATTGGGGGTTATATGAATCTCTGAAGGGAACTGACGGATTTAAAAAAAAAAAAAAAAAAAAAAAAAAAGTTTCAATGGCCTTTTCTTTTCCTCTTACCTCTGTATAATGTCTTTTGAATTAAAGTAGTGTTTATAAGCGCAGCTCTGCTTTGTGTAGAGAAGTAACTAAGTAAAACTCTATATCGCTGCTGTTCCATAAGTGCCACCTACTGTCAGAGAGTGAATTCGCATTTTCATTCAGTCTGTCTGCTGTTTGTGTTTGTTGCACAGGTATGTTTTATGTAGCATAACTTCACAAAGCAATACAATGTAATTTAAATAAAAAATAACTGCTCATACTTACATATAGCATCTTTGTTTGGAACTTGATTAAAATGCAGTGGTTGCCTCTTATTTCAGACAGCTACAGAGATTTTTTTTAAGGCCAGTTTGGCCTGTAATAGAGCAAATAACAAATACATTTGCTTAAACAAAGAAAAAAAATCGAGGATCGGAATCGGCCATGAAAAATCATGATCGGTGGATCCCTAAACAGGATCTGATCCAGAAAAATCAGGTTTGAACCAGACTTGGATATCTTTTTTTTATAGCTGCTGTAAAGTCAACAAATGACTTTGTCTCATAGGGAAAAATCTTGTAAATGAAAAATCTTGTAATAAAAGGACAAAGTTTAGAATCAATACTAATAAAATTTGTATCTGGATCATAAAGGTTTAAAATTAATGATGGACTAGTTCTAAAAATGTATGTAGAAAGTTCCTGTTGATTTATGGCAAAGACTACAGTGTGGCTTTGAGACATATTCATTGTGCTTTGCATATTAAGAGTGATGTATACTTGATGGATGGTAGATGCTATATTTAAATTACAACAAATATCACATAGGTTCGAAGGTCATACAGCCTAGCTCTCTGCCCAAGACTATAGTGATTATAGTGAAAGGTTTGTCAAGATGGTCAGTCACTAAATCGGGCCATTTACGATCCAATCCATTCAAACTGAAAATAGGATGATTCCAATTAATTCCACAAGCCCACATATCTCAACTATAATAGCATAAACCTGAAGAAAATCCTTTTTTTTTTTTTTTTTTGAAAAAACATTGGCCTTCAATGTTACAAATATCTTTTAACACATTAATGTATTCAGCTGGCCCCTCTATGATTATTACATAATGGAGATGATGGAGTGTGCCATGTCTTGAGTGTGGAGCAAATAGACACTTTCAACAGCAACATTATAATCAAACGTTTTATGGCCCAGACTTAACTTCCACAAAGAATCAATAACAACAGAGTCCCTCTAGAGTAGATTATTTCTGATAACAAGCCAAATAAATAACAAGTAAATTACATTAACTAGCCAGTGTTATTTTGGGTTTCCAGTAGAAGAAAAGAACCATTACTTGGCCAAACTTAAATGTGACAATGTTACTACCAGACCCGTTTCAACAAACACAGACCAGAAGTTAACTTCGGGCCAGGCACGTAACCATGGCAATGCGCGTGCGTCTGAAGAAACCGTCTTTAAGACAAATCCAAAGAAATGCTTTTTTCCCAATTTGTGTAAAAGGTTCTGTAAAATGGCGATGGTCAACCAAAATGGCTTCTAGATGTTGCAATGGTAAATTGCATTCTTCTTGTACCTGTAGTGATCTGAAATGAAATCCCAACAAAAATACTGAATAATACCGATAAATAGCTTTGTATTTTTATTAGTGTCTAAAAAATATTGTCTTATTCACTGACCGTAGTGAAAATCAAATGAAATTGTCATGGTTTTGTCGTGGTTTGTGTGTATTACTGTATCACTGTCAGCTGCATTTGTTTGTATAGTACTGAACATGTATTTCATTTCAGAAAAAAAAAAAACTTGGTGATATGGGTGATTTTTGATCATTTTTGCTAAATAATCAATCATAACATCCTTTGTAAGTATTTCAGAGCGACATATGAAATATAAATAATTGTCATAAATCTGAATCTAAATCTGATGCATTGACAATGTCTGTATTTTTATTCTCACCTTAATGCGTATTTTGGTCATTTTGATTAGACAATCATCAAGTTTTCCAGATTGAAGCTATATAGAAATGTGTCCCATCTACGTATTAGGACTGGGTGATAATTTTGGTTAATCTATTTTAATCAGTCTTCATTTTGATTAACCAATATTGATTCTTAAGTTCCAAAATCAGTCTTATAGTCTGTGCTGTTTTATATTGATAGCGTGAACACAACTTCACCAAACATTATTAGTAGTGTACCTGCCATCCAATAATCACAATAAGCTTTGTAATTTTTGATATGAAACAAAGTGTCGTCAATTTTATCTTGAAATTCAAACAAAAAAAATGCCACTTTGATGCTCTTTAATGTGGCATAGCAGATCGCTGTAGCTGCCTTAGTTCAAGCTGCAGCATGGAGTGCCTGAATCGATCATCTCTTCCTCTACTACTGGTTATAGCATAAACTGCTAAATATATTATATTACATATTCATTATGCTTTTACTTAATGGGGTTATGACATGGATTTAAAAAAACATATTTTAATAAGTTCCTTGAGGTTCACCTTAAGGTAATGTAAATAGTTATATGCTTTAGGTTTTTGCACAAAAACAAATATATATGCAGAAAAATTATTGTTTTCAACCATTTTGACCCTCTAAAATTATGTTCTTAACGGGCAGCTCCTTTAAGGCCTGTCAGTGAACGGCAAATGTTATGACTGGCTAATGTCATTGCATATGAAAAAGCATTAACGTCCCCCCAGTATTGCATGAGAGTCTGTGTTTTGAGAACTTTATCTATATAAAACCATTATGAAATTGTTTGCAAATTCTCCATTACATTGTGCCTCATTTACAAAACAATCTGCAGTCACATGCTCCAAACAAACATAATTATATAATTAAAAATGTTATATAAAATTACATTTGCATAATGTGCAATTTAAATCCCCACCATAACAGTTAAATACATGATAGGAAGAGATCTTGGTCTTGTGAGACTACAGGAAGCCTGAGTAACAAGAAAACCTTCAACAGACAACTGAATGACATTGTATTTTTTTAACACAAAATCAGCGATGTGCTGACCACCCTTCTCTTTTAGGCATATCAGTAATGAAATGAATGTGCTTTCTATCTCTTTTCCTTCCAGCTGTCCCGTTTCCCCCAAGTCACCGACTGACTGTGAAGGAGGTGTTTGACAGTGAGGGCAAACCCAAAGTAGATGTCCTGAAGGCCCACCTCACCAAAGAGGGGCGTGTGGAGGAGAGTGTGGCACTGCGATTAATTGGCGAGGGAGCTGCAATCCTCCGTTCTGAGAAGAACCTCCTGGACATAGAGGCCCCAGTGACAGGTGAGTAATTCTCCATCAGATTCTGTGCTGAGATGCTGCTGAAGATTCTAAAAAAGAGTACTTTTGGGGTAACTCCATATTAATAATTGTTAATTGTGTATATGTATGTGTATATATACCTATAATTTATATTAATACATATATATGTTATAGTACAGTATATAGCTCACAGATTGCAAATTTATATACACAGAAAAGGCGCACTAAGAGCTTAGTCCTCCTGTTTTTTTGTTTTTTTTGGTCTTTCACTGACTCCATATTGTCTCTTCTATTCAAGACTTAATTAGACTTTCTGATGAGGCTTTTTGATGATTTCATTAGAGCAGAAGGACAACCCTTTACTAACAATTGAAGCAATTATATTCATAAACCCACATGGCAGGCAGCAAGAAAAATTGTTTCCAGATTCATTATGTTGTTTTTTTTTTTTTTCTTCATCTATGTAAGCTACATTATTTGCCCTCATTGTCAGCACCCCCTTCCTTTCTCATTATTGTCATTTCTTGCATAGCGTATGTGTGCAGATCTTTAACCCTTGACCTTTAGTCTGATGTGAATTATCTCCAGGGCTTCATAGGCATTTATGCTGAATTAGATCTGGAGGTTTGAATCACTTTAATCTTGATCAGAGCCATCAGGGTGTCTCATAGATATAAGCAGTGAATTCAGAATTGGGGACACGTGTATTGCACAGTAGGAAAACCACCCAGTGTCACAAAATACTGATATTAGTGATAGCTGTCAAATAAAAATAAATAATTCTGTGGATATTGTCAAGTCTCCTTTATTTATATAGCGCTTTTTACAATGTAGATTGTGTCAAAGCAGCTTTACATTGATAACTGGTACATTATTTTAGAATAGTGTCAATGCAGGCAGATCAAAGCACTGTTGAATATCAAATGTCAAGTGTCCCCAACTAAGCAAGCCAAAAGCGACAGCGGCAAGGAACTCAAACTCCAACAGGTGACATCAGTTGGCAAACAGGTGGCACACAAGTGGCAAATAGGTGTTAAAATGGAGGAGAGAAAAAAAAATTGTCACCATTCACATCCTGGACATATCCAATAACTGCAATATCCAAAACTGATTGACCAGATTTAGCCATTTTAACAATATCCTCCTTGGTTGCAGAGGACAGCTCCTTTCATCTGGCCATTTTTATAAATATTTTATAAAAAGGTTCAATAAAGTGCAAAGAAGCCCATTTTCCTAGTTCAGACATCACTTTTGGCCACTACTGTAATCTGGTTTACAAGCTTCCAGACTGTAAACAGTACTATAAACACATGTCAGGAAGACACATTTATATGTATCATCTTTTCAGCATGGCTTAAGATAAGGATGGAAATAGGGCTGGGCGATAAAACAAGAACGATAATTATTGCAACATAATTTTCCCCGATAAAATGATAACGAGGGTTTGATAAATGTTTAATATATTGTTTATGCACCAAAAAAGCGGAATGAAACAGCGCCACTCATTTAAACTCCGCTTCAATGATCATTTATCAGCTCGGCTCAAAGTTCAAACGGCAGCGCAGCATGAGCTTACTACAGCAGATGTGTTTACTCGCTAATCGGTCACGTGACCACTAAACAGCACAGTGAGATCCAGTGAGAAGTGCTTGAACTCAGCGAAGAACACAAATGTCTTGGTGATTTAAACTAGTTTAAAGCCAGATGCTGACAAACTGGAGACACTGACACTGTGCAGTCAGAAGGCTTTTCAATCTACAAATCACCATCATTACCCAAGGATTGCACCATGGTATTGTGGCAGAAATTTAGGATATTCATATTGAATTTTATTATATTATTAATGTAGACATGTATTAAATGTATTAAAAGAGTAATAGAATATAATTACAGTATTTTTTGTGCTTAGACTAAGCTATAGCATGTATGCATTTATACTAAATTTAGGTTAAATGCATTTAAACTGTCTGCTTTCTACAACTTTCACATTTATCGTGATAATTATCGATATTGACTGAAATGAATAATTATATTGTGATCATTTTTTGGCCATATCGCCCAGTCCTAGATCGGAAACTGCTCAGGAAACTATAAACACAGCAGCTCAGTCTAAATTTGTCAATGACATGTTCTTCCCAAAGCACTCCTCCAGATTAGAAGCATTAGGAGGGTGTTCTCTATCTCTGCTAAACAGAGAGTTCAGCTGCAGTGCATCTGGACTTTCAAGTGCTTTCACTGGACCTAACTGTTGTATCTTAAATGTTTTGGTTGCAGTAATGGAATTATCTACTTAATATTAAGTCAACCTTGTCAGGCCGTCAGAGACACCAAATGGGACTTGTTAAATTATGTCTGCCATAATTAATGGTGTGTTCTTAGTTGAAATGACAAGTGAATGGATGTTAGCCCTAAAGCTGCTAAAGAGATTAGCCCTAGGGCTGAAACTAAGGATTTTTCTGTGCTTTTTTGAGCCAGACCTTCATATTACCTTGTACATTTTGATATACATATGGTGGGGATGATCTCAGTGAAAGCGCAAACATTCTTCACTGATGTTAAATAAAAAAATAAAAAAAAACACTATGATGTCATTATAATAACTCTTCTTGTGTCCTCGTAAACCAAATGGCAAAAAACAAAACAAAACAAAAAACATAAACTGTGTTGATGTTTTTTTTTTGTTTTTTGTTTTTATTAAAAAATGCAGAAGGTTTTCTATGATGGGAAGGTTTAGGGGTAGGGTTAGGGGATAGAAAATTTGATTAGCTAAGTAAAAAATAAATATTACACCTATGAAGAGTCTCCGTAAACCACAAGCGTGTCTGTGTTCTTGTATATGTGGTTTATGAGGACACAAATGTGTTATAATGACATGGGTATTACAACATAAACATGGTTTATGATGACACTTCCTGTGTCCTTGTAAACCAAATGGCTTAAAAAAACATACTAAACTGTTTTATTATTATTATTATTAAAAATGGCAAAAGTTTTCTGTAATGGTTAGGTTTAGGGGTCAGTGTAGGGGGATAGAATATACAATTTGTACAGTATAAAAACCATTATGCATATCGAGAGTCCCTGTAAACCACGTGTGTGTGTGTGTGTGTGTGTGTGTGTGTGTGTGTGTGTGTGTGTGTGTGTATGCGCGCGCACCCCTGCAATGGCCTCATGTAGGCTAAAGCAAGTGGGTCTGTGTTGTGTAATGTGTTTCACCCACATTCTGGCCTGCTGATAGGTGTGCAGTCAGAACAATCTCTCAGCTTCCCTCTTATGTACTCCCACTCCCTCATCTCATGTAGGATCTGGTCGTGACTCCTGCTTTGTATGTTAGTATGAGTGTGTGGTCTTAACTCTGCCTTGACAATGTGTTGTTACACAAACTGCAGCGCTCTCAGAAGATGTGCATTTCAGTACCAATCTTTTTGAGTGGTTTTCTCATTTATAATATGTTTGCCACTTTCATGCTTTCATGCTGTGCCTTTACATTACACTTTTACCAGACTAAAACAAGGATGCACATCTGTCTGCATTTGGCTTTTCTTTCCTTTAACCAGACAAAACAATTCAGATTCCGGGATATTACCTCTACCATAGGATGAATAAAACTGTCCAAAACAGCTCATTTACAGCTGGATCCTAGCCATTTCAGTCTTTTTGAGTGAGTTTATAGACAAGCTTGTTTTGTACTATCCGTGCATTCTTATATAAAGCATTATAAAAACTCTACTGCATGCTTTCTAAACAGCAGTACGGAGATCATGTGAGAGCATGAATGCAAAAAGTTGCACTGCTCGAGTGAACTTCATTGGTTGACTGTTTCCATGCCAATAAGCAATGTTTCCATGGTGATGGTAACCACTGGTTTGACTGCTATTGGCTAAGAGATCAAACATCTTGAGTGAGGCAATGTGTTTTCGCCTTGCAGTGTATTTATAAGAGAAAGTAAGAATTTGAAGATGTTGGTTTGGAAAAACTTCAAACTCAAAAAAAAAAAAGTAAACATTAATTCTCTGCATTGATTATGATAATGGCATAACTATTAACACAAATATTTAAATAAAAAAGGTTTCCCTCTACGATTGAACCCTATATAATAGCTGTTTTGAACAAAAATATTTAATCATTTTTTGTTTGACAAATAGAGTAGTCATATTTACAATTTATATATTTGCCCAAGCAATGCCATACTTTTTGTTGTGTCTGAAAATTTTAACTGGCAAAAATTTATAACGCGCATTATCCTGTGAACAAAATTGTACAGAATTTTTAGATGTGTGTCACAATTTGCTAACTCTTTAAAGAGTCTTTCTGTTAAAGGGCATGTTTACGGCCAGCTAGTCTGAGGAATGCAGATTCACTACAGATAGTGTCGTCTCTGGAGTCTCATAAGTCTTCCTAATTGATTCCTGCCGCAGTCTCTTCAACAGATGCTAATTGGACGATTCAACAAGACATTTGACTGTTGTACTCTCCTAGTCACAGGGGAAAGCAACACACATACACACAGACATTTGCTTGTGTGGGGTTAAATAAATTTGTGGATTAAAGTTTAAAAAATTTCAACAAGTGACCAATTTGTATTCAAATGACAGCATATGTCTTGGCTGAGGTCTCTTGTGCCCCATTTTCATTATTTCCTTTTTTTCCTTCTCTCATTATTCAGATATGAAAACCTAAAAAAAAACATTGAGCTCAGGAGTCTAACCATGGAGGAAAGCAATATCGATGACAGTATGTCGGATTTTTTTTTTTTCCTTAAAGGATTAGTTAACTTTCAAATGAAAATTACCCCAAGCTTTACTCACCCTGAGGTCATCCTATATGACTTTCTTCTTTCTGATGAACACAATCGTAGAAATATTAATAAATATCCTGACGCATCCCGAGCGCAGTATGCGTTATTAAACGAGTATGAGCTGAATAATGAGCTGAAGATACTCGTTTGGTCGAACTAATCCTTTAAGAATTAGTAGGGCTATACGATTAATTGTATTTTATTTGTGATAAAGATTTGTTCTTCTCTTGATTAACTAAAAAAACAACAACCTTGTTAACAACCTTCCACTATCTTTCCTGCTTGGGGTTGCCAGATGTCATGAGAACAAATCCCCCAAACGGGTGTTTTCTCTTTAAAGGATACATTTTCTGCCCAGTTTTTTGCTTAATCTTCTCAATCTGACATCACCGACAAACATGTATGTTTAGCGATGTTCTTAGTGAAATTTTGTTCAAATGAAAGTGTCATACAGCCATTCTGTGTTCCTTCACAGGGCCATGTGTGCGATTTGCTGCTACTAAATCTGCGAGCGAACCTTCTCTGTGACGAACTGTAATAAATTCAAACATGATTCTTGACCATATTGTTTGCGATCATGGTTGGTGAATAAATTTGGTCCGTGCAACCTCTGCGCTACAATACAAAGTAAAATTTAACATAACTTGGAGTTATGGTAGTGTTCCATTTGCTCTAATCAATACAATTATAATCAATAACATTTTTTGTATTGATTTCCCATGTGATGAAACTATCATAGTTGGTTAAATGAAGTCCACCTACAGGCCTTAGGTGAAATGTAGGCTGTTAGTAAAGAAGACGTGATCTGTCAAATGGCCTTTATTCACCCCTTTTGATATAGTGTGTGTGTGTGTGTGTGTGTGTGTGTGTGTGTGTGTGTGTATAATTCCAAATGAGAATAATCATGATTATTAATCGCGATTATAATTTTTGAGCAAAATAATCGTAAGACCCTTTTGGAAAAAAACAAATATTCCAACACCTGGACATCACAGCTAGTCAGCTACTGTAGTAGTGATGCTTGTTGAAAGAAAAAAAAGAATTTGATCTTGGGGCACATAATATCATAATAACTCTGTTGGTATGAGTTGCCAGAAAGCCCGCATAAGCTCTCATTAGATTGCAGTAGCATGAAATACTTTAAATGCAAGATCCATGGTGAATGAGTCATGAATTTACATGCTCAAGCAAATGACATTAGGCATAATTGAGGAAGCGCTCTTTATAGAATTCATTACATTCCTATGAATAAGAAATAAAGAAGGAATGACTAATATTGCTGTTAAATTGACATGCAAACAAAGCATCTTCAGAACTGGCCATAGTGTAATCAGAAGAGCAAAGTGTCGATGGAGCCTGTATCTGGAGACTGAGCTCTAGTAATGTGATATGGACATTTTGACAAGAAGAGTGAAAATGCTGATTGGTTGTATGAAGGGGAGAGACAGTTTTCTAAATAACATTTGCATTCCAAATTGACACGGTAACAGAACCTGGCGTTCTGCTCCGTTACCATGGAGAAATTATATCTCAATGTCTCTCCTTGACAATATGTTACATCAGTCACAGCGATGTGCTGGTGTTGCACGCTATTGTCTTGAGGCTGATTTCACACATGTAAGTTTATAGGCATAAATGATTGCCAGTGAAGAATACCAACAAATCAGACTGCATATTATCTTAAAGAAACACCTGGAAATTGATGCAGAAAAGTCATAATTGACTTAAACACCAGTTACAAGTATCTTGTTTTCAATTTTGCAGTTTTGGTCTCAGAATATAAAACATTTCCTTTTAGTTCACTTGGCATGGGTTTGGGTTAAACTTGTGTGGCGTATCAGTCCACTGAGTACTTTGATTCAAAGTGGATGTGATCCATATTAAACACTACTGGACGAATATTCATAAATGTTCATCTGTAAATTGACAAAGTAACACTATGTTTGAAATCAGATAATATCATTACTTAATAAAATATCACACAAACTGTATTATTGTTTGGATCAGATTGAGATCTTCATTTGAAATCAATCATTTACTTTCCTCATACAGTATTTGTTTTATCCTCCATGTGGCAGTTGTTAATAATAATAATAATAATACTTTTAAATATTTAGATATTTTAAAGGGTTAGTTCACCCTAAAATGAAAATTCAGTCATTAATTACTCATCCTCATGTTGTTCCACACCCGCAAGACCTTTGTTCATCTTCAGAACACAAATTAAGATATTTTTGATCAAATCCGATGGCTCAGTGAGGACTCCATTGACAGCAAGATAATTAACACTTTCAATGCCCAGAAAGGTACTAAAGACATATTTAAAACAGTTAATGTGACTACAGTGGTTCAACCTTAATGTTATGAAGCGACACAAATACTTTTTGTGCGCCAAAAATAACGAAATAGCGACTTTATTCCACAATATCTAGTAATGGGCGATTTCAAAACACTGCTTCATGACGCTTCAAAGCTTTACGAATCTTTTGTTTCGATTCAGTGGTTCGGAGCGCATATCAAACTGCCAAAGTCATGTGAGCTATCGAAGTTTCAAAACACTTATGACGTAACGAAGCCTCGTTTACTGGAATTGTCGCTAACTCAACAACCAACAAGCAGTGTTTTGAAATCGTCCATCACTAGATATTGTTGAATAAAGTCGCTATTTTATTATTTTTGGTGCACAAAAAGTATTCTCGTCACTTTATAATATTAAGGTTAAACCACTGTAGTCACATGAACTGTTTTAAATATTTTTTAGTAGCTTTCTGTGCACTGAAAAAGGGAGTGTTATTGCTGGCGATGCAGGCCTCACTGAGCCATCGGATTTTATCAAAAATATCTTAATTTGTGTTCTGAAAATGAACGAAGGTCTTACAGGTGTAGTCGACATGAGGGTGAGTAATTAATGACATAATTTTCATTTTTGGCCGAACTAACCCTTTAAATACAAACACTGTAAAATAATTCCTCTTTCCAGTGCTGTGGACAGGTGCATAGCAGATCTGTTTTTGTTTTTTTGTTTCCCCCCAGCATGAGTTTATAGTGCATGGGGCACACAAACACAGTCACTGCTGGATAAGATGAAGTGTTATTGCCTTGCTTTAGGGCAAAGCAGCAGTGGTCAAAGCAAGGTCCCCAGAAGGGATTTGAACTTTATTTTTCCTGTTTCCAGAGCTCACACCAACAAGCCTTTCTCCTCTCTCCACCTGCTCTATTAGGATGTCAAAAACTATGTTACTGGATATATTACCAGGGGCCAGCACACATGTTTTTACACAAAGCTGTCTTTCAGCCCACACAGTACATATTTATTTATTATTCATACAACAGGAGGCCAGGTGACACATTTTATTTAAAAAGCCTGCAGCAGTGTTGTTCAGAATGAGGATGGATTTCTGCTGCTCTACTACTGTGCCTTTTCCAAGACCTGACACTGGGAAAAAAAATGTTTAGTAATGTGCGCAGTCCTGTAAGCGTTGGTGGTATTGTGCTCAAATCTGTATGATGTTTTTATCAGCTAATGTTATAGACTAACATACAGACCCTTCATAATATATGCATAATTGTGTCAGCACAGCAAATGCACAGAGAATAACTGTTTTTGTATGTTTCCTCTAGTTTGTGGAGACATTCATGGGCAGTTCTTTGACTTGATGAAGCTCTTTGAAGTAGGAGGGTCTCCAGCCAGCACACGATACCTTTTTCTGGGTGATTATGTGGACAGAGGATATTTCAGTATTGAAGTAAGTCACTGCTATTATCTGAACACTAAATAATGCACTTTATACGTTCTATTCTTTTTTAATAGATTAAAAAACATTGACCCAAATCTGGCCAATTGTTTTCAGATTTTAATCCGCTTCAGGGGTGTATTACAGAAACTTTCTCTTTTAAGTCTTAAATTAAGATCTGACAAGTTAATTTTGGATTTTTTGCAAATTTGTGTTACAGAAGCAAATCTTAACTTGGATTCTTATCCACAAGCAGCTGCTGTGAAGTAAACTCTAGAGATTAAAATGGAGAAACAAAAATGGTGTGCTTTTAATTAAGTGCTTCAGAAAGAGAAGTTTTGATAAGCTTGATAGAAAAGGCAAACCTAACACTATATTTCGTGGATGTCCGTAATTATTTGTGTTCTTCATCTTGTATCTTTAATAAGTGTGATGCCATTCTCAGACAGGGCTGTTGTTATGTGATGTTTACTGTTGGCTTTCAAATAATTTTGAAATTAGGACACCAGTGAGGTTATTCTAAAGTTAAGACTGTTTTTAGGATTTTGTTGTTGTTGTTCTTGTTGTTGAGTTAGAATGCTTCTGTAATACCTTTTCCCTCTCCGTAGTTAAGATAATGCACTTAAAGGATTAGTTCACTTTCAAATGAAAATTAGCCCAAGCTTTACTGACCCTCAAACCATCCTAGGTGTATATGACTTTCTTCTTTCTGATGAACACAATCAGAGAAATATTAATAAATATCCTGACACATTTGAGCTTTATAATGGCAGTAAGCCTTACCAAACGAGTATGAGCTGAAGAAAGTGCATCCATCCACATCCATCCATCATAAACATATTTCCACATGGCTCCTGGGGGTAAAAAAATATCCATATTTAACAAGTTATGAAGTAAAATATCTAGCTTCCGCCAGACAACCTTCCGTATTTGACTTACGAAGAAAGTGTAAAACTCTTGCAGTTCAAAAAGCTTACGCTACGTCCTACTTACGGAAAAAGTGTCACTGACGCGACGCCAGTTTACACTTTCTTTGTAACTTGAATACGGAAGGCGGTCTGGTGGAAGCTAGATATTTTATTTCATAACTTGTTAAATATGGATTTTAAAAAAAAATGTTTTACACAAACACATCGCTTCGCTTCAGAAGGCCTTATCCCCCCCCCCCCCCAGAGCCGTGTGGAGTACACGTTTATGATGGACGGATGCGGATTTAGTAACGCTTACTGCTATTATAAAGCTTGGATGCATCAGGAAATGTATTAATATTTCTCCAGTTGTGTTCATCAGAAAGAAGAAAGTCATATACACCTAGGCTGGCTTGAGGGTGAGTAAAGCTTGGGGTATTTTCATTTGAAAGTGAACTAATCCTTTAAGAGTTTTGTCCTAAATGAGGTCCTAACTGAAATGGCCATGGTTACCAAACAGATAAGATAGGATTCTAAAGTTAGGATCTTTAATAGTTGTATATATACTTTTAAATCTAATAATTGGGTTTTACTCTTGTTTTTGTTTTTTTGTGTGTGTGTCCACAGTGTGTGCTGTACCTATGGGCCTTAAAAATACTTTACCCCAAAACACTGTTTTTGCTGCGTGGGAACCACGAATGTAGACATTTAACTGAGTATTTCACTTTTAAACAGGAATGTAAGTATGACTGCCATTACAGTCTCCATTAACCATAGTTCATAAAACTTTGCCTGTTGCATTTTGCCAGATATAAAACTTAAGTAAACTGTCACCCATAAGAAAATAAATGGGAGCTAGTTCTGGTAACAGATCATATACCACCATCTATTTTCTGGCATTTCTAGTTAGAAGTAAAGCCACTTCCTGGCTCAGTATTTGAAGTCAGAAATCTCAATGTTTACACATGTAAAAACTATTGCTTTTGAATTGGGCCAAAAAGCCTCATATTAAAGCCTCTTTTTTTTTTTTTTTTTTTTTTTGGTCTATTGAAAGTGTTTGAATGACCTTTTTAAGACTTTCCATCTAAGAGTGAGAGTGTGTGTTAATGTTTGGTTTAGCTGAAAGTCATTTTCTTTTCCCTCCGTCTCGTCCTCCTTCATCCCCTGACAGGTAGAATTAAGTATTCGGAGCGGGTGTATGATGCGTGTATGGATGCTTTTGACTGTCTTCCCCTGGCAGCGCTCATGAACCAGCAATTCCTGTGCGTGCACGGAGGACTGTCCCCTGAAATCACAAACCTTGATGACATCAGGAAAGTATGTATATAACTAACTAGTGTCATTCCCCTATTTAATGAACCAGACTTTGATTTATTATTCCATTAACATCAGTGCTTTAGAGTGCTACATGTTATTGTAAGTAAAGTGAAAAAAAGAAAAAGAAAAACATTCCTATCTGTTAGTCCACTGAAAAGGGACTTTAACAGTATTAACTCTCATTGTAGACCTTGTTCACTTCCACAAAAAGGCAATTTTTGAAAACATTATATTCAGGGTCCTGCATTTCAGAGCACAAATGATGAACCTGGTATTTGTTTCATCACTGACTGTAACGTAGAAATTCTGATTTCAATAATCTGTTTCCTCTGGAGAATAAACTTTCAAAATGATCAGGTTAGTGCTCCCTAAAGTGACTGTCCATCTTTCTATTATATGTCCTTATTTCAAAAGTCATTATTTTGTGTTTCTTTCTCTTAAATATGACTTTTACCTATAGGACCAACATTTTCACCTTTCCCTTTTTACTCCCCTGCTAAGTAAAAAAAAAAAAAAAAAATGCTTTTAGAAAAGCAATTAACAAAAATATGAGGTGATTAAGTCAAAGCCCAGCTGCTATCTTGGCTGAGATCAAAGGCTCTGATGATTAGGGGGAAGTCCTTAACCAATTCAGTTCTTATCTACACTGAGCTCTTAATTCAGTTTGGGTTTAATCTGAGGAGGATTTAGATTTATTGACCCACTAATCATGTAGTTCATCTAGATTCCTTTAAATGCAGTGGAATCTTTTATTAGATGTCCAAGCTTTTATCAAAAAAGACACAACATATAGATATAAAACATTAACTTTGCATTGGCACAATTTGGCAGTGACTGGCAGTGTGTTAGGCTCAGTCCAACAGCAAATACCTCTTTAGTATATCTTTAAAGCATAAATCAGATAAAACTGGGGTAAAATGTGTTTTGGACTCTTTAATCTAGCAAAAGTTTTTCTTATGTGGACATTTAAAAAGGGTCTATAATATACATACTGTATTTCTGTAATTGCACATGAGATTGATAAGCAAATTTTATGCTAAAAATAGTTTTGTTTACTTCTCTCAAAGTGAATTTAAAGGGTTAGTTCACCCAAAAATGAAAATTCATTCATTAATTATTCGCACTCATGTCGTTCCACACCCGTAAGACCTTCGTTCATCTTCAGAACACAAATTAAGATGTTTTTTTTGTTTTGTTTTTTTAAAATCCGAATGCTCAGTGAGGCCTGCATTGCCAGCAAGATCATTTCTTTTTTTAGTGCCCAGAAAGCTACTAAAAACATATTTAAAACAGTTCATGTGACTACAGTGGTTCAACCTTAATATTACAAAGCGACGAGAATACTTTTTGCGTGCCAAAAAAACGAAGTAACAACTTTATTTAACAATAGGCAATTTCAGAACACTGCTTCATGAAGTTTCAAAGCTTTACGAATCATTTGTTTCAAATCAGTGGTTTAAAGCGAGGCTTTAAACAAGGCTTCGTTACGTCATAAGTGTTTCGAAATTTCAATAGTTCATGTGACTTTGGCAGTTTGATACGCGCTCCGAACCACTGATTCGAAACAAAAGATTCGTAAAGCTTCAAAGCTTCATGAAGCAGTGTTTTGAAATCGCCCATCACTAGCATTTATAATATTAAGGTTGAATCACTGTAGTCACATGAACTGTTTTAAATATGTTTTTAGTAGCTTTCTGGGCATTGAAAAAGGGAGTGTTATTGCTGGTGATACAGGCCTCACTGAGCCATCGGATTTTATCAAAAATATCTTAATTTGTGACATGAGGGTGAGTAATTAATGACACAATTTTCATTTTTGTGTGAACTAACCCTTTAAATGGATTTAAAATATCACACAAAAAGCTGGTTTCAGTAGGTTGCTCTGTTTGTTTGTTTTCTGTTAATAATGATGCTTTATCTAACTTGGGAGTACTCTGTAGTATATAGTGTATTTACCCTTTCCAGTTAGACAGATTCAAAGAGCCTCCCGCATATGGACCAATGTGTGACTTGCTTTGGTCGGACCCGCTAGAGGACTTTGGCAACGAGAAGACCCAGGAACATTTCACACACAACACAGTGAGAGGCTGCTCCTATTTCTACAGGTACCAAAAGCACATTAAAGAGGAAACCAGAAAGCACTTCACAAAAATACATTTTGCATTTCTAGACATGGGATTCATTGTAACAATTCTTGCAGTGTGTTACGTGAGCATATTGCATAATGAGATAAATTAGTGAATTGACACATGCCAGTAGACTGGTGTGTTAGATTAAAAAGATTAGGTATATTCAAATATTTCCTGCCTCCTTTACATCTTTTTGAAACCCTCCATATCACAGAATAGAAATGGCATACATGGGTCTATGAGCATGAAAGAACCATTATCCAATGGTGCTGTATTGTTTGATTATCTGGTGACTGTTATATAAAGATGATTTATGTCGTGTGTTGGCTTTGCCTCAATAAGGAGGAAATGTCATGCGCCTGCCTGCTATAGAATGGCAGCAGAATGAAATTGGCAGTGTGAATTCAGTTATCGAGCAACTTCACCAACAGAAGGGCTGATGGAAATATCGCTGTCTCTGTTGATAGAAAAATAGTTATTGTAGCAGATGATGAGCTAAGATTTTGAATAGGCTACATAGTTTCAATAGGTGTAAATGGGACTTGGAAGCTTGATATGACCTTTAGTTGGCAATAGAAAAGATATCGCAAGCAGTAAATGCAAGAGAAGAATGGCAAGTTTATCTGTTACATCTGATGTCCACATATCAACTGACAACAAATGTTTGAAAAAAATATGTTGTCTTGTATGTTTTTTAAATCGTCGGCATACATTGGCAGTTTATTAATAAATATATATTTTTTTATTA
The DNA here is from genome assembly GCA_037101425.1 of Elopichthys bambusa. Classification (NCBI taxonomy): domain Eukaryota; kingdom Metazoa; phylum Chordata; class Actinopteri; order Cypriniformes; family Xenocyprididae; genus Elopichthys; species Elopichthys bambusa. Next base: position 12,246,584 of record CM074432.1, on the reverse strand, counting down.
ATGAATGTATATAATAACTAGGCAAGTTAATAATATGATCAGATTATATTCTGATCATATTTTTTTCAAGCGCATTTCACCAATTAAAAACCACATCAATCTTAATCAATACTATTAAGAGTGTATTTAATAATTAATAGCCGATATATAATTGTTGATGAGGGATTAACGTAAAAACACCTTATATCCAGAAGTTTTTTACGAGTAAAATTGGCCAAAAAAGAGATTTAACTTGCACTGATAAGTCAATTTATGAAATGCCCACTATGCAATACTATAGAAATTTTAAAATTAAGGCATGACCATTGGACAGCCAAATGCTCACTGAGAAGAAAAGATGCATGTCAGCTGCAAAAGACTTTAAAGAGATAGTTCACCCAAAAATGAAAATTCTGTCTTTCTTTCAAGTTGTTTCAAACCTGCATACATTTCTTTGTTCTGCTATACACAAAGAAAGATATTTGAAAGAATGTTTGTAACCAAGCAGATCTCGCCCCCCCTATTTTTTTTTTTTTTTCCTTCCTACTATGGTAGTCAATGGAGGGCGAGATCTACTTGGTTACAAACATTCTTCCAAATATCTTCCTTTGTGTTTAACAGAACAAAGAAACTTATACAGGTTTGAAACAACTTGAGGGTAAGTAAATGATCACAGAATTTTCAATTTTGGGTGAACTATCCCTTTAAAGAGTTTCTGGTGGTTTCTAACTTAATTCTTAGCCTCCAGTCCCACCATTTTCCAGAACTGCATTCAAAAGAACTGTCTCCAGAAGTACAAGATGTCAGGTTCTCTGCAGACTAAATGGTTCCTTATGGTTTCACATCCATTTCTTCACCTTAATTCTTAGTCTTTTGCAGTTAAAATCTTTTCTTCATTGAACATCTCTTGTCCAGTGGTCACACCTTAATTTTGCAATTTATATATTATTGAATCCTTCAATCCTTCATCCTTCATTTGACTTTTCAGTGGGAGTTAAATTTTCTTTTTTTGGCCAATTTTACCTGTAAAACAAAAACCTGCTTAATAATTATGCACAGTATTCATTATAATTAGATCAGTATTCATAAACATACATTTAAATAAAAGGAATCCAACAGTTTTGTTGCTCATTTTTTACAGGTACATCCTTTAAACACATACAGTATTTTTAAATGTCCTTCCTGTGACAGTAATATGACGGTGTTCTTGTATCTTGAACATTATTAAATGAAATTGCACCCCAGAACTAAAACTAGTAACCAAGTCCATTTGCCTTCAACTTATTTTCTCTTTTCTCATTCTTGTAGTTATCCTGCTGTGTGTGACTTTCTACAACACAACAACTTATTATCTATCATCCGAGCCCATGAAGCACAGGATGCTGGGTAAGTCTGGCACAAAAGCATTTTAAGTAGCAACTGGTTAAATTTGAGAGACAGGAGAATCGCAAACATTGCATTTTGAAATGTTCTTTTATAAGAATTGGTTAATTATGGTCCCCTGAATGAGATTATGCTCTGCTGTGATAATTGAATGAACATATTAACTATAAAAGGAAGATGAACTTGGTGTTCTCTCACAGCACACAACATTAACGCTGAGATTGATGCATATTGCCCACAGATTAATTTTTAAGTTGCCATACAGCGCTAACACAGCATTTTTGTGTTTGTTTTTTTTTACCTGATGAAAATGCTTTTAATAGACCTTAAAGCACTGTATTATGGGACCAGCCTAGCTTTCCAGCTGAGAATGGCCCTGTTTGCTTTGGTCTTGCTGTCTAATTTTGATGAGTCAGACTGTTAGAGCATGTTCATTGATTATCATGGAGTCGTTGTTTGACAAGGCTGTACTCTGCCAGTCTCTTGGTCCCTGATTATAGCAGCAGGGTGGTGAAAATTAGGGCAACACCAATAGAAGTTACATGCTGATTAGTAGACACTAGACTCAGAGCTACATACGGTGCACTAATTGCAGGGAGAGTCCCTCTAGTTCAGCTCTGGCCCAAGATGTCTTGCTTAAACAGTACAGTTGAGGCAGAAGGACTGAGATGAGAGATCCAGACTCAGCGCTGATGTAGCTGAAGTCGCATTAGCAATCCTGCACAGATAATTCATAATTATTACGCTACCAGCAAACTAAGAATAGAGCTCATAAGAATGAAAAGTGAAATCAAAGCAATGCCGGGCTGGACAAATGAAGTCTGGATTTTGACTGTGGCATTTTTGATGGAGGAAATGCTTATTGCTGGGTGATTATGGTCTCATGACTAATTGATAGCCTGAAGTTAGGCCCACGTCACAGTTTATTCTGGCTAAAACAAACAGCCACTCTGACAGGAAGAGACTGATATGTAAGTTTTCTGTTTTCTATTTTATTCTTTTTTAAAAATGTAATTTATTCCTGTGATGGCAAAGCTGAATTTTTAGGACCGATTACTCCAGTCTTTAGTGTCACAATATCCTTTAGAAATGTTTCTAATATGCTGATACATATTGTGATAAATTTGTAAGGATTCTTTGATGAACTGAAAGTCCAAAGGAAGAGCATTTATTTCAAATAGAAATCTTTTGTAGCATTATAAATGTCTTAGCTTTTCAATTTAATCAGTTTAAAATATATATAACAGACCCCAAACTTTTAAATGGTAGTGAGACAACTATGGTACGACATTAATAGGCACCTGATAAGCAGTGCTAAAATAAAATTACAGGCTGTCACAGTAATTACACAGCATTCTGAACAAAAGATCCAAAAATTTACTGAAGAATATGAGTTGAATGAATTTGTAATTAGAAAATGTCTGTCCAAAAATAATAGTCCTAATTATAATCACTCCAACAAAACATACCATTATGTAGCTGCTTGTAAATATAAAAATAATAATAAATATAGCCACAAGCTGTCAAAGCACCAATGGCCCACATAGATGATTAGTGATACAACTGAAATGATCAGTGGTGGACAGTAATGAAGTATTTTGTAAAGTGCGATCTGTTTAAGCCCACTGAAATGCTTTAATGCGACACGTCCACATCAATGTGTCTACAGATCGCGATCTCGATTCAAACAGATCAAATCACATTTTGAAACTAACTTGGCGCTTCAAATAACGGTTGTATCGATTACATCCTTACGCCACTAGGAGGCGACAAGTGACTGTTAAAATGTATTTGACATTGAATGATTCATTCAACAAAAAAAACAAAAAAAAAATGTGATTCTCATTTTATCTAGAATCATGCAGCTCTTACACAAATTAAAATAACGCATGCACATTCATCTTCCCCGCTGCTGTAGCAATTTCTTAGTTATGCATTTAGTTATATATGTTTCGTCTGTTTTTATATTGTTTGTCAACACACATTCCATCCATACTGACTAGTGCTGGCTATTTGACAATTCATAATCATTCATAATTATTTTGAGCAATAGGATTATATAAAATATATAAATATAATGAGTGGTCTATATAAAATGACAAAAACATTAATCATTCAGTACTTTTTTACTAAAGTACATTAAAAAAGTACTATTGTACTTTCACTCATGTAAAATTGAAAAGGAGCACTAAATACCCTAAAAAGTTAGGGTTTCATGAAACGGGTAACAGCAACACAGGTGTCAAAAGTGGTGACTGACTTCACAACTTCAAGTAATCACTCCCTCTTATTGTTAGATTATAAGGGGAAAAAACTGTGCAAAAATGTGATGAATAGCATATCATAGGATGTCACTGGACAATTTCAAATAAATTTGTAGATGAACTTTATTTTTCTGAGGCATTTATCTTAAGGACATTTTAAATTTCATCATTTATTTTTATTATATGCCATGGGTTGTATTTGAGACTGCTCCTCTGTGTGGATTAACAAATTGCATTTCTGCTGCTTTTGTTCTGGCCAAGCATAAATGTTTTAAAATAAATCATGTTACTGACATTTAGATCTGACCATTGCTCAGTCAGTTAGGTATGTTTTGAGCCACTGAAATGCCTTACCTCTTCAGCAGAAAAAAGCCATCTCTGTTTCAGTCTTCTTCAATCCCTTCAGATCTCAGAGTTGTCACTACCTCTCAAAAGCCATGCCGATATTTACTCCCATTTTAGCACAGGCTCTGTCGCTTTCCCTTTTGAATGCAGCCTCTTTGCAGAGGCTTCTTGGTTTTGACAGTAGGTGATTCCCCAGAAGTCAACAGTGATTGCTTTCTAGATTAAAAGCAGCCATCTAGATGACAAGTTTAAACCTCTAGGGTCAACAAACACGCCTGCGTGATGACTTTGATTTTTTTTTCCTGATAACAGTGTAAAAAACTTTAAATACTGTGTCATTTTTGGTCATAAAGATAAGACTTTAAAAGGTCTACTTTTATTTGTGCACATTTGCAATAATGCCAAAATGGTGTGCTTTTGTAAAATAAAGGGGAAAAAAACAGTTCGATTTCTGCCGTCTGTCTCCTCTTTCTGGAGTGTGTCATAGAAATTAACTGAAACCCAGCGTTTATGTTCCTTACAGACAAGCTTGAAATGTCTACTTTTAAATTAACCAGTTTATGTAATCCGTATGAAACCACCAAAAGGTACCATCTTTGTATCCTCAGCACATATTGTAGTCGGGTCATCTTCTTTCTGTTTACGGAGGTGACGTAACCACGCAAAGACAGATGACCTCAAAATGACATTTCCCGTAAAATCTGACCTGACAGCTCCAATTATAAATCCTTTTTTATAAGCTTACAGTTGCCATTCAGGTAAGGTAAGAAAAAGGAATTTGTTTCTAGCCCTTCCCAAAGTTATGACCCAAAATGCAAATCAGCATGTTATAGCGCCACCTAGTATCGGGTGTGTGTGTGTCTGTGCGTCTGAGTAGCGGTGCACGATTAGGGCTATCCTGCCAAGTTTGGGGTCTATACGATTTAAGCTCTCTGATACCCATAAACTTTTATGGCAGAAAAATAATGAAAAATAAGAAAATCAGTACAAACACAATAGGTTTCCAGCACCTTCGATTCTTGGACTCCTAATGAAGAAATGTAATCTTGATGTTTATTCTGAGAATGATGATGATGTTTTCTTTTTCTGCCCACAGTTATCGCATGTACAGAAAGAGTCAAACTACGGGCTTCCCCTCTCTCATCACTATCTTCTCAGCTCCCAACTACTTAGATGTCTACAATAACAAAGGTATTATGCACACATATCTCTGAGTGGTGCATGTGTGAGTAGACAGCAGGTCAGATGTCCAGATGTGGCCTGCAGTGTCCCTGCTGAGCAACAAGATGGACAGACCCAAGTTAGTCAGTCTGATGGTTATGGCCAGTAAGGAAAGAACAAAGGCAGCAAAGTATTGCAAAAAAAAGAAAGAAAGAAAGAGAAAAAAGTATTTCTTATTTTCCAGACAGGAACTCACAAAATGTGTTGCAGTTAAAAAACCAAAACATAAAGGAAAAATGAAACTTCAACAAAATGATATAATAAAGAGTTGGCACTGCTTCTGCCTCTTATACTTGTAAAATCAGCAGTGGTCTAACTACTACAGCATCTTTCTTCTAGGACACAATATTAGAACTTCTGCACTCATAGCAACTTATATACTTTGGAAGTTATACTTTGATGACCAGCACCAATTAACAAACAAAGGGGAACACAAAACTAAACTAAACTGGGTTACACTTTATTTTAAGGTGTCTTTGTAATGATACATTTAAGTACTGAGTAATATTATAAATAAATGTAGTTAATTAAAGTTAGGGTTTGGTTTGGTTTAGGATTAGTTGTATGCAATTATGCATAACTTACTGTTACTACTCCAGTAAGTACATTTAACATATGTAACAAGGACACTAAAATAAATTGTTACCATAAATTGAAAATACACACTTCAAAATGTACACACATAAATACACATCTTAAATGTGGGGTAAGCCATTTTTCAAAAACGCTGTTGGATATTGTTGATATTTGATATCAACCCAAACAACCTCTCTCCATTGCTCCACCTCCAAAACTCACCCTCCAATCCTGCTCCAAGTCGGTCTCGAATCCCGGTCCGATAGGCGAGTACACTAACAATGACTGTTGCACACGCAATGCAAACGTGGAATGTCTGTTTATCACAGCTGATGCGCAACAAAAGAAAAATAAAGCGCAGATGATGAACAAATGACAAGGAAGCACAAAAAAATGAACATACAGTACACAAGACTAAATACAAACAAGTTTGTTTGTATCAAACCCAGTGTTACTCACTTGTGAAGCAGGATCAAAGCAGCCTCCGCATCTGTTTTCAGGCCTTCCCATTTAGCTCTCTCCAGCGCTGGAAAGTTTTTCTAATATTAACGCGGGTCCTAAAGTGCTTGCCTAGTCATAAACCTTCATTCCAGTGATACTCTTTTAAGCTCTTTTGTATTGTCTCATCTCTCTTTCTGTTTTTCTTCAAATCTCCCTCTTGCTCGTTCTCTCTCTTCGACCGTCATACGGCCCCTAATGCTGATTGGCTTTGCGTTTGTTGTTGGTGTCGGCCCGACTAACTTCCAAACGGTGTTTTTGAACTATGACTTACCTCACCTTTTAAATATTACTTTTAACTAGGGCTGCCAATAGATATGTTTAATGTTAAATGAAGTATACACCATTTAACTTGATTAACATTTTGTCATCATTTGCTATATCTAGCAAAATAAACCATCAGATTAAAGGGTGGTTCTCACAAAACTGTATTTCCGTAAGTTTTTTTTTAAAGGTATTTTGGTTTCTTCCCAAAAAGATCACTTACCCCGGTTTCACAGACAAGGTTCAAGCCTAGTCCCAGACTAAAATGCAGGTTTGAGCTGTTTTAACTGAAAACAACTTGCACTGACATATCCGAAAATATGTCAATGCCATTGTTTTGTCTTAAGATGCACAGCAGTTTTTGTTTTGTTTTTTCTCCAAAGGCATGTTTTAAAAAGCTAAATGTCCTAATTGAACTGATGCCTAATCCTGACTTAATCTAAGCACTGTCTGTGAAACCAGACCTTGGAGACTCCAAAAGGACACCAAATAACTCTATAATAAGGAGTTCATAGAATTAATAGATTTTTGATCACCAAAGCACCAATGAGGGGAAAAAAATAAAATAAAAACACAAGAAAAAATGGTTTGCTTTATCCATCAGAGAAATTTAGTTTGTGTATCATCTGGCCATACAGCGGTGTTTTTTTTATTTTTTATGTTCCGTTTAGACTGTATTTCACACAGAGTGATACATGAGGTCTTGCGCTCTTCAGAAAAGATCACAGAATATGACAGAGCTTGTGTTTTAAAGTAAAACACACACTAGAATGAATAACTCACTGAAAACCCAAAACTTTCATGGAGTTTAGTAACTTAAATGATCTGATTGCAAATAGAGTAGATGCTTAGTGTAATTAACTCAAATAAATTTCACGTGCTTCAGTAATTTGTGTTAAATTATTGTAACGCGTTAAGGATTTTGAATTAATCGCATACTTTAACACGTTATCATTTACAGCCCTACATCTCATTAAAACGTATAATCTAAGGGTATGTTTACACAACAACAGTGTGCTAAAATCTGAAAAGTTTTTCCTTTGCATTTTTGCCCTACAGATGACAACACTGTCAAAACAATCCCCGTACACACGGATCGGCAAAAATGACCAAAAATGCTGTATTATGCATGCCAGACCAGTAGCTGGCGATATCACTTTGTAAAGAAACACTATGCACCTATAGATTGAGCATGTAATTCGCGTTCCCATGACGTCACCGTTTTAACAAATTTTCGAAAACTTGGACTTCAAAACCTGTTTTCAAAAGTTTGCATTTTCAGGCACTGTTGTTTTGTAAATGAATGGCCAAAACACATCCATTTTATTTGAAGATGGTGTTGTGTAATTTAACACAAACAATTAAGCAACATGTCTTGAAAGTCTTCTCAGTGCCGAAAACAATTGTACTGGCAGCATCATCAGCCGGAACAATATATACAGTTGACGGTTCTGCATGAGAACCCCTTTTAGCATTGAACCGGATCTCAGCGCCTTAACAACAACAACAACAACAACACATAAAATAAAGTAAACATATATTATATTAAATAATCCGTTAACAGAGTATGTGCACATAACTCCAATGAAAGTTTAAATAAAGTAAACAAAACTCTGTCAGAATGCTGTTGTCACATCTTTGTGCATTATGCGTATTAATAATGGTTTAAACAGTAAATAAAAAATAAAAAAATTAACTTATCAAATGTGGTGTTTTAAAGTTCCTCCACAGTTAGCACTTTCAGAGAAAAAGAGAACAAGCTAGGGAGGGGGTGATTTTGCCAGGCTGCACTTTTGTCCATTTGCAGATAATGAAAAGGCGAAGATGGATCAGCCAGGACATTACAGAGTGTAGTCTCTCACTGAAAAGAAAACCCACATATACACGCAGACCTTGATGTGAATATGTTTGGTGTCTGTTGCTATCATCTGCGTATTCCTCCCTGTGCCTGTAGGTTTCATTTTACATCCTCCTGCCAAAGTGTACATGCACTAAACAGTTATTTTGTTATTTTGCATAATGTTGAACATTTTAGTCTACTTAATGAAGAGAAAAATGAAAACAGTGTATGTAGAAATGTAGACTTTTGTCATTTAGATGGGTACATGGTAATTAAAATCAACTTGAATTGCTGTTTGCAACCCATTTTATTTCCATATTGTGACACATTCCAAATAAAAACGAATAAACGCTTGTGGCATTAGTCATATGCTGATTTGGTGCTCAAATAACATTTATTATTATGATCAGTGCTAAAACTAGTTGTGCTGCTTAATATTTTTGTGGAAGTTCATAAGAGTTCATAAGAACAGCATTTATTTTTGTCTTACTGAACTCAAACATTTAAACAGTTATTTTTACCCTAATTTTTTAGATGCATCAGATGTTGAGAAATCCAATTCGGTTGACCATTATTCATTTTCATAGGAGAATTTTAAGCAAAAATTGTGCATTTCAGTGTTGTCACTGTGTATTTGGTCCCTCCATTTTCCTCTCTGAAGGCCAGTTTGACCAACAAAAATTAATTTCTTTAAATCTGAATTAAGCAGATGAGTGTGGAGGAGGGGTGAAGAGCGAACCTTTTTATACACCAATTGGTCTGGACACGGGCGTGTGAGGAGATTGATGGCCAATTGGCTTCTGCTGTAACTCTAGCCCAGTGGGGGGAAGCCCAGATATTCATCACTCTCAAAGGGTTGCCAGATTGAGCCACTAGCCGTCTATCATGCTCTGACCATGAGCACCACAGCCCTGACTGTGCAAATAGAGTCAATCAAGCAACCCCTGACAAGGCACAAAAAAAAAACTTAATCTGCAAGAACAACACACAAATGACAGTCAGCTCTTCACTGGTCTGGCAAGGTTTTCTAGCGTTGTTGAACACGTAACCGTTGTTTGGGTCTCATAATGGAGAATATAGCAGAAAGCAGCAGGGTAATGGACACTTTCTCTGCTGGCCCGCTGAGCTTATTCTGAGTATTGATTAAAATACAGAGGGTTCCTTTATCTGTTGGCTCAATCCAAATAAGAAATTGTGCAGATTCCTTCCTTTGATCATTTTTGTTGAATTTACCAGATGTAGGATATTGAAGAAAGCTGTAGATCCTAATGTTATGGTTCTGTATTTCATGGTTTTGATTTAATCACTATTGTTTAAAGCATTTCTCCATGTTTTGTGGCCTTGATTTCATAGCATGGGTCATGTTACCATGACAACATAGCAGACAGTGCTGCGGACAAAACCGTTGTGCCTGCCCATGGGGTCATGGATCACTGGTAAAGCTTGTGTGGGTTTTGGCACAGCAGGGTCAGTTGTGACCGGTGCGCAGGAATGAAGGGAAGGATAAAGTGAAAATGCTAAATGAAAGAGAGGAGAACTTTCCTCCTCATTCTGATTGTGGCTCTGAAATGGGAGTGCCTCACACCAGTGAATTCCCTTATAGAAACAGATTTCAGCAACACTGTTTTTATGCAGCTATGCAGTGATCTAACTGCTTATTTAAATTCATGTTGATCTTATATGACAGAAATATGAAGTGGAGCCTAAAATTATTCCCTTGAAATCTCATTGAAAGAATAAAATGTATGACCATGTCTTTATGATATCTGTAGATTTCATCAACCATGGACATCTTTCAGTGAGTGTACATTTAAAACATGACATTATATTCAATTGTGACAGTGGTATGACTGTACTATACTTAATCTATAACGCATTTTTTAAAATAATTATTCTACATGTAGTTCAACTAAACAGAATATATCATGTATCACACTTCAAGACAATGTAAGTGAATTGCAACAACACTGGATGGTGATTAAGATGGTGCATAAACAAAGTTGGTTTGTGATTTAAAATGTAGAGAGACATCTAGTGGTAGTAGACCGCATATCTAATTTTCTTTAATCTAACTTTTTCTTTTACCTCTTCCCTTCTAGTTTATTCTACAGAAACATTTTAATTTTTAAAGTTCGTGTTGTTTGGAGGGAAGTTAGGTTTCTCTCTCTCTCTCTCTCTCTCTCTCTCTCTCTCTCTCTCAGGCACAACCTCTGCTGTTTCTGTGGGTGGACTTTAAGGTCAGCTTTTCGAAAGCATTTATGGTGTGGACCGTCACCTAATTATAGACTGAGGAAAGATAATATTTTATGTAATTAATAGCAATGTTGCATTTTCTGATAATACAGTCTTGGCAGTAGACCTTGGGTGACATTTAAGGCGTGTTTATGTTCAGTGTACAGTATCTTCAGGTCTTTTACGTCTGGTATTTGACACCTGCTAGCCACTCCATGTTTGACGACATGCTATTCTCAAACACCACTGAGAAGATGGGACGGGAAAGTCCCCCTCCATGAGTTGTAATGTGTGGTGTCGACTTTCGGCAGATCTAGGGCATGGTCGCCACAGCGACAGGATTGTTGATCATATGGACTGAGCCACCTCCAGAAAGTTTTCATTAAAAACACACAACATAGAAGCTAAAAGTAAAATTCATTTTCTGGTTTGTCAAATGATATGTGGAGATCTTTATAGTCTTTTCCCTTATTAACAAACCTGTGGCTGTACCTTGAAGAAGTTATGATAATAACATGGTACTTTTATATATTTTTTATGTATGCCACCCATGTTACTTAATAATGTGTATGTTCATATACTATAGCATTGTTTAACTATTGGATCATGTCCAAAAATGGTAATACCATGGTACTATTTTCATTATTTTGAGAGATTCTCATTCCTTAGTTTTGGTAGTTCTGGGAAAATTCATTCAACCTCAAAATATGTTTTGAAGATTCCACATCTATTATAGAGTGTTTTGAGTCCCAAGACATGATGGGTGAAGGAAAAATGGAAAAATCAAGGAAATTTAGTTTGTAAAGGTTTGTTGCTTCCAATCTATTAATTGAGTTATGTGTATTTAAGAAACATAAAATGCTTAGCAAGACCAAAGAATTGGCAGTTTTGTTTTGTTTTTTTCCCCCAAAAATGAATGCCATTTCCACCACATCATTACCACCACAGAATGTTATCAAACACTATACATCATTTGAGATGTGGTGGAAATGACACTGTGGTGGTTTGTTGATTATTGATTTAGAAATGACAAAATTCCAGTTGTGCATGCATGTCCTCCACTTAAATGATATTGATATTGTTAATGGACTAATTAAACAGAAAGTGTGTGAAAATTGTGTTAGAAAATTGTGAAAAAGAGGAGATGTAGGTAGCTGTAGGGGGAAAGAAGTTTCACGTGGCTGCCTCTAAATTGAGCTGATGGACTCTTTGAAGGAAAATAACCATTTAAACAGATGCTTTGGTGTGTGTGTCATACATCTGAGACGGTGTTGAATTCTGATGTAGCATTTGACAGAGTCCAGCTGTATCATTTCTTTAATTTGACTTTCCCATACTCTCTTTTTATGCTTTCCCTTCTTCATGTACCTCTCTTTCTTATACAGCTGCTGTGCTGAAATATGAGAATAATGTCATGAACATTCGACAGTTTAACTGTTCTCCTCATCCTTACTGGCTGCCTAACTTCATGGATGTCTTCACTTGGTCTTTGCCCTTCGTTGGGGAGAAAGGTAAACTATTTGCCTACAACAGTTTTTATGTTGCATGAAATCCTCAATAAGTGCAGCGAACAAACTTTTTCTTGTTCCCATAGTGACTGAGATGCTGGTAAATGTCTTGAGCATCTGCTCCAATGATGAGCTGACCACTGACGAAGAGATAGATGGTAAGAAATTCAGGTGTACGCAAGCACCCGCACATCATCCAGTTTCTGTTTAGCAGTATAAGAAGTTTGAAAGTAAAGTGCATGGTTGGGTTCACAAGGGGGCGCCCTCTGTCTTTTTACCCTGGAAATAAATCTGGAATATTACCTGATCTTTTGCCCTTAAGTTATTTAGATGCTGCTGGTCTTACAACTCAAAAGGACCTGATTCTTTTACTGCCGCCATGTTGGAGAGAAGGTTTTGTCTGTGAACAAGGCATTTCATTTGCACTGTTCCTGCATTTAATCCACTGTCATTTACATTCGGGAAAAAGTGTCTGCTAAATGACAGTCAGTAGCTAGCTGATGTTTAAATCTTGTGCAAAGCATACCAACAAGATGTTAGACGGTAATAGATACACCCATACACATCAGCAGGAAATGACATCACACTCCATATGGAGTGCCTTTCTGTTCCTAATAGCTTTTATGTCAAGGTTTTTTTTTAAAGGTACATTATGTAATATTGACAGCTAGCAGTTGAAATGGGTACTGCAGTCCAAATTCGAAATATTGGAGAGAGTTTTTTTCCCCTCGTCCCGCCCTCCTCTTCAGATTCCATGTACACGCAGGGTGCCAGATTGAGAAGATTTAACAGGAACGAGCACAATTGACAATGGAACGCAATGTGCCTTACTCTGTATGTTGATCAGCTAATGTATACGTTTGCCATGTTTTTTATTGACAAGGCTTTTTTAGGTCAGGTAGAATCTGCGATCTCTGACCCAGTTCGTTTGCTGGCTTTCATGGCTACAATACACTGTGTTTTCCACCATCTGGCAACCCAGGGTGTCGAAATACTATTGAGTAAATTGGTTGTGAGCTGGATCACACTGACCAAAACAAAAACAGACATTCCAAAATGGAAAGCACATTTCAAAATAGAATAACTGGCTGTAGCATTGTTTTTCGTTGAGAAACAAGTATTTGAACTTGGCACGTTTCCTAAATCTCAGCAAAATATTATGGTGTTTATATATCAAAAAAATTACATACAGCACTTAAATATAAGCCAAATGAGATTCAATAGGACAGATGGTAAAACAGTAACAGAGAATGATAATATTTAGTATGTTATAAACACATACAATGGGTTCCAAATGTCTGAGATCACTAGTGTCTGAAATACTGTTTTTATTTTAAATTTAATTGAATGCTTTTCAATACATAATTTTGTCATTAGCATAATTATAAGTTAAAATTTGAATTTGAAAAATTGATTATTTTCGGAATTTCTTAGTTTTTTTCTATTTATTTTTTTTAGTTTTTTTATTGACAGCAGTGTGTGGAAGCAAGAACATCTGAGTTAGAGATGTTAGTGCAGAATTTTAAATATTTCTTTTTAATTCTCTTATAACATTACTTTGTTTGCATTTTTTAATTACAAATTAAAAAATGTATTCAGATTTTCAGTGTGGTCTCAGACTTTTGAATTAAATAATCAAAAAGAAAAAACGTATTATTACATTAAATATAAGATTTTGTTTTTATCTTTTTTCTACCACACAGTCATAGTAAGAAAAAATTTCTTAATTAACCAATTAATTGCTATTCAAAATAAACAAACGGTCAGATGACAAAAAAAACGATTGACCAGAAATCTTCTAGGAGTTCAAGCTTTGGTAAAGCACACTAACATCCCATCATGCTCTGATGCTACACTCTCACTCTCTCCGACAGTTTTTTTTTTTTTTTTTTTTTTTAATATCCATTAAATATTATTTATTTTATTTCTCTTTTCTCTTCTTTTTCTCACTCATTTTGTCCATTCTCTCTCCCTCTCAAATATTACTTCTGTTGCTTCATCTAATGAATCTCTTTCTCTTTTTTCAGACTTCTTTGAGGCATTTCTTCTCTTTTATTTCTTTGATGGATGTGCTTTTTTGCTCTCTCTTTCTCTCCCTGTCATTCCTCAGCCATTCACTGATCATTCTTCTGTTCTTTTTCTGTTTCTTCTGGGGGTGTATCTTGAGAAGGACAGCTAATATATGGGCCAAAGAAAGGTACAGCCTCCCACAATCCAATGCGGTGTGCAGTCCTGCCTCTTGTTTGTAGCTTTTTCTAGTTGGTTGATTAAGCTAACACCAAAAACACACTAATGAACATACTTATAATATCCATAGATACTAATTCTTATGTTTCAAGCACCCTGGTCACCAGAACTGGATGAATTATTGACGTTGTTGTTTCAAACTATGAAAAGGCCATTGCTAGTTGTGTGTGAATTGCTTGCACTGTTTGAAAAGAATTTCATTTACTAAGTGAACGAGTTATCAGGCAGACCACTAACATTGTTCTCAAATTAGAACAAACCGATGTGAGTATACGAGTTTGCAGAGCACAGTGCCTTCTCTCATACCAATTCACCTCACATTGTTATCCTCTCCTACCATTTTTTGCCATTTTCCATGTTTTCCACTTTTGTACAAATATAGTGATACCAAAAAGTATTTAAACTAGTGATAAATACTTCAAAAAACAACTACTCAGTGAGTTGAATGACTGGTAAACTAGTATTAAACAAGCCCTGGATATCTAGGGTGGTCAACCATGATTTTTAGGGGTCCCTGACATAATTTCTTACGTACAAAAAAGCTGGACAGAGCTCAACAGTATATAACAGAAAGCGGGGCTCTAGAGAGTGGGACTCTTTAACTCGACACAATGAAGTTGACACAGCAGCCTAAGATGTCTGTCTGAATGTCTGGCTGTAACCACTGCTTAAAATGTCAAAACTATCTAAAAATCTAAAATTAATTGACCTCACTAATCAATTAGTCATTTTTTTTGAATGATGTGACTCCTAATTTAGACACAGAAGTACTTACAGTATGTATTTGTGAACTACACCTGTGTGAAACTTTTGAGAAACACCTTCATACATCCACTTAAAAATCACTTTGGGATGAACTGGTAAAAAAAGTGGTTCTATTTTTAAACAAAGCTTAAACAAATGTAACATTCAGTCAAACACTCAAAAGTCTGGGCTGCAACCTGTTCATACGCAAGACACTCCCTTGTATTGTTATTTTCTCATCACACTGTTGTCTGTAATCTTACCTTGACGAACTAGGTAGAATCTCAATTAAAACCAACAAGGTTCTTCTCTTTAGCATCTGTAATGGATGGCACTATGATTAACCTAACCATATCCATGACTGTAAGAATCAATAGCAGGCTAACAGAATGCTTAGCATGCATTTCAGTCCTGAGGTGTGGGCTACTGTGAGGATCTCTATTGATCTGCCCTTAGTGTGCTGAGACAGCACGTTCTGCCAACTGAGTTTCCCCTGCAGTCACCCGTCTGGGTAATTATACTCCAAAGGAAGTGTTTACCCAGTGTAGTCATTTGTCTTTCTGGACATTAAAGTCAGGATGTAATTATGGCTTGTGAACATTTGAAGTTGTGAGGTTTGGAGATGAAGTGGCCAGTTGCGTTTTAATGAAGTGACCTTTCAAGCATGTTTTTAAGGGTTGTTTTAGTTTGTATACTGTTATGTAACACTGACACTCGAATATATGCGTGTGCGTGTGTGTGTGTGTGTGTGTGTGTGTGTGTGTGTGTGTGTGTGTGTCACATAGGTGCCACAGCTTCTGCTCGCAAGGAGGTAATCCGAAACAAGATCCGTGCCATTGGAAAGATGGCTCGAGTTTTCTCGGTTCTTCGGTAAGATGACTTTGTGTACATGTGCAAGATGAAATTAGACAAATGCGCACATTCGGCAGGCAAAAAGCTCAGTGAGGGTGCTCAACCACAAAAAAGTTGGCACACCACAATATTTTTTTTTTATTGCATGTTTTCACCAAAAGTGATGTTTCAAGCCATATGTATGTTGGCCGAAAGAGCTCAACGTGCTGCAACTGAAGAAAACACATGCCAATAAAAATAAAAAAAACCCAGCAAATTAAGAACTTCTTCATCAGTTTGACAACACGTGTGCTGCAAATACTCACAATGCGACCAACTACAGAAACACACTGCCAAAACTCACAACTCGCATATAATCAGTCATCAGGTCAGCGACAACACCACAGACAAGTAGACATTGAACAATAAGCACTTGTTGGGTCCCCTTGAAACATTTCCATTGTGGCCTGTGCAGTGTGTTTCTGTATTTAGTTTCATTGTAAGTATATGCAGCATATGTTTTCAAACTGATGGTTTTCTTAATCTGCTGGTGTTTTTTCAGTTTAAATGTGTTTTCTTCAGTTGCAGCGTGTTGAGCTTTGTGCTATTTGCAGCTTATTTCTGTATTTGGTTGCATTGTGAGTAATTGCAGCACATGTTGACTTAATGTGTTTTCTTCAGTTGCAGCACGTTGAGCTCTCTCAGCCACCATACCTATGGCTCTTGATCAGACTAAAATGAATAAAATGAAATTATTAGGCCAGCAGAGTATTACATCACATGATAGACCACATGACTACATCACATGGTTTTAAAAAAATGTGTTTGTACCGTAATGATGTGAACAATGACATCTAAACAAAACAGCTAAACTAGACTGAAAGTGAAAAAATCAAATAACTAGAACAGTAACCATATCTAACAACAAACACCTTACTGTAACCTTACTGCACCCAAACAGATCAAAATAAGCCATTATAAATTATTAAAGAGAAAAGCAAATATCAAACTCTTCATTAAGACTGTTAGGTGATACTGTGTCCAAAGTATAAATCCAATAAGTTTCATGCTTTAAAACCAAATTGTTAATTCCACACCCTCTTCAAGGCAATTTTACTGCTTCTGTGTCAATATACAGACTTGTGGAATCCGAATGTCTTAACTTAATAAAATGTTTTGCTACTGGATTCTTTAGGGTCATAATGTCTGAAAGCACTGATGTTCAGAGATACAGGTTTTAAGCTGTCTGCTAGTTTTTCCAATGTAGCAAAGTCCACAAGTCTTTCCTCTGATCTTAAATGTCTTCCCAGTAAGAGGATGATAGAAGGTTTGTGTTTTGTTTTTTGCCTTTTCAATGAAATGCCATTGTTGATGCCATATACATTATTAATATGTGTTTGTTTTTTTTAATCAGTAATCATGTTGTCTATCATGTGATGTAATACTCTGATGTTTATAAGGGACTAATAATTTCATTGTCTGATGAAGAGCCATATGTTTCGAAACATCACTTTTGGTGTTAATGTGCAATAATTAAAAAAAATCATTTTTGTATTTATGGAGCTGTGGTGTGCCAACTTTTTTCCTTTTTGTACAAATGCAAAATGAAAACTAGTGTCAAATGCGAGTAGAAACACGTTAGATTAGATAGTTTCTTTGCTAGTAGCTAATAACTTCATATGGAACTGCATCATAATACATGGTTTAAACTTGAGAATGATTGTGAGAATGATAATCTGACTCTTGCTTATGTAAGTGAAGTCAAAGACCTGCAAACCATCTGCTAAAGAAAACATCTGTCACAGCTTTTACCATTGTGAAAGCCTAAATCCACCTTTCCACTGTCTCGGACAATCAGCTACGATTGTTTCGACTAGCCTACCAGTGATTTGCACTGAACTTTCAAATTGGTTGTAAATACCCAACACTTATTTAAAACAAATGACTCATTATGTTTAATAATTATGCAGTAATTATAAAATACTTATTTAGGAAATAATTATTCATAATTGGCATTTTTACAGAAACAGTGTTTAAAATAATTTTTAGTGGGAAAATATTGGTAATTTTCACCTTGTGCTCATAGTTTTGAGTAGAATGCATCACATTTGGTCAGGCGATCGCAAATGGTCTAGCCACAAAAGTTTAAATATTTCAGACCACCCAAGGCTGAAATCTCATTAGAATATTCCACATATGCATATGGTCATAATGGTTTATGTGCGCAAATTCTGTACTACTCTACGTTAGAAATGAATGGCTTCTGGTCTGTCATTTGTCGGAGATAGTGAAAAGGTGGCTTTATTATCAGAAATGTATCTAGGAAAGTGTTTTTTTTTTTTTTTTTTCTCCCAGAACATGTTGCAGCACATTTTTCTCTTTAAAAACATATGATAAATGAAAGATCATCAAATGATCTGCTAAATAATTAATTTGTTCTTGGGGCAAAGATATTTTTTTATATAAACAGTGCAAAAAAAAGTTAATCAAAAAAGTTTATTGGTCGTTAAGTATTTACAGATTTAAAGATGACTAAATTATTTTGCCTTTGGCAGCTGTGTGTGTGTGTGTGTGTGTGTGTGTGTGTTTGTGTTTTTTTTTATCTTTGTGTGTTAGTATTGTACATAACAACATGTTTCTGTTATAGAGAAGAGAGTGAGAGTGTTCTGACTCTGAAAGGTCTCACTCCAACTGGCATGCTGCCCAGTGGCGTTCTATCTGGAGGCAAAGAAAAACTCCAGAATGGTAAGACGCGTGCGCACACACTCAAGGTCTTGTGGTCAGGAATATGTAGATCACTTTAAACTTTCTTTCCACATCAGAGCTCTTTCCATGGCTGTTAATTTTGCAGTATTAATCAGTACATTTAGAGATAATTTACATCTTTTAATTTCCCCAGGTAGTGTTTTCACATTTAAAACCGAGTCTACTCTATTTCAGCTTAACACATATGTAATGTTCAAATATGCACAGTCTGATATTTTTATTTAATGTATACTCTCTGCACCCCCTGGTGGTTGTGTTATAAAACTTATATTCTTTCCTCTTTGCTTCCTTTGGCTTTTATCTCTCTCTCTCTCCCTCTCTCTGTCTTTCCAATCTTTTTCAAATATTGTCTCTTCTTCATTCTCCTGTCTCCCTAGAAACCGCAGGTATAATCAGTTGTGCAAGTATAATTCAGATCATCTGTTCTTAAGAAACATAGTTTCACTCTTTGCCACCATTTATTCAAAGGAGCCCCAAGTCAATCAACACAAATGCTTTCGTACAATATAGAATCATGATTCAAGGAACATGTTCTCAGTATAATTTTAACCTTAGATTCACTGCGTCCAGATTTAACACAGCTTTTGGTGGACAAGATATCAATAAGGAATCCTAAAGATTGATGATCTCTTAAGGATCAGAGAATTAACATAAGAGCAAAACTAGCACATTTAGACTTATTGATTGCTTTATAAGTATAACGAGACTTTTAAAGGCCGCCAAATTAAAATGAAATTAGTTAATGAATGCAATTTCTCATGTCATGAGACCAGTTGTCTCAAATAGTAATAATATTTCACAATATTACTGTTTTTACTGTATTTTTGTCAAATAAATGCAGTCTTGACATTAATAGAAAAACCTTACCAACCCCAAAAGTTTGAACTGTAGTGTAATTTCTGTTCAAACTGGAATTTGGGACAGGACAAATTGAGGTGCTTGTCCCTTCTTCTTTTTATTTCTTTTTTAATAATAAAAAACCCAAACAAAACATGACTTGCTAATATCTATATTAGTTGATGCAGGTGGTATTAGAGGAAATGGACACATTTTAAGTGTTAAATTATTATTTTTAAAATTAATTTTTCCACTTTTAGGAGTGCACTAGCATATAGACATGCTAGCAGACATGAACTAAAAACACAAAGCTGCTTTTGATTTTATGGGGTCTCCTTGTAATTATTTAAATAAATGACAGTGTTATGATGCTGGACATAGTGAATCAGAAAGGGAAGAATGGACCTAAAATACACAAAATACATTTTAAGTGCTGTTTTGTCATCATTACACAGAGGCATGAATAATTATGTAATTTTTAGCACATTGTCAAGTGATTCTTCATTAAGGCTTAAACTTATATCAGTAACATCATGCCCATTTACACAGAATACACAAAACTGACAAGATATGAATGAAATAAGGATAATTTAATAATTGGTCTTGTCTTTCACAAACCAAGGCAGAAATCAAACTTGCTCTCGTCGTACTGGCATGTTCTGTCTATTACTTTACTCGGAAATACTTGATTCTATACAGTAATTTCACTGCTTATGTTTTCCTTTAGATTTAGCTTTAGTTTTTAAAAACTATACAACATGTTACCCAAATTTGATATGAGTGGCCATGTTTGCATGTGGCTAGTTGGTATGGGAACATGCCAGAGACAGAGTGATGTCAGCGATGTTCTGCTACAGCATTGGTAGAATCACAACAGATGCCCCGCTTTTGTCTATACATGGACATCATTGTGCTTTTACTGCAATGTTGTGCCTCCATCACAGCTGATGTCTTTAGCATTTAGCTTTAATGTGTGTGTGTGTGTGTGCTGTTCTGAACTTTTTTCAGTGTATTCTTGTGGTTTTATATGATCACTTGTGATAATTGTAAGTTGAATGTAGATGGAGGTAAGTTGAAAATAATCATAAACAAAGCAAGGATGGTGGTTTTTCTGAATCTGTAAGCTGACACAACGTCAAAGAAAGCCATTGTTTTTACTAAAAAACACAAAATCAGTCTTACAAGTTGCTGTTAAAAACCCTTGAACCCAGCTTTTGGGTCACTCCCCCTTGCTTTGGTGTTGCCATTCACAATAAATAATGAAATGTAGTTCTCCTGGTACATTTATACAAATTTTAAACCAAAGCAATGGAAGACACAATCATTGATCTCATTCATATCCCTTTGATTGCTTTGATTGACCATAGTCTGATGTACTTTGGCTTCCTCATTAATTTCCAATTTCCAAACTCATCTCTCATAGTGAGAGTCAAATCTCTATGTGTCACATTGCCTCATCTGCAACTAACTACCCATCATTCGTCCTGCTTTCTCTCTCTACCCTCTTATTTCCCTACGTCCTGGCCTTGTAGTGGGCCTAGTGTATTTATAATAATGTTGTGTGTCCATTTGGGCTCTTTTGCTGTTCATCTGACTGGACAAATGTAACCTGTTCTGCTCACCTCTCTCACTCGTTTTGAAATCCCCCTCTTCTTCTCTTCAGCTACTATTGAGGCTATAGAGGCAGATAAAGGTAAATAGGTCTACAGCCCCTTCCCCTCTTTCTGTTGCATCTGTGCAACAGATAAAGGGTTCCACCGGGTTCATCCATGTCAATGTAGCTTGTGTAGTGTGTTGGGTGTTTGGCCAGATTACACTGTACTGTTAGTGTGCTGAGCAGAAGTAGGAAAAGAAAAGATGAAACACAAAAAAAAAAAAAAACTATGATTGTTTTAAAGGGGATCAAACTGTTGTGGACGACACAGGTTTTGTTGATAAAGCTGTGATCAGATAAATTACGGTAACACTGCATCAGATTGAAAGCACAGTAGTTATATTTCAAAATACGTTCCAATAGACAATATTGGTGTATTTACACTAAGAATATATATTTTGCAAACACAGAGTGCTTATATGTGGCACAAACACCATGTTGGCATATTCACAAGTCTCATTCATGCAAAATTGTATTTTTATAACCCTAAAACTGTCTGGACCCCTTTAAAACAATGAGCTGATGTAGTTGTCCTTTGTTCTTGCATAAGTTTTCCATTTAAATTGCTGAACATTAGCTCTAGACTCAAAACACTCACACATTTGTGGGTCTCCCTCAGTTAAAAAGAATAAAAAAGCAAGAACAATGTCAGCTGCTTGCTAAATAGCAGGTTTGTAACTGCTATTTACAGCCTAAGTGTTCTGTGGTTGTTCTTGAACATTTCTTCTAGAGGAAGAGGTGCCAACTGTGTTGATACTCTCATCCATAATTTTTTCTCCCTGTGGTTACTCTGTGACTGTGTTGTGTCCTTGTGTTTCTTCACCGTTAATAACCTGTGTCTGCCCTGTGCTATGCAGCAACACAAATCTTGTTCATTGTACATAGGAGAGCCTCTGCTAAATAACTGGAGAGTTATACAATTCACAAACTATTTGATCTTTGTATTTCCTTGTAGTTTGCTGCATATTTTTCAACAGGTGTAACGCGGTTCCCCTTCAGTGGAACTCAACGCTGCATCAGAATGTTGGGTCGTTATGGAACCGCTTCTGCTTGACCGGTTTCTGAAGCATGTGTGAAATCGCGCTAATTCTATTGGCTGCCGGTAGTCAAATGACATGAAATGGCACGTCGCATGACTACAAATGCAGCGGTTTCCATCAGGCTAGTTCCCCAGTATCTGCCCGAGAACAAGGCAAAACTAAGAGGCGTTTTTGTTGAAAGAGGCCATAGAAATTGTTCCTCTTCCCGAAATCAGGCCATTACAGCTGGTACTTCCTAGTTTCCAAGAGGGATGGGGGGTTGCAGGCTGAGCCAAGCCGTCACTGTCAAACAGTTTCAGAGATTGTTAGGACTCAACGGCAGATGCGTCCAACATGATTCCTTTGGACATTTTATATATGAGATCATTACAGTGGTGGCTCAAGACCAAGGGGTTTTCCCAGAGGCGCAACCCAACTTGTGATGAGGAAGAAACCTTGGTTCTTGGCCCAAGGTCCCGTGATGCTTTCCCCACAGGCTGGGGTCGGCCGGACGGCTGCTCGGATCAGGGCCTTGGGACTGGATGCCATGGTGCAGACTTGACCGAGGCTATGCCTGTATGAGTCCAAAAACAGGTACACCAGGATGGGATTAATTTATTATTCATAGCCCTGTTATGGCTGGCCTGAGTTTGGTTTTCTGACCTTATATCTCTCCTGGACGGCTCTCCATGGGAGATTCCAGTCTGGAGGGATCTTCTGTCTCAGACAGGGGGCATAATTTGTCACCCCGGACCCAAGATATGGAGACAGTGCCTGGCCCCTTAGGGGGACCAACTCCTAGGTATTAATCTTTCAAATGGGGTTGCTGAGCCCATCCTAAGCGCTAGGGCTACATCCACTAGGAAACTATACTCCTTCAAGTGGAGGCTGTTTTCCTTGTGGTGCAGAGAGCATCACCTGGACCCAGTTAAATGCCCTCTTGGTTCAGCGATGGAGTTTTTGCAAGACTGATTTACTGAGTTGACCCCATCTACAATTAAGGTGTATCTGGCGGCCATTTCTGCTAGCCACATACCCATTATTGGTGCATCCCTGGGGAGACATCCTTCGGTGTCTTGTTTTCTGAGAGGAGCAAGATGTCTTAGGTCTTTTTGCCAGTCCAGAGTCCCTTCTTGGGACCATGCTATTAACCTGGAAGGTCTGGCCATGGCACCATTTGAGCCTCTTGAGTCAGCCTCTGAGAAAGTTCAGACTCTTACAGTTGTTTTCTCCTTACCATTAATTTGCTAAAGAGAGTAGGGGATTTGCAGGCCCTGTCAGTTGCCTCCTCCTGCTTAGTTTGCTCCGTGTGGAGTCAAAGCTATTCTATATACTAGGTCTGATTATGTTCCAAAGGTACCATCCTCAGTTTCACGATCAGTGGTCCTTCAGGCCTTCTGTCCTCCGCTTTTTTAAATTGCAGATCAGGAGAGGTTGAATCTTTTATGTCCTTTTTGGCCCCTTTGTATTTATGTCCACCAGTGTGAGGGCTATTTCTGAGGCTTATGGGGTACATGGAATACCTTCACCCCTAGTCATTAGAACCCAGTCTACTTGGGGCGTGGTCTCTTCTAAAGCTTTACTATCTGGGGTGTCTTTACAAGATATTTGTAATGCAACACTGTAGTCCTCCCTTCACACATTTGCAAAGTTTTCCTGCCTCAATATGAGTTCTACGGGCTCTCAGGTTCTTGCTTCTTAAGTTTGTGTGCAAACGATTTAACTTCTTAAGAGCAGGCATCCTTTCAGTATGGCTTAGTGGGTATTGACATTTCTATAGCATCAACATTCTGACGCAGTGTTCCATTCCCTAAAAAAGGGAATTTATCTGGTTATGACTATAACCACAGTTCCCTGAGTAGCGAAGAATACTCTGCGTCTCGTTACCATACTTCCTGCATGCCTGTGTGTCCTCTATCAGCCAGTCAAAAGCTGATGACATTCACTGCAGTTAGCATTTTATAGTCAGGCAACTATAAGCCATTTTACATCATATGACTTCTGGCAGTCAATAGAATTGGCTTGATTTCACATGTGCTTCAGAGACTGGTCATGCAGAAGTGTTCCTATAGCATCAACATTGATGTAGCGTCTCGTTCCCTACTCAGGGATTTTAGTCATAACCCGAGATGTTAGCTTAGCGCCAAGTTCCTTGTTAGTGTATATTTGTTAAGTCAGTCATTTATTTACATATTATGTCTTTTTTTTTTTTTTTTTTCTTTGTCTTATCAAGATTTTTATTTGGTTACTCAGATGATTTCATCCTCTAGCTTTTCATTTATACATCCTTCTTGAAATTTTGTTTTTGAGCGTGGTGGGAAACTCTGTTCTAGATAGCCAGAGAATGCTCAGGTTTGTGCAGGATACCTTGAAAACGTTCGCAGTGCCTCATTGAGTGATACAAAGAATGCTACTTCATTCGAAGGCCCTCCAGAACCGAGACCACCCAGCACTGCCCCAGTAGTCCTATGATTGGTGACCAGTGTGGATATTTTGTTTTCTCTTCATATATCTTATATATAATATCTTTTATAGTACTTTGCAAGAAGTGTTGCTTTTTCTAAATATTGGTCTGTCTGTGTGACATAGACTGTGTGTGTATATATGATTCATGATTATTCATGTGCACAATGTATATTGATTGTTGAAGTAAAGTTATAAAATATCACACTTCTAAATCTCTTTTTGTAAAGAATTTGTAAGAAAATTGCAGCTCGGCTTGAGTGAAACTTTGTGTCATTGGCTTACGTATTACAAATATATTATTGTAAGTACTGTGTGAATTTCAAGAAGATAAATTACAAAATAAACTTAAGGAGTGTGTACTTGTTGAACCATCTTTCTTCTTTTCTACTACAGCAATCAAAGGTTTCTCACCTCAGCACAAGATCAGCAGCTTCGAGGAGGCCAAAGGGCTGGACCGCATCAATGAACGAATGCCACCCCGCCGAGATGCCATGCCCTGTGACGCCAGCCTCAACTCTCTCAATAAGGCTTTGTCGTCTGAAACCAATGGCACAGAGGGCAAGGCCAGCAGTGGCAGTGGCAATATCCAGTGATTCTGCATCGTTCCCACACGGTCGCCGCAGCGATTAAGCCCCTCACTATCTTTTTCCATGCCATATTTGATGGAGGGAAAGAAAGGATTTGGAGTGTAGAGGAAAGTTGGAGTTAGAGGAAAGGAAAAAGGAAGAAGGACAAGAGAGTTAAAGGAGAGAGGAGGTGAGGGGGAGAGCAGCATTTCAAATATAATTCAGAGTTGACACTCTTTGGATATGCCTTTAATTTTTTTTTTTTTTTCCTTTCTTTTTTTTTCTTTTTTTTTGGGGGGGGGCATAAAAACTACGAAAAGTTGTTACGGGAGGGAGAATTATCTGGGTTTCGGCATAAAGAATTACAGCAGGCGTCTGAGAGATCTTATGTGAAAAGGCCTTTACTTACTGGATATAACATTTTTGTTTGTTTCTCTTTTTGTGTGTGTAACTTCTTACTAAATATTGTACGTTTACAAAAATACAGCACTAAAAATGGACAGAACGTAAAAAAAAAAAAGTTTTTAACATAAAAAGGGTGTACAAACTAAGTAAGGATTATTTATTGATACCTTTTTTGCTACTCTTATAAACTAGCTCTATAGTAAATTAGGCAGTCTTAAAAGAATGTTGCAACATTGTTATAATGCCAAAAATGGAACGTTTTATTGTTTTGTACAGATTATGCTTACCTCAGGTTTCTTTGGTGTGTGCTTGGATCCTACTTTCTGTGTAATTGCAAGCTAGCTTGCTGAATATGGATTTTCTTGGAGTTAAAAACTGGAATTTACATTTATTATTTGCATATATGTCTTTGTTTTCATTTGGGTGGGCTGGGGGTAGACTTATTGTTGCTTGCTGGAAGTTCTGTGAAATTTTTATTTTATTTTTTCTTCTCCCCTGCTTTTCAAACATTGAGATCAAACAAAAAAAATAAATATATAAAGCACCTATGTTATGTAAAAAAAAAATAAAAAAAGAAGAAAAAAGAAAGAATGAGAAGGAAAGTAAGAAAGAAAAAGGTGATTAATAGAAAGCATCTGCCTATGCATGTTTTATAAGACTTAACTAAGAATATTGAATTACCTTGGCTGCCTAGGCCTGTTTTTACCTGTAGTGACCTTAGTGGACAAGTCCTGGAAATGTACCGCCATTTTTAGCTATAACACTTGGAAAAGCTTCAGGCCTTTAACTTGTTTTGTAATCAAAGCATCTACTATTAATATGGATGAGGAATCATGGTTTTAAACAAACGCTTGCATGTAGACCAGTAGTCTGAATTAGCATGTTTAGGTGTTCACGTGAACTAAGTTTGTGCTATGTCAAATTCAATGCATGATAGCTGTTAGGTTTAGATTTTTTTTCTTTTCTTTCTTTTTTCTTTTTTTCATTTTTCTTTTTTTTTTTTTCTTTCTTTTTTTTTTGTAAAGTTGCCACAGACAAAAGTGTAATTTGCATATTATTATTATAATTAATTCTGCTTTGTATATCAGTTTATTATTGCTAAATACTTTACAAAAAACAAACTCCATCAATGTTTTTTTTTTTTTAACAAATGCTTAAGTGCCCAAGTAATTCACTACACAAAATGAAGCCTTGCTTTTATAATTTAACTTTCAAACTGTTGGCAGATGACGCATGCACTCGCAACTATGAAAAGGTATTTTATATTACTGTTCAATAAAATTGTGCATGAAATTCAGTCTTGTCAACAGCTTGTGTGAGTTTTTTTGACTAGGAATGAACAGCATATGATTGTGGACTTCTCTGGTACCTTTGCAATAAAAGCATTTCTGTAATGCACTTAAACTAATATTTAGCAGAATTTTGCCCTGAGAAATTTTTCTTTTTTAAATTTTCCCGCAAAATTTTAATGATGAAAGTGATATTGGTTATTGGTTTGAGTTTCCAGACAAAAAAAAAAAAAAAAGCAAATCTTAACAATGCATTCATGGGATAGATTTTGCATCTGCCAAACAGAAGCAAATTTGGCTCAGGGTCCACAAAAACACTCAGAAAGCTGGAGGCCATGAATATTGGACCAGTAATAACAACTAAATAGGAAATGAGCACTTGGCAGCCTCATGACCATAAGGTGTTTCCTTTGAAGGACATGATTAAGTTCTTTGATAAAAACCTGGCAACACAAGAGGATGCATTTCAAATTATTATGAAAACACCTTTGCTAAATTTGCTAAATGGGTTGAAAGGAAGTTTATGTGAGGTACTGCAGTCTGTTTCCTTTAAAAACAATTGCTGAAGGGAACATCAGTGAATGTGATTTAAAATTTTAGTCATTAAAAAATTAATAATAAATGGCATCAAGTAAGACGTGTAATGTAAGTTCATGGGAGCCTGACCTTGGATTTTCTCTCATCTGAAAGGTGTTCCATTTGAAAATATTAATATTGATGATATGCATTGGACTCCTTGTTGTTTTCAATGATTTCACAAAGATAAGAGCAGCTTGTGAGTCCTCTGTGTCTTAAAAAGGCATTGGGGCAAAAAAGAAAGAAAGAAAGAAAATATGGTACATTAAATATTTGGTTTCATAGACTTTTCACATGTTTGAGAACTAAAATTTCTGACCAGCTCTTAAAGAAAAAACAAAAGGGAAGGTCCAAGTGCACATTGACTGGTTTGAGATTAATAGAGCTGATAAAAATTTTTATCGTATTTTTTAAACATGGTTCTTTGCTTTGCCTATAAACACAGACCTTCAGGCTTTGCAGAAAATTAACTGTTTACTTTGAAGGAGAACAACTGAGTATGTTTTTTTGTTTTTTTTTTTTTTTTCCCCTTCCCTGTATATTTGTGAGACACAATAGAGCAGGAAGGAAATAGATTCTCACATCCTGTTTTGGGATAAAATGGAATGAAGCAAAGTTCTAGTAAGGAGTCAACATGGACTTCCTAGGATTTGTGATGTGGCCATTTGAAAAATAATGGGTTAAATGGATGACAAAAGTTAGAAAAGGAAAAGCTGTAGAATTGCAATCTTTGAAAAGTAAAATGAATTTAATTCTTTCCTACATTGTCTGGCTTTGATTGGTTTGATTTAACAGTAAAAAATAGAGTTAAATCTATTTGTCAATGGCAACTATTCATCTACCAATAGAATTGCAAAAAGGCAAAAATATTTGCCCAAGTTTAATTTGATTAAAAATTATATGTAATGTTTTAAGCAATCTGACATTGTTGCAAATATCAACAGGTAATCATAGCCAGGGTATCATTGTATGCTCCAAAAGTGTGATATGATTTCCGTGAGCCGTTCCTGTTGTGAAGCTGATGATAAAAATGTGTGACCCATTTGAATTCTATTGAGAATATACTACTTTAAAAACTCTATGGAGAAATTCAAACATGATCTAAAACAGCCACATAAAGTAAAAATAAAATGATGAAAAGAGGAGGAAATTATCATCTTATACAACATACATTAAAAAGCCTTTTCATGACCACCTTAATTATTGTAGGCCTATTTATTGTGGTAAATTTTGATTAACTTGTTTTAGAATTTATAATAGATAATCTGTTAAGAGAACGGATTTTCACTAAAGATTTATATTACACCTGTGGCATGTTGTAGCTAGTTTCTAAATGTGTAGGCTGCTTTTTTTTTTTTCTTTTTTTTTTTCATAACAAATGATATAGATAAAATGATATAGTAAAATGTGTTCTAATGATGACTAATTGAAAAAACTCAATATAAGAAAGTAGGAAATAAACAATTTCACTATAAGAAAATGATAAGTACAGTTTGTTTGCTTTCCCATAAGACTTTGAATTAAGACATTTTGTCAAACTGATAAGGTTCCAGGTGCTTAAATAATATAAAAACATATCCAATGTAAGCAAGTAATTGTAGTATTTTATTTCAGTTATGTATCAACCAACTTTGCATGTGTGCATAATACCACAAAAGACCATTTTTGCAAAAATAAACAAACACCCTCCCATCCACCCCCAATGATCAAAACCAAAACTATGCCCTTGATCACAGCTGTACTGATATTCAGAGCAACAGCTTGATTGTGAGTGTAATATTGCTTTTATACAGTAATGTTAAAGGGATTCACCCAAAAACAAAAATTGACATCATTTACTTACCGTCATGTCATTCCAAACACAGACTTTTGTTCATCTTCTGACTACAAATGAAGACATTTTTAATATTCTCTCATTTGTTTTTGTTCATCCATTGAAAGTAGAAATCAAATAAAAAATTTCTGAACATTTCTGGGTATTTTCATATAACCATTAACCGGTTAATAACGTTATTTTATCGGTCTGTTTAATATTTTAATTTGGCAGTCAGCCAATCATGAATTAAAATAGTACGGCCTATGCAAATATGACATTTGCACATCTAAGGTGAGCGAAATGCTTTTTTACAAAAGATTTACAGTTTTGAATGATGTCTTGCTTCTATCTGCGTGGCCATAAATTACGTAGTAAGAGGAAGAGGAAAAAATTCCAGTGATCAAGCATTGTTAACTTGACATCGCAGCCTGTTCATTATCAAAATAAAATACAGTCAACCAAACATATAGAAAGTTACACTGCTCAATTTAAATAGTTTGTAATACAATCTGTGCCGTTCAGTGTGACCACCACCTCACTGTGCTGTTATATGTGAAGGATGATTTTTTATGTCGATAACGCGAGTGAAGTACAAACCCTAGTTTAACTACATAATAAATAAAACTTTAGCATCCAAATATGTTGCAAATATGGAAACATTTGGATTTGTGCCGAATGAGAAGTAGGCTTCAGTTTCACTTTAAATTAATTCGTTGTGGCTTTACGTTTGTCACCATTATGTTCAGTTTGTTTTACGTTCATGGACTTTTTAGTTTGTTTTCATTAGTTTCCTGTTTCCCTATGTTTGATTTTCCCACCACTCCTTTGTTACCATGGTCACCGTCATTATGAGACTGGACCACAAGATGGAATATGCAGCAAAGTTTGCTACTGTGGCTCAGATCAGCCACAATTTGCTAAGGAGAGGTTTTGCCGTATCGCCATCAACTGCGGAGACTTCTCATGAGCCCCCCACAAACGGAGAGTGACCAGACTCTGATGAGGAAGGGACAGTGCTAACTATCGCCCCGGAACCTGTGCTCCAGAGCAAGTCTGACTGATCCTGCAACAGTAGCAAATGAGGGAATACTGGTAGATTTGCTTAACGAAGACTGGCTTGATCAATTTAAACAGGGAGGTGTTAACTCCCACCCTATCCCACTTGGTATTATCCGTAGACTGTTTCTTTGACCTGTTGGGAATTGGAATTACCTTTACTAATCACGTCAGGCTTACCTCTGTCAGCTTCACCGCAAAGCTCAGCCAGTCCTCCAGCCCCCGCCTCTGCTGGATGCCTGCAGCCCTTTGCCTGGTACTGCCTTGTTGTGATGTGAAGCCTCAGGTCGTGCAACCACCAGCCCCGCCCGAGTGAGAGGATCCTGTGACTCCGCCTCCGGCCCCTGATCCCTTCGCTCCACCTCGGCCCATCGAACTGTAGGGTTAACCCTAACCCTAAAGTCATGGACTTTTAGTTTGTTTTCATTAGTTTCCTGTTTCCCTTTGTTTGATTTTATCAGCCCCTCCTTTGTTACCATGGTCACCGTCATTAAGAGTTTGTTTGGTTCAGCTGTGTTTAATTAATTAGCCTTGCATGGATGTGTACTTAAGTTCCACCTTTTCCTGAGTTCAGTGTCCAATCTGCTATTACGTTACATGTGTTTGCAGCTACTCTCGGTGTTTATTTGTGGACTCTTATTAAATATTGTGTTTAAACTTCCTTCATCTGCCTGTCTCCAGTCTGTGCTACAGCCTTTTAACAGCATTTACATAGCCTGAATACTGTCAACTTTAGAGGATTTGTTGTGGAGTGATTGGAACTAAAATAGTTAGTAGTTTTATAGTGTTTATAATGTTTGTAAACATTTTGCTTTATTTACCGGTATTTTACATGATTTATTAACGTAATAATAAAATGCAACGTATATGCGACTTATCTTTTTTTTTCTCAAATGCGATTTTATACGAGTAGCGTATGTTTTTAAAGCATGCTGCAAACATTTTAAAATATCTTGAAAAAAATACATTAATTTCTTTAAACTGTTGACAGTTTTTCCTTTTGTTTAATACATTTGGACAAAATCTTGTTATAAAAGATGATTATAAAAGATGTTGCATTGGCTATGACTAGACAGCAAATACCAGACTAAGACTAGCAGAGACTGGAGACACAATCCAGATCATCAAACAACAATTCCTTGGGGACCAAGCTCAGTGAATGCACCTCAGTGACAGGAGAATGGGCAGAGCTCCAATCCATGCCATGGAACTCTACTGACACACCCTCTGTGATGGATGTTGGTACCGGCTCACACACCTGGTTAGACTCTGTGATGGGCTCGGACTCCAGGATGAAATTGGCCTCTGCTGTTTACTCTGGATTCATAGCAGATGCAAGCTCTGAATCTGCATTGGGCTGTGGCTGATGGTCTGTTGTGGGTGTGGCTGAAGGCTGGCTGGTCACGGGGTCCATGGTGGAGTCAGGGTTGGTGATGACCTCCTCTGCAGGACAGATTGTGAACAGATACCCACACTCCACATATTCCACAAAGCTCCCTTGAGGACCTTCCGTAGGCAGGCATACCTTGGACTGCTTGTTAAGGTTGGTGTTCCACTGCAATTTGTCCACATGTTCCTTCAGAGAATGATCCCCCTGCTCGAGTAGGAGCAGACGAACAGCAGGTACATCCTTTATTTTTTGTTAAATCCTTTCTGGGGTTCAGTATTCTGTCACAGGGCACTGTAGTATAATCCCAACAACATACATGTGATGCAGAATAAACAAAATTCAAGGAAACTTTAATGAATACAATGAAAAGTCTGAACAAGAACTATACATTTACTTAACGCCGTTGACAACACTGAAGTAAGGGCTTAAATACACAGGGACTGATAATCAACAGAACAATATACAGGTGCAAAACTCAATCAGAAACTATGGTAACAAAACAAGGGACGAGAAACATGGAAAATTAAACAGAAACTAAACAGAACATGACTGTGTTACCAATAGCCTGTTGTTATATCACAGCCATGAACATGATTTGTAATGAAAAGTAAACTACATGAAATATATTATTAATACATAAATAAGTCTCCCTTAGATCTTATTCTTTTTCATTTTTTTTTCTTTTTCTTTTTTTCTCACCTGTCTGGATTTCCTAGACTAAAAAAAGAAATACTTGGTGCTTCACCACCTTTGTCAGCCATAATAATTGTGGCAAGCAGGGCTGGGCCAAGAGCTGTAAGAATGGAGCGAGAACGGAGGCCGGTGGCGTGATTGCTAATGCCTCGTATCTCTCACGGAGGAGCTCTGGAAGCATAAAAGGAGGAGTGACGACAGTGAAGAAAGAGAGAGGACCACGCCTGGATTGTACATTGTGTCTTGTTTATGTTTGTGCAGCAGTCATCCATAGTCATCAGGGGCTAACACTTTACTTTCATTTTGTTTTATTTTGATTACTAAAATACGTTTAACGTTCCCCGGTTCCTGCATCCTCCTTCCCTGAGCAACAGAAGTTACATTTTTTACGCCATTAGATGGTGGCAAAGATTGTCTTAATGAGCGAGTCACTCAGTCGCAAAGACTTTTATATTGAAACTTGTTGTGAACACGGAACAAGACGCAAATGACAAATGCTTTGACTAGCGCTGTTAGTCACGGAAAAAAACCCGTAACTGTTAAAAGGACAAGATAATACAACAGACATTTAAGCAGATTTTTTTATTGTGAACATAGGACTGACCTGAAGGAAAATGCTAAATCTGAATGCAGGTAATACACTTGGTCACTCGATATCTCTCTCATACTCTTCTACATAATACAGTAAGCTTCAATGAACAATATCAATGAGAACAAACATATGTTTACATTGCTAAGATTGCTAAGGGTGTTGTACAGTGATACACAGAACTGTTGGGTGAAGCGGTCATAGCCGTGTTGTATTTATAATTTTTTATAAATAATAAACAACAGTTACTTTTTGTGAAATACACAATACATGGAACCACAGCAACACACAGACACAGTGGTGCAGTAATACTATGTAATGAGGTCACAGGTGTATGTTTGTAGAGTAATTTACAATGTCTTCGAACGCAGCTCAACCAATCAGAATCAAGGGCCGCAACTATCTGTTTTATAAAACATCACGCATCAGAGAGTTAACTTATTTCAGTCTAACAGAGCCATTTAGAAAAAAGAAGAACATTTCTTTTGGATTTAAGGTTAGTGGCTAGAGTAGAAAACACTAACATAGACTTGTAGAGAAGTTCCTTACCGAAAAAAAAAAAGGAATTTCAGCCCTTAGCTGAGCACCAATACTCAAACACTACCCACTTCCACAGCTACGCCACATCTCCCGGTTCCTAGTCCTCCACCCTCAGTAGAAGCTGCTGTTTCCTGTACCTCTTTGTCTAAGGGAAGTTCTAAAATACACTTCAGATTGGCTGGATACACATCTCTTTCTCATCACTTTAGTGCACTGCTCTGAAGCAACAGTCTTTTCTGGTTCTTTTTGACAATTAGAGAAAAACTACACCATGGTTAGAAGGATTTCATTCTTCGTCTGTTCCTGTTTCCTCCTCCACTGGACAGGTGAAATAAGCTTTTCCTTTATAGCATGCTGGAAAGATTAGTGGGTGTTTTGAAGTTCCAGGGAGGTTTTGAATTTGATCACAGCTTTTTATATGATGATGTACATATGGTGTCTCTAAATTATGGTCTTCCTTTATAAAAGTTAGAAATTCGACATGGTATATAAAACAACTGTTTATATATTATAACTTTTTGTACATGATACAAAGCCTGCCGTGCTAAATGCTGAGCAGGATTATATTTAATATGTTTCACCTTTTTTATCCATGTCAAATTTATTGATTTAAAAAAAAAATGTAATCTTATTATTCCTTCTCACTTAATTACCATTTTTAATCATCTGCATCTTATTTGTCAGGTCTGAATCAAACTTACTTACTAAAAAAACCTTTCAAAAAGTTGCATGCACACACAACTGTGACATAAGCATTAGACAATATTACTGAATCTGAATATGTATGCATAGCATGCCAACCTCAAACTTATTACTAAGGGTGCTTCTTATTTCCAGAGGTGCGTAGTAACGAATTACATTTACTTCGTTATATATTAACTTGAGTATGTTTTTGGAAAATGTGTACTTTTTAGAGTAGGTTTAAATGTGGGTACTTTTACTTTAACTTGAGTACATTTCTAATGAAAAATCTGTACTTTTACTTCGCTACGTTGGGCGACGTTCCTCTCGTTACTTTATTTGGATGTAATACTGTACATGTTAAGAAATGCGTAGTTATTCCTAGCGCGTCTCTTTTTTCACAAATTATGAATCACTCTTTTGAGTCGATTCTGTTCAAAGACTTGATGAAGTTGGCAAAGCTGTCTAAATTGGTTCGAGAATCAGTTTGAATGATTTGTTCAGTTCCCTGCACGCACAGAATCGTCTGAAGCGGTTTCTCACTCGGATGGTTGATTGAAGTGTCAGTGGACCTACAATCAATTAAAAGCAAATATGCAAATGCGTCCTATTGTTTGCCAGCGATGAAGAGCTTTATTGGCTGAACTGTGTATGCTGTCTGTGAACATTTCCACAGGTATCGATTTCATTCTATTTCAATTCATACAGCCAGTAGCCTACATTTTACAACCAAGCAGATTATTAAGCCACGATAACAAAGTATGTAGCATTTCTTTAATTTTTTTGGACATATATCTTAATGTATACATTAAATAAGCTACCACTGTATGAAATGAACACCTGCCGTCCCGCGGTAATTTTATGTAGCCATGGCGGCGCCGGCGACCTGTTCGTATCTTCAATTGTGTTCATCAGAAAGAAGAAAGTTATATACACCTAGGATGGCTTGAGGGTGAGTAAAGCTCAGGCTAATTTTCATTTGAAAGTGAACTAATCCTTTAAGGCTTGTTAATAATTGGCCACTGTTATGATTGGCTAACATCAATGCATAGGAAAAAGTATCAAAGGCCCCTTGCTTTTGCAGGTAAGGCTGCATCTTAAATCGCATGCTCTCGTGAGAAGTTACTTCTTTTGAATAAGTAATTACTTAATGACCGCTAAAAAGTATGTTCCATATAGTATGAATGTGTGTAGTATGAATGTAATCCAGATATACTACATTCGCCATTGTTATGACTCCAGATGTTGTATAGGGTTGGAGAATGTAACATTTAATAGAAAATAATTGTGTGTGTGTGGATGGCAAGAGACAAAACATGGACAGAAAGAATGCAAAAGAATTGAGTTTATTATACACAAGCGAAAAAAAATTAGCAAGAGATATAATGTTGATACTGGAAAAAAATATACTCATTCACTCACTCCTAACCTAGCGTATCTTATAGAACTAAAAACTCTGTTTTGCACAAAACAAAACAGTAAAAGTAAAAGAACGACACAATAGCAACAAACAATAGCAAAATGTTAGGATGAATAATAGTTACAAACAAAAAGCAATCAAAATCCGAGAGTCAAAATCGACTAGCGTGCATTCAGATTGTCCTATTTAAAACCTAGCGGGAGACTCAATGACAAAAAGAGTAGTGATGTCAAGTCAAGTCACCTTTATATACGCTTTGTACAATGCAAATTGTTTTAAAGCAGCTTTATAGTAATAACAGGAAAATAATTATGGCTGTAGCAGCTCTAGAAGAAAGCAGTGTCATTGTCCAGCTTAAGTAAGTTCAGTGTTGATTCATTTCCGCTGTAGAAATCATTAGTTATTAATTTAGCTCATTTATCTATACAGCAGCTCTGGAGATAACAGTGATGCCATCATCCAGCTCAGTTCAGTTCTCATACAGTGGTGTCAATGCAGGCAGATCAGTAATACTGTTGAATATTAAGTGTCCCCGACTAAGCAAGCCAGAGGCGACAGTAGTAAGGAACCCAAACACCCAACAGGTGACAGAATAGAGAAAAAAAACCTTAGGAGAAACCAGGCTCAGTCGAGGGACCAGTCCTCCTCTGGCCAACAAACAAATAGTGCATAATTTATGATGTCACATGATGTCATTTATGTTTTGCCTACTTTTTTATGAGTGTTCAGGCACATTTCTTTTATCACATTCTGTTTTTCGGTTACTATATATAGTAGGGAAGTGTGTGATTTTGGATGCAGCCTAAGTGTTTTGAAAACATCCATATAAACCAGAATTTAAAGACAAAGCATTATGAACTCATTTACTTATGGTTTGTGATGCAGCTGCTGTCAGATCCAATACAGTGGACTGCTTCATCTTTAAACAAAAGTTTCTTTGCAAACTCTCCATTAAACTTCATTTTCAAAACAAAATGCTCCGAACAAACATATAATTCTCCAACACAATCCCGGATGCCAATAAAATAAACCATCCACTTGTTTCTGATGCTGGGATCCTTTTGAAGTCTGTACAGAGACACAAACGAGCTGTTTAAACTGGATGATTTAAAGCAAACGTTTTTTCACTCTTCCATTTGTCCTGTTGTCAGCAGACTCCAGTGCATGGAGTATGTCAGAAGCGGAACGCGTATCTGTATACTGTATCCAGTGTAAGCAGCATCAGTGATTATAATGGGTTCTATTTGCTTTTGAGTCGACACAATGCCCGCATCTGGTGTAGACAAATGTCAGCCATTAAGCAACTGAATGCCAGTGGGCGGGGCCTATGGTGCAATGATGTATAACTGTTCATTGATGTCTTGTTCTGGAGTAAGTCATATGCATATATATATTTTCCATGTTATGTCACGAATTTTTGGAGCGCAAGGGGGAAGGGAGAAAGATAAGCAAGTCCGGCTTGACGCCATGTGAATCATGCTGATAAAACTGAGCAATCTGAAGACACAGCATCAGTCTCTAGCTCTGCTCTAATGAATGCTCAAAGTGATACAGAACCACAATGGTTCGACTCATACCCTAACTTCGACAATGAAATTGTTGTTACAACCCTCTCAGACACCCCACAGTTTTTATAATAAAAAAAAAAAAGCATGATGAATGTTATGTAATGAGCATATTTTCAAAAAATTTCTAATGAAAAAAAAAAAAAGATTAAATTCTACTAGGGTTCATTTGTGATGAATGTAGATTGGAGAAGGGCATGGCTTCTACCAGACTAATTTTGCATTTCTAATGAGGTTAAGGAAGTCCATTTTAAACCCCTTTATTAAATGTCTCCTGTTAATTCTTCAGTTTATTCAGTTCTTCAAAGAGGATACATAAAATAAAATACAGTGCAATCAGTTTAGGAAAATACTTGTTTGTGCAACTTACAGGATGTTTTAATGGTAAAAAAAGACCTCTTATATGTCAAAAGGCAAATTTGATTTCTCATGTCATGACCCCTTTAAATATACTTGGCAGTGCTGAGGGTAGGAGATGGCTAAATCTCCTAAAGTGGCATTAAACATATGAACTTAACTAGTGAGAGTATAATTCTAGATATTTGTATGCTGTGTGTTTTAGCAGACAGGGCAGCTGTTGTGACAGCACAGAAAGTGTCTGCTTTTATTTTAGCTGTTAAGATGCAGAAGTCAAGAAAGGGTCACAAAAACAGTCATAAAGAGAGCAGAAACTGTGGCCATGACGGGAAATGTCAGCAGAAAGGTCCCACATAATCCCCCAGCAGACAGATGTCTGACAGAGGAAGCTTTTTTTAAAGTCTAATCATGTATAACAGAGTATAATGTAACACAAATGGATGAAAACAAGTAACATAATCTTTTAAACTTCCCATGAAAAAAATGGATTGAAAGGTATGAAAAAATATTCTGTTGAGATATGTTTTTACAATGCTTATTCTGCATGTTCAATAAATGATGTTTTATGCAGGTCCAGGTACTGGTTCAGGTACTGAAGTAGAATCCGTTGTAAAAACTACTTCATGTAAGTCTATGTTTTGTTTGTTTGCTTGTTTTGTTTTTGTTTTATTATTTTAAAAAAGAGAAGGCAATACACCTATGCTGCGCCTCATTTCAGAGGCTTTGTCCTCCGGAGATCGCATTTGTCGGCCGCATACGTCATCGAGGCGGTCTCATTTAAGAAAAGTAACCATTAGATTGCAAAGTTATAATTACACTAATTACAAGAAATTAAATTTTATTACGGTTTTCTTAAATAAAGACATCCTTGATGATGGATGCAGCCTACAAATGCGAATTCCGGAGGACGCAGCCTCTGAAATGAGACACAGCACTAGTTATGTGTAAAAGGAACGCTAAAACATCTTTGTGCTTTTTATGTTCTTTCTCCTTTTTTTCCTTCTTTTTCCAGGAGAAAGAAGTGTGCTTGATTGTATTGAATGTGCATTTGTAGTGTGCTTCAAATGTTAAAAGTATATTTTTTAAAAACTGTACTTGCAGAAAATATAATATTAAGGAAATAAAAGGCCACTTAAGTGTACTTAAAGGGAAACTTCACTGCTGGCAGGATGGGCTTTCAATAAAACTTGGCTGCCTATACAGTACAAAGGTGGGGGGAAAAAATGAAATCGTGCTACCTGACTAGAGAAAACAAAGAAAGAAGGTTGTTGTCTTCCGTTTTGCCAAATAGGTAGGAAAACTTCAACACCCATAATGTACTGGGCATGTTGCCGTCCAAGGTCACTCCCACCAGTCAGCTATGGATGTGCAGGGTCAAATACTGCCTTTCTTTAGTAGGAAATACTCCTTAGCAAACTTTTAGTCATAATGGTGTCAGATTGTATTGTTCTCGGGTACAAGAATTCAAAGAGTAAACATTTAGTTTGTGCCAACCCTGGGTTTTAGGCAATAATTTTTGTACAATTTAGATATCATTTATGTAATTATTAAATTCTTAATCCATTACACATGTACAGTTTTAGTTTTGTTAATTATTATTAAGCACTAACTTTAAATGAATATAAATACATAATGGTTATACTGTATGTAATATAAATAAGCTTTAGACTCAATAGATAAAGCTTTAAAAATGACTACATGTGAGTTTACATGCATACAGTTCTGTGCAAAAGTCTTAGGCATTTTAGTATTTTCACCATAAAAAACAAAATGGTTTTAAACCAGTTATATATTTTGCTGTAGTGTGTCAGTAAGAAATATCAGTTTACATTTCCAAACATTCCTTTTGCCATTAATTGTAATAATCCAGTGAGATTATTTTATGCATAAGGACTCTGACAACAGCCAGTATGCTCCACATGCAGATCTGATCTCACCATCATCAAGTCCATCTGGGATTACATGAAGAAACAGAAAAAACTGAGACAGACTAAATCCAGAGAAACTGCGTCAACTTCTCCAAAATGCTTGAAGGAACCTACCTCCAAAGTTACAAAACTATGTGCAAGTGTTCCTAGAACAAAAGCTGTTTTAATTGCAAAGGGTTTTCACACCATATATTGATTTGATTTAATTAATAGAAGCTAATTGATCAAATCTATTTATGACATTATTTTTGAAAGCATCCTCACTTTACAGCATTTTTACACAAGTGCCTAAAACTTTTCACAGTACTATAGCTTTGGAGGTAGGTTTCCTCAAGTGTCTTGGAGACGTTGCCTCAATTCTTCTGGATGTAGTCTGTCTCAGTTTTTTCTCTTCTTGAATGAATGTTTGGAAATGTGAACTGATATTTTCTACTGACATACTACAGCAAAAGATATAAATAACTGGCTTAAAACTTTTTTTTTTTTTTTGCTTTGGATTTAGATTCTTTATATTTTTCCATCTCAAAATATTCTGCCGAAGCAAGAAATGAATCGCAGTTTCACTGTTACACATCATGTGACTGGTTGTTCGCTACTGATGTCACACTTTCATGTGCAGACGTTCCATAGTTATTCCTAAACTCAGGATCAAAGCCTGAGCTGACAGAGGAAGTTGATGATCAGTGTCATGCTACCAACAAAGCCTGATTGTCTTGTTCCCTCATCTTAGGGAACCGAGATTACGTTTAGTAACGGGAGAAATTCCCTTTCGATTTCAGTTCAACTTAAATCATTTAAACCTTAAATCTTAACATTGCGTCTTCTGACTCTATGGGGAATGTATAAAATCCTGCCGTGTTACTGCGAAGGGTTGCTTAGCGTAAGCAAAGATAATGGCCCTTTTGAAGTGCTTCACAAATAGGAAGACACTGTGTATCTTGAACGATAGTTACGTCCCATTAATATAAAAGACCCATGTTGATGGGCCCTACCAGACTTAGTTGAACACCGCAATGACAGGGGTTCAAAACAGGTGCTTCATATTCAGGGAAACATCATGTTTAACTGAAATAAATAGTACGGACAAATACTCAAGCGATAGCTGCGCTGATATAAGTCTGAGTATCTTTGAAATGGGGCCTAATTTGGGTACTTCATAAAAGGGAAGACACCGCATTAGCTTAGAAATGAGTCATACAGACAGAGCTCATTCCTAGGCGACAATAGTTTCACTGATGTAAGCAGTGAGGCCTTTCGGATCTAGTTGAATCACTGCTGTATCAGCAGTTCGACAATGAGGTCTGTGAGGCGACGGCAGCTCTGTTGTGACATAAAAGTCTAGTGGACCTAGTTGAAACACAAGGAAACCTGTCAAAGCTTTTAACACCAAAGCCAGGTCTGTAAAAAGACGCGATGGGTTAAAGCAGGGGTTCCCAACCACATTTCTGGAGGCCCCCCAACACTGCATGTTTTCCATGTCTCCTTAATCAAACACACCTGATTCAGATCATCAGCTCATTAGTAGAGACTCCAAGACCTGAAATGGGTGTGTCAGATAAAGGAGACATGCAAAATGTGCAGTGCTAAGGGCCTCCAGGAACGTGGTTGGGAACCACTGGGTTAAAGTATTAGTTCACTTTCAAATTAAAATTAGCCCAGGCTTTACTCACCCTCAAGCCATCCTAGGTGTATATGACTTTCTTCTTTCTGATGAACACAATCAGAGAAATATTAATAAATATCCTGATGCATCCGAGCTTTATAATGGCAGTGAACAGGACCGATGAGTATGAGCTGAAGAAAGTGCTTCCATCCACATTCATCCATCATAAACGTGTACTCCACACGGCTCCGGGGGGTTAATAAACGCCTTCTAAAGTGAAGAGATGCATTTGTGTAAAAAAAAACAAAAAAAAAAAACATATTTAACAATTATGAAGTAAAATATCTAGCCTTCCGTATTCAACTCACAAAGAAAGTGTAAAACTCTTACGCTACTTCCTACGCCTTCCTTATTCAACTTACTGAAAAAGCTAAACTGACGCGACACCAATTTACACTTTCTTCATAAGTTGAATACAGAAGTCGCTCTGGCAGAAGCTAGATATTTTACTTAATAACTTAAGTAACTTTTTACACAAATGCATCGCTTCACTTCAGAAGGCCTTTATTAACCCCCAGAGCTGTGTGGAATATATTTATGATGGATTGATGTGGATGGAATCAGCTCATACTCGTTTGTCCCATTCACTGCCATTATAAAGCTCGGATGTGTCAGGATATTTCTTAATATTTCTCCAATTGTGTTCATCAGAAAAGAAGAAAGTCATATACACCTAGGATGGCTTGAGGGTAAGTAAAGCTTGGGCTAATTTTCATTTGAAAGTGAACTAATCCTTTAAGTTTTCCTCACGCAGCATAGAAATTTAATCACCAAGTCATTCATACTGGGCGATTGTCTATTTTGCTATGGTGCGCTCTGGTGTGCTCCGTTCAACAAACAAACATGCAGATTCCACAGCTCGGGTCTGAAATACCAGATTGAACCTCCCGCCTGAGAGAGTAGGTCCTTCCTCATTGCGGGTAAACGTGAGATTTTACAGCCGGCTTTAACGTAAGCAGCAATAACCTACACTCCCTTATGGAAGCAGCAACACATCAAGTGCTTTATAAAGAAAAGGCTACAGCATATATAACAAATAGCGCAAGCAGCACTGCATATCCTCATGAGAACAGCGGCACAGCCAGTGTTTTTCATGGCAAGGCAATGAACAGCAGCAACACTGATGTATATATATATATATATATATATATATATATAGGGGTTAGTGTAAGCAACACTACACGGTCTAATGAATACAGTGGCACAGCTGGTCAAGGGCGGGAGGGCCGGTTAGTATAAACAGCACTACTCTCTCTTAATGAAAACAGTGGTGTTATCCACTTAGCCGGTGTTTATAAAGGGGATTGCCACAGAAGCGTCGTCCACTATAGATGCTGAATCAATGACGAGAGATGCTTCTTGCATATATTTTTTTGAAGGAGTAAGATTCTGAGTCAATGTTGCGAGGCTCGTTCCCTAGCTATATAAAACAGCACTGAGCGACACTGAGCGTTCAAAGAGCCCGCCCCATTTTGCAGCCATTGGCCATTGTGGAACAACGGTGATTTTCAATTAGGCTTCAGTATTTCTCAGTGAAAAGGAAACTCTCTACACAAGTCTAATACATTTTCATTACACTGCAATTAATATACAATTAAGGGATTCAGGGATAGTTCACCCAAAGATTTTATTATTTATTCGTTCCAACCCTGTATGACATTATTTATTTTGTAGAAGACTAAAGATATAAGATAGAGAATATAGGATAGGATATATTATTTCCATAATAAAGTACTTTTTAAGTATGTAAAAGTGTACTTCTTTTTCATAAAATGATTGATTTTCTTAGTTTATTAGACTTTGACATCTTTCTTTCACCAGTTGTGTTAAAAGCCTCGAGTTGTGCAAAGGGTCACAAAGACAAGCAGATAGCAGAATCTGTGTTTGGGCTCAACAGGAAATGTCAGCAGGAAAGTCCCACAAAGCCCCAGAGTACCAGACACAGGATGCAGCTATTCACAAGTCTGTTAATATAGAGAGAGAAAAGTCATATCCGAGTACCTAACCAATGATTTGTCAAGTCTAACCCCCACCCAACAACCGCAAAGCAATTAATTTAGCTGAAACTCTTTTGGGAAGAGCATTAGAAGCATTATGTCTATAAATGGTGCTTATTAATCTCTGTATATTAATTATTTATCACTTATTATATAACCAAAGCTACAAGTTGCCAGTTTACACATTTATTCTCGTTTTCTGTTAGTTTATGGTTAGTAAGCTAACCCAGTGTTTCAGAAATACCAAGAGTAAACATCGTTTTTTCTTTCTAATCAAACACAACTGGTTCAACTCATCAGCTCATTAGTGGAGACTCCAAAACCAAGATTAGTAGAGATTTAAATGGATGGGTCAGATAAGGGATACTCCAGGAACAGAGTTGGGAAACACTGAGCTATCCAATTGACATCTCAATAGACTAATTATATTAGAAAATAAGAAAGGATATTTGATTACCTAGAACAAGATCTGATGTGATAGCTTCTCCTTAACTGCTAGCAGAAAGCCACACATGGACCACTTTCAAGGCATAATGAATAATTGCTTCATCTTATAAATAGTTCAAAGGCATGAAAATGACATGAAAAAAATCTGTTTTTTACTATGCTGTGCTTGAAAATATTCAGTAATTGAAGTCTTTATATCTTTATAACAAGACTTTATATCTTTTGCAGCTCCAAGTGCATCATCAAGTCACGATTCTTCAAATATTAGTGAGTTTGCCATACAATCTGCAAAAGATTTTCCAGTTTATTTTTATTTATAAAAAAATGGCACCAGTAACTGTCTCTATACCAGAATCACTTTTCACAAGTCAGATCATACTATATACAATAAACTGCTATATCAACATACAGACAGTACACCACTTGATGCATTGTTTTATACACACTTATTGTTATATACAGTTGTTTTAAACACATTTTATAAATAGTTTAACGACATAAACATCACAACATGTTCTGTTTGAGTATGTTTCTACCATGCTCAGCTTGAATCTGGTTAATAAATGGTGTCAGTGACCATGATACTTTGATTTATATCTGTTTCTTTGCAGCTTCCAGTGTAGCAACACTTCCTACCACCTCTGCTGTACCATCCAAAAGTGAGTTTGTGTTTGATTTGTCACAGATGAATAAAATTGTTGTCCTTCTGCTGATTGAGTCCAATTTTGTAAAATGATGGCTTATCCACATTCGTTTCTTTATCGAGAAATAATTTAAGATGTACATGTATGTTTTTGTAATTGGAAGCGGAGATTATCGCATCAGAGTTTTAAAATCAAGGAACATTTTTATTTTCCCTTGTTTTCTGCTAGTTTATGGTTAGTAAGCTAACCCAGTAAATCTTAACCCAGTTTTTTTTGGCACACCAACAAAAAACATTATTTTTTTTCTTTCTAATCA
Organism: Elopichthys bambusa; assembly: GCA_037101425.1. Lineage (NCBI taxonomy): Eukaryota > Metazoa > Chordata > Actinopteri > Cypriniformes > Xenocyprididae > Elopichthys > Elopichthys bambusa. The sequence goes on along the minus strand of CM074432.1, from coordinate 12,201,972 downwards.
AACACAACTGGTTTAACTTGATCACCTAGAGCAGGATATGACAGGGGACAGGATTTGGAACAACATCAGAATACACCCAGCTGCGATAGTGAACAAGTAGCAAGTTGCGTATTCTAACACAGACTTTATAAATAGTGTAAAATCAGAAAAATGTCATGCAGCATCAAACTTCTACATGCATATAATCTAAGATCCTTGTTTCCTGTCTTTGTTATTAGCAGCAGAGATTGTTGCATAGGGATTTTGGTAACACTTTAAAATACTGATCCTTCATTAACCCCTTAAGGCCGAAGGGCCGCTGACAGGAATAACACAAAATAAGTATCATTTTAAAGCCTAGAAACTCAGCTTTTTAATGCACCATTTTGTTCAACTCTTTAACGAGTGCTGAGTTATCACTCTAAAACGGAGTGTACCGCCCTAGATACAAAAAAACTAATAATCATATTTTTCAAAACTCATGCCTTAATCATCACAAAATAGGTGTCATTTGAAAGCTTAGAGCCTGAACTTTACAATGAATGTAGCCACTTTTGAACACCTAAGTACTGCTGAGTTATTTGCTGAATTTTGTTTTTTTAAATCATAATTTATGATTATTATTTTTTGGTACTAAATACTCTAATGTGTCAAAAGCATCATACAGCTCAGATAATCATGTGTTTATGTCATTTGAAATGTCTCACGGAATAGAATACAATGAGTATAATTGTATACTAAACTAAACTTAAGCGAGTTTTTGTACGTGAAGCCCCTGAAGACCAATATGTAAATAATAAACTGATGCAGCATTTATGTCACAATTTGGTTCGTAACTTCAGGAAACATGCTCCAATTGTGGAAAGTTGGACATCATTATTTACAGCAGATTATCACGATTAAAATGAGTTCAACATCAGTTTAATCCAATAAGCCCATCACGGAATGTTGCTCACGCAATTAAAACACATAAAACCCCACAGGCGCACAGATGCTAACTAAAACTAAAATTTAGCTATCACTTGGCATTTTAGGTTATAACTTCATGAAACATCCATAGATTGTAAAACATGGCACAATATTACTTACAGTGGATGCTACCGATTGAAATGAGTCCAAGAAGACCAAAATCCCATGCGTCGATCACGAGTTACTCCACGTGAAAGAACGATTTTAAAAATGCCCATCAGGGGGCGCCAATGGCTAAACAAAAAATGCTGTAACTTTTGATTTCTTTGTGCGATCACCACAAAATTTGATCCAGATACAGCTCACATATAGAGGAACATAACCAAACAAACAAAAATAATTTTCCTCCTACCTTATTTCCTTTCTGAGTTATTGTATGTCAAATATGAAATGTATGTAAAATTAAATTAATAAATTAGTAAGTAATACTGCTCAGTTGAATGTGGTAGTTCATTATTAGCTAATCAGTAAATAGTAGTTATTGATTAGCTAATAGTGAACTACCACATTCAACTGAGCAGTATTACTTACTAATTCATTAATCAGAGTTTCTGTTAGTTAATAGTAGTTACTAGAGTGTTAATAGTGCATTACTCATTTGCTCCTCTGTAGTTATTCATTAATGAAGGATCAGTATTCCCAGTGTTACCGGGATTTTTTTTTTTTTTTTTTGTGGATCACATCATCATCATGGATTAAGTCCTCTCTTATCACTACTAGAGAAACATGCAGTAATTTGGCACTAGTAACAGTGTCTCTATACCAAAATCGCTTTTCACAAGTCAAACCATACAAATATACAGTAAACTGCTATATCAACACACAGACAGTACACCACTTTGCCCACCTGTTTTGTTTGAGTATGTTTCTACCATGCTCAGCTTGAACATGATCAATAGATGGTGTCAGTGACCATGATACTGTGGTTTATATCTGTTTCTTTGCAGCTTCAAGTGTAGCAACACTTCCTACCACATCTGCTTTACCATCCAAAAGTGAGTTTGTGTTTGATTTGTCACAGATAAATAAGATCGTTGAACTTCTGCAGATTGAGTCTGATTTTGTAAAATCATAGCTTATCCACGCTTCTTATTTGAGAAATAATGTAAGATGTACATGTATATTTTTGTAATTGGAAGCAGAGATTATCGCATCCGAGTTTTAAAATCAAGGAACATATTTATTTTCCCTTGTTTTCTGCTAGTTTATGGTTAGTAAGCTAACCTTTTTTGGTTATGGTTAGTATCTTAACCCTTTTTTCTTGAGGCTTTTTTTTTTTTTTTTCCATAATTAAACACAACTGGTTCAACTTGATCACCTAGAGCAGGATATGATGTGATAGCTTCTCCTAGTCTTGTGAGGTGGGGTTCTGACAGGGGAATGATCAGAATACACCCAGCTGCAATAGTGAACAAGTTGCAAGTTGTTAATGTAACTGCTAGCAGAAAGCCACACATGGACCACTTTCTAGGCATAATTAATTATTGCTCAGACATCTTATAAATAGTTTAAAGGCATGGAAATAAAAAAAAAATCTTTATGTGTTCCTACTATGTCCTGCTTGAAAATATTCAGTAACTAAAGTCAGTGATCACAAGACTTTATATCTTTCTTTTGCAGCTACAAGTGCATCACAGAGTACCAATTCTTCACATAATGGTGAGTTTGCCATACAGTCTACAAAATATGAAAAACTTTGATTTTTTTCCCAGTTTGTTTTTTGTTCATAAAAAAATGTTGCTCATCATTCATCAGTAACTGTGTCATCTGTTTGACAATATTCACAGTTGTGAAAAACATGCTAATGACATTCATTGTTTGAATATCTAGTAAACTTGCTTAAATGCCTTCAACAAAACACTAAATATCTTTAATGGGTGACAAACTTTGGCAAATCCAACCAATAAATTTGTCCTCGAATGGATGCATTATATCAGTCCATCACCTTGTACATAAAAAGTGTGTGCCCTTACTGCCAGAAGTTGTGTAAAGTCAGCCAATAAGATTTCAGCCAACAACCGATTAGATTTTTGCATTTTGTGTGAGCAGAATGCATCAGAGGGTTACTGAACCAAGGGTGGTCTGTTGGCATGACATGTGAGGCTGAAACTAGGCGTGTGTGTGTGTGTGTGTAGCTTATTCTAATACAGACTATATAAATAGTGGAAAATCAGAGAAAGGTCATGCAGCACCATACTTCTACATGCATATATCCTAGGATCCTTGTTTTTCTGTCTTTGTTAATAGCAGAGATTGTTGCATAGGGATTTTTATTTATTTTTTTGATCACAGCATCATCATGGATTATGTCCTCTCTTAATAGCGTAAAAAATAAAATAGCATAACAGGTGATTTATAAGCAATTTTTGACTGGGAACATCACAACTTTGTGCTATTGTGTGATAAGTAAAGACTACAATTAAACATTAATGTACACTGGTTAAACATTAAAGCATACTAGCATACTACAATCTATCAGTTCCAAAAATAAATACAAAACCTGTCCCAATTGAAAGAAAACAAGCTGACAAAAAGATTGAATCCAATATTTGGTGATAATGTAGCATAATGAGAGATTTATAAGCAATTTTTTGTAGGCCGGAACACCACAAGTGTTAGAAAAAAAATTACAAAAAGTATCAAAACATTTTGGGGAAGTTGTTAGACTCTGGGTGAGTAAAGTCAGTACATTTTAGTCCAATGTAATAACATTAACTAGCATTTTTGGGTACGGGAAAATCCTTTCCGGGTCAAAATGACCCAAACACAACATGGGGGCTAGTAATGGTGTCTCTATACCAAAATCGCTTTTCACAAGTCAAATCATACAAATATACATTAGACTGCTATATCAACATACAGACAGTACCCCACTTTCCCACCTGACAAATTATTTTAAACACATTTTATAAATAGTTTAAGACATGAACATCACAAGTATGTTTCTACCATGCTCAGCTTGAACATGTTCAATAAATGGTGTCAGTGACCATGATACTGTGGTTTATATCTGTTTCTTTGCAGCTTTAAGTGTGGCAACACTTCCTACCACCTCTGCTTTACCATCCAGAAGTGAGTTTGTGTTTAATTTGTCACAAGTCAAGTCAAGTCACCTTTATTTATATAGCGCTTTTTACAATGTAGATTGTGTCAAAGCAGCTTTACATTAATAACATTATTTTGACTGCACAGCAGCTCTTAAAGAATAGTGTCAATGCAGGCAGATCAAAACACTGTTGAATATCAAATGTCAAGTGTCCCCAACTAAGCAAGCCAAAGGTGACAGCGGCAAGGAACCCTAACTCCAACAGGTGACATCAGGTGGCAAACAGGTGTTAAAATGGAGAGAAAAAAAAAACAGGCTTAGTCAGGGGGCCAGTTCTCCTCTGGCAAACAGTGCTTTGTTACGACTCAGGTAGCTATCATAAGTCAGATAGGATCGCAACATTCAAAGTATTTAATTCAGTTCCATCCAGTTGAGGATCGTATTCATCACGCAGGTATGGATGGTTGTTGAGGAGCTGCACCACTGGTTTCCACAGACTAATAAAATTGTTGTCCTTCTGCTGATTGAGTCTGATTTTGTAAAATGATGACTTATCCACACTGCTTCTTTATTGAGAAATAATGCAAGATGTATATGTATGAAGCAGAGATTGTCGCATCCAAGTTTTAAAATTGAGGAACATATGTAAATGCATATGTCTACTAAATGTGTAAATGCAAATCTGTAGATATACACTCTTTCTTTGCTCAGAAGAAGGAGCAGGACACCACTGTTACAACATCTTTGTTTATAAATTCTCACGTAAGAGTGAATCAATTTTGATTTCTCTCAGAAATGTTACAATGGTGGTTACTGTTTTTAAAATATACTTCTGTTACATATTTGACACTAATGTGTAGGCAACAATGACATTTCTTAAATATGCTTTAGATTTTTGTTTTCTGCTTTCTGTCAGTACAAAATGCTTTGTTGTTTCTTCCACAAATACAGCAACAGCACAATCAAAACAAACCACAGTTACTGTAAACAACTGGACGAACAGTAAGCTCATTTTTACATATAAAGTCTGAAATATCTTTTCATTTTTTCTATTTAGTCTATTGTGAAGTAATATTTAATATGCTGTATTGTAGTCTCGTCAACAACTCTAGAGCCAAATATCACAACTTCTCCCACTGGAAAACAAAGTCACAACAGAACTTCTACCAGCCATCCTACTTCACAACCAGCAACATCATCAAAAGCATTTTCTGGTGAGCTTTTCTTCACAGTTTGCAAATTTTCAATCGTTTTGCAATCGTGATTTTCGTAAAGGGAATATTCCTGAATGAAATCTACTAAACACACATTGTGGGATAAGAAGTAACAAAAATACAACTATAAATACATTCACCCAAAAGAGGATTTGGACACTTAATCCACATTTTGAAATGGTTGAATAGTTTGACTAGTTTTACATTGCATTGCATGGTATACTTTATAAGTCTTGCATTCTCTGGGCACTGAAGCCATGCATTGCCATGCTCTACTTTTTTGAGCTACAAAAATCTAACATTTTATTTCATGTACTGTATTGTAATGCATGTAGATCAGGTCTTCAAAGCATGACAGCAGTAATTAAAATACAACAATTTAAAGTATTTGTGTGTCTGTGACGTGTGACTGCTTTAATGCTTTGTACAATGGACCCGTGTTTAAAAATGTGTTTATTTTCCTATTAAAGGACCTGGTGAAAAGGGAATGCTTACAGGTTCAGGTATATTAAATTCCATTCTATTTAAGCTCAATTGAAAATCTTTGGAACATTTGTTTGGTGAAAATATATCTTCCATTATTCAGTGGAATGCAGTCATGATCATCTTTCTCTTCACAGAAAAAAAATACTTGTGGATTCTGGTGCCTGGTCTGTGTGCTGTACTGGCAGCAATGTTATATTTCAAATTCAAGGGTAAAAAAGTCCAGAATCGGCCAGGTGACTAAATCTGAATGAATCCTACATGCAATATTACCTTAATTTATGTCAGTAACTCCATATATAATACTCATATATTTTCCCTCTTTTCAGAAATGGCTGACATTGGAACAGAGAAGTGAGTGTATCCGTTTTATGTCTTTGTTTACAGAATCTCAATCTTGAAGGGTTAGTTCACCCAAAAATTAAAATTCTGTTATAAATGACTCACCCTCATGTCGTTCCACACCCATAAGACCTTTGTTTATCTTTGGAACACAAATTAACATATTTTTGATGAAATCCGAGAGGTATATGACTCGCCCATTGAGAGCAATATAATCAACACTTTCAAGGTCCAAAAAGGTAGTGAAGGCATCGTTAAAACAGTCGACGCAACTGCAGTGGTTCAACCTTAATTTTATGAAGTGATGAGAATACTTTTTGTATGCAAAAACAAAACAAAAATAACGACTTTATTCAACAATATCTTCTCTTCTGTGTCATTCTCATACATCGTTTGCGTCCAGCGCTTCCAGGTTCTTTGCTACCTTACTGGACCTTGAAAGTGTTGATTATATTGCTGTCTATGGACGAGTCCTATACCTCTTGGATTTTATCAAAAATATAATAATTTGTGTTCCGAAGTTGAATGAAGGTCTTATGGGTGTGAAACGACATGAGGGTGAGAACTTAATGACAGAAATTTCATTTTTGGGTGAACTAACCCTTTAAGATTGTAAAGTTTAGTTATCATATAAAGACGGTGTACAGCCAGTTAGTAACTTATCATTAAATATTGCACAAACAAGAGTGCTGCTGTTCTAAATATCAGCACAGAATTCATTTTATTTGCATATTATTTAATCAGAATGCCATTTATTTTATTAAAAATATAAAATGCCACACCCTGTATTAAAGATGAACTGTAAATGAGGTCATGTGACACCAATGTAGTTATACTATTGTTAACTATTGTCACACTTTTTGGGTGGGTCGTATACTGTGTTGCAGTAGTGTTATGCTATTCAATTCTATACATTACCCTTGTCTAAAATCTTAATTTTACTGAATTGCTAAAAAAATATGGAAATTCTTAACACTAAGTGTATGATGTATTGTTATATTTTGATGGCTCATGTGGGAGGTTACCGTTTTCAATGGTGTTTCTTTTTCATGTTGCTGCGGGGCACTCAGTGCTTCTTTCCAGAGGACAGACAGTAACAAAGATGGTGTTATGCTGTTAGGAGTCAGTAAGACATCAGTTGGAGAGGACAACGGTATGTCACGTACTTCTCTATCTATGATAATCACTGCAGAAATGTTTGAGAACACAGGAATATGACTTTAGATAGTCTTGTTTATAATGGGGATGTATTTTCTACTAACAATTTCATAGTACAAGTATATCAAATAAAACTCAACAGCCATCTTTCTTAAGAATCTTGCAAAGTGGTCTTTTTTCTACAAGATGTCATTTTTAAGACTCAACTTTGTGTTGTTCCACACATTTTGGAAACACAAAATAAGATATTATGAAAAATGCCTTTTTTTTTTTTCTTTTTTTTTTTTTGTTTGAGAAAAACTGATGAACATACAGGTTTGGAACAACATGATCTTGAGTAAATGATGACAGAATTTTAATTTTGGGGTGAACTGTACCTTTAAGACATAAAAACATACATAACTTCACTCTTCACTCGTGTGTTTGACATGATTGCTGCTTGTTTTTACTGGTTTTGTGTGTAGTGCAAACAATCCCAGCTACAGATTAGATGCAGTGAGATTAAGTTTGTCAGAATCCTCTCCCAGGCAATAAGACACAGATCCAATCCTATTTTTTATAGCCAAATTGTTTCCTTCTCCCTCTCATCTGTCCACACCCTTTCCTTCTCGGCATTCCATCACATTCTCCATCTCCAAACACTCAGAGGAAGCAGAGGGCTTTGAATATCTCATTGTTGATGACTGGGAAAGCTGGCGGAACAGCACTGCAGTGCAGTGGAAGGTGCTTCCTCCCATTTATCGCACCTACACAACCAGCATTCCCCTGACTCTGACCCCTTTTCCCTAACCACAACCCAGTAAAGATAATAGGGAGATCAATGATAGCCACTTCCACTGCTTTAAAACACAATCACTAACACTGTGTGACCTTAGAGACCCGCAATGTCATTGTGTATAAACATAGACTTTAATATGGCTTTTTCTCTGCACTGCAAGCTCAGGTCGAGTCCAGCGTGTGGTTAAAACGTGCAATTTCATTTGACTTGGTCCCTCCAAGCTTTAAATCATGATTACGATGAAGGAAATGCTGTCGATTGTTTTGTTGAAACGAAAGCTTGAATGAGTGCTGTGGCTTAGGACAGCTATTGTGTCCAGCAGGTCAATGCGACAATGCGTTTTGTTCCTGTTTACCCACTATTAATATCTGGCATAATATTTTTATATAAGTACCCTGTAAATGTGATACAATTTATCATTATGTAGTGCAGTCTGTGTTTACCTCATGAAAATGTTAGACACAGAGATTTCGTATAGAATAGGTTACTGTCAAAAAGTGTAAAATATATGACAGACAAAGAAAAAACTGTATAGTGAGCAACCTAACCCCCTCTGAAAGATTTTTTTTTTTTCTTTTGGGATTTAAAATTTCTGTTTAAAAAATCAGCTTAATTGTCATTAAACTTGACAATATTTTACTTGAATAGTCAGGCGTTATTTTGAAAATGTTTTCATAAAAGCTAATGAATGCTTGTATAGTGCTTGACGTTTGTAGCAATGCATTTGTCAACTTAAAGGTGCAATTCCACCCTCTAGTGGATACATTATTTATTACAACTATTCTGAGAAGTCTTGTTATCGAAATGTATTGGGTTTTTGTTTCTATATTTTTATTGTCTCTATCACCATTTAATTCAGCTGCTGCAAGATAAGTGGAGTCCTGCAGGAGAAGATTCTCTAATGAAGAATAACGAGAGAGGAACTAAAGAGAAAAGGAGTGATGAAAGCTTGCCACAAACACCAAAGATTTCTTTCTTTGTTTGTGTTTCAAGACAGCAAACAGGAAATATACTGTGTTAGGACATACTCCATTAGATTGTAAACTCTAATTCTCCACAGCTTTGCAGTTTTGCTGTAGTGTAAATGAAAGAGTGTGTTGCAATATTTTTTACACATCAATTTCCAGTTTGTAATTTTAACTTTGTGATATAATTTTAAAAAAAATGCCTGTTTTAGCATTGAACTAACTGAACTAACTGATTGGTAATTGTTTATGTTTTTTATTGTATTATATATTTTTGGTTAAATTGTGCATTACTTTTTTCTTCTTCTTCTTCTTCTTTTTTTTTTTTTTTTTTTGTTTTTTTGTTTTTTTGGTCTGTGTAATTTGTTTCTTGACTTCAGATGTTCGGCCTTTAGTATAAACTGACTGTTCTGTGAGTGATGCTGTTCAATACCTGCCATATTAACTATTACTGTAGTTTTTATTTGTTTTAAGAATTTGATAAGCTGAATATTAAAACGAATAATGCTGTTTTTGTACCATTTGTATGCACTGCTACCTAAAATTTTAAAAGATTATAGGAACTTTAGAACTTCAAGAATTACAAACTGGATTCTCACTACTGCCACTGACTTGATAATGCGCTGACTGACTGCACTTATTATTTAGGGGTCAATAAAATATAGAGAAAATGATGATGGAGTCATTATTATTTTATTTTTATTTAAAGACACATTGGTTTCTTTGGTTTCTAATATTGACTGGGCTGTTTAAGCAAATATTTTATAGCCATTATAGATAATACACCTCAAGTGTTAGTGCCAAACATATTGAAGGCCAGATTCTTGTCAATATAACATGCTATAGGTTATAATGTTTTTATCAACATAGTTGAATCATTACAAGCCAGGGATTTGATCACTACACTGTAAACAATTATTTTCATGATTTGTTATCACAACCTTAGATAATTAATGTGGTTCAGATAACATAATTTTTTGAGTTTCTGTTGATTAAATCAATTGCCTTCATTGTATTAACTCAAATTTTTAATTTCAATGAACTCAAAATTTGAAGGCAACCAGGTAACTTACTTTTTTAAGTTAAACCAACAATTCTTTTTTACAGTGTAAATGATATGGTCTTATTTATTAATATTTATATTTATAGAATTATAAAGGACAATTAGCTTCATTATATCACATAGACCTACATGTTAATGTAGGGTAGGGTGGGGAAAAATGTCCCCCTTAAAGGGTTAAATGAAAATAATGTAATTTATTACTTACCTCATGCCATTCCACACCCGTAAGACCTTCGTTAATCTTCGGAACGCAAATTAAGATATTTTTGTTGAAATCTGATGGCTCAGTGAAGCCTGCATAGACAGCAATGACATTTCCTCTCTCAAGATCCATTAATGTACTAAAAACATTTAAATCAGTTCATGTGACTACAGTGGTTCAATATTAATATCATAAAGCGACGACTAATATAGTGATGGCCGATTTCAAAACACTGCTTTATGAAGCTTCAGACCGTTATGATTCTTTTGTGTCGAATCAGCGGTTCGGAGCGCCAAAGTCACGTGATTTCAGCAGTTTGGCGGTTTGACACGCGATCCGAATCATCCGAATCAAGGACATTTGTAAATTTGTAAAACAGCTTGTTATGCTGCTTGATATTGCAAACTGCTATTTTTTACCATATTATTTTAGTGTACACCAATCAGGCATAACATTATGACCACCTTCCTAATATTGTGTTGGTCTCCCTTTTGCTGCCAAAACAGCCCTGACCCGTCGAGGCATGGTCTCCACTAGACCCCTGAAGGTGTGCTGTGGTATCTGGCACCAAGATGTTAGCAGCAGATCCTGTAAGTTGCGAGGTGGGGCCTCCATGGATCGGACTTGTTTGTTCAGCACATCCCACAGATGCTCGATTGGATTGAGATCTGGGGAATTTGGAGGCCAAGTCAACACCTCAAACTTGTTGTTGTGCTCCTCAAACCATTCCTGAACAATTTTTGCTTTGTAGCAGAACGCATTATCCTGCTGAAAGAGGCCACAGCCACCAGGGAATACTGTCTCTATGAAAGGGTGTACATGGTCTGCAACAATGCTTAGGTAGGTGGTATGTGTCAAAGTACCTGTCAAAGTCTGTTGGATCGGACCACACGGGCCAGCCTTCGCCGGTTCACCACTGTTCCTTTCTTGGACCACTTTTGATAGATACTGACCACTGCAGATCGGGAACACCCCACAAGAGCTGCAGTTTTGGAGATGCTATGACCTAGTCGTCTAGCCATCACAATTTGGCCCTTGTCAAACTCGCTCAGATCCTTACGCTCGCCTATTTTTTCTGCTTCTAACACGTCAACTTTGAGGACAAAATCTTCACTTGCTGCCCAATATATCCCACCCACTAACAGGTGCCATGATGAAGAGATACCCAGTGTTATTCACTTCACCTGTCAGTGGTCATAATGTTATGCCTGATCAATATTGTCTTAATTATAAACACAACAGTTTTACAGTTTACTGCACTTTGATATTCTTCTTGTTATTTCCCTATAGTGGCTAATAAATTAGAAATCTCACACATTCACAGAAAACACCTTACTTCCGTGTTGAAAAATAAGGTGGATAGAGTTGTTCCAAAATGGTGACTGTAAATTTAGTCAGAGGGTTCTGGGTAAGCTGGCTCTTATCATTCATGAAGTAGTTCATATATATATATATATATACAGGCTTGGGAGGGTTACTTTAAAAATGTATTCCGTTACAGTTACAAATGACTTTATAAAAAAAAGTATTCAGTAACGTAATCTAAGTACCACAATATAAAAGTAATGTAATCTGATTACTTTTGGATTACTTCAAGGTCACACAGGCCTATATAAAGAAAGAAAGACTAGATAAATTGCATTTTTAAATTAAAAATTTAATTTTAATTATTTCTTCTAAATTTCTGCAAGTTTTTAACATTCCATACTTTTGAATATTTTATTGCAATATTATTATCGATGTTGATGTTGTTTAGAGCTTAAAAATATAAAAGTAACATCAGATCATAACCAGACTGAACAAGCTCAGATCAGACATTTCTGTTCATGTTTGTTCTGCTTTAATTTTAATGTTTAGAATTTTGGTTACTTTTAAAAGCTATTAAAACAAAGCAATCATGTCTTATTTCCACAACTTGGGAATACACAGCCCTGAATATATGTGTGTGTGTGTATATATATATATATATATATATAATGTAAAGGGTTATACAGACATCTAGTGACTACAGTATGGTATTACAGATTATTTTTTAGTCCTTTGATAAAGGGTTTTCGTAGCTGGAAGGTGAAGTTTGCACTGTACAACCATGTTGTTTGCATTTTCTTCTTTGAAAACAAAATAGCAGCGAAATTTACATGAATTGAAAGCGTTTATCCCCGCGGGAAGCATCGTTTCAACTAGCAGCAGCGATTATCTGCGTCTGAGGAGATTGTAGACGGGTGTTATTTGCGCACGCACCAGCGGGTGCCTATCCTTGTATTGTTCAGCTGGTCGCGGTTGATAAGCGATTTAGAAGGTAAGTAAGCAATAAGGTATGAGAGGCTGTGCTGTATCGTGAATAAGTCACGGCTGAAGGGGTTGTGCTTAGCGTTATGCCTAACAACGCCCTTCAGCCGTGACTTATTCACGATACAGCACAGCCTCTCATACCTTATTGCTTACTTACCTTCTAATCTTATCTTCTTATTAACTGCGACCAGCTGAACAATACAAGGACAGACGTAAAACTACTCTTTTAATTCTTTCAAATAAATATTATAAAATTGCATAAATTATTTCTGACCTGGCCAAAGTAATTTAAAGGGAGATGGTAACGTTTATAAAAACATAAATTTTAATTAGACATTACATTTTGATGTTCCGCTATTGTTTTATATAGAATTGTTTTATAGTCTGTGGATCAGAAGTAACTGCAATTAAATTACAGTATTAGAGTATACAAATTAAAGTAATCCCTTACTTTACTTTTTCATGGAAAAAGTCATTCAATTACATTCATTAATTACTCTACTAATTACTCTCTCTAAAATGTATTGCACTTAGTAATGCACTACACCCAACACCGATTGTGTTTTAGTTTTTTTTTCCCCTGTTCCTGCTTGCCTGAGTTGCTGTTCCTTGTATGTTTGCATTGTTTCTAATTGAGTTACACACGTGTTCCCTGTTCTGTTGATTATCTTCCCTTGTGTATTTAAGTCCTAGGTGTTCCTTATTCCTGCTCCTGTGATAATGTTATGTGAGTTGTTTAGTGTATGCTCTTGCTCTTTGTGTTACTTAAAATGTATCTCATTCATTCTGTGTCCCGTTCCTTGGATTATACACAGCAACCCTGACATTTAGTAACTGCCATTTTTTGTGGACTTTAAAAACATGTTTATAATTTAATAAATTTACCTATTATTTTACTAACTCCTTCTGTTTCTCTTTTCACACTCTGCATTTTCGCCCTCACTCTCTCACTGTCTCTCTCTCTCTCTCCCTATTCAGCAATGTCAGCTCCCCCTGCTTGTGTCAGTCTATGAGATGCACTGTGCTAGCTAATGCATGTGACTCTGTTTTCTTACCAGGATCTTGTTCATGCCATGTGACCAGACACAGATCTGCCTGAGGACGGCTGGATTTCATTACTCTGCCAGTTCTGTGTACGTGTTTGTATGAGTCAGGTTTCATGGCTGAAAACAACGTTCCAGTGCTGTGTGGTTTCTAAACATGTCCCATGTTCTGTAACTTTTGAAACAATAACCTGGACATGTAGGCAGGCATGCACAACAACAGCTTACCAAGAAGGCCATAATCTCAAGTAATCATATATAATGATTTAAGCTATAGCTGTGGCCCTCCAGGAATTGAGTTTGAGACCACTGGCTTAAAGGACACACTGAACATATAAAATTGCATTGAAAAAATAAATAAATAAAATTTTTAAATCAATGTCGAAATAACTGGAAATCAATAATAATAAGCTGGATAAAATGTATCCAATGCATGGAGCCAAATAAACTGTTTCCAGCTCACTTATAGATATGTACAATCCACCTCTCTTTTCCACATGAAAGGATACCACTCTTTTTGACCTATACATTTTATTTACTTTTCCACCATGTTTTGCATGTTTCCTGGATAATGTTTTTAAATCATTTAACAGACATTACATTCACAAAGAGCAGCTGCTTATTTTCTTTCTTTTTATCTTTTCTTACCTTCACATACACTGCATATTGTTATGTATGTTGTATTTAACTGTATTGTAATAGACTGTATTGTGTATAGACTATGTGTGCTACAGAGCTCTTCACTGTATTGTTGTTTTAAAAAAAAATTCAATCACTTTTTTAAACCTGGAAATCACACTTCCTCAGTATTTAAAGGTATTTACACAATGCACTAATTTTAGCAGTGCTGACTGTAGGCTACTGGAGTTCATTGACACATATTTTGTTTTCAACAGTTTTCCAAATCTTACATTTCAGAATTAAATCCTGTGAGCATCATGTGTATGGCATTCATTTCCTTGTCCCAAACGGCTGTCAAGGTATCAGCAAACTACTGTTTAATAAATTTAAAAAATAAATACATTTTTGAAAGAAAGAAAGAAACATTTAGCAATTGGGTGAAGCACTGGTACATGTAGCAAATCAGAATTCTCGAAACAAACAGTCGTGGATCTCAAGAGCCTACAGCACGAACTGGTTGCCTGGTAGAAATCAGTAAGTTCTAGAATGTAAAACGTGCGCTGATTGGTCGGTGATGTTTGATAAGCACGTGGGTATAGAGAAGCTATAAATACTGCTCGAGCTAGCGGCTTCTTATTTGTGTGTGCGCGTGAATGGCGAAGGTGGTGTGTGTGTGTGGGTCTTTGTGCTATTGAAAGAACATTTTGTGTGAATAATTTATTTTTAAATTATATTCGTTTTACAAGGGTAAGTATCATATATTTACGTTTCTTATGTCCATGGTTAGTGATGTACCTCTGGTTAAGCATCTCTTTGAATGACTACAACTAAATAAAAAAGGTGTGCATTTGCTAGTGATTGCAGCTATGCAGTATTATATTTATTAGTGTTTTTGTTGTAAATCTCGACCTGTGTAAGCTTTAATCAACGAGACAATGAAAAGTGAGCTTTTATACATTTGCTTGAATATAATTTAGGCATACGTTTTGCGCTGTTCTTGCTGTTGTATGCATATACATGCAGCATTTAATACTGAGTCTATCTCTTTCAGCACTTTATACAAACTCAAAGGATTTTCACAATGGTTGCAACAAGCACACTAAACAGAAACTCGGAATGCCTTTCTGAATTTGCTGGTAGAGGATATGACCAGACTTGCATCGATTATGGTAAGATATGATTCTTTTCATGTATAATGTTTAATATCTGTGATTTGTGGAGGCTAATGTGGTTTTCAAACAATACCACTGGACTTGAGTGCTGGGCTTGTTTACTGCGCTATTGGTGCAGAGCTGCAGCAGTGATGTCAACACCGATGAAGTCATTCTGTAACCCAGATCATCTCCTTTGTGACCACGACTTTAGGTTACAGCAGTATTGTTTCTTAATTGTTACTGCGTAAATTAGTTATTGAAAATTGGATGAATAGCAGGATAATCACTCACTTCCACCATACACGTTTTTATTAATAAATGCATTTATTAATAAAAACATTTCGTTGTTCCGTTCCACTTGATGTTTTCAGAGATTTGAGCTCGAATTTAAAGGTGTACTAAAATTTAACAATTTATGACCACTACTGATAATTGGCACAAACGTTATAATAATGTCAAACAATAAAACATTAGTTTAGCACTCACAAATTGACGTCTAGATTAACTTAGGAGCCAATATCTATTCAATAGATATCTATTTAAATAAAGCATTTTAAATGTGGGATGAGGTTGGTCTTCTATTAGCCTATAGAGGAGTGTTCAAAAGCCTTTTAAAGTGCTCTTTAAGGGGTTTAATCTTGGTTGTAATCACTTTCCCTTTAAGTTGGTGCTAGATGTTTGTAAATATAATCTGAAAATAGGTGGAACCAAGAATCCACAATTAAATATCCAATATCAGATGAAAAATATCAATGTTGATCAAAACCAGTAAATGAATAATACGTTTCTGATATCATGCATCCCTCAGTCTAACCTCACATCTCTTCTCTCTCTCCAGAAATGGACTTTTGGGAACGGTGTCTGGCAGAGCCTTACCTGGGTGCAGAAGTGTGTGAGGAACAGACATGTCAGCAGCTCGCCCGGCTGCTTGAGGGCTGTCTGTCGAGGGCCAAAGCCAGCAAGCTGCAATGTGCCCATTTGCTGGTGCCAGAGACACTCACCCGGCGGGTGGCACGGGATATGCTCAGGTTGGCAGCAGGGGAGCCGTGTGGGTTGCGTGGCTGTGTGCTGGATGTGCATCTCGAGCTGGAAGAGCAGCAGCACCGCTGTGAGAGACTCGAGAGACTTGCTTGCGACTCAAGTGTGGTGCCAACTTTTGAATTGACATTGGTTTTCAAACAGGATGGCGGTGGCTGGCCGAGCCTGCGGGATTTTTTGCGCATTGGTACGTGTTTTCCACCTGGCACCCGCAGCGCGCTTAAGCTCCGCCCTGGGTTTAGGCTCATTAAGAAAAAACTGTACTCCGCAGCTGGAACTATAGTTGAGGAGTGCTGAGATGGAGATGAAGGTGGTGGGAAGGGCTGACGTTTAAGGGTACATTTGAATGCACTCACTTTCTCATGAATGTAAGTCTGCTGAAGAAGCAAACTCATGTTTTTTGTAAGGTTTTTTTTTTTTTTTTAAATCAATAATGGAAGTTATTTTTGTTTTTTGGCACAAAATGACATTGGAACAAAATGGAGAGTTGATTGCTGATGGGTATTTGCTGTAGTTTTTGTAAGCATTGAGGATGGTGTTTAATAGTGGCCTTGACCTTGTGCCAGCCCTTATCCGAAATGGTCATAATTATGCTTAAATGAATGGTACACAAAGTGTTTCCTTTTTATATATCTCACAAATTCATTCATTATTAGATGTTTTCAAAGTTGAGTTATTTGACTGTTGAAGTTGTAAATGAAGTACAGGAAAGCATCACTCTAAAGGGGCCCATATTTCTGAATGTATTGCGTCTGTGCTCATGAACATACTGTTAGAAGTCTTTCAAATGTAAATGTCAAGATTTCCAACTGGTCACTGTTTTAAAAAAAACTATATGGATAGGTTTTTTTTTTTTTTTAAAACCCCTGTTCACCTGGTAACGTTCACTGCGCAAATGTTCTTGTCTTTATCCTTCTACACTTGAGCTTTGTTTAACTTATCTTCCCAACTGAATACACTTCTATTTTGCCTGAACTGCTGGTACAGCAACTGAACATTTTTCTTTATAAAGTTCTTTTTATAAGAAGTTGAGAGCCTTGTCTATTTTGACAATAAACTATATTTTCTAAAAATGTTGGTCTTTTTTCATTTTCTTTCTCACATTTAAATATCTAAAATAGTTGACTAATGTCTTGCATGTGTTAAATCTTCCAGAGGTTTTTTTTGTATTACCTACTTGAGATGTTACTGAACACAACTGGTCTTGCCTGCAGACAAACTTCATCTGGCCCAAAGCCCAGTTTAATTTAAAGTGCTAAAAGTTGCCGCCCTTATGGTTTTCTGGTATCCTGAAAGACATTAAAATGAAAGGTCACAAAACTAGTGAGCATATGCATATTAACATACAGGAACTATCTTCAGCACTTATTTCACCTCTACTGTTAAATTTCCTGCATGTTTGTATAAAGAGGAAGTCATTAAATTTTTTACCCAGCAACTTTGAATTCTTGACAACCTGGGATATTTGTAAATTACTTTAACTACTCTTACAGGGACACCTTTGCAGTAGAAGTGTTGTATGAGCAGGAGCAATTTTTTTTTTTTTTTTTTTAAATTTGCACTTATTCTGAAAATGGACAGCTGGGTTTTCAAGCCATGCTTTGAACAAAGGTCATTAGACTGATAAGATGTTCTTCTCTGATGAGTGACACCAGTTTTTTTTATTTAAGAAAAACATTAAAAAAAGGATGTGATTAATTTTTTTTTTTTTTTTACATTTATTTAAACCCTAATAGCTGCAGAATTGGTATGCTACAGAGGAACAGAGATCCTAATTGTTAATGTTACTTTGTTTGAAGTGAAATGTTTAAGCAAGCTGTAACTAAGTATATAACCGTGTGTCTGCGAGTTGGCAGGTACTATCTCATAATCATACAACAAATTACTTGAAAGTCTCAGAATGAATTTGAGAAGAGCTATGTGCTGTGAATTCCCAGGCTCAGCGATTCTCTGGTTAGTCATATGATAGGCTGTTTAAACGGTCTTGGCTAGAAAGAATTGTAACCCATAAAAAGGCTTCCAAGAAATATGACAAACATTCAGTTATTATGTGAGTAATATATTATGTGGGATCTGGCATGGAAGATGTTCTATAAGGAAAAGCAACAAAGACTTTCATCTCATTTCTTTTTATTACTTATTAGGCAGGCTACATGTATATTCAGTGCAAGACTGTATGAATGTAAAAACCAGCTGAGATCCAGAGGCCCTCAAACACATTAATGCTTTTCTGATGTTTGCTGTCCAACTTACTACACACACAATTTTAAATAACATGGTTGAGGCTTTAAGCGCCATATCTTATTGCCTTCATGCTTCTCTAGTTAAAGGTCATTGGCTCTGAGAGTAAATAATTTCTGAGGGTGACCTGTTGACTTTTTAGATGTGCGTGAAGAGAACTTGAGTTTATGATGTGAAAAGTCTCTTCTAAAGACTCACACCCCTGGTTTGTCAGACAAGGTTTAAGTCTAGTCCCAGACTAAAATGCATGTTTGCGCTGTTTTAACTGAAAGCAACTTGCACTAACATGTCTTAAAATATGTCAGTGCCATTGTTTTGTTTACAGATGCACACCACCAGTAATGTTTTTTTTTTCTAAGGCACATTTACAAAAGCTCTTTAAATGTCATAATTGAACTAAAGGACTAATCCTGGCTTAATCTAAACCCTATCTGTGAAAGGGTTGTTTCACAATGTTAGTGACGACATCTCATAGACTTCCACTGTTTTTAGGTTAATGAGATGGTCCTATCCCAACCCCTACTTGTAAACATAATCCTTACAGAAATGTTCTCACAAGTTTGTCATGATATTTCACTATATTAATATAGCCAAACCTGCACACAAGGCTTGTATGAGTGTCGGAAGCTGCAACTGATGTTAGATGCTAATTCAGCAGAATGTCTCAGAGAACCACACAGCAAAAAAAGGAGTAAGGAAGCTTCTCTCTCTCTCTCTCTCTCTCTCTCTCTCTCTCTCTCTCTCTCTCTCTCTCTCTCTCTCTCTCTCTCTCTCTCTCTCTCTCTCTCTCTCTCTCTCTCTCTCTCTCTCTCTCTCTCTCTCTCTCTCTCTCTCTCTCTCTCTCTCTCTCTCTCTCTCTCACACACACACACATACACACACCTTTAACACTCTCCCCTCTCCAAATCATGAATATATCTATCATGTGGTTTTTACAAAAAAGTTTATCTCGAATTTTCACTGGAAGGAGCAACTGACTTTCAAAAAGAAAACTTCCTCTTACTGTAAAAGTCTAAAAAAAAAAAAAAAAAAAACCTCTGTAAAAATGTTTACTGTCATAAGATATGTGATCATAATATGTCGTATATGTGAGGACTCATTAAATATTTAAAGATGTTTAAGATGAGTTGTATGTCATAGGACAATTTCAAATGAATGCAAAGAAATCATTTAAAACTTTATCTAAAGCATCTTAAAAGCAGCATCTTAAAGCAGTCCTGTTCATTTTATCATTTATTTCTATAATATGTGTGGCCTTCTTACCTTTTTAAATCTGTGTGTTTATGTTATAATTTTTGGAGCTCGGACGGTTACTGTATGTTCTATGCAATTGTTTTGATAGAGTGAAATATCTAGTTTAAACTCTTAAAACACAATGGCCCGGATTCACAGACAGAGTTTAGCCTTAGCCAGGATTAGGCCTTAGTTCAATTAGGGTATCAAGTTTTAGCTTTTATAAACGTACACTAGGAAAAAAAACGAGAAAAAAAAAAAAAACATTACTGGTGTTCATCATGAGACAAAACAATGGCACTGACATATTTTAAGATATGTAAGTGCAAGTTGCTTTCAGTTAAAAACAGCTCAAACATACATTTTAGTCTGAGACTAGCTTAAGCCTTGTCTGTGAAACCGGGGGAATATGTATTAGCTGTATATGCAAAGTGATATTAGCTGTATATGCTACATTTGGTTTTCGACCATTAAAAATTGATAAAATTCAACAAATTTTGGGGGGGAAATGTGGAAAGTGATTTTTCCCAATTTTTAACTGTCACCACTGGCATATAATCTAACAAGGACTGCTAAAGTCAACTAAATTCACTAATATTTCTACCAGTCTCTATGTAAAAATAAAATACTGCTTAAAAACATTTTTAGCCAGAAAAGTTTTTAAAATGTGGTTAATTTGACATGGATTGACCCAGTAGGCACAAGTCATTCAGTTCTGGGCATCTCTTAACTTATGTTACCACTTGTGACTTATGAATAAATCCCGTGAAACTAAATATCCCACAAACATTGGGCCCTGAAATTTATGTTCCTGCAATATGGCCATGGTGTCCCAGTACCCATGTGCTATTCTCATTATCTGTCCACAGTGCAACACATTCTGATACTCTGATACTCTTATTTAGATGCTATTTTGTATCAAAATGTACAATTTTGTTTGTATTTTGTGTAGGCCTACTGTTAAAATACAAAAAGCCTCAGTTACACAATATGCTATTGTAGTTAATGAAATAGAAAAAAAATATGCTTAATGCATCTATCTTTATCAAATCAACATTACTTGAACTCACCTCAAAATATGACTAATAAGCAGAAACTTCCCAGGAGGTGTTGAAGACAGTGTATTATCTTATATGTTAATTGTCATAAATTACCATCATTATAACATCCTCTTACTATGGATATAAATACTCTCTGAATGCACAGTCAAACAATGTGAAGAAAATTATACATGTAAGAGCTTAGTTGCTAAAATGCAAGCTTGTAAAATATTCAGCCAATGACCTCACTTTGAGGACTGTCAGTATGCTTAGAAACAGGTTGATGGTAAAAACCTGCTGGGTTTACTGCCTGACACACCTCTGGCTGTACCAAATTATTAGCCACAGAGTCATCAGCTGGGAGCCACCGATGTTTCACCGCTTTAGTCCCAAAACATCTCAGGGTAGTGGGGCAGCAGACAGTTACGTCTCCCTGCGGCTGGACTTAGATCTAAGGTCCTTATGCCTTGAGGCTTCTTAGCACCCCAGCTCTTGTCATTCCTCCTCAGCCATAGACAAAATCTTCCTCCCTGTGCCTCTTTGGCAAGATCTTTTAAGACCTTGCCAGAGCTGAAGCCGTTGTCCCTCAGGAAGCGGCTGATCAAGTGGGCAACAAAGCCATGGCAGCCTGTCTCCACTGAGTAAGTTGTTACTCTTCATCCCTTTTTCTGGTATTCCGCTACCAGGTCGGTATGCTGTGAATTTTTCTGCTCGTATGCCTCCTGTACTGCTTCCTACCAGGGCACAGTCAGTTCAACTAGCACCACCCACTTGCTCGTCTCAGACCACAAAACAAGGTTATTGGTTTGCACAATAGAAGCGGGATCTGTAGCCACCTGTCCAGGGGCCTCATTTATAAAGCGTGCGTACGCACAGATTTGATCTTAGAGTGTGCGTCACGCTCACGTCTTTGACGTGGAAAAGTGCTTAAAGCCACGTCAGGGTCTGAGCAGACATACACACTTTTCATTGTCAGATTACTGCAGGTTTTTGGAAATCTAAGCTATTCTTGCAGCTCGCTAAGGATTTGGACAATGACTATTGATCTTTTATATGTAAATGACATTAATTAGGTGTTGTTTACAACACGGGGAACTGAAACTATTCAAGTTCAAGATCATTTGCGATTTACAAAATGTGTACGTTCATTCTATGAATCACATGTACGCGCATTTGAGAAATGATGGTAAGATCAAATTTAGGACCGTTTCTGCACAACATTTTATAAATGAGGCCCTCGGTCTGCTCAAAATGACCAGTCCCTGCCACTGGCTTGATACCTTGTGCTTAACCTTTCTGCACTAACTCTCCTGCTCTCACAAATTGGACAGGCTGACTCGTAAGGCTCTGGGGCCTCTTGTTTGCCATTGCCCTTGCTCTTTCTGTGCATTCTGCCAACTTCCTTAGCATTGGCCTGACCGTGTTGACCTTGACCAACAGATTTAACAAGAAGTCTTTCCTCTTCCAATCTTGTCACTACACCAACCAATCGTTATGTGGCACAACAAGATAAAATTTAATTGGATATTGTGAAGTGGAGTGCTAATTTCCCGGTCTTATCATCATAAATCGGTTGAAAACTATATTAGCCTATTTAAGTTTTTAACAAAGGTGAACAGAAAAGAATAGTATCGTTCTTTACAGTCCAAATGGACAGAAGAATTTGTGGAGAGATCTGGATCTGTGGTTTGTCTCATTTTACAATTGAATTGTTTAAAAATCGGATGTGAGAAATTGAGGAACTCTCTGCACATACCTGCTTTTTAGGACAAAATTAAATAAATAAAAAGAATTAATAAAATAAAAGACTTCCTAGTTGCACAGGTGTGAAATATGAAATTCTTCTTCTTCATCTTTCTTTTTTCTTTTCTTTCTTTTTTTTTTATGAAGACCTGCAAGTTTTGTGACAAAATTGTTATTTAATTGTTAATTGGTATTTGGTGTACTGCCCCAGTCCCAGCTGAAGAGATTGGTGATTAGTTCATTACAAACAGAGTACCGTGCCCTATTATAAAAAGGTGTGCACATTTATGCAACCAGGTTATTTAAGTTCCCTTTCAAGGGGAACTGCGTCGCACGATTTGGGAACACCTCTGCGTGATTGCGTCGTGAAGCATGTATAAAATCAGTCCAACAGAGTGACGGAACGACATTGGTGGGTGACGTCACTGACCAGGAAACTATAAGGCCTACCCGAAAACCCATTCATTCAGCTTCTGTGCCTTCAGCAAGCGCTACTTGTGAAATCGTTTGTCCTATTTATTGTTGTCTGTCCTCTATATATATATAAGAAATATAATGGCGAGCGAACAACAGTTCAGGAATCCCTGCCCTCGTTTCATCACGGGTGGGGATATACACCAGAGATAGAGATTGTGTTGTTTGTTTGCGAGTGCAGCATGCCCAGACAGCTCTCGAGGGGGCTGCCTGCGAGCACTGTGAGCTTCTCCCGCTGAGAACGCTGCACTCCCGCCGTGCCCTCTTCGAGGAGGGTGGCTCGGTTCGCATTCCTCGCGGCTCGGGTCCCGCTTCTGCCAAGACAGAGCGGCGTCTCAGGTCATGGGGTTCGCAAATGGATTTGACAGGGGCGTTTGAGATGGGCACTGCCCTATCTCAGCCTTCACCTGTCAGATCCAATGTGTCAATTCGGAGTCAGGAAGCACGCGTTGCAGTTTCTTCCGCTCTGGTTGATGCAGTTACATTAATGGCATCCAGTTCTGAGGAATTGGATGTTGTTAGTGTAACAACAGAGGATACTGAAGACTTGCCACTTCAGTCTCCCGCTAGTGAGGAGCTTATGGAGGTGTTGACTCATGCTGTGGCTAAATTGAACATCGATTGGCCGGCCGAGCAACAAGAGCTGCAGGTTAAAAGCAAACTAGATGAACGCTTCCTCCCATCTAGATCAGCTCAACCCCCACATCGGGGCTTACAGTTTTTTCCCCACCTCCACACCGAGGTGTCGAGGTTGTGGAAGAGACCTGTTTCTTATTGTGTTTATACCCCACAAACGTCCACTTATAGTAATGTGCTGGGTATGAAGAAACAAGGTTATGGGGCGATGCCAAAGGCGGAAGAGACGCTCGTGAGCCATCTCTCCCCTTAGTCGGCATCATCCCTTAAAGCCCCGACGTTGCCCACCAAGCCCCTAAAAGCTACATCAGCGCTGGTGGGCAAAACGTACTCAGCTGCAGTTCAGGCTGCGGCATACTTGCATACTATGTCCATCTTGCAAGCATACCAAGCCGACCTGCTCAGAGACCTGGGTGAAAGTGAAGAGGTGGGGGCGGATGTCATCCAGGAGTTGCGTCAGTCAGCTGACTTAGCTCTCCGTGCCACCAAGGAGACGGCCGATCTATGGCAGCCCTGGTGGCCACGGAGAGACATGTCTGGCTGAATCTCACTGAGATAAAAGACAATGATAAATCGTTTCTCCTGGATCCTCTGCTCAATTTATCTGGCCTCTTCGGTGACGCCATCACATCAGTCACAGAGAGGTTCCTAGAGTCCAAGAAACAGGCTGCGGCTCTGCAGCAGTTTCTTCTCCGCCGAACTCAGGCCTCTGCGGCTGCTGGGCAGGAGCAGCCGAAACCGAGTACAAGCTCCTCACACAGGCAACAACAGAAGCAGAGCGTGGAGCTGGGAGGCGGGGCAACGCTCGCAGGCGAAGTCCTCAAAGGGCAAGACGGATCTGATGACCGTCATTGCTGCTAAGAGGGCTTCGTCAAATAAATCCTGAGGGTGGTCCTCTCCCAGGCCAGACGGTGTTCACCACAGCATACGTGCCTGACTTCCTTCGGTGCCCCTTAGGGGGGCGCTCTGCTAACCCCGCCGCAATGCCGGGGCGCAGTAGTTCCCTGCAAGTCACCCGAGGGTGCACTCTCGCTGCACTCTCTGGTGCAGCCAAGCCAGTTGTTCCCTGCTGGTGCGCCGCTTCACGGCACTGTGCTGGCTGCCCAAAACACACCACTCGAGAGGCTGGTTCCCTTAGTAGATTCTCTGACAGAATGGAAATGTCTGTCAAACGTATCTCAGTGGGTCCTGCAAACTATAGAAAAGGGGTATGCTATTCATTTCAGTACACGGCCCCCCCCGATTCAGCTGGGTCCTACCCACAGTGGCGGGCCCGAGCAGGCTCTGGTGTTGGCACAGGAAGTAAAGACTCTGCTGTGAAAGGAGGCTATAGAAAGGGTCCCTCCTCCCAGCAGGGAGTCAGGATTTTACAGCCGGTACTTCATTATTCCAAAAAAAGATGGGAGGTTGCGTCCAATTTTGGGGCGATTATGAGTGGTTTCTCTGCTCGGGGTCTATGGCAGGACCATCATCTCTCCTGGCATATAAATCACCTGGAGATGTTGGCGGTGTTTCTGCCCTGAAACATTTCCTTCCAGACCTCAGGGGCCATCATGTACTTGTTCACTCAGACAACACATCGGTGGTCTCGTACATAAATCATCAGGGGGGTCTGAGGTCGCGCCCGTTATACAGACTGGCTCATCAGATCCTCCTGTGGACCCAGGGGAAGCTGCTCTCAATCAAGGCAGTTTACATCCCAGGGTACCTCAATTTGGGGACATCCTGTCAAGGCAGGGACCGAGGCCCGGGGAATGGAGACTTCACCCCGAGGTGGTGAAACTCCTATGGGAGAACTTCGGCCGAGCCGAAGTGGATCTGTTTGTGGATCGACTCACTGCCTATTATGGTTCTCAATGACAAACCCAGCACCTCTGGGGCTGGACACTATGGTGCAGCCATGGCCGAGGCTACGTCTGTACACATTTCCCCTGATTGCGCTGCTCCCGGGAGTTCTGGAGAGAGTTCGCCAGGACGGGATCCGTCTCCTGCTATTAGCCCCGTTTTTGCCGGCCTGAGTATGGTTCTTGGACCTGATATCCTTGCTAGACGGCTCTCCGATGGAGATTCCAATCACAATATCCCCCTCCACAATAAAGGTGTACATGGTGGTCTTATCTGCTTACCACGCTCCTTTGAGTGGTTTATTTTTGGGGAGACACCCACTTATTACTCATTTTCTTTGTGGCACTTTGAGACTTAGACCTGCAGTTTTTAGACCTGCAGAGGGTACCGGCTTGGGATCTGGCCATTATATTACAAGGTCTTTCTCTGGCCCCCTTTGAGCCTATCGAAGAAGTTCCTGAGAAGTGTCTCACACTTAAAGCTATTTTTCTGCTTGCTATCTCGTCTCTCAAGAGAACTGGAGACATTCGAGCCCTTTCGGTATCTCCCTCGTGCTTGGAATTTGCGCCTGGCATGGTTAAAGCCTTCTTGCACCCTAGACCGGGCTATATTCCCAAGGTCCTCACTAATACTTTGAGACCTATCGTTCTGCAGGCCTTCTGTCCTCCTCCTTTCCGGACGTCAGACCAGGAGAAGCTGAATCTGCTGTGCCCTGTCAGGGCATTAGATGCTTATGTCCACAGAGCTGCCCTGTGGAGGAAATCTGAACAACTGTTCGTTTGTTTTGGGTCACCTAGAAAGGGTCACCCTGCATCTAAGCAGAGGATGAGCAAGTGGGTGGCTGAGGCCCAAAGCGTTCGACGCAGCACCTTGTTCCCTATTCAGGGAACTAAGGTTACATAAGTAACCGAGACGTTTCGCGCTCTCTCTCTCTCTCTCTTAAAAGTTTTTATTTGTTTGATGTTTTATTGGTTTCAATATTACATCAAAGGCAGCAAAGATCTGACATGATTTTATGTAGATTTATTTTTTATATTTCAAAAAGCTGCCATTTTATTAGGATGTGTAACATTTTATAAACACTGGACACCAGATTCTAATGATCATGTAAGACCCTAGACATTTTGAAGAGAAATTCTAAAGTGTATAACTGAAATTAGTTTAAAAAAAAAGAAGAAGAAAAAAAGAGTCATGTTACAAAAAAGAATGTGTTCTATTAATTAACAAAATATGCTAAAACACATACACACACACAAAAAAATTACCCATATGCTAACAGCATAATATGTATTTAAGTTCAAATGATAAATGTTAGACTAGACACATTTACAAAAAAAAAAAAAAAAGTGTTCTGTACTAATGCTTTTAACATTTATAAACAAATAATAAATACATGTGCAGTATAGCCAAGAGCATGATGAACACATTATTTGAGTTTCCAAACATCTGGCAGTTACCTCATTTGACCTTCAGGTTACCTGGTTCTCATACACTATCCTATCCGGAATGAAAATACTTGGCTACATGGCCATATTTTCCTGGCAGTGTTGGAGTGGGCACTGGCTTTCTGTTTGACCTATCAGGTGTGTTTGTAAGAGTCACTCCTGCATATATCACCACCCTTATAAACAGCTGATTGTCCAAAAATATCAAACCACAGTTGTGTACACAAGTCACACAGTGATGAAATAATGTTGGAAGACAATAAAGCATTCTCCAGTTTCAGCTGCAGTTTATTCATAGACATGAGTTGCAGGCCAACAGCTAGAAAAGTAGTGTTGCTGAACAAAAGCCTAGCTCCACATCATGTTTTTTGCTGTTTAAGGAATTGCCACTGTTTTTCACAGAAACTATATGCAATTCTGGAAAGCTTCTTTCTTAAATTTTCTAGGTATGCATTAGTTCAAATTTTGCTGGCACCTTCATCAGATGTACTGTTTTCTCTAGAAGCTTTCTTAGCATAATACTATCCTGTACTACATACTACCCCCAGAGATTTTCTCAGCAATGAGTTCGTCTTGGCTGACACTAAATCTAGCCTCAAAGTCAGTCAGTCAGCTGGTTGAATTCATCCTGTGTGTTCATGTCCTAATTGCACCTAACCAGTGAGGCATACTGGCCATTCCACAATATCAGCTGTTCTGTTGAACTGTTGCAGTCCGTTCTCTTTTCTATGCTCTTGTTTAATAGCAAAGCAATATGTATGTGTGTGTGTGTGTGTGTGTGTGTGTGTGTATATATATATATATATATATATATATATATATATATATATATATACAGTGGGTACGGAAAGTATTCAGACCCCCTTAAATTTTTCACTCTTTGTTATATTGCAGCCATTTGCTAAAATAATTTAAGTTCATTTTTTCCCTCATTATTGTATACACAGCACCCCATATTGACAGAAAAACACAGAATTGTTGCCATTTTTGCAGATTTATTAAAAAAGAAAAACTGAAATATCACATGGTCCTAAGTATTCAGACCCTTTGCTGTGACACTCATATATTTAACTGTCCATGCTGTCCATTTCTTCTGATCATCCTTGGTCCTAGATGGTTCTATACCTTCATTTGAGTCCAGCTGTTTTTGATTATACTGATTGGACTTGATTAGGAAAGCCACACACCTGTCTATATAAGACCTTACAGCTCACAGTGCATGTCAGAGCAAATGAGAATCATGAGGTCAAAGGAACTGCCTGAAGAGCTCAGAGACAGAATTGTGGCAAGGCACAGATCTGGCCATGGTTACAAAAAAATTTCTGCTGCACTTAAGGTTCCTAAGAGCACAGTGGTCTCCATAATCCTTAAATGGAAGACGTTTGGGATGACCAGAACCCTTCCTAGAGCTGGCCGTCCGGCCAAACTGAGCTATCGGGGAAGAAGTGCCTTGGTGAGAGAGGTAAAGAAGAACCCAAAGATCACTGTGGCTGAGCTCCAGAGATGCAGTCGGGAGATGGGAGAAAGTTGTAGAAAGTCAACCATCACTGCAGCCCTCCACCAGTCGGGGCTTTATGGCAGAGTGGCCCGACGGAAGCCTCTCCTCAGTGCAAGACACATGAAAGCCCACATGGAGTTTGCTAAAAAACACCTGAAGGACTCCAAGATGGTGAGAAATTAGATTCTCTGGTCTGATGAGACCAAGATAGAACTTTTTTGGCCTTAATTCTAAGCGGTATGTGTGGAGAAAACCAGGCACTGCTCATCACCTGTCCAATACAGTCCCAACAGTAAAGCATGGTGGTGGCAGCATCATGCTGTGGGGGTGTTTTTCAGCTGCAGGGATAGGACGACTGGTTGCAATCGAGGGAAAGATGAATGCGGCCAAGTACAGGGATATCCTGGACGAAAACCTTCTCCAGAGTGCTCAGGACCTCAGACTGGGCCAAATGTTTACCCTCCAACAAGACAATGACCCTAAGCACACAGCTAAAATAACGAAGGAGTGGCTTCGCAACAACTCCGTGACTGTTCTTGAATGGCCCAGCCAGAGCCCTGACTTAAACCCAATTGAGCATCTCTGGGGAGACCTAAAAATGGCTGTCCACCAACGTTTATCATCCAACCTGACAGAACTGGAGAGGATCTGCAAGGAGGAATGGCAGAGGATCCCCAAATCCAGGTGTGAAAAACTTGTTGCATCTTTCCCAAAAAGATTAATGGCTGTATTAGATCAAAAGGGTGCTTCTACTAAATACTGAGCAAAGGGTCTGAATACTTAGGACCATGTGATATTTCAGTTTTTCTTTTTTAATAAATCTGCAAAAATGGCAACAATTCTGTGTTTTTCTGTCAATATGGGGTGCTGTGTGTACATTAATGAGGAAAAAAATGAACTTAAATGATTTTAGCAAATGGCTGCAATATAACAAAGAGTGAAAAATTTAAGGGGGTCTGAATACTTTCCGTACCCACTGTATATATAAACACACACGCATTGTGTTCCAAATTATTATGCAAGTGACATCGGTAGGATTTCACTACAATAAACATTCAGATTTTAGTTTTTCAAAGAAAGTTTGTTTGTTTGTTCTGCTATTGCTAGAAGGCATAGCGGCCAAATGTCTGTAAGAATGTACGATAGTGGAGCAAAAAAAACGGAAAATACAAAGGTTAAAAGAACAACGTGATACTTAAAGGTATTGGATAAATCAAGACAGGAAGTGGCGAAATCACGCAGTTCGTGAGGGAGAGATAACGGCAGGAAATCGAAACATTCGCCTATCATTCATCGAACTCAAATATTGCTTATCACTTAAAACATGTAAGTAGTAGCAACTTTACAAGACTGCTAATGTTAGCCTAGTCCTAGATAAATGTGCGCTATTATTTGGCACATATCCAAGCGTTTGTGTGGAGAGCGCGCTCGCTGCATGACATGAAGGCGCCGGTGTGATCACTAAAATACTCATTTTTGTCATTTTGATAAAAGTCATTTTGGTCATACAGATAAGAGTAATGCAAAATTTAAAGGGTCTACTTTTATTTCTGTAAACTCAACTCACGTCTTTGAAGGAGGGGGCAGGGAAAACAATATTTTGAATTTAGACTGCAGTACCTATTTCGACCACTGTCATTCCTACATATAGCCCCTTTAAAGGTGCAATATGTAATATTTTCTGTCTGCTAGAGGTCGCTAGAGACCTATTCAAAACAAAGGCGTAGCTTGATGACGCCAAGTTGGAGCGCGGAATCTTGGGACATGTGGTCTTCACCTCACAGCCGGTGGAAAAACAATTGGGATAGGACTCGGGAAGAAATCATGTTCATGGATGCTATTATTAACGTTACTGTAGTATGAAGCAGAGCAGGACAGAGTGTTGCGGGAGCTGAACGAGGCCGCTGGAGCGATTGCGCAACACACGCTGTGAGCAGCGGAACTTTTATCATGCCGCAGTCGCCGGCGCTGCTTCTGCTTTTCCGGTCATGAGTATGAGGTAACGCTATGCTTACTCTATGCTTATACTTACTCTATGCATTCGCTCGGCGGCTGCTGTGAGACACTTGTTGCATACTGCAGTAAGTTAGATCGATTTTAGAATATCAAATGCTGGATGGCTTGTGTTCATAAATGGCATGCAATTAATTTTAAAACGTATTGTATGATGGAGAAAATGCTGTATTACTGTTACTTAAAATAAAGCTGCATCTGATTATGCTATGTTAGCTACTTCACAAAATAGTGTTTTTCTCTGAGGCATGGTAAAGCATGGTACTCGCAAAAAAATCAAGAAAATTAGACCCAACGGAATTAACTGCGTTGGTGACATTCTCCCATGCAGCATTTTTTCTTTTGTTTGTAATTCCTCCTGCAGTGAATGAACTAAACAATATTTGTTGGTTGGATTCAACTTCATCTACAAGTACCTCCAATTCTGTGTTTGTGAAGTTCCTCTTTTTTGCTCTCTTCGCCATTATTGCGGTGAGGAAAAAACACAATCACATGATTTTTAAGGGGAAGTGTTGTCACCATATATGGTTAATTGGAGGCGTTCCCGAATGCTAATGACCGTGAACGAGCATAGTACTTGTGCATGTGGGATTTATCAACAATGATTGCTTGCTCATGTGTGCAAGAACTGCGTGCGCACGTTTGATAAATACGGATTTTCTTGTACTTTGTAAATTTCATTCGTAGGACAAATTATAGAACCTTTTTTACACACTGTTGATAAATAAGGCCATATTTATCAAGCTTCTCAAAGTACCATTTTAGTCTTAAGTGCTGAGAATTAATGAAATGTACTCTTACTTTCAAATTTAGGCATAAAAGCAAGTTATCAAATTTCTTAAAGTTAAGAATCACTCTTATTCTCCCAGTTATTTAAGACAGCTTGAGAGGTCTCTCGAGTGGTTAGGAGTTGCCAGTAGGGGCTTGTGATGGCACTGAGGAGACAGAAACATGCACAAACCTTTCAGGGGAGTAAGAATGTTTTTGAAATGTTTGACGACGAGCAGTTAATCAAATTTGTTTGACTAAGGAGCTGTACAGGGCGGGTTTTAATTTCTCATCTCCATAAATATATCTAGTAGTAAAGCTAATGCAAGAACTTGAAATCAATTAATCCTTTGCTGATACTTCCTCGTCATCGTGGAGAGCGCAGTTCATGGTTGCACAGCAACGACAGACGCCACGGGAGCACAAGCGCTTTCCACACATTTTTAGGTGCGATATGTGAACGACCCCATTCTGCAAGCAGTAACACTTCTTCCTCGCGCCAGTTCGGTTTTCTTTTGGAATCCATGGTGACTGATTATATCACAAAATCTAAGCTGTATATCTCTAAGACTGACACTTAAGATTAGTGGTCAACGGATCACAAAACTCACAGTTCGAATCATATCACGGTTATTAAGTCACAGATCGGATCATTTTTCGGATCAGCGCAACAAAAAAATTGGGGGGTGGGGGGTAACTTTGCATTTATTACTTAGCCCACTTTAACTACTCTGATACCACAGCAGAAACTACTAGCCTAACTAATACATTGTTAAAGGCAGGTGAACAGACTGTAAAAGAACAAATACTGCACACTAATTACAAGAATAGATAAATACAACATAAAGTTACAAATAACTGTAGTATCGTAGTAAACTGTAGTAAAATGACACTATTCAGTGTATAAATTTAATATAGATTAATCTTTGTTACAGCTGTGTTTTGTTGTTTGGTTTATATGACAGACAACAGCAGGTATTTATAGGTTGCTGTCACTTTAAGAGTAAGCCCCCATGCATGCACACATCCGATAGATACACATCCGAATTCTCACCTCGTTCACTTAATACATAACCGAATGTGTTTACAGGAATACTTGCCGAGAGGGGTATTTTGACTGGAAAAATGCGTGTATGTGTCCATCCACATTCACGTTCGCGAGCTATCTGAAACGGGCCTCTCTCTGTGTGCGCGCGAGCCTTGTGTATGTGCGTCTGTGCGCACCGATAACAGCGTGTCGTGCGATACCGAATTAAATCCTCTTTTGCCTCTTCTAGCGCTGGAATGGTTTTATATCTATTTAATGTGTAAACTAGCAAGACAAAACACGTGCAAATGACAGCCTTTCACTCTGTTGCAGTTAAACTTGCAATTGATCCGCGAATCACATGCGTGCCGAACCGTGGGGCTTGGTCCGTACGGATCACGGATCAACAACGATCCGTTTAACCACTAAAGATTTAGTCCTACACTTCACTTAAATTACGACTGAAATGCTTGATTTTTTTATTATACAACAAAGCACTTAAAGATCAAGATCAATCAAATGTTTCAGCAATCGGCCTTCTTCAGTGAAGTATATCAGTTAAATCAATAAATACCGGCATTTGAGATCATTCTCTGTCCTGAGTCTTGATAGTGGTCCAGACCCCATTACACCATGAACCCAGCAGAAACCAAATCTGCTGATCCCTTCCAGGAATTGGTTAATACCCTCTGTGCACTCACCACCACATCCTCATCGGCTACTATCATCACAGTGCACTACATGAGCTCTTCCTCACTGCTGATCTTCACCGTCATTCCCTTGGTCAATACAGAACCCTACACTGGCTCAGCAGAGGACTGCAGTGGCTTCCTCCTCCAAGACTCATTCACATTAAAGATGCAGCTGCAGCTCTTTTCCACAGAAAGATAGAAGATCTTGTTGCTCTCTGGGGGAAGAGTGCTGCAATGGGCTGAGGTGATTTGGAATCCGGCCAGCTCAGTGACCCACTACCACTCACTTGTACTAAACCTGCAAACATCCCCCTGCGGGGCCCATGCTGGCTTTTTGCGGGCACAGTGGACTAGGGCCAGCCCACACCAAACCTAAACAGGCCCAGTGAGTGCAAGCCTGCCCAGGAGAGGCCCACAGCTTTGGGCTCACTGCGGGCTCTCTGTGAGCAGCCCACACTAGCAGACTGCCCACATTAAGCCCATAATGGCTGTGTGGGCCAGCCCGTTCGGGCCCAGAGCAACTTTTGTACCTTTGGGCCCATGCAGGTTTTGTGTAGGCAGCCCACTTTCGTTTCCCATGCTCTGTTTAACTACTTTTTAAAATTTAAAGTGAACCTCCATTTATAACTCTGCACAGAAGGAATAAAAATTAATAAAAGATGACAGTAATTCACATTTTTATACAGAAAAATTACAGTATTTTTATACAGTATTTTTCTGTTTTCTTAAATTACATACAAATGTATGAAAAATTACAAAAATAATCTGTAATTAATACAATGACAAAACGGATGATAAAATGGTCAAATGACTGGCAGCAATGGCTGCCAAACAAAAAAACATAAAATGAAAGTAAAATCTTAAATAAGCTGAAAACACTGTCACATGACTGGCAGCAACAGAACATTAAACACTAACAGATTTGACCAGATTTGACTATTTCTTTCATACAAAACTTTTAGATGTTGATGTTTTATTGAAAATAATAACGTTTGAAGTAAGTGTTTGCTTTGACTTTTCAGCATCAGTTTTTCTCCGGCTGCTGTAACTGTTTCTGAAGCGCATTTGTTATAGCAAAAATAAGAGAAATTCTGGTCTGATGAAGTTGACTACTTATTGATGATTCATTCATCATGTAGTGGCCTGAATTACTGACCTCATCCAGGGTCTGATTTTTTTAAATATATCGACTATTAGTTTTGCAGCAGTGTTATAACATGAAATTGTTATGAGTTTGAGTTTTTTTTTTGTTTTTTTATTCATTATATAGAAAGATTTTCTGTTTTGTTTTTTAGACTCACACAAACATCAGAAATCAGCACATGAACCTCAACAATAGTGACAGTCAACAAAAAGCTTTTTTGTGACGTTCAGAGTTGATCCGTTCAGCTTAAAATGTCACCATTGTTGAGGTTCATATGTTGAGTCTTGATGTTTGTGTGTGTGTCTGCGTGCTTCTGACTTAAAAACATTCATAACGTTAAAGCAAAACAACTTTTTCTGCAGTGGTATTCTAGTGCTAATATAATGTGAAATTACTAAATAATGCCTTCAGAGATCAGTAAATCTGGTCACTACATGATGATTGAATCATCAGTTTTTTTTTTGTTTGTTTGTTTTTCACAACTTTTGCTATAACAAATGTGTTTCAGAAACACACAGTTACAACAGCCAGAGAAAAATTCAAGTTAAAAAGTCAAAGGTCAAGAGCCCAACTAAAGCAAATGTTTATCTCCATAACAGTGATTTTAAACTTATTATTTTCAGTAAAACAAAAACATCTAAACCTCAGTTAATTCTTAATAAGAAGCTTTGAATGAAAGAAATAAAGATATCTGGTAGTGTTCTGTTTCTGTTGTCTGTTTTTTATGTTACCATTGTGCCGAAGAGTAGAGCCTGTGCTTTAGTCAATGATGAGCTTAACACTGATGTTATGCTGCATTGCTTTATTTAAAGGCAATAAGTAGCTGTTGATGCAGTGGTAGTTAGGTCAGTTTATGTGTGTGTACTGTTGTTAACTAAAATATTTTACATTTTACAGAAGGTGGTTTAGTATATCTTATCTTAATTTTACAGTTTTTGTTTGGCAGATGTTTCTGCCAGTCATTGATCATTTCTTTTTTTTAACTATTTTTAACTGTTATTTTCATTATTGGTAAACGTTTGGCACCCTGTGCTGCCAGATTTAATGTTGTAGATTAATAGTGCAGGCTCTGTGTGGGCCAGCACTAAAGGGCCAACGTTTTGCCAAAGAGCAAATTCTCTGGAGCCCTTACGCTAGCCCTAAGTGGGCCAGTAAAGGCTTGTTTGCAGAGAAACCATTCACCAAAGAGCCAATCACAATCTTTTATATCTTTATCTAAATAACATATGTTTGTAAGTATTTCAACCTAACCACAGGCTCTACTCTTCAGCACAATGGTAACCCCAACAACTTAAACATGCCAGAAACCATTTTAAATTCCAAAATAATACATTAAACACTAACAGATGTCCCCCTATATTAATATTGAACAAAACACATGAAATAACTTTATGAATTTTACATATAATGCTATTTTGTCTTCATGTCTAAATATTTGATCAATATATAGCCATGCATGGTCAATGTATATATTTTAGTACATTGAAAAATATACGCACTAGATTTCCACACATGGAAATGTATTATGTAAAATATCACATTATATCTTGTGGTATATTCCCATACATTTTTGCTACATAAGAGGATCTATGGTTGGAAAGATGCTTCTGGTTGACTGCCTACAGTGGATGGGAGACCTCTTGGGAGACCGGGTAGCTGTGGGAAGAGGTGTTAGAGAGGCCAGCGGGTCTAATCAACCTGTGGTCTGAGTGGGTCCTAAAGCAATGAACTGTATAAAGGGTTAACATAAACCCCAGAATATAAAGGGTGTAATCCTGGTGTAAAATAGTGCATACAGCACATCACATACCATGCAGGTAGTTAGTTAGTTAGTTCGTTAGTTAGTTTCACATCACAAATTTATTTATTTAGTTCTTACAACTTACATGGAAGCACTCTGTATATTTTTTTATTACTAATTTTTAATGTTTTTGAAAGAAGTCTCATATGTTCATCAAGCCTGCATTTATTTGATCAAAAATACAGAAAAACAGTAATATTGTGAAATATTATTACAATTTAAAATAATGGTTTTCTATTTTAATATACTTTAAAATATTACTTATTTCTGTGATGCAAAGCTGTTTTATTATCAGTGTTGGAAATAGTTGCTGCTTAATATTTTTTAGACCTGTGATCATTTTTTTCAGGATTCATTGATAAATAAAAGGTTAAAAAGAACAGAATTTATTCAAAACAGAAATAGTTTCTAACAATATAAGCCGTTACTATCACTTGTTATCAGCTTAACACATCCTTACTGAATAAAATTATTAATTTTATATTGTTACAAAATATTTCTAACGGCAAAAAGATTTCAATACACACCATGTTGTAAAACTAAAACCACCACAGGGTAAAATTTACCCGTGGCTGTTTTTGAAATGTACAGTGGGTACAGAAAATATTCAGACCCCCTAAAATTTTTCACTCTTTGTTATATTGCAGCCATTTGCTAAAATCATTTAAGTTCATTTTTTTTCCTCATTAATGTACACACAGCACCCCATATTGACAGAAAAACACAGAATTGTTGACATTTTGCAGATTTATTAAAAAAGAAAAACTGAAATATCACATGGTCCTAAGTATTCTGTGCATCTTTTTTAAAACTTGAGTGTCCCAACCAGACATTGGTGAGCAGAGCGGGACGCTATTTGCACTTAGTATTTAGACACTCTGCAGCGGCTTTCACCCACTGTGATCGCGGTAATCGGTTTGTCACAATAGATAAAAGAAGGCGATTTTATGGATGCCAAAAAGATATTAGAGGCACTAAATGCCATGAGTGACGAGTGCTATTTATTCTAGTCTGCCCTTTACCCCAAAAATATTTACCTATGATATAATGAATAAAACAATTTTTAATAATTACCCCAAGTTTATTGGTGTTGTTCTCTTATTTAAATTATACACTAAACAAACAATATTAACTAAACAAATGAATAATTAATTAGGTGAAACTGTGCACTTGAATTTGTCTTTGCATCATAGGCTAGATCTTATGCAGCGTGTCAATTATTATCATTGTCTACTTAGGGTTTTTTTTAGTTTTTTTTTTTAGTTATCTCAATATACAATTAATGACATTTTATTATAATATTAATACTTTTTAAAATATATTATATTTTATTATTATATTTTAAATATAATAATAAAATATTATATTTTAAAATTAATTAAAATATAATACACACAAATATGTATTTATTTCCTTTTAATTCTCATTGTCATTATAGGCTGGTTTATATTCACTGTTAAGAAAAGTGAGCCTGCTTAAAATAGCCTTGAACATAAAACAACAGGAAAAACAGCCATCAAAAACATAGTTGATGACTAAACATTATCATTTTATGGCTCTAGACATTACTTTGTGAAGACAGTGGCATAATACAAAATTAATGGGTTAGTTCACCCCAAAATGAAAAATCTGTCATTAATTACTCACCATCATGTCGTTCCACACCCGTTCATTTTCAGAAGACAAATGAAGATCTTTCTGATGACAGAATGCTGTGAAGAATTCCTTCCATTGACTGCCTTTGTAACTACCACTTTGACACTTCAAAAACTTCATAAAGACATCAGACATTAATCCATATGAATCGAGCGGTTTAGTCCAAATTTTCTGAAGAGAATCAATCATTTGCTATGATGAAAAGGCTTTTAGGCGTAAACATTGATCAATGAACATAAGCAGAAGCTCAACATATCTTGAATAACGCATAAGAGCAAACCTTTTCTGGAAGCTCAAACGTGCTGCGTAACCAATGAGATTCAAAGTGGTAGTTATAAAGACCATCAATGGAAGGAAATCTGACAGCATTCTATCATCAAAAAGATCTTCACTTGTCTTCCAAAGATGATCAAAAGTATTACGGGTGTGGAACGACATGAGGGTGAGTAATGACAGAATTTTCATTTTGGGGTGAACTAACCCTCTAACCTTCATTGAAATCTTACAATAAAACAAAGCTGGCCATCACTGAAATCTTGTAATGGAAACAAACCGACCGTCTCACAACAAAACGAAACCGGCAATCATTGAGATCTCTACACTCATTATTACAGTGCATTATGGGATTAAATGAGTGCATTCGATAATATCCACTAAGGTTCTGGATACCACTACAAAAGGCTGTAACCTCAAATACTGCCTTATTTAAGGGTATAGTAGGGGGTGATTTCAGACACAGCCCATGACTGCATCCGAAATCGCATACTTCCCTACTATATAGTACATTGATGAAAATAATGGTTAAAGATTGTTAAAAAAGTAATGGTCAATGACTGGCAGAAGCATCTACCAAACAAAAACCGTAAAATTAAGGTAAAATATCCAAATTTTCCTTGAGTGTTTTACAAACAACTGTTGTTTGACAGGTATTTCCAGGATCATTATTGTGAAACATTCTCTGTAAAATGTAAATTTCTTGCAGTTTATAATTAGCTAGCAACAATACACACATGAACTGATATAACTATCACTGCATCAGCAACTACACAGTTACTGCTTTTAAATAAAGCAACATGCAGCATAACGTCAGCACAATGGTAACCTCAAAAAACAACAGAAACAGAACATTAAACACTAACAGATCTCTCTAGATCTTAGCATCTTCATTTATTACAAACCACTCTGACTTTATTTCTTTCATTCAAAGCTTCTTTTTAAGAATGAACTGATGTTTAGATGTTGATGTTTTATTAAAAAAAAATATACAGTTTTATCCTTCTTCCAGCCTGTAATTCTACATTTCACAGAAGGGAGATTTCTATTTCATGGAATGAGGCAATCATTTCTCCTATTCCTAAGCAAGGAAAAGATAAACTAGAATGTGCTTCTTATAGGCCTATCTAGGTCTTGAATGTTGATTATAAGTTATTAACTAGGATATTGCAATATTGACTAGGAGAATAGAACACTTACTTCCAGAGCTGATTCATAATGATCAGACAGGGTTCATTCAACAAAGACAAACACAGGACAATGTTAGACGCACACTACACATAATGAAACACTTTCAAGAGAGTAACAAGCTAGCAATGATATTGAGTCCGGATGCCAAAAAAGCCTTTGATTCGGTCAGATGGTCATACCTATATAGAGTACTAGAAAAATGTGGCTTTCATGAAAACATTATTAAAGCCATACAGTTAATATATTCGAGACCACGAGCAAGAATTAAAGTGAACGGGAGCCTGTCTAATTTCTGCAATCTGGAAAAAGGAACGAGACAGGGGTGTCTACCCCCCTCCTTTTTGCTCTCTATATTGAACCCCTTAGTCAATGGATACAGCAAAACCATTATATTACTGGGATAAAGATGGGGGAAGATGAACATAAAATTGCATTATTCACAGACGATGGTATGATATACTTGAAAGACCTGGCAATATCATTTACAAATCTTATGTCAACACTAGATAAATTTGGCACTTTATCAAGATACAGACTAAATATGCAAAAAACACAGGTCATTTGCTACAATTTTATTCCATCAGAAGAAATAAAGACAAAATATAGGATTAATTATAATGAAGAGGTAATATACCTGCCAAAAGATACTAACACCCTGTTAGATGTAAATTATAGCCATTTAAATAGTAAGCTACAAGCAGATATCCAAAGGTGGAGTGTTATCCCTTTTTTAAATTTGGGAGAGAGAGTGGAAATTATTAAAATAAATATGCTCCCAAGGCTTTTATAAGTCTTTCAGACACTCCCAGTGAAGATTTCAGAAGAATAATTTAAAGATTGGGACAAATGGATTATAAGGTTTATTTGGGAAGGTAAAAAATCCAGAATTCGATATAAAACACTCGCTTGGCCCTCCCCTCCCTAAAAGACTACTATATAGCTGCCCAATTAAGACCCATAGTTTGCTGGTTTAACCCAAGCTATAAAGCTAGATGGAAACAAATTCCAATTCAAGCAGTAATTGCAGATGAGAACCTATTAAGGGCCCATATAAGTAAAGAACATCCGTGGATTACTATTACATTAGAAATATGGGCCACAGTAATTAAAAAAATGTGAATTGAAAGACACTCTAAAAATACTGAGGTGGTGTGCATATGAGTTTACACCTAATACTTTAGACGAAGTGTTTAAGAACTTGGATTAAGAAAGGAGTTACAACGTATTATTCTATCACAAATAATAATATTTTCTTAACCTTTTAAGAATTTAAGAATCGGTTCGAGTTGGGTAATCATGACTTATTTAGATACTTTCAAATAAGACACCACTTTAACACAACAGTGAATAAGAAGGGGATTTGGGAACAAAATGAATTAGTGAAGATACTCTTGTCTGCATTTAAGGCTACTACAATTAATAAGGTTATTTCTAAATTTTATCATTGTCTACAAAACCACAGACCAGAATCCACTTCTCATGTCAAAATTAAATGGGAGAAAGAAGGAAACATGACTATAACGGAAGAGTCTTGGTTAAAATCTTGTAGATCCCAATGGAAAACCACAGGCTCTCACCAATGGAGGCTATTTTCCTGGAAAAATCCAATTCGATTTTTTTATTTCACCGGCTCAAAAATACTATAGTGAAATAGGATCAGGATGTTGGAGACACTGTGATTCAGAAGTAGCAAATCATCACCATATATTCTGGGCATGTCCAGTCATTCACACATTTTGGAAAGATGTACACAGGACACTAGAGTCTATATTAAAGATCAAAATTCTATTCCAATTTTATGTCTTATATTTGGGAAATCTGGACTTGCATAAAACCAATTATATATACCTATGGAGAATATTTCTGGTTGCAGCTAAAAAGGCCCTTACGCGCAAATGGCTTCAACCTACTTCACCCACTATAGAAGACTGGAAAGCAGTTGTAATTGAAAAATGGATGGATTGTAATTGGAAACCCTTACCTTTCCTTTAAAATTAACAAAGCAAAAAGGGATTCTGCTTTGGAAAAGATGGAAGGAATTTGTGGAAAATTGAGTAATTATATAATAGATGTAATCATAGATTATTGTTGGAAATTCAACACTGCAAAGTTGCCACTAGACTGTACTGTACCTCTAATTGTTTTTTTTTTTTTTGTTGTTGTTTTTTAAATATATATTCTTGTGTTGGTTCTCAACCTTACTTTCATATATTTATTTACATTTTTATGTATATATTTTTTAAGTGTTGTGAATAACTTGTGTTCTGCAAAGATTACAAATTTATTGATAAATTTATAGAATGTCAGCTCAACTGAAAATATCTAATTTTCCTTGTAAACACACACAGACATAAAGAATCAACGTATGAACCTCAACAATGGTGACAACATTTTCAGATAAACAGTCCAACAACATGAACATCACCAAACAAGCTACTAAAGATTGTCACCATTGTTGAGGTTTATACGCTGATTCTTGATGTTTGTGTGAGCCTAAAAGACAAAAAAAAAGCACTTTCTATATAATGAATAAAACAACTGCATATCTGTTTTTTAATCTGATAATTTCATAAAATCAGATCAGACTCTGGATGAGATCAGCAAATCAGGCCACTATTCGATGACTGAATTCAATTATTAACCAACTTCATCTGACCAAGATTTCTCTTGCAATTTTTGCTATAGCAAATGTGTTTCAAAAACACACAATTAAAGCAGCCAAATAAAAACTGATGTTAAAAAGTCAAGGGTCAAGAGCCAGACTAAAACAAATGTTTACCTCCATAATGGTGACTTCAGACTTTATTATTTTCAATAAAACATCAACATCTATTAATCTGTTCATTCTCATTAAGAAGTTTTGTATGAACAAAATAAAGTCAAACTGGATTGTAATAAGTGGAGATGCTGAGATCTAGACAAATCTGTTAGGGTTTAATTTTCTGTTGCTGCCTGTCATGTGACTGTTTTTGGCTTATTTAAATAAAGAGATTTTACTTTAATTTCCAGGTTTTTGTTTGGCACCCTGTGCTGTCAATCATTTGACCTTTTTTTTTTTTTTTTTTAAGTGAAGGCGTTTGATCGTAGTAATTCGGGAAATACCTGTAAAATAACTGTTTTTCAGTTATTTTTACTTTCGATTTTGGTGTTTTTGTTCGGCAGCCATTGCTGCCAGTCATTTGACCGTTTTATCATCTGTTTTGTTATTGTATTAATTATTGTTCTTGTAATTTTACATACATTTGTATGTAATTTAAGAAAACAAAAAAAATTCTGTATAAAAAATGTGAATTACTGTAATTTGTCATTAATGTCATAATACTTAAAATAATAGCTGAGTTGTTGATTTAGAGATAATTTTTTACAGAGTTTTGACTACAATTTAAAATAATAAAAAACAACCTGAAAAAAAAGTTATTTTCTGTAAAATTCGTTTTTGGTTTTTTTTTTTTTTTTTTTAACAGTGTAGGAGAAAAACAGTATGCGACAAATTCACAGCACTCATAAAAGAGTAAGCAAAAAGTACCCGGATGACCTACTTCTTATGGAGAGATTCGGAAGTATGTATTTGATAGACACTTTACTATCCCATGAGGCCACAACGGCCAGGGTTTTGTGGCCCGCCAAATACCTTGGTCCAAAGCGGGCCAACTGGGGCTTGAAGAGTGGTACGTCGTGAAGACAGGAGTTTACCTGAACCAGGAGACGGTCAACACCGCTGCTCATTTCCCAGGCTACCAGCTAACTTCAACATGTCGACACTTGAAACAACTTTCAATTCACTTTCAGACATCAGCGAGTGTTAATGAAGTGTTAAATAACTTCTTTGCAATCCGATGAGGATTCTGATCACCGTTTGAGACAGAAATAGCCGAAGGCTACTTATGCTAATCATTACGATAACAAATACACACTTTATGTAAAATGCCAGGGACTGCTTGAGGAACGTTAGACAACTCATATATGATTTTAATCGTGTATTTATTTGGTTTAATGTTTTATCTCTCTCTTCCCCCTGCTTTTGTTGATACCGGACTAATGCATCCTCATATCTGCCACACACTCCGGTTAACTCGTATAACTCATAACTCTTGTATTCTTCTCATGAGCTCCCTCTGTTGCTCTGGCTGAAAGGATAACAGTATAGAGACGGGAGAGATTGCTCAAACGTCCTCAAATTGCAGTCATCGCAAAATTTCGAGGAAAATTAATAGAAATGTGACGCAAATATATGGACTATATGGAGTTTTACCCATACATATATATATATATATATATATATATATATATATATATATAAACTTTTTTTACATAAAAAAATTTACCAAAACTATTTAAGGCTAAATTCTCTTAATCAGCTTTGTTTCTTTCAATGGAGTACAGTCAGTAGACTATTCCATAAGTAATTGCAGTCTTTAGATTTAATTCTTCCACTCCCATCTTTCTGAGTTTCCTTTTCAGTGTTTCTCTTTAGCATATTGTTGGCAGTAACTTACAATGCATACCTTCTATTGCAACAATTAACAGAAAAATAAAATAAAAAGTATGAAACTGGGCGCGTTGTTATGAGAACTACAGTACCCGGCAAAACAAAGCCTTAAATAGCATTGCCCCTTTTGTGTGAGAGTTGCAAAATCCGCAATGTAACTGGTCAATGCGTGTGCCAAACAACAGAATACGAGAGGTGATTGGCTAGTTCACAAGCCAAAAGTCCCGGATGTAGACACGAGCTATATTTAACACAGAGAAGGCGCGTAACTCAGTTTGAATTGGGTGAGGAACTGTGTGTTCGCGCGGCTCAGCTGTAGTAACCGTTATTTGCTAATTATAAAATGGTAAGTATTTTTCTTCTGTGTTGTGTTTATTTTATGCCACACGTCTTTTTGGAAAGCTGCATAATAGGTTTAAAGTACGTTTGGAATAATTTTCCCGGTCTTTGTTGAATAATATTATGTGGCTAGTTAGCTTAGCTCCTGTGCTAACTGGCGTCGTGTAAACACGAGCACAAACCAAGTGAATCCGAAAACTACCTTTTTTTTTTAAACATGGCCATGTTCGTAATGCAAACGGTTTAAACACTTCAGTTAACTCCTATAACCCGATGAGTGACTATGGTGCCGTTTGGTTTCAGGCTGGAGGTAAAGCAGGAAAAGACTCCGGGAAGGCGAAAGCGAAGGCTGTTTCGCGCTCACAAAGGGCTGGACTGCAGGTCAGACCCGCCGTAATGAACAAAGGCCCT
This sequence comes from Elopichthys bambusa, assembly GCA_037101425.1. Classification (NCBI taxonomy): domain Eukaryota; kingdom Metazoa; phylum Chordata; class Actinopteri; order Cypriniformes; family Xenocyprididae; genus Elopichthys; species Elopichthys bambusa. The sequence continues at coordinate 12,157,666 of CM074432.1, read as the reverse complement.
TGATTGAAGTGAATTCATAAAACACAATATGTTTTGCTTATAACTATTGTTTGGGCGGTAAACTATTTTATTTTACGTAACTTAACATACGCTGCGCCTGTTTTTGTCTATTTGTTGACTCTTTCGTCACTCTTAATCTTCAGTTTCCAGTGGGTCGTATTCACAGGCACCTGAAGTCTAGGACCACCAGTCACGGGCGCGTCGGAGCCACTGCAGCAGTGTACAGCGCAGCTATTCTAGAGTATTTGACTGCCGAGGTGAGTACCATTTTTAAGAGACTGCATTGAGCCAAGACTCCTCAAACCTGTGATTTAACATGCCATGCCTGTTTTCATATTCAGGTACTCGAGCTGGCAGGAAATGCGTCTAAAGATCTGAAGGTGAAGAGAATCACCCCACGCCACTTGCAGCTGGCTATCAGAGGCGATGAGGAGTTGGACTCCCTCATTAAAGCGACTATTGCTGGTGGTGGTAAGTTCTAATTCAACTTTCAAGTTTTTAAATTTGTGTCTTGTCAAGTGTTCTAATCCTTTTTTTTTTTTTTTTTTTTTTCCCCCTGCCTCTCCTCCCCCCACCTTGTAGGTGTTATACCCCACATTCATAAGTCTCTTATTGGGAAGAAGGGACAACAGAAGACTGTGTAAACAATGTTGTCTCAGGACATGAAAGTGTTCACAAATGTCTTGTTTGACCTGTAGACTAGAATTTTAAAACTTTATATTGTCTGTCTTTGCATTTACTCATTTCTGGGGTATTTTTTTCAAACATGGCTTCAGAGAAGCTTTTTTTTTTTTCTTATGATGTTTGGCTAGTCTTTGTGTACACTTTTTAATTTGCAACTTGGCTTTTGAACTTGTGAAGTTTAAGGATTATTTCAATAAAACTCAAAGTGCCAGTCAATATGGTCCAACTCTTTGATTTAAAAAAAAAAAAAAAAGCAGTGAAGTTCATTCACAATGTAAAATTCCTCCTGTGCTAATGCTTCAAAAATGTCTTAATGGACATTTGTATAAATAAAGCCATCTAAATACTTGAATGCATCCCAGAAGTCCATGCATTTAGAATCTTTATCCAGATGTTCATCAGATGTATTTATCATGTTCAAATTGCAAGTAACAGTAGAGGGCAGCATGCATGCTCCTTTAATTTGGTCCTGATACATAATTATAACTACCACAAATTTAATGGATACCTCTTGAACGAGATCTATATGTAATTTCAGTAAGTTACAAGAAGTTATTTTGAAGCAAAAGTATTAATATGCATATATAAAATGTGATTCAGGAAAGGGTTTACTACTAAAATGAACACAAACCCCCCCTTATCCAAATGAGTAGTCCTATAATTGTATTAAATTCTTGTGTGATTGGTATGTTTTTGAACTCTGCATAATTATATATTTCGTAAATCACTCTGATAGATTTATACACTTAGTCAAAACTGGTAGACTGTAAAAGAAAAAACACTTCACATATCTATTCATTAATGATTTAAAACAATTGTGAATCCTTCAAGTATTTTGGTCTTTACAATTACTCAATCTTTGGAAAGATGTTCATTACTATGTCATATGTGTAATGATTGTGAATTTTGTAAATTCTTCAATCCGCAAATATACCAATCATAATTCCTTTATCGTTGTATGAAAAACAAAAAAAAATATCAGGACGTGTTAACAGAAAATCAGTAAAAACTTGCAGAATTTGCTATTCATTGTCATTAACTTATCTCTGGAAAGACCCTTTATTTCCTTTTTGTAATATTTATTTTCAATTCTATATCATTACTCCGCATGTTTACAAAATAAAATAAGAAAGAAAGAAATACGTCGAAAATAATGTTTTGTGATTTTTCATTGTTTATGATATTATTTTTGATGATATGGACAAGGCTTTTCTACGCGACCAGTGCCAAAGAGTATAGAGGCGAAACTCTGATGCTTTTTGGGTAACAGCCACTAGGTGTCGCTTCGGTAGCGCGGCAGCGATTTTGGGGTGAAACGTCAACTGGACAGAATCCATCACATCTTACGCACCCAAAATCGGCGAATCTCACAGCCAAATCAGAAACGCAATAGAACATTTCTCAAATTCAGTAAATTTTATGACACCTACAGTAAATGTTGTATTGTCTTAACCTATATATATTTTATGTGATCAGTTGTGGAATCCAACCATTACACATCTGAGGTAACGTAGGCTAGTTAGCCTACTTTATTGAGTATTTCCATTTTATGCAACTTTACATGTTTACTATTAATAGTAGGCCTAACTTATTAAGTAATAAAGTTAAGATCATCATGTTTGTAGCGGAGTAAATTACTCCACTAGGTCTGAAATATATACGTTTTAATCCCCTCGATTAAGCTACAAACATGATTTTATAGAACATGATACATTGCTATGTTCCCACTTTTGGACACAGTGGCTGTGTAAGTTTTTTACATATAGTGTTGCTTTAATGGACATTAATATAAGACAACACTGCAAAAACAGTTTACTGTCAAGCTGTTATATTGTTATATATTTATTGTCCTACATTCCCAATTTTTCTGATGCATGTCCTTAATTTAATTTCATACGTTGGTATTAATTCAGTGTTTATAATGCTAATACTTGAACTACAAATAATTTCAACCCAAACTGACTGGGTTTCTAGAGAGCAAGGGTTTTGTGGAGAAAAAAAAGTGAAAGACTTAAACACAAAGTCTGTATAATAAATCGTTAAAATGATTTGATGATCACTAGTGTTTGTACGTTATTCTGTGTTGTCATCATTCGGTTTTAAGCTAGTTTCAGCTTTAATGTAAGTTTTTTTTTTTTTTTTTAACAAAGCAACAGATATTGCCATAGAACCTAGCGGACTGCTGAGTCGCTTTCACCCCAAAATGGCGGAAGCGCAGGGCTCCTGCTGGGCGCCGGTGTTGCAATGGAACGTTCTATTGGAGTTTTGCTTCTTGCCAGTGCTGCGTTCAAACACTGAACCGGAAAAGAAGCGGGTCATATGACATTTTAAACCGGAACTGAATAGTAAAAACAATATAGTGGTTTAACTGGATTTAACACGAATCACGGCGCACATAAATATTATTTAGTGTATTTTTTCTCAAGTGCTGAGAGATTTCTAAAGAACACAAAGGAAAACATTGCAGAAAACGTGCAGCAATACGAAGGTAAGTTAATTCTATAGAGGTACGTTTGCTATTTGTCATACTTTTCGATGAAGCGACCAGTATATTACATAAACAAAAAACAAACGTATATATAATAAGACGTGTGTGTTTTCAGCTGGCTCCTCCACTGTCTGTCACGATGCCCGCTCTACTGGAGAGACCAAAGCTGTCCAATGCGATGGCTAGAGCCCTGCATAAGCATATCATGAAAGAGAGAGAGAGAAAAAGACAAGGTACACGTGTGTTTCCAATCTAGAGCAAAAGAGTAAATAAACATTTATAAATAAAAGAGAACACAGTGTATTGAATAACACACCAGAATTTTGGTCCTTATTACATTAATGGCAACAGATTCAGTTTATTATTATTTTTTTAAAAGATGGTTTGTATATTAACTCTGTCATACTGTAGAGGAGGAAGAAGTGGATAAGATGATGGAACAGAAAATGAAAGAGGAGGAGGAAAGGAAACGAACTAAAGAAATTGAGGAACGAATGTCTTTGGAAGAGACTAAAGAACAGGTGTGTACAGCAACTGTCTCCTCACTATGAGGCAGTGGGTCCATTATACCGGAAAAAAAATCATTTCAAGCCCTTTAAACGAAAAAGCCTGCAGAAGCACTGAAGTGTGATGTGTTCCTCATGGATCTGCTGATTCCAGTATGTTTATTAAGGTATTTATTGTTTGTTAGGTTCAAAAAATGGGTGAAAAATTGCAGGTGTTGCAAGAAGAGAAACATCAGCTCTTCTTACAGCTTAAAAAAGTCCTTCATGAGGAGGAAAAGCGTCGCAGAAAGGAGCAAAGGTAAGTGACATTTCTCTCTTAAAAAAATTAAAAATGTCTTGATTATTTAGCTATCGTGTTTCTTGTTATCTCAGTCATGCACTTGTACTTTTTACATTGACCCTCCCCTTTATTCAGGGACTCATCATTCCATTTCTTTACATCAAGTGTCTGTGAAACTTGTTCAGTAAAACAGTGTCTCAATTGTTGCGTCTTTTTATGTTCATTTACTAGGAATAAAAGCAGTTGAAAGTGAGAGAATGTTTATTTTTTGCTGAGTTTATTTTTTCTAAATAAATAATGTAATTATCAAGTCAAGTATATATAAATTTGTTCATTTATTTTCAGTGATATTACAACACTGCCTTCAGCCAGTTATCAGTCCAGCTTACCTCTTCACTCAGGACAGCATCTACTCAGCATACAAGGTGATGTATTGAAAGGTTGCAAAACCATATTGACTTGGGGTTATTTTGAAGGAAATATTAGTAGACATTAGTACACACAAAACACAATTTTGTTCTCTTAATCAGACCATACCACTATACTGTGCTTAAAATGCTGTTTTTGTGTGTTTAAGGAAGTCCAGTGAGTCACAATAGAGCCAGTGCTTTGTTAGGGGAGCGCAGTAAACAGTTGTTTCAGACACCTCTGATGCCTGTAAGTAAATAAATCTTGGTAAGATTTGTGTTGTCGTGTTCAGTGAGGTGTTCCAGCAACCATTTGTCAGTAACAATAGCATTTTTTTTTTTTTTTTTTTTTTTTTGCTGTAATGACTATTTTATAGGTCGTATCTGGCACACACTTATCCATAAAGTTTTGTCTTGTCTAGGGCCATCAATTCTCCAGTCAGCCAAGTTTCCTCCCTGGTTCCTCGGAGCATGGGCAGTTCTCAAGTAGTGCTGCGGTCCATGAGCCATTTGCTGTCACCCAGGCCCAGCACCACACCTCTTACGGACATGCTGCTTCTGTGCCCATCAGCTTTGCAGGCACCACCCAGATCAGAAGTAACAATAAAACCTGATCTTTGCTATATTTTATTTAGATAATATTTTTGTGCTTTGTGAGTTGCCCTCCCTTAACATTTTCTATCTGTGTAGGCGCATCACCTTTCCAGAGCATGCCATTCCTGCCCCACCAGCCTCAGGGTTATGCTGTCCACAGCCATTTCACTGCCCAGCCAGGTAAGAAGCCACCTCATGTGAATTAAAAATAAATTGATGCCTTAAAAAGTTCATAAGGAAATTGTAAAACTAATCCATATTAATCAAGTGGTTTAGTCCAAATTTTCTGAAGAGACTCAATTGCTTCATGCGATGAACAGATTAAATTTGGGCTTTTTTATTTACATAAACATTGATCAGTGAACATAAACAGAAGCTCAAACGAACCTTCCTGACATGAGAACAAAACTCTTCCGGAAGCTCAAGCTTGCTGCTAAATACACGAGAATGAACCTCATTGGTTCTTGCACGTCATGCGAACATGCTTGAGCTTCCGTTTGTTTACCACAACTGATGTTTGAGTTGATGAATGTTTATTTGAATAAAAGCATAAATTCAATCTGTTCAACATAAAGGCAATCGTTTCTCTTCAGAAAAATTTTGGACTAAACTGCTCAATTCATATGGATTAGTTTTATGATCTATTTAAGGGTCAAAGTTTCAGTTGTGTAGCTGTCTATGGAGAGACCAAAATCTCTCAGACTTCATCAAAAAGATCTTTATTTGCATTTTGAAGATAAACGAAAGTCTTACAAGTTTGGAATGACATGATGGGAAGTAATTAATGACAGAATTGTCATTTTTGGGTGAACTAATCATTTAATTGATCTCTTCCTTAAAAACATTTGTGCTTCACTTTACGTCAGCTATTCTTCTCTCTTTCAGCTAGATATATGCCATGCAGATTAGTATTGTGCTGTTTTTACAAGATAAAGTTCCTTCATTAATGTGTCATTGAAAACATTACACAGAGGATTAACAATTTTTTTTTTTTTTTTTTTGGTCCATCATTCCTCCATTGATCTTCACAGGATTTATCCCTAGTGCTAGTATCCCCCTTCAGAAACAGCTTGAACACGCCAATCAGCAGTCTGGCTTTACTGACTCTGTAAGTACTTACTGAGACTCATTTGGTAAATATTGGGTAGTTGCAAGCTTCATCTACCATTAGAAAATGTTTTGTGTATATATTCATGTGCTTATAATAAATAATTGTTATTTTGTGTGTGTTGTCATTATTAGGCTGCTCTTAGACCCATGCATCCACAGGCTTTACATGTGAGTGCAGCTGGTCTGATGTCCACTTCATCCATGGCTGTCCAGATCCCTGCTGCCAAGGTGAGCTCACTAACCTGCATTGAAACCCCTCTGAATGCCCAGAACTAGATAAAAAAGGTCATCAACATGGATTTTTTTTATCCTAATCCCAATGTTTAAGAATGTTCTTTTTAAGTAACTGCCAGTTGTTTTATCAGTAGTTTTTCAACCATTCATCACATGCTTTTGAGCAACAGTGTACTCGATATATACAGATATACTGAGAAGATAAAATAACGTCTGTAAAAACACATGGGGGAAATAGGCACAGTTGTAACTGAAACTGATACATCTCATAGTCGATGATGTGAGCACCTGTACATTGTTAGTTGATACTTTTAAACTATTGATTTTATTTATTTATTTATTTTACTATTTCATCACTACCCCGTAACTTGAACCTTCAATCCACACCTCTTCTTTTGTATTCTCAATATTAAAATAAGTTTGGTTAATTAAAAAAAAATTGGTAGATGTGGTAAGGATAAACATGTTTCTTTTTCATTTTATTGATAGTCTCTTAGCAGCTGTTTTATACAAAATAGATTGACTTTATTTATTTAATTTATGTTTCAGGCTCCATTCCAGAGTTCATCTCAGCAAGCGTCACGTCATGCCTTCGTCCCTCACGCTCAAGCTGGACAGAGATTCTTCCACCATGGAAAACCACATTAACTAATAAAAGCATGACCACAACAAGGTGCCAGGTTACAGAAAACTCTATTGAAACCCAGTCAGTTTGAATTTGCTTTTTTTAACATTGTAATAAATGTCCCATGCAGTAAATATAGTTGGATTAAATCATTATTGATATTGAACAATAAGAAATGGATTTGCACTCGACGAATCTATGAAAAGATTTGTTGATGTTGGCTAAGTTATGATGTTAAAAGAGCAAGGAGGTACTTTACGTCAGAGGATTGATGTCCTAAAGAGCAAACAGTTGAATAAGCTACGCTTTCCCTGCAATACCCTTGTTTTTTTTTTTTGTTTTTTTTACTGAAATCTAACAAGATTTGTCTGTAGTTTAACTTTATAGTAAGTTTGAAGTGTTAGTAATGCTGTTTAATAGATGTTAGATTTGTAAGATATGTCCTACATTACATGAAGAATACTTTCTCAAATAACTGTTGTTGTCTTTTAATACCTTTTTTTTTTTTTTTTTTTTTGGAGTTTGCCAGCAGCAGTTATGCCAGTGTGATCAATATATTACACCACGAACAAGCCAAAACACATCACAAATTGAAATAAAAACATGATTTATATGTGCTCTTTTTTTAATATTGGCTGGGTTGTCTTGCTAGAATACAAATTTCTGTTTATTCCATTTTATTTTTGAATCACAATCTCGCAAAACAAAAACTTAACATTACTCATACTGTAGTCAAGTGTAATGTACATGAGTCAATCTGGCCTACATAGGACACAATTGATTTTAAAGGGGACAATTAACTTTTTTTTTCTCTCTCTCTCAAATATCATCCAACCCTCAAACTTAAATAAAGGAATTGGGGTACTCGTTTCTTTGTCTGTCAAGCGTGAACAGAAAGCATTAAGCAAACCATTATAGGCCAAGACTGAGTACATTACAGGCAGAAGTTTGTGTTTATTTCAGCAAGAGATCTAAGGCTTATGGCACCTCCTTCCACCTCACAGCATACTCAAACAGCAAATACTTGGGAAATCTTGATAAAATGTTGCTGGCTTCCTGCATGTTATCGGTCTCATTCTTAGTGTATTTTTATATTTTTGGAAAGGGGTGGTGCTAAAAGTCTTCCTGCATCCATCCATTCACCAGCTTGTGCGATATTGTTACTCCCTGCCTAAGGGTCTTTTGCTTAAAGCTACTGGAAGATAAAAGGGAAATTAAGCAGAACACTTGGTCTTGTGATACAAAACTGCATCCTATTACACATATCATTGCCTTTGTATATGTCCTTCACAGGAGATTCTGCGCTTGAATGTTTTTCACTTCCCCTTTGCCACTGTAATTGCTCATAAATAAAATGAACCACATAACAGACCTCTTAGCTATTTGCTACTGTGATTTGAGATAGCAAAGAACATAATAGGGGCAGTTATCTTTTTTTTTTTTTTTTTTAAGTGTCAAAATCAACAAGGGCACACTCATACTACTAAAGATAGTTATGAGGTGCCCTTATCAACAAAAAAAAAAAATTCCCCAGCCCTGCCATACATCTTTATGGTGCTTTAGTCCACTGTCCATGAATTCCATTTTGTTTATGTACCTTTTGGTTCACAAGAATTAAAATTTTGTTTGGAACATTTTGATTATTAAATTTATTTCCTAGTTTTTAACCTACAGATGGGCTATAAAGTACAGAAAGAGAGAGAGGGAGAAATAAAGAAAGAATGAAAAAAGGAGGGAGGATAGCATTGCTGAGGTCTAATTCTCTCCTATCCAGGTCCAGTGAATCTTGTCAACCCCTGAGAGAAAGGAAGAGAGAAGTACAAGCAAGAGTGAGTGAGGAAAGAGAGTAATAAAAGTAAAATAAGCAATGAAGTAGAAAAACATGAAAGGTAAAGGTAAGTCCATATCCACACAAGTATGAACAAGTCAAACTGTAAAAGGTTTACAACTGTCCAAAACAAGTGTTCAATTTAAATGTAGATGGAGTGTCTACAATAGTAAATGTGCTCTCCATTACTGAACAGAGTCTGAAATACTTGCTTGGATATCTGTCAGTTCATTTTGAAGGCCAAAGTCAAAGTGCACAATAATCACATTATCACTCAGCAAATATGGGTGATATTAACACATAATGGTCGTTTATGATGCTTCTTAAAAAGCTATTTTACAATACATCATGTTTGGTTATACATCAGACAAAATATTAGTAGCTGGTAGTGTAAAACACAAAATAAAATTCCAAAAACATAAAAATTCTATTTACATCTCAGTCATTTCTTTTACATAGCAGACACAGATCAAAGTAGTTTTACATCTCAGTGTTATTTAAAAGTGCATTTGCCAGTATGCAAACAGCAAAGTATTATATGTAAAGAATGCTTATGTTGTAAAACCTTTTTAAATAAGTTATTAAACATCCTGGGTCAATTTCTAGACATCTAATTTTGGACAAGGACAAAAAAAAAAAAAAAAGTTTAAATTAGTCCATTTCTAAGCCTAACCACTGCAGAACAATTATCCCGCATTCAGTGTCTGGAAGAGATATGAAACGAGCTTAATAATGTACATCATGGAAATGGAAGTCATCAGGCATCAATCATTTGGAGATATTCAGCCTTTAGCTTAATTTCAGTTTACAGCCTCTTATTTATTTTTTCTGTGTGGCAAGTTTCAGGCACGTTTGCTTATTCGTGCGTCCATGTAAAGGTTTGATGGTTGACATAATTAGAAAGTTTGTTTTACTGTTTCGAGTTATTGTAAACATTTAAATAAGTGCTTTGCTGCAAGCACACTGGAGAGGCACAGTCGCTCCAGGCCTAGTTAGCTGGTAAGCATGCGCACACAGCAGCGAAAGCTCCATATACCTGCTGTGTTTTATTTAGCCATGGCTTTGATGGCTACTGCAGCCTCCTCATTCATAGCAGACAGGACAGTGATCTGGAAAGAAACATGAAGAAGTTCTACTGTAAACCATTAACATTCAAATAGGAAGATATGCTCAGTGACATTTGAAGGGTGGCTGCTTTAACAACACTTACCAGGATTTCCTCACCAGCATCGAACTTGCTTTCTATCTCTTTGCCTAGGTCTCCCTCTGGCATTTTCAGGTCTTCTCTGACCTCACCGCTGTCCTGGAGCAGAGACAGGTAGCCATCCTGTATGCCAATAAGCTGAAAAGTGGAAAAACAGAAATTTGTGAAACACTATTATTCACGTCTACAGTATAACTGTGTCCAATACCGCTAGTCACATACCTGGTAGTCCATTCTTTTGATGTTAGGGACGTCCATGTTGTGGGTTGAGGGACAGATATCCTCATACTTTTTGCCAGAAAAGATGTCAATGCCCACCATGTGAACCTTTGAACAAAATAAAGTTAAGTGTGGGGTTTACTTCATCATTGTCCATTTAAAATTATCAAACTGCAATTCATCTGCTTCATACCCACATTTTGTGAATGAATGACCTCCCTTTCAGCTGCACCTTATTCATTATTCATAAAGACTCAGATAAAGGGACTTCTGGAACTCCATTACTTTGCAAAACAAACATACTCATCCACACGCAATCCACGTAGCCGAGCATTTAACATCAACACTATGATTGCTAAATAAATTTGTTTTCTGTGATGTACTTTTCAAATAAAAATCAATGTTACTGGATTTAAAGTAAGTAAATGAAAATTCTTTAAATTAGTCTAGCTCAGTTGTGAACTAGCTACATTTTTTCTGCTTTGTCACAAGACCATCACTCACCTTGGCGTGTCCATGTTTACCGGTCTTAGATGTGGACATCTCCACAATCTTGCATGGTCGACCCTTTAGAACCACAAAACCATTTTTGCGCAGAGCAGAGCACTGCATAGGGTAGGTAACAGAAGCACCGGCATCGCCTGTTGTGAAGTCCAGGTCAGCATCCGCCATGTCTTTTCTAAAGATTAATGAGCCAGAATTACATTGGTTAATGTTAAACCGCGTAAGTCAACTTAAAGAATGATGATTTGTTACATCTGAGAAAAACGCTAATGAAAGATGATTTGGTACAAAAGGCAAGACCTATCTTGCTATTCTTGAATTAAATCCCAAACAGACCAATATAAAAAAAAAAAAAACTTTCATCAAAATGAACTTGTTCATCCCCTGATAAAAATTTCCCTTTTTTTCCCACTGACATCACTTGGGGCTATGATAGGCAAATAGCTATTTAGGTGAGGTTTTTTTTTTTTTTTTTTTTTAGCAAACTCAGTCTGGCTCCATTCTGTTGCCAAATTATGGAAGTAAAATTAACTGCAAACAGCAATTCACACAGAATTTAAACAACCGTGACAAACTTGTATGAGGATATCTGTCCCTTAAACCACAGTATGGGCTGCCCCCTAATAACCAACTAAACGTTAATCGACGAGACGAAGCTTAGTCGACTTAAATTTTATTAGTGAGTTAGCCACAGAAAAAAAACTACACAGGAAGTGGCGAAGTCACGCAGTCCTCAGCGGACAGATCATCAACGGCGGGTCCTTGTAGTAATTACAGTATGCTGGGCAGGAAATTCAAACGTTCGCCTATCATCCATCGACCTCAAATTTTGCTTATCATTTGAAACATGCAAGTAATGCACTATTATTAGGCAGATATCCAAGTGTTTGTGTGGAGTGTGGAAGCTAAAGTGACATGGAGGCGCGATTGCTTGCGTTTTTTTCCTGACAACAGCGGAAACAACTTAAAATACTCTGCAATTTTTGGCCATACAGATAAGAGTAATACATAATTCGAAACTGTAATGGGTCTATATAGCTATAGAAATTTTGAAATGTCTACTTTTAAATGAACCAATTCAAAAAACAAATATGTATAATCCATATGAAAGGTGCATTTCTCTCTATAAGCACGTTCGCTATACTGCGGAGATGGTGAGGCAGCATTGTCAACTTCATCTTTGCAGCCGACAGTGACTCAGAAAACACAAGTTTATTAATTAATAAATAATTAAAATGTCTCTTTTGCTATTTTTTCCTGACACTTTCATAATCATTGCTTTTGCCAGTGCTTTGCAGCAAGCTTTATGTGCACTTGATCGCGGAATAGGTTATATTACACCTATATTAAAGGCTTATTATGATTTAGTATTCTCCCCAGTATATATATTTTAAGTAATTAATATAAACTTAAATAAACGACTATTAGTCGACTAGAACAATGTTTAGTCAGGGCACCGGGGATGTAGACATGTATAGATTACATTTAAAAATAGAATAAATGACAATTACTGTATACAAAAAAAGTGTACATTAAAATCAGTGCAACAAATACAACCAACCTTTATAAATGCTTATATATATTGCAATGTGCACATTAGGTTTAATTATTAATTTTAATTATCTTTCAACAAATGAAAATCTAATTTAAATGAATTAACTGTGGTCTCATGGATCACTGGGTTTGCAGAAGCAAGCTATATAAGGCAACAAGAACATGGCACCTGTTAACTGAACTAATGACATGTCCAACTATTGTAAATATGTAATTACCCCTAAATAATATTTGTCAACACTGACAATTGTCATTAAACAGCTAGAAAACACATCATTTGCGTAACTTATTCACTGTAGCTACTGTGCAATGGTGGTCTGCAAGTATTCACGTGGGAAGGGCCCAAACGTCAAGTCATGCTGCGAGATACGCTGCCCATATCTCACTAGCATGCACAATGTCGATATATAAAACCATTTCACCCCATATACAAAATACAAAATGCTAAACCATCCGATATCGACTTTCAAACAGATAACATAATTTGAATAATCACTGCGCTTCACAAGTCTAGTCAGTTGCACATGTAGCGGACGTAATCCACGCAACTCGCCGCTATCGCACTCTTGCATTGTGACACATTTTACAGGGAATAAGAGCCGTATGTGTTTTAACAATGAAAGTTGGGCCGCTTTCATAAGGACACGCGTGTCCTCCAGCCGCAGTGAGCTGGCTGCTATCTGAGGCCTGCTGGATCCGCCACTGCGCACTGATCAGAACCAAAGGCCCGCCGAGCAGCCGCGCTAATCACGGCCAAGCAGGTGCACGTATGTCACCGTTAAACTGCACATGACAGCTCGTGAACCAGATCCACAGACTAACTTTAATGCAGAACGAAACCCTGTGCGGCTAACACGAGGTTTCCTATGATGTAAGGTTGAGCTAATCTACGATGCGAGGCGCTGTGGACTCGTGCGTCTTGAGTTATGATCAAGTTTTTTTTTCCATCTTTGTCTTCGTGCGGCGGTGAAACTTTGACGCGGATTTGCCTCGTCAAATTCAGTTTAGTCTGTGCATCCAACGCCCAAGTAAGACATGTTGTCGTCATTCAATATTACTCGCGCAAAAGAATGAGTGCACATGTCCTGTGGACCATTTACAAGAGATGCTGTATCTTAAGCTAATTGTTTGCTTTGTTTAGGTGACTGTCAAAAGCGTGAAACAGATGAATGGTTATCTCGAGGGAGGAGGTTGTTGCTACGCGGGATCACGCCCGTTGTTTGAATGGGTTAAGCATCTAATGTTACTTACCTGGTTTACAGCCTCGTCCACGCTTTCGGGGCAACCCAACTGGATATCCCTTATTCTTGTCTTCTCTCTCGGATCTGTCTGCCTGATTTGTTGCTATCAGCTGCGCGATGCCTCTTGTGTTTACTCACGCAATTCAGCTATCCTCACGCTGCTGTCATTACAAGCGTTTCGTATCCCCCTCTCAGTTTGAGCAACACGTTTAGTTGGTTGACCCAAAGCGTGAATCCTAAACTCTCTTTTTCTTACCCCCTCTCTCTCTCTCTCTCTCTCTCCCTCCCTCGGTCTCTCTCTCACTCACTCCCAATCCGTACGAAGTCAACCTCATATACCATGAAATGAACCTCAACCGTTTCCTTTTAACTGCGCCTGCGCGTTCACCCTCGCTCTTTAAATTCTAGGGCGGGTGGGAGCGCCCATGTTGCCATGTCTGCGTGGTTTGTTTGTTTGTTAATTTAAAGTCGTTTCAAAGTGTTTTGTTTTTTGGGCTTGTGGGTGCTTGGTGCCCAGGTATGACTGATCGGAGTTTTCAAATATCCCTGCCTATTCGAGCATGTTCACGTATTTAATTATCGCCATAATTTCTTTCCTCTTCAATCCCAAATATGTAATACCTATACAAATCCATCCATTAGCATTCCTATTGGCGCAGGACCCTGTCAGGGCTTGATTATGGAGCAGATAAACAGGGGGATGTTCCAGAAAGCAGGTTATGTGACATACCTGGTTATGTTTAAGTGTTAGTAAGCAGATAACTTCAACTTTTGGTTCCAAAAAGCAGGTTCTGTTCCAGGGTTAGTTTACTTTACAGGTGTTCTGCGCATGCGTGCCCTATTGACGAGGCTCCAGTGTGTGATTGCGCACAATACTATATATATTATATCGATATATAATTAAAGCACTGTTAAAACAAGCTATTATTATAAAATAAATTTCTATCTGTATTCCTAGGTTTTGTTTGTTTGTTTGTTTGTTTGTCTGTTTGTTTTGCAACAGGATGTTTTCTATGCTATAATGTATTTTTATAATAAAATAGATATAAAAAAACATATATGATATAGCTTAGCTGTCAAGCAAAATGACTAAACATAAAAAATAAACTTATACAGCCATGTTATCTTTGCAAGCATAGACTGTTATTTAATTTAATCAATCTTTTTTATTATATAATTAGCATCAAACAAACAATATAGTTCTTATTCACTGTTATTAAAAATTGTTAAATGAAAAGACTGAAAAAGGATTGTACAAATACCAAATAGCCATTAGGTGTAAATAGCCATTAAACAAAAGAAGAAGCAAGAAGTAGTATGGCACGCTTTTTCTTAGCGTCCGTTTGCATGGTGACTCGTCGATTCGTCGCTCTGTTGAGAATGTCTTGTGTGTTAACTGTAAACATATTCTGAGTTGGCTGAACTTACTCTTGGATGCATTTTTGGAACCAGTATACCATAATCAAGGTTTGGGTTAATCAACCAAGAGCTCAGGGTATGTTTGACAGTAGAATAACCCCCATGACCTTTGCCCTGGCTTACCACAAGAGCCCTTTGCCCCCTCAGCATACAGAGCAAAACAGGGCCCTAAAACATAATCTAATGATAGCTACCAAAAACACACATTATCTGTTTGTTTTTTGTTTTTTTAGTTATTTTTTATAGCTAAATATTTGTCATTGTTTAAAGAAAGGTGGCAGAATCTTCACTAGTAGTGACTATCCTGAGCTGTGACCTAAAAAAGGCAGCAGACAGAAACAATATAAGTCCACTTGACCAATTCGGTCACTGGCAAAACAATTACTGCGATATAATGAAATAACTGATATATTATTTCTTGCAAAAAATGAAGAGAAGTGTCAGAATACACAGACACTTTTAATAGCAATGGTGAAAGATGGAGATATGTCTAAGTGCAGTACTGCTGTGCCATTATGTGATAGCCGTTTCAGGACAGCCTACAGGTAGTCTCACAACGGAAGTTAGGGCAGAGCTAGTCTCAGCCTCAGATGTCATGTTGGCTGAACATCTGATGCATGGCACATAAAATTGGAAACACTCAAGGAGTTTAGAAGTCGTCATCTGATTGGTTGAACTCTACAAGACTTTCTACAGGAATTCTAGCAGTCTATGTGTAATCAAACCCGCTGTGACCCCTAACCCCCTCATAGAAGACAAAAAAGCAGTCATGTTTACAACTGTGGCAATGAGCGCTTATCAGGATCAGCTAAACACTGGATTTTCAAAATTATGTGAAGTTTGTGGCATAGACTCTTTAAAATAGCATGTAAAAAGAGTTTTACATGCCAGTCTGTTATTGTAGGGACATTGACAATACATTTTCACTTCCCTAAACATGACTCTGAAAAAAACTAACTGATTGGTTTCTTTACATGTCAGTCAGATGGCCTCTGGGTGGTCCTTGGCCAATGAAAACTGCTATGGGGTCCAGACCTTCTCCTGTCAGTCTGGAGTTCTGGTTACGCGAAGCTAAGACAGTCGCCTATCCCGCCCCCACCCATAACCCAACTAAGCTCCTAGCAAATACCTAACCCTACCCCACCACTAAACGTAACCTTAAAGCAGGGGTGTCAAACATACGGCCCGCGGGACGAATACGGCCCAAAAAGGTGTCCAATCCGGCCCGCGGGATGATTTGAACTATATTTAAAAAAAATAATAAAAAAAAATAGAGACGCATAAATCATAAATCCAGATGTTTTTTAGTTTCATTTTTGTTCAATCTTTATTCCGGGCTGGCCAACAATGTGCTTTGTAATAATTTCCCAAAATGTAATTTGTGTGGAAATATTTACGATGTCTGTAAACAGGACGTTAACACAGGCACACGCTGAACACGGACACAAAGGAGAACAGATGCGCCAGCAGAGAAAATACTCTACCATGCAAAATATTGAATTGGGGTTGATATGAATGTATCTCTGAAGGGAACTGTCTTCAGAAAAGTTTTGATGGCTTTTCCTCTTATCTCCAAATAAAGCAGTAGCCTATTTATCGACGCAGCGCTGCATTGTGTACAGCGGTAACCATGGATCACTGCTGTTCCATAAGCGCCACCTGCTGTCAGAGAGTGAATCTTCATTTTCATTCATTCCGTCAGCTGATTGTGTTTTCTGCAAGTGTCTTATGTAGCATAATTTCACAAAGCTAAAGTCAGGCCATGCTGTATTTACAGTAATTTAAAAAAAAAAAAAAAAAAAGTTTAAAAACAACTGCTCATGCTCATGGGCATAACATCTTTGTTGGAACTGTGATAAAAATGCAGTGTTTGCCTCTAATATCAAAGAGCTACACATATTTTTGAACAAATAAACAACAAAAACATTTGCTCTAAAAACAAATTGGAATTGGCCATGAAAAATCAAAATGGGTGCATCACTAAATATTAAATAAAGCATATAAACATTTAATAGTTTTTTTTGCTGTAAAATCAAATGCAGTTTTAATGAGCAGTGTAATAGTTTTCTTGCAAATTAATGCTAATTAATGCTTAATGTTGTTTATATGGTTAATATTAATGCAACTATCTAAAAATCCAGCCCTCAACCTAAAATGAGTTTGACACCCCCTCATTTACTCACCCTTGTGTCGTTCCACACCCATAAGACTTTTGTTCATCTTTGGAACACAAATGAAGATATTTTTTTAATGAAATCTGAGAAATTTCTGTCCCTGCATTGACAGCTACGCAACTACCACTTTGACGCTTCAAAACGTTCATAAAGAGATCGCAAAACTAATCCATATGAATTTAGCGGTTTAATCCGAATCTTCTGAAGAGACATGATCGCTTTATACAGATCGAATTTAGGCTCTTATTCACATATAAACATTCATCAACTCACACACATCAGTTGTGGTAAACGGAATGTTTACTTGACAGCATGTTTGATTGATGTGTGAGAACCAATGATGTTCATTCTCATGTGTTATGCAGAACGTATGAGCTTCCGGAAGAGGTTTGTTTAAGTTTCTGTTTATGTTCGCTGATCAGTGTTTATGTGAATAAAAGCCTAAATTCAATCTGTTCATCATATAAAGTCATTGTGTCTCTTCAGAAAATTTGGACTTAGCTGTTTGATTCATATGGATTAGTTTTACGTTCTCAACGTGGTTTTTGCGTAGCTGTCAGTGAAGGGACAGAAATTGCTCAGATTTCATTACAAATTTCTTAATTTGTGTTCTGAAGATGAACAAAAGTCTTGCATGTTTGGAACGACATGGTAGTGAGTAAATGATGACAATTTTCATTTTTGGGTGAACTATCCCTTTAATGAGGTTATAATCTCTACCCTAACTTCCGGTCTGAGACAGCTGGCCTAATGCAGCTGTCTTGAAACTGCCGTGACATATGGTTCTGAGGTTCAGCAGTTGAATGCTATAGTAAAGATATCAGATTTGCAGTCTTAATGGGGTCATACTGTCCAGCAAAACCTTGACCCCTTGTCAAATATTCCTGCCTATACTTTTCAAACCACACTCGTCATTATTAATTGCCATAATTTGTTTATACTTATTTTTATACTGTCAAAGGTGAGATCAATGTCTGATTGCTGTTTTGTGATAAGGCAACACTGGCGAGTGTGCAGAGTACGCCTGGTCTCTGACTGGAAGAATCAGTAGTGCGAATTTCTTTTGTAACAACTAAATTTAAAAAATAAAGATCTACAAATATTTTATATTCATATATCTTTTGTTTACTGCATAGGTCAAATGTTGAATGTCTACGTGTGACATTACTGTAAAAAGAAATGTTGGTTTAACTTAAAAAATGAAGTTACCGGGTTGCCTTAAAAATTTGAGTTCATTGAAATTAAAAGTTTGAGTTAATAGAATGAAGGTGATTGGTTTAATCAACAGAAAATCAAAATATGCTATCTCAACCACATTATGTATTGAAGTTGATTTGACAAAAGAAAAAATGTTGTGATACCAAATCATGAAAATAATTTTTTACAGTGTTTAGTCTGGATTTCTTTCGTTCATGATGTAAACATCATTAGCTCAAAGGCGTAAAGATAGACACAGGGATTCTTTATAGCATTATGCACACTCTGCTACCTCATCAAATGCAACATCTCATTATACATCAGAGAGAAATACATTAAGTTCTGTACTGAGAAGTTTAGTAAAAATCCTGTATGGAGACCTTAAAAACATATAAGGTATAAAAACATTGCATTTCATACCTTTTAACTTGGTTGCAACCAGTGTTTCACAGATTAAAAAAAAAGAAAATAGAGGAAACTAGTGAAAAAAAAATAAAACTAGTGAATAAAATAATGATTGTCCAATAAAATTATAATGTGTTGGAAGAAATGACCAAATGCATGGCACCCACAGTCTTGTCAAGTCGTTTAGATAAAAATAGTCAAGTGAAACTTGAATCTGGTGACCTATGTGTAGAAGGGCTTGTGCAAGGCATATTGGGTAAAAAAAGCAGGGCCATAACCAGGCACAACGATATTAAACTATTATATCCCATCAAATCACCAGGCTGACTTATTTTTGATTTGTCTGATTTTCTATCAACAGCTACACTACTTGATATCTTCACGAAGAAACAGGTGCACTCGTCTGATGTATTTCATGTCATCATTACAAAGTACATATTAATGTTTTGAAAGAGGCATATAAAAGTATAAGATAGACAGATAGATAATATAGCCTATATTTATAAATTTGAGTATTTGAACATAGGCTGTGCAAGAACATAAGCTAAGTGTTGTAATGTGCTTCCTCCCACAGGTGTGAAAGAAGAGGAGGCATTATACAGACTGACTGAAGCTGGATTATGACTAATAACATAACATTTAGAAAACATTAGCATCTTGTTGTCAATAAATCTTATGTAATGAAGTGTGAAGAACAAGTTGGTTTTCGCGCGAGACATACGCTGACTCTCAATTAATCACGTGAGAATGAAGATAAAACTCGCGGATTGGTCGCTTGAACACCAATTAAATCCAGGCTGAGTAGATCCTTCCTGACAGGGAATCGGGATAAAAAGTTTGAGGTGGCCGCTCAAGTAAAAGTTTGGCGAGTCGGAGGGAGGGGGTTAAATCCAGAGAGAGAAGATGAGCGACACAGAGGCGTCTGAGCAACCTCAGCCCGAGAGAAAAGTTATCGGTAGGGGTTTAGTGACAATGATACATTTATTTAAGGCACATTACGAATCGTAGTAATGAACACTTCAGGTTTATGGAATGAGACGCGATGACTTGGCTTTAGAATTGTAATTTTTTTTTTTTTTTTTTTAGCTTTTTGTATCGATCAGCTGTTTATTTTGATCTGGTGTTTTACTTTTACTTTCGACAGTATCGTTTTTCAGAAAATGGTTTGATTTTTGAGGCGGGCTGAAATCGTTTCATTTGTTTTTACCATTTATTCTCGAGTTACTCTTCACTGGGCGATCGTCTCTTGTTGGGATCTAGCTATTCTGTTTCTGTAACTACAGCATAAAGAGAAATTAAAGTAGCATGTCTGGTATGATCTGAACTTGTTCATTTTTGAAGCAGCGTTCGGCTATTTACACAGTGAAAGTGCGTCGATGACCCACATTTCTGCGCGCTGTCACCATGTGCTTTATGTGGGAGGGATTTGACTGCAGGTGTGTTGCATGTCGTTAGGTAAAAGCTTTACATTATTAGCCATAATTGACTATGTTTATCCTTGAGTCGCATATATCCAATGAGAGAACCTCATCTTATGCAAAAACGCGTATTTTCGTCTCTCTTTATGTCTTTGATAGATCTGTGACCAGCGTCTGAACGACCTAAGTGGTTGAAAGGTTTCAAAGTTTATAGTTAATAATTCACACACAGTGTTCAAATGAGTCTGTTAACCAGGCTTTGCTTCAGCATATGAATCTTGTCAGATCACACGAACAACTCCAAAGATCTCCTCAATGGATGGTGATTCATTATTTTTATGATCTGTTGCAGCAACCAGTGTACAAGGAACTGTGAAATGGTTTAATGTGCGCAATGGATACGGCTTTATCAATAGGTAGGTTCATAATGCTGAAAGGACTCCTCACCGGTCAGACTAACTGTATGCACAGATACACAGTCTGTCAAATACTGTGGGGTCCAAACTTCTGAGACCACCAAGTAAGTGTGTATGGGTATTTAATTCAAAACTACCATTTTCATTACAATGTAACAAATTTGAATTCTGAAACGTTATTTCCAGGTTTAATTGATAAAAGCCCAGATTTTCAAAGTGATCTCAGACTTCTGGACCCTCTCTGTGTATACTAAGCAAGCATTTGAATGATCTTTTTTTTTTTTTGCCTTCACAACATCAAAAAATACAATAAAATCTTAGTTTAAAGTCTTAGTCTGTTTAATTGAATTCCCTTTTTTGTTTTACAGAAATGATACTAAGGAAGATGTATTTGTTCATCAGGTAATGTTTACTTTATAAATACATTGCAACCTTTAATTTTAACTATTTTAAATAATTTTCTGGTGAAGTAATGCCACTATTCTGTCTTCTGAACAGATGTTAAAGGGTTAGTTCACCCAAAAATTAAATTTGTCATCAAGTACTCACCCTTATAATGTCCCAAACCCATAAGACCTTCGTTCATCTTTTGAACACAAATTAAGATATTTTTGAGGGTTTCTGAACCACACATAGGCAGCAACTTCATTGCACCTTTTAAGGTCCAGAAAGGTAGTGAAGACCTCGTTAAAGTAGTCAACATGACTAGTGGTTCAACCTTAATGTTATAAAGCGACGAGAATACTTTTTGTGTGCAAAAACAAAACAAAAATAACGACATTTAACAATTTAACTGTTGTCATATGCAGTTGACGTGGTAAACGCAGTGCATGCTTCTGTGTTTACATCCAAACACCAACTCTTTATTGGCCGTTGTTAAATAAAGTCATTATTTTTGTTTTTGCGCACAAAAAGTATTCTTGTCGCTTCATAACATTGAGGTTGAACCACTGTAGTCACTTGGACTGTTTTACTGATGTCTTTACTACCTTTCTGGACCTCAAAAGGTGCAATGACATTGCTGCCTATGTGTGGTTCAGATACACTTGGATTTCATCAAAAACATCTTAATTTGTGATTCGAAGATGAACGAAGGTCTTACGGGTTTGGGACGACATGAGGGTGAGTACTTAATGACAGAAATTTCATTTTTGGGTGAAATAACCCTTTAAATGCAGCATATAAACATTCTTGCCTTGTAAGATTAAATTACATTTACAAAAAAAGATCTACCGAGATGTATCACCTATACAAAAATCCTAGATTTCAAGTTCTCCTAAGGTGTCAACATTTATTTCATAAATGGTTTGCCTTGCAACTTAACCCACTTATGACTGATGGAAAATGTTATGCTAAGGATATGCCTTTTCCCTTTGAGCAGACCGCAATAAAAAAGAATAATCCAAGAAAGTTCCTCAGAAGTGTGGGGGACGGTGAGGTTGTGGAGTTTGATGTTGTCGAAGCAGCTAAAGTAAGTGGTTCTGGATGAATCAAAATAGTGTTGAGGAATATTGTGAGTTTTATAGCTTAATTTTCTCTCTAAAACTGGGCATTTGCTTTAGGGCTCAGAGGCAGCGAATGTGACCGGTCCAGGGGGTATACCTGTCAAAGGCAGCCGATACGCCCCCAATAAACGCAGATTTCGTAGACGCTTTTACCCCCGTAATGCACGTCCTACTGAAGGAGAGGAGAAAGCTGGGGGTGCTCCAGCTGGTCCCACAACTGAGGGAGAGGGCGGTGAAGAGAAAGGAGCCCCTCAGCCACGTCCTCGGCGCCAGCGTCCACGCAGGAGACCCGTTATGCCACAAGACGAGGTGAGGTCGTTTGGATGCCGTTTTATCAGAAGGTCTGCCGTCCTTCAGATTAACTTTTTTTTTTATTTAAACCTTGTTAGTGAATTATGTAGGCCCTTGTGACATTTTATAGACTACATGTGTTATTGTGTGTTCAATGTGAACTTTTAATATTGAACGTAATATTAAGCCTTTAAACCTGACTAGCTCATTTTGTTTTAATACTGTACACAGCTGGTCTGTGAGTTTTGCAGTTTACTTGTCTCTGCTCTAGGGAGAAGCAGGAGAAAAAAACGAGGAAGTAGATGGTGCCCAGCAGAGGCCGCCACCTCGCAGGTTCAGACCACGATTTCGAAGGTTCATATCACCACTTGTATATACAGACCTGATTTGAGACTGGAATCAGTGTTGTCTTGAGTTAAATTCACATAGTGGTGTTCAGTTGAAAGGAAAAATGGAAATGAGGAGTATTTATAAAATTTGAGAAGTGTATTTAAGGCTGGAAAAGTCTTGAGTAATATGTAGTCTTAAATATAACTTTATTTAATTTATAAAGCCTGTTTCTAAAGCATGAATGTGTTCTGGTAAATATGGAGTCAATAAAGGGACATGGTGAAGGGGGGGGAAAATGAAATGGAAGAAAATATTTGTCAATACTTTTGCATTCTCTCGTAAATGTTTATACAGGGAATGCAAAGGTTTTGCGAGAGAACGCAAAAACATTGACTTGTTTTCCTCCCATCTTATTTCTATTTTTTTCCCCCCCCACCATGTAGGGGTTCTGTAGGTAATGCCTTGCTTTTTGGTAACTGAATTGAATCATCACTGAACCGATTTCAGCTGAATAATGACATGTCTTCTGTAGAGCAGCTTATAGCTGAATTTAACTCATTTCATTATTGAGGAGCTATACCCACTTTCATTTGATGAAGTTTGTAATTTATTATTGTTTCCCAGTTTATTACCGTGAAGCTGCTTTGAAACAATATTTTATATATTATATTATATTATATTATATTATATTATATTATATTATATTATATTATATATATATAATATAAAAATGTGACTTGACTATTCATTTCCTTCAGAGGTCTTCCATTGCATTTCCTTAAATATGCAAAATGGCCTGTGCTCGTTTATTGTATTTTATGCAAATGCGAAAGTCTCTTTTCTGTGATGCCCAGGCCGTTCCGCCCCCGGCCACCCCCTGGAGAGGCTCAACAGACAGTAGCCCCTGCAGAAGAGCAAGAGTCGCCCCCTAAAGAGGGCCAGACCAACGGGGAGCAAACAGAAGGGCAGCCCCGGAAACAACGCAGACCTTTCAGTCGGCGCAGACAGAGGAAATCTGAATCCGGTACCTCTAAAGTAAGTGATTTCCAGAAAAACGCACTACTGAAGTGTAGTTGAACTTGACAATATAGCTTGGTTCCCGCTGCCTGACTTAAAGGTTAACTGCTACAATTCTGGCCATTTTCTCTGGACACTGCTGGACATGCAAATAGTCAGATAATCAATAAATGTTTTGACTTTAAAACAGTGCATGTTGGCCTAATAGTTCTCTCAAAACTGTGTCTTTGTTTAGGATGGAGATGAACCTGAAAAAGCCCCTGAGTCCCCAGCCCAGGCCTCCAAGCCTGCTAACATCAAATCTTCTTCTGAAACGTCCCCAAAACAATCCCCTAAAAATGAGGTGAGTATTTGTTTGTTTGATTGTTGGCAATGACATAAATGTGCACTAACAACTGTTTCTCCCTGCGTAGGCACCTGCCCCTACAGCTTCCAAGCCCTCAGAATGATTTCTGTGACCTGGAAGAAATCGTGTGACCCTGGCAAGAGGTGGGACTTCCTGAGCTAAACTGGTGGTAAAGTGTTTTGGCCAACAAACTACAACTGCTGTTAAAATGTATTATTGCATATGTTGTCAGCTTGTGAAATTAAGCAGCAGCTACTCCATATTCTGAAAAGCTTAAAAAAAGTTGAAGAAAATTAATTGGTTTTAATTGGAAAAGACAATCCATACTTCATTCATTCCTTTTCTGATTTAATATTTCAGCTTGATCTTTCATTTTTACACTGAACAAAATTATAAACACTTTTGTTTTTGCCCCCATTTTTCATGAGCTGAACCCAAAGATCCAAGACTTTTTCTATGTACACAAAAGGCCTATTTCTCTCAAATATTGTTCACAAATCTGTGTTAGTGAGCACTCCTCCTTTGCAGAGATAATCCATCCACCTCACAATGTGTGGCATATCAAGATGCTGATTAGACAGCATGATTATTGAACAGGTGTGCCTTAGTCTGGCCACAATAAAAGGCCACTCTAAAATGTGCAGTTTTACTGTATTGGGGGGGGGGACCAGTCAGTATCTGGTGTGACCACCATTTGCCTCACTCAGTGCAACACATCTCCTTCACAGAGTTGATCAGGTTGTTGATTGTGGCTTGTGGAATGTTGATCCACTCCTCTTCAATGACTGTGCAAAGTTTCTGGATATCGGCAGGAACTGGAACTAACTGTCGTATACACCGATCCAGAGTATCCCAAACACGCTCAATGGGTGACATGTCCGGGGAGTATGCAGGCCATGCAAGAACTGGGATGTTTTCAGCTTCCAGGAATTGTGTACAGATCATGGCAACATGGCAATCTATGCATTATCATGCTGCAACATGAGGTGATGGTCGTGGATGAATGGCACAACAATGGGCCTCAGGATCTTGCCATGGTATCTGTGCATTCAAAATGCCATCAATAAAATGCACCTGTGTTCATTGTCCATAACATACGCCTGCCCATACCATAACCCCACTGCCACCATGGGCCACTCGATCCACAACGTTGACATCAGCAAACTGCTCCCCCACACGACGATATACACACTGTCTGCCATCTGCCTTGTACAGTGAAAACCGGGATTCATCCGTGAAGAGGACACCTCTCCAAAGTGCCAGACGCCATCGAATGTGAGCATTTGCCCACTCAAGTCGGTTACGACAACGACCTGCAGTCAGGTCGAGACCCTGATGAAGACGACGAGCATGCAGATGAGCTTCCCTGAGACTGTTTCTGACAGTTTGTGCAGAAATTCTTTGGTTATGCAAACCGATTGTTGCAGCAGCTGTCCGGGTGGCTGGTCTCAGACTATCTTGGAGGAGAAGATGCTGGATGTGGAGGTCCTGGGCTGGTGTGGTTCCACGTGGTCTGCGGTTGTGAGGCCGGTTGGATGTACTGCCAAATTCTCTGAAACGCCTTTGGAGACGGCTTATGGTAGAGAAATGAACATTAATTTCACGGACAACAGCTGTGGTGGACATTCCTGCAGTCAGCATGCCAATTGCACGCTCCCTCAAAACTTGTGACATCTGTGGCATTGTGCTGTGATAACACTGCTCATTTTAGAGTGGCCTTTTATTGTGGCCAGCCTAAGGCACACCTGTGCAGTAATCATGCTGTCTAATCAGCATCTTGATATGCCACACCTGTGAGGTGGATGGATTCTCAGCAAAGAAGTGCTCACTAACACAGATTTAAACAGATTTGTGAACAATATTTGAGAGAAATAGGCCTTTTGTGCGCACCGAAAAAGTCTTGAAAAATGAGGGGCAAAAACAAGTGTTGCATTTATAATTTTGTTCCGTGTACATTCAGGGTTAGAAAATTCAAGCCGTTTATTAATATTCATTCTCTGTATGTGGGCAAGAATGAAACCCCTCTTTCCACTGATTGGTCAACCAAAGATCAAACCTTATCATCAGTTGTTCCTCATTGACGCACAAGAAAATAAGTCATCCGTGACCGTTTAATGAATTCTTAGTGTTTATTGCAACTACATTTCAACGCTTTCTCATCAAACAACCAGACTAACGAATGGCTCAGAACAAACCGTACCGGGGCAGAGCCTAGACAAGGCATAGACATAAATTCACCTACATGTTTAATGAGAAAGAGATGAAATGTTGCAATAAACGCTTAAGAATCCATATACACAGATTGATGACTTCACATTCTTTTGAGTTTAACTCTTTTATATGCAAGTTCTGAATCTGAATGTTTACCCTAACTGTTGTCATCTCCCACTGTACTTTTAAGTTACCTTTTCTTGTTTTTCCTCTTTTATACCTCATATTTTGTTCTTCTTGTCACTGCGTAGGTTCCCAGGTGGGTTAGTTTGGGGGGTAGGACCTCGCCTGTCTCGTCAAACATTCAAACAACTTGCCCCTCGCTTCTACATCCTTGTCCCTCCCCTAACCTGATCCACCGCTTGTGGTCTGGACCCTTCATCTGTCAGGGAGCGAGAGAGCGGGATGGATGGATGGAAAGAAAGGGGCTGGTGGGGAAGGGAGGGTTGGGTTAATGCATACTTGGCCATTTAAAAGTAAATAGCAAAAAAAAAACCTGCTCTAAAAAGCCCATTATATTTACAATATTTCCCCTTAATAGTTTTGTTCTGTATTATGGGCGATGAGCAGTAGAGAAAACATGACCAGTTCGGCTACTTTAAGTTCATCAAAGAGAGGAAATGCCATCCAGTGTGTGATGAGTGCAGCACAGGCTCTTCTCTTACTTGTAACTAGATAAAAGGGGAAAATTTGCATCCTATCAAAATGCAAATTGGTGTAAAAATTGTCCTTTTCTTTTGGTATGTACTTTACTTTGGTGGGGATTTGTGCAATGCCAGTCAAGTAAATAAAGAGTAAATAGATTATTTGCAAAGCCTTCTGACTCTTCTTTGTGTCTTTTGGACTGAATCATGGCTTGGTTTTTGTTTTTTGAGCAGGTTATACTTGACCGACACTAAATGTGTCAATTTATCTATGTTCTGTTACACCAAACCTTGTAAGAAGCTGGTCACACTTCCTGTGCTTGTAAATGTACAGTTGGTTTGTCAGAGAACAAAAAAAAAAAAAAAAAAGTTTTATTCCATCATATAAATAAGTTACACCTCAGAATGTGGCATATAGTGACAATAGAAGTCCACATAAGGAATACAGGTCAGCTTTTTTCACTCATCAAACGGCACACATCTTTAATTTCTCAGTGGGACTCATTCCTAATACATTTCTAATATAGTGAATAAGAAATTCTCGCTCTCTATATCTATATATGAGAGAGTATCTATATATATATTTATAAATTAAGCACAAACTATTTTCTATATAATTCGTATGAAGTTATACATGTCTGAAATTACAAAATGTGCATGTTTTAATGTTTAATTCTGTCTTTGAAACCGATTTGTAAAAATATTGAAGGCTTTTGTTTGAAATGACTGGTTTCTGTAATGTGTGGGAATATAGTGCATGATATAAGCTTTAAAAATCTACTGGTAAAATTTTAGCTTTGTGCAAAAACTTTGGGAACAAACTGTCAAATGCTTTCAATCACAACCTAATGATGCGTTTCCATAATTATCAACAACGTAAATCTAGTAAAGTTTTTCATATTTTTAATTTTTTAAAAATTGAATACACTTTTATGCTATGCTTCATGTTATATTACCTTGGTTCGCAGTTTATGACAAAAACGAATCGATGCTGCTGCGAGGGTCTTTCCAATACAACAGCTGAGGGAGTAGCAGCTAATTGTACATCTTGTTCTCTTCTGACTGCTGTACTAAATCTATATTTTTCCCTCTTTTGGAAACTTGTGGAAATGCTATCACAGATTTGTTGCTTATGCTATTGGAGCAGATAGAAATAATAATAAAAAAAAACTTATATTTGCTGTCATCTATTCACCTCTATAGAAGTTTACCCAACTATGAAGACTTCTGAAAACCCTGAAAATGTGAAAAAGGTCCATTATCCTTATAGAATGCTAAAATGAAAAGAACAGTCTATGATCTACTATAATTGTATGCAAAAGCATAGCTGGCTTTGTAGTGTATGGAAACCTTTGTGCAGTTAAAGTGCAGAATTCCAAATCTCAAGTCTCGCTCCTTTTCAAACAACATTGCACTTTCTCCCAAAGTCCAACATCTTTTCTTTATAACACTTAATTTCCAAAGACCACATAGTCTCTTCTGAGCAGTAATGTTGTCTTTTTGGTATGCATCCTATTTTCCTCTCCAAGCCACAAAGAACAGTAAGTTGTGGTGATTCTGGCCCCCATCCACAATCTCTCTTGCTCTCAGGCTTCAGTTCTCTGTCCCATCAGATCCTAGGTAGTCCAGCTCTGTACTGTGTTTCCCTTGATCCAGGCTAAGGTCCATGTCCATCATGTTTTGTGAATGACCATGGAAGGTGGCTGAGATCTGGTCAAAAGTCTTGCCTCTTGTCTCAGGAACTCGGAAGAATGTGAAGATAAGGAAGAAAAGGAGGAGCGCAGCAAAGATGAGGAAAACGTATGGACCACATAGGTTCTGTTGTAAGGAGAGATTGAGTTGGAGGGATTTAAGACACGTTTGACATAGGTAGGTGAGTGAAATATTGCAACTAGAATAAAATAATGTTTCCTCTGCACTTACAGCAACATACTGGAAGCCCATGCCAATGATGAAGTTGGCAGTCCAGTTGGAGCAGCCAGCTACTGCCATGGCTGCTGGTCTAGGACCTTGTGAGAAGAGTTCAGCCACGAAGAACCAAGGGATAGGTCCTGGCCCCACCTCGAAGAAGGCCACAAAACCAAAAATGGCCATCATGCTAATGTAACTCATTGATGGCACAGTCTCCTGTGAGTGAACAAAGAAAAGTAGTTAATGACAAGGAACAATTCCATCACCTTTGCTAAAGCAGAGAGTTTTTTTTTTTTTTAACAGTTATATCTTCTTAGTGCTTCAAAACAACAGTTGAACCAGACATCACAAAGTGATCAAAATTTTTATAGCATTCACTGAGCAGGAAAAATGCAAAGCAAATGTGGTAACACTTTATTTTGATGGTCCCTTTTGAACATTCTGTTGACTATAAGTAACTTTGCAACTAGTCAGCTAACTCTCATTAGAGTATTAGTGGACTGACTGCTTTATATCTGCTAACTCTTTATTGTGATGGTCCCCCAACAGACATTCTCCTGACTATAAGTAAATTTGCAAGTACATGTAAACTTATTCTAACACTCATTAGAGTGTTAGTAGAGTACTAGTAGACTGGTACCAGTCTACTAATACTCTACTAACACTCTAATGAGAGTTAGTAGACATGCAGGTGCAACATTACTTATAGTCAACAGAATGTTGGCCCCAGAAAGGAGCCATCAAAATAAAGTGAAACCATGTTTGAGCATTTTACAATAAGCTTCTGCCCTCTGACTTTATAAGACATTATAAAGTACTTTTTCAGTAACTATTTTTAATACACATTAGTGAAACATCTATTTCCAAGTATTTTGGGCAGACCAGTAATGTGAGGGCAATTGTCATGATGATGGCACAAATACACATTCCAGCAAGTCCAAGCATGTGGAGTGTCCGGCGACCCATCCGCTCGATCAGGAAGAGCTGTAGATTGGACAAGAGAGCAACAGACAGTGAGCGATGTAAGTAATAGGCATCACATAATAAACATGTACTTTGGCTTGGTTTAATGCTAATAATGTTTATATTGTTTGTTTTTTACATACCGAGACTATAGTGAAAGCACAATTGACAACTCCAGCACCTATGGTGGCGTACACCGGACTCTCCACCCCAGCCTTCTTAAAGATGTCAGTAGAATAATAGAAGATCTGAGCAGTGGAAAGCAGGAGCAGTTGTGAGAAAAATATAAAAAAATGGGTTCAAAAACACGTCACACACAAATTTAGTTTATTTCAGTTTACTGTTCTAAAAAACATCTTTACTGCCATAAACAAAACATGTATTAAAAGTCTTCTTTTCCTTTAACCCCTTAAGCCCTGAGAGTTTTTTTTTTTTTTTTTTTTTTTTTTTTTTTTTTTTTTTGAGTGACACAAAGACTCGTAACTCCAAAACTATAGCAAGGAGAGTGAAAAGGTTGTTATCTTTGAAAGGAAACGTTTTAAATTTTTTAATTAAAAAAAAAAAAAAAATTATTACATTTGGACATTCTCATGCTGAGAAACTGCTGAGAAATTCAAAAAATAAAAGTTTGCTTAAGGGAAATTTTACATATATTTCATATTTGACATGCAATATCTCAGAGAGGAAATAAGGTAGGAGGACAATTCTTTTTGGGTGATGTTCCCCTATATGTGAGCTGTATCTGGATCATCGTTTCGTTGTGATCAAAAGTTACAGCATTTGGAACCAAGGTAGCCTTTTTTGATAAAATAAAACAAATAAAACTGAGGTTAAACCACTGAAGTCACATGGATTACTTTAATTATGTCTTTACTACCTTTCTAGGTCTTGAAAGTGGTAGTTGTGAAAGCTCTCAGAAAACTCAGATTTCATTAAAAATATCTTAATTTGTGTTCCGAAGAAGACTGAAAGTTTAAAGGGTTTGGAATGACATGAGGTTGAGTAATTAATGACAGAATTTTCATTTTTGGGTGAACTAACCCTAAAATGGTGATAAATTATTATATTTATACATTAATTGTTTAGTCCAACACTTTAATTTTTGTGCCACCATATTATGAAGGGTCAGTTACATTAACTAAATCTAACATAATTAAATCATTTTAGAAAACGAATTCAGTTAATGAAGAAAACCCTGTAGAGGAGCTGCATTCAACTTTTTCAACTTTAAGTCATTAATCTCAGTTCATCTTTTTTTTCCTATGAGCACAACTGCAGCACTCACAGCATTAACTCCTGACAGCTGCTGAGAGAGCTGCAGCAGGATAGCGATGATAATGGGCTGCCGGTACAGAGGAGAGCGAAAGAGCTCAGCAATGGACACTTTCCTCTCCATCTCCATCCTCCTCTTTTCCTCCTTCATCTCAGCCAAGTCTTCACTGACCTCCATACGGCCAGTCAGGCGCCGCAAAGCTGAAGAAGAGAGGAAATAAGCTCAGTGGTTAGTGTGTATTTAGTTTACCATTTAAGAATTCTTTAATTATATTATTATAACTGAAAATTATATTAATATAACATTCTAATTACAATATTTGTAATCTGCTGTGGAGCATAATATGACATTCACTTCATAGATTTTGAACAACATTTACATATGTACTTCATATTATTTTTTAAACATTTAGTTAAAGTTATAATTTGTATACATTTATGAATTATTATATTATAAATGATAATAATCTGCCAATGATTAAGCAGTATTGATTTATGACTTATGTTGAGCAACTGTTGTTAGGCTCACTGAGCAGATAAACCTCTTTTATTTTATGATATGTAATGACAAAGTTTAAACAAATGTTCAGACATCTAAAAAAAAAATGCTTTGTATGGCACTGCTACTGTGCACCTTCTCAGCAGGTGTTAGGTATTCATATTTACTAATTGGGGTACATATATGCATGAAAAACCATGTGGGATTAACATTTAAAAAAAAAAAAAAAAAAAAACGGGGAAAAAAAGCAGTATTGTTTTATGGGGCCATAAATGTGCCAACTAGAAATGGCTCCTCACAGCTCTTTGCATGGTGCTCTTGGCAGCGGATGATATAGAGGA
Source organism: Elopichthys bambusa (assembly GCA_037101425.1). NCBI lineage: Eukaryota > Metazoa > Chordata > Actinopteri > Cypriniformes > Xenocyprididae > Elopichthys > Elopichthys bambusa. The sequence goes on along the minus strand of CM074432.1, from coordinate 12,125,829 downwards.
AGCGCGGGCTCTCCGGACAGAAAGGCAACAGCGTCATCTGCAGGACTGTAGGGAGTACTGTAACACCCAGCAGCACCGGCCAGAGCTGCTCACTGCCCAACAGAGACTCTAGTCCTAAGATCTGAAGAGAAGATCATGAGATGGATAATGAAAAATTAGTGAAAAATAAAAAATAATACTGAAAATTAAATAATAAATGACTGGATCCCAGTCACAGTCACGCTCAAAAAAAAAAAAAGAAAAGAAAAATAATATAAAGGAAAATAAAAAACAGTATGAATGGATTTAAGAACTTAAGTTTACTCTACCTGGGCGATAAGAATGCCTGTGACGATGGCCAGCTGGTGCAGGGTGCCCAGAGCTCCTCTTAGACTTGTAGGGGCAATCTCACCCACATACATTGGCACCAATCCCGATGCCAACCCTTACAAAGAAAAAGAAAAATAAGAGTCCTCTGAATATAAACAGTAATATTGTAATTAACTCCTGTGACAATTACATTTTCAGCAGCCTTTACTACTAGTCTTCAGTATCACATGTTCCACTTCCTTCAGAGATCATATATATAGTATGTGCTATTGGAGCGTGTATTTTAGCAGTGTGCGCGTGTGCCTGACTGACACCATGTGATGGGGCTCGTCTGGTGTCAGCTGCACCCTGATACTGCTGCCAAACATTTCCATCCCAGTGCAATGTAAGATGAACCCATTCTCTTGAAGTGCTGTGCAATGTATCCACAACACAGCAACAACACCAGGCCAGCACAGACCTTTCCCTGTAACAATCTACAGTATCTCCCTGAATCCCCTGCTATTGCAGCCCTTCTTGATTTTTTTATTTGGAATGATTTATTTATAAATGCTAAGATTATAAATAAAATAGGTTACACTGGAGATTTTTCCCTTATTAAATAATTAAAAAATATATATATATTTAGCATTTTTGCCTTTATTCATTTTTAGAGAGGACAGAAGGCAAAGTTGAAAGGACTACATGCCGGGATTCAAACTCAAGTCACCCAAAGCAAATTTGCACTACATGTCAGATTAATAATCTCTCATTTAATTATCACTAGTAAAAGTGTAATTTGAGATATCTCTAATTAGAATTATGGCTGGTACAAAATCAATTTTAGATATAATTAATTACAATTTCTACTAGTCAAAATAGCATTGTAGATATCTTCAGTTCATATTATGACTGTAGTCTAAATAACATTGTAGATATCTTAAAGGGTTAGTTCACCCAAAAATGAAAATTCTGTCATTAATTACTCATCTTCATGTTGTTCCAAACCCGTAAGACTTTTATTCTTTCTTTCATCTTTGGAACACAAATGCAGATCTTTTTGATGAAATCTAAGGGCTTTCTTTCCTTCCATTGACAGCTACGCAACTGAAACGTTCACGCTTCAAAAAGTTCATGAAGAGATCGTAAAACTAATGAATATTCCATATGAATGAGAAACTAAGAGAAACGATCGCTTTATATGATAAACATATTTCTTTTATGCACATAAACTCACCTCAGTTGTGGTAAACAGAAGCATGTTCGCGTGATGTGCGAGAACCAATGAGGTTCATTCTTGTGCGTTCCCCGAGAGGTTTGTTGTCGCACATCAAGCAGGTTTGGTTGAGCTTCTGTTTATGTTCGCTGATCAATGTTTATTTGTGAATAAAAGCCTAAATTCAATCTGTTCATCATATAAAGCAATTGAGTCTCTTCAGAAAATTTGGACTAAACCACTCAATTCATATGGATTAGTTTTATGATCTCCATTAACTTTTTGTAATTGATAACAGAAAATGTTATTTTTGGGTGAATTAATGCTTTCATTAATGCTTTCATGCATCAGGACCGGATTTTAGTGTGGATTTTAGCACAAGTTCAAATCTGTGCATACACACATTTTATAAATGAGGACCTGTATGATTATAGTTCTGATATTATAACATTTCAGCTGAAAGAATTTTTAAGATTAAACACTTACTGTAAAGAAAAGAAACTCATATACTCATATACCTTAGATAACTTGTCAGCAAAGTGTAAGAAAAACAGTGAAAGCTTACCACAATATGCCCCAATGGTAAAGCGTCCTAAAATCATCATTTCAAATGACCGGCTGATTTTGGACATCCCCATCAGGCCTCCACCAATAAATGCAAGGACATTATTGATAAGCATTGCTTTCCTCCTACGATAATAAACAAAGAACATCAAATAATATTATAGGCCTATGTAATACAATTAGGACATTTAGATTTTGACATTTCTACGTTTTTTTTTCTAAAACAGAACAGAAATCCCACAAATTTTCTCCACATATTGATTTACATTTTTTTATCACACCCCTGCTGCTGACATTATATTCTCTATTACATTGTACAGGATAGAACAGTTGTGCCACCTTAATGTTATGCACCCCAGCTAAAATCAATGACACAGGGAAATACCATGGCCTTCTCTGACCATGAAAAAGGGCAGGTCATCATTACACAGCTGTTGTAACCTGTAACTTGAGATCTGAATGCTTGTATCATGACTGTGCCCTTCAACAAGGTTGCCCTTTAGTATAAGAGTACTTTAAATCACTTTGGATTAAACAAACTTTAACAATAAACTTGGCCCAGTCCTTTCTTAAACTATTCTACCTGATATGTTTCGCATTTGCTCATCCACTTTCTGGTTTCTTTACTCCCTCTTTTCTTTTACACTGATGGTTGACTGGCCCACGCACAGGGGCGTGCACTTTAAATATATATTAATAAATATTGGAGTTTACAGCAGTGACAACAGCATTCTATAACCAATCTCACATCCATTTTTCAGGACACAACCGGATGTTCTGGAAAGCCCTGCTGTGTGAATGGAACCGGACTGTACAACTAGATTTCATACAGTGCGAGAGAGCCAATCTTTGCTGAACATGGGTTTGGTAAGTTACAAAGGCCCGGTCCGCATGGATATAAACTGCATGTCAACAGAAGGTTTTAGATTCAGTCAATGTCTTCCACCGGAAGTTTTGTGGTCTACTACTACTACTACTTCTACTACTACTACTACTAATAATAAAAATGTCTACTGTGAGTGTCATTCTCCAAAAATTGATATTATTACTTTTCAGCTAGAACATCAAGGAAAAATCTTTTCTGAAGTTATGCCATTTGAATGTACACAAACTGAAATATTTATGTATTGACTAATGGCCTAGTGACATTTTTATTCGAGGTAAGGGGGCCTACTGTAGGCTGTAATGCCCACAATATTTAAATAATGAGTGTGTTTTTGTAGATTTTAATCTGTAGTGCAAACATTGTTATATTCAGTTTAAAAAATAAAAGTTTTTAAAAAAGTGGAAATTGTCTTACCTGCCAAAAAACTCTGAGATGATTCCCACAGAGAAGGAGGACACCATGCCTCCAATAGAGAAGATGGCCACAGAGAGTGACCACAGAGATGTCAGTGTTTGTAGAGGGATTGGTTCTGAGTACCTTTCCGTCCATGTTGAGTTATAGTCCTGCTCAATGATCTGAGGTCAGAGGGATACAAAAAAAGAGAGAAGACAAGAGGAGGATGACATGGTGAGACATTAGTAGAAAAAAAAACATTGCTCTTCTTCAAGAGTGAAAATAGTCTGTTATCACATTCAAATTGTGATGTTAAAGCATTAGTTGATTTTGTTTTGTGTGTGCATCACTTTTGACCCTGATAACACATATATCTTTCTTATTACATTTGAATGTGATTAGTGATATGCACATGCCTAGTTTTGTATTCTGGAGCAAGACACTGGGCTGATTCAGAGGCATGGCCCCTGCAATTTGTTCCTGAAGATGTACAATTACTTATAGAGATGAGTTCTTGTCATTTATGGGCAAAAAGAAAAGAAAAGCAAGGAAATTTGGGTTTTACAAACACTGCCCTTCAAAAGTTTGAGGTCATTAAGATTTTGAAAATGTTTTTGGAAGAAGTGTCTTATGCTCACCGAGACTGGGTTTATAAAAAAAAAACAACAACAACAACAAAAAACAACCAAAACAGTAATATTGTGTGATTAGTGATGAAATTCAGTGGCGCGTTTCAGGGGTGAGGGGTCCCCTTAGTTGAAATCGCTTTCAGGGGGCTCCACAGTATGACAGAAAGGGCACTTTTACAATTAGTGATTAAAGGGGCAGAGGCCCAAATTTTAAATTCTAAATTTTTTTGGATTATCATAAACATTTTATTTACTATTGTCAAGTATGTTCAAAGTTTTGATTATGCTCATCTTTTCATGTTTTGAAGTTTCTTATAGTCGTGTTTCCTGTTGTGTCATGTAATTCCCTGTTCTCCTCATGTGATCTGGGGCCTATACCATGAAGGCAGTTTAAGTGGCTAGACAGGTACACTATATTGCCAAAAGTATTGGGACACTCCTCCAAATCATTGAATTCAGGTGTTCAAATCACTTTCATGGCCACAAGTGTATAAAATCAAGCGCCTAGGCATGCAGACTGCTTCTACAAACATTTGTGAAAGAATGGGTCGCTCCAGCGAATTCAGTGAATTCAAGTGTGGTACCGTGATAGGTTGCCACCTGTCCATTCGTGAAATTTCCTCACTATTAAATATTCCACGGTCAACTGTTAGTGGAATCAATTGGGAACAACAGCAACTCAACCACAAAGTGGTAGGCCACGTAAAATCAGAAAATCAGAGCGGGGTCAGCACATGCTGAGGCACACAGTGTGCAGAAGTCACCAACTTTCTGCTGAGTCAATAGCTACAGACCTCCAAACTTCGTGTGGCCTTCAGATTAGCTCAAGAACAGTGCATAGAGAGCTTCATAGAATGGGTTTCCATGGCCGAGCAGCTGCATCCAAGCCTTACATCACCAAGTGTCGGATGCAGTGGTGTAAAGCACGCCGCCACTGGACTCTAGAGCAGTGGAGAGACGTGTTCTCTGGAGTGACGAATCACGCTTCTCTGTCTGGCAATGTGATGGGTCTGGGTTTGGCGGTTGCCAGGAGAACGGTACTTGCCTGACTGCATTGTGCCAAGTGTAAAGTTTGGTGGAGGGGGGATTATGGTGTGGGGTTGTTTTTCAGGGGTTGGGCTTGGCCCCTTAGTTCCAGTAAAAGGAGCTTTTAATGCTTCAGCATACCAAGACATTTTGGACAATTTTATGCTCCCAACTTTGTGGGAATCATTTGGGGATGGCCCCTTCCTGTTCCAACATGACTGCGCACCAGTGCACAAAGCAAGGTCCATAAAGACATGGATGAGCAAGTTTGGTGTGGAGGAACGTGACTGGCCTGCACAGAGTCCTGACCTCAACCCGAAAGAACACCTTTGGGATGAATTAGAGCGGAGACTGTGAGCCAGGCCTTCTCGCCAACACCAGCGACTGACCTCACAAATGCGCTTCTAGAAGAATGGTCACAAATTCCCATAAACAGTTGAAGCTGTTATAGCTGCAAAGGGTGGGCCAACTGTCATTAAAGTTCATGTGCATGTAAAGACAGGCGTCCCAAAACTTTTGGCAATATAGTGTATGTTTCAGTTTAGTTTTTGCCAACTCTGGGTTTTAGGCACCATGAAAGTGTTTTGGCTTTTAGCGGTGTTCAACGCCATTGTAACTTACTCTCCACAGCTAACCTTCTCCGAGGAAAACTGAAATTGAAAGTTGGAAATCTCAAACTGAAACTGAACCAATCAGCTGTGAGCAAAGTGACGTATATCTGACGTAATAAAACTCAATAAAATCATTCCCCCAGTTTGCTCCAAATTAAAGGTCACTACATAGTAACAGATTTTTAAAGACAAAATCATCTGACTATATAAATCATCAATTATTATTTATTAGAATTATTTTATATGATTTATATAGGCTTATTATTTAGGCTTATAATTATACACTTAACCCATCACATATGAGCAATTTTAGTTTAACAATTATTATAACACATTTAGTTTAAATGTATATAAATGTAGATAGATAAAGCTTTAAAATGACAACATGTGAGCTTGCATGTTCAAGTCTCTGTATATATATATATTATCAACTACATCAACTAACTTCACAACTTTCACTGATATAGCACTATTTTCTTCTTGATGTGTAAATGCAAATATGTACTTCATAGTTTTCAATCTCTTCAATCTTTGGCAGAAAATCACGCTGCCTCTCTCACAAGAAGTTAATCACAGTTTTTCATGTTTCTGTGATTGTGATTGGCTGTTTGCTATTGATATCACACTTTTATGTGCACACATTCCATGGTTATTGATGAACTCAGGATCAAAGCCTGTGCTGACAGAGAAAGTTAATGATCAACATCATGGTACCAACAAAGCCTGATTGGATTGGTTTGTCAACTCGAAACTGATCCTGTAACCCTGAGTTTGTTCAGCTACCATCATGGTACGGACCCTAGTGATGTTATGTATGACACCTTGTAGCTAACTTTCACAAAAATCTGTACACATATATCTATTTTTATAATGGTAGACCATTCAAATTTAATGTTATTAGCTGCTAAAATTTAACATCTTTACTTTTTTCTTTTTTCTTTTTTTTAGGTATCCGAGTCATATTAGAGCAGGGGTTTTCAAACCTGTCCCGGAGAACCCCAGGCCCCAGCACTGCACATTTTGTAAGTCTCCCTTATCTGACATACCCACTTCAAGTCTTGCAGTCTCTACTAATGAGCTGATGAGTTGAATTAGGTGTGTTAGATGAGGGAGACATACAAAATGTGTAGTGCTGGGGTAGCTCCAGGACAGGTTTAAAAACCCCTGTATTAGGGGATATGTTAAGATGTCCACCAAAGAAGATGCATACTGATTTTCAACTGGATCATATAGTTGTGGAGTTATAATGTTTTTTTTAGCTGTTGTGTGTTCGAAGAATGTCCTGTTGTCTATATGTGTCAGGTTTTGTTAAGCCTGGACACTGCGTTCAGCAGCTATAGGTCAACACTTAAAAATAGGCGTTGCCTGACCAATTAATTAACTTGTATCTCTGCAGTGCTTAGACAAATCAAAATTCTTTTGATAACGTTTTGCCAGCACTGTCACTAGCTGCTGTGTGTCTATTTTGGTGAAGATCGAACAAACAGCCTAGGAGGAGTTCGAAAAAGTAGGTTGCACAATTGGGACCATCCTGCCGAATTTGGCGTCTCTACAGTTTACAGTCTCTGCCACCCATACACTTTTTGGGAAGAAAAATATGGAGGAGGAAGAAGAAGAAATCATTCTAATATGCTGATTTGGTGCTCAAGAAACATTTGAAATGTTGAAAATAGTTGTGCTCCTTAACATTATAAATGTCTTTACTGTCACTTTTGACCAATTTAATCGTACTGACCCAAAACTTTTGAATGATCGTGTATCAATCTAATCTAATGTAATGTACGTACGATAAGTATTATAGCCCTTTGAAACAGCTTTGGGAAAAAATACCCTGAATAACTTTAAGAAGTGATATGAAGATCCATGGTAGAGATTAAAATTCAAACTCAGGTGATAAAGTCCTGGCAATAGAACAAAGAGATTCCCATAAAATAACACAAGCATTAGCTGTATGTTATTCTGGTCCCATTTGTGTAAATCTCATCTAAATTTTTCCTCTCACATGTTCTGTCAAAACACACTCTAGAATTAGATACTCTTGAATCTTACTGTACATCATAAGAGGAGAACAAATGTTTTCACACTCCAGCAGCTTATGATGCACTTTAGAGTTAAATATAATGAAACTTTATATTCTTTGGACATTATATCCAGCTGTTTCAAAGTGAAGTTTTAACAATACAGTGATATTATGTCAAAAACATGTATCATATGGATGCAGTATTACCTTCTGTGGAGCGTTGATGACTCCAATGTTATAGCCAAACTGTAAGGAACCCAGTACAGCGGTGAACACTGACAGTGCGAGGGTTCCAGTTATTCTCTGCAAGACACAAAAACACACAATGTTTATAATCACAGTACCATAAGTCTGTTAAAGCAGGAATATTTTCATGTAATCTCAGTACATTGGTGTTTAAAGTATAATCATATATTTTAAAATATAAGTTATAAACGTCAAAGTAAGTTATTACAGCAATACTGTCATCTTCACTCTGTAAATGTAAATGTTTTCTATATTGTTAAATATTGTAATTCTATATATATATATATTGGGATAAAATGTAAATACATTTTTAAAAAAGGTAGATAGATTTAAAATAGATAACTGATATATATATATATATATATATATATATGTCACAGAATGTCTTCACAGAAATATATTCAACATTAGAGAGGTTAAAAAGCAAGAAATCTATCTGATTACATTAGTACCTTCATATTTAATTAAGGACTGGTGCTTTAAAATTAAACCCTATACTGATTTGATCTGTTCTGTCTGTCATGTGTTTGAGGTAAAATGGTTCAGTCTGTTCCCATGTCTTTGTGGTTCATCTGGCATTAGCAGCATGGGCCACACACCTGTCTTTTTACTGACTGACAGCAGCACGGGAACAGAGCCGACTCCTCTCTGTTTATCTGCTGACACTACCCATAGGAGTGTACAGCACATCTCTCAAAATAAATGCTGTGTTCATTGTGTAACACGTACTGGCAATAATATGTATTATTAGGGGCCAAGCACCAAAGGTGCATAGGCACCTGTGTATTTGTTATTTTTCTTCTGCTCTTTTGTCTATAGCATCCCATTGAACCACTTGTGAGAATGTTATGAAATTTGGCACACAGATAGAGGACAGTCTGAACTTTAAGCAAAACAAATTTTGAGTCTTTAACTCAATCCCTATAATGCCACTAACTGTCCAAATTTGTACTCATGTTTATGCTAATAACTTTTGAACCATAACGCCTAGAAACAAAATTCTTTGCACAGATTCATTGGCTCAGGGCAATTTGACATTATGATGTTATTTTCCATCACAAAAAAGTCTGCCTTTTTTCTGCCTTTTTGTTTTTTAAGCATTTTTCAAACTCGTTCTAGACAATTCGTCTGATTTTCAGCGAAGTTGGCTCAGATTATCTGTGCTAGCAAAAAGTTATCGAAAGCTTTTTGATAAACCTTTTCTAGAATAACATGCAAACAAAATTCAACAAAGAGCACATTAAAATGCAATGCTTTAGCATACTGAGACAAATCTTGGTACATGTCATCACAAGCATGACCTGAGGCAACTTGCAGCATTTTGGCACACCGCCACCTACTGGTCCGGAGATATCATTCACTATTTTTGCTTATAACTTCTGAACGGTTTGCCCCAAAACCACAAAACTTTAGATTCACATTAGGTCTCATAAGATTCTGTATGACATACCGAGTCAAATGGTACCCGATTTTTTTCCCATATTGGCCATGTTGGGCGTTGACCATTTTTAATTTTGACGTAAAACACTGTATTTTATGAAGACAATATTGTTACAAAATTTGGTATGTGTCATCAGAACCATGCCCTGAAGGTACTTAAAAAGTTTAGATAGTTAAAATTTATAATGAAATATAATTAAAAAATTAAAAATACAATGAAAAAGTTAAAATTTATAATGAAATTATAAAATAGATTTTGATGAATTTTAATGAAACTGGTCTAAATAGTTTCCTTGAGTCATACCAAGCACAATTGTGACATATCAGTTAAAATTGCTGTCCGTTATTTTGAATTTCTTTGAAAACCTACTTTTTTATACTCCTCCTAGACCGTTTTCACCAAAATCGGCTCAGGTCATCATGAGACCATTCTAGCAAAAAGTTATCAAGAGCTTTTTGATTGACAAAACCGATCGAATACCACAATAATGAATTTAATGTCATGATGCCAAGCTGATTCTGAGGCTGTAACTCTGCAAAGCTTAAAGGGAACCCCTGGTGTTAAGACTTGTATGGCTTAATATATCGTAAATGATGTCTCTTACTGAAATATGTAGTAGAAAACCCATGAAAGATTTACGTTATTTAAAAACTCCATGACATATTTGGACAATGGGCGGTGCCATTTTGCTTGCATTCTATGTCGATGACGTCAAATGGTTGCACTCACTGAGCTACTGACACTGTCCTATTGCTATTTTTAACGTAACACAACTCAGAATATAATATACGATGCCACATTGTGCAGCTTTTGGTTGTAATTTTTTAGTCGATGAGCCACAAGAAAAGTGAAGTCTTTACTGCTTTCCTAGCGATAAGAGGAGAAAACAATGGGAAGTTGTGAAGAATGTGTACGAATAAAACTTCCTAACTGTGTCTTTGTTCTCTTCACTTTGATGACTTTGAGGCTTTTTATCTGTATGTTTTGGTGCAACGCTAATCTAGTAACGCATACAGGTCTTAATATCCGCGGGGTTCCTTTTAAAACACAATCAGCCTTTTCAATTTGAGCCAGAGCGCAAAATTAGTTAGGATAAAAGCACTGAAGACGTGCAATGTCTCTGTGGCTATTCGAACTACTATTGTATGATTGACGTGTTAAAATCGCCTGATCACCTGAATGCACACACAGTTAAATATGCTGAGAAGATGCTACTGTTTTATGCTATCACAGATATCCTGTGCATCACAGCACACACGTGCTTTGAGGCAGTCTGTCTCAATCGAGATGTGTCATAGGCTCACCTTTGTCAGTCTCCACGACAGGCATTTGGTTAAAGCATACACTTATATCCATCGGGCAACTAAGCTCTTTCAGCTGTGGTCTTCTAAAAGCCTCAAAGGCACCAGGGCTTGTGAAGAGAACAAAAACATGGATCTTTAGGAAGTTTTATTCATCCACATTCTTCACAACTTCCCATTGTTTTCTCCTCTTATCGCTAGGAAAGCAGTAAAGACTTACGTCGCTTTTCTTGTGGCTCATCGACTGAAAATTATGACCAAAAGCTGCACAATGTGGCATCGTATATTATATTCTGAGTTGTGTTACATTAAAAATAGCAATAGGACAGTGTCAGTAGCTCAGTGAGTGCAACCATTTGACGTCATCGACATAGAATGCAAACAAAATGGTGCCGCCCATTGTCCAAATATGTCATGGATTTTTTAAATAACGTAAATCTTTCATGGGTTTTCTACTACATATTTCAGTAAGAGATACAATTTACATTATATTAAGTCATACAAGTCTTAACACCAGGGGTTCCCTTTAAGAATACTGACACCAAACTTTGTGTCATTGTCACCTCTCAGTGACCACACGACATCAATTTGGTAACAGCACCATCTATTGGTCAAAAGTGATAAGCAATTAAATCATATTACTATTGATTGTATTTATGATTTTCTGCCATTCTGACTAAAATCATCTAAAACAAAAACAAAACTCTTTAATCACTCATTGCATTCTGATAACTCATCATTATGCCTCTTTTGTGCTTGGCCCCTTAATTGCTGCTTGCAGCTATATTTATATAAGTTAAAAAAAAAAAAAAATAAATAAAAATAACCATATGAATGATACAATATAAATTAAATTAAAACCATTTGTTGCTCATATATTCATTTTTATGGTATATGACACAATTATGTAAAAAATGAAAAGGTTTAAATGAAACTATGATATAATATTAACATTTTCCCACTAACTTGTGTTGTGTGTTTGTTCCCTGGCATGACCAAGTTGTGTTGTGATTTGGCTATGTTGTGTTTTGTAATGATACACGAAAACAATGTCAAGAGAGACGGTATGTCTGAACACTTGGACAGCAGCATTTTTTCAGTTTCAGGAGAATAACTGAAACTTTAACAAAACATTAAAATGAGTTCCTCAGATATGCTGGCATAATAACAATACTGGCAATAGTGGCATCTGTATGTTGTGATTACTGTCAGCACACCACAAAGCGCGACACCAACAAGCGCTAAGATACAGTATTAAGTTAGTCACTGTGTGACTGAAATGCTTTTACTGAGTAACTGAGTCATTTTAAAGCAAAGATTTGACCTTGAAACATGTGACCATTACATACTTCATCTAACTGCAATGTTGACTGTATTGCAATCTCACACTCTCACTGGATCGAAATACCCAGTGACAATGTTACCATAACCATCAGAGGCTGCACGTCTGAGTGTGGTGTAATATTAAATCAGTACATGGGCAAATTCTTATAATTTATTATTTTAGCTATTTAAATCAACTAATAACAGCATAACATTCACTTTAAATATAAACTATTTAACACGCAATCTAAAATTGTTTAAAATGTTTATATTTTAAAGATCCAAATTAAACAGTTATCATCATCACACTGTATGGCAGTTCACATGATCTTATATGCATAATCGACATTGTCATTACCTCCCCTCCTAACTGCTGAAACCCAGCCGGCATGACTCTGAGTGTGTGAGACTCAAAGTTTTGGTCCTGTCTCACAGTCCTCTCCAAGCAGTGTTATTCCAAAGCACTAATATGTCAATTTAACTTGTCCTTTTAAACGTACACACACACACACACACACACACACAAAGACAAGAACTAAACAAACAAACAAACAAAGAGTCCGGAATATGGATCAAGGCTTGTGCGTCTATAATTTCCTCTGTGAGGTTTGAAGAAGAGGGCATGGGGACACATGCTCACAAACTCTCCACCCGCATGTTTTTAGAAGTTTGGGCAGGAGGGGAGGGGTTTAGATCTATGTGAAGAGTAGCTACACTGACTAGACTGTTTCCATTAGCTTCAGTCCAACAAGGTTTGTCAGCACGCAAATTGTCTTGACCTTATGTGTCATTGCGTAAAAGAGCAAGGGGTACAGTAGCATGTTCCACATGACGTTTTAGAGAGAGAGAGAGAGGGGGTGGGAACACTACATTTTGTACAGAACTGAGACTAATTACTATAAAGTTTAATCATTCATAATATGTTGGATATTCTGTCTATCCTCGCTTATAGGGTAATTGAAGTATTATCTGAGCATATGGTTTGAGAATTTCAAAGATTCACTTCTTTAGTTCAGCTTCCACCACATCATCTCGAGATGCCCACCTTGATAATTTAAAACCCAACATTACTGGCCAAGAATGATTAACTGGGCTGACCTAGTCTCTATTGTTCAGCTTTTCTTAGCTCATAAACCCATTACTATTTTGGAACACATGCCTAAGGGGTCACAAACTCTGCTTATAAGCCCCTCCTCACAAACTTCACATGTCACACGAAAAGAATCCTTCCCAGGCAACAGGTGCTCCTCAGTTGTGGACTATACCACTTATATCTTGAGGTGTGTGGACTTCTTTATTTAAGCAGAGATTTGCGAGGCTGGGGGTTAGAGACTGACACCGAATCAGTGAGCGACGCAATGGAAAAATGTCTGATGTCGTTCACTCAATTTAAGATCCCTTATTACCACCCACCACACACCCCTGTTAGTTTAACATGCCTCACGCCTGCATGTTCTCTCTCTTATTTGTCTTGTTCAAACACCCTCTCTCCTTGATCCTCTGATATTCCTGCCTGAAGAAAGAGCGGTTGAATCTGATATCTGTCAGCTGAAGGGCCCCAGTCAGAGTCATGTGTGCCTTTCTCACTCAACCTAGAGAAACCAGATCCCTTAAAGACAGACACAGGGTCTGCTAATGCAGATCCAGTGGGAAAAGTAGACCACATGATGTTTTTGATTTGATGTTCCCATATATTCTCCATGCACAATGGTACTCATTATTCAATGTATCTCATTAAATGAGTATTAGTTTCTCTGGATGTGTGCAGTAAAGGCACATTTTAAAAAAATATCTGTAAAAATAGTACTGTATTAATTTGACAGAATTTATAATTTAAGACTTTTTAAAGACCTGAATAAATAAAAATTAATACCGTACACACATAAAGAACAAATTCACACATTCTCAAAATACATTGTATTATATGTAGGCTATTTGTATTATATGTAATATGTAAACAGTACTCAATTCATTATTCGATAATAAAAATGTAAAAATAGTAAACATATGACAACATGTAACATATTAAAAGCTTAGTAAAAGTTCAAATCTAACATGCATAACTGGATGTAGTTTGACTGATCAAATGACATTTAAAATGGCTGTTAGAAACAATTAAATATAGCCTATACTGTTCAGAAACAGATAACAGTTGATGCCTGCTTTGTTTTTGATGTAACCCATACTCAGAATTTGTCCTCTGCATTTAACCCATCCAAGTTAGTGGACACACATTGAGAGTAGTGAGTTGTGAACACACACTGCAAACCGTGGACACACACACACCCAGAGCAGTAGGCAGCTGCTCGGAGAGAGACTGGGAGTTGGGTGTCTTGCTCAAGCGAATCTCAATCATTTCTGCCGGTATTGAGAATCAAACCCGCAACCTTTGGGGTACCAGTCTGACTCTCTAACCATTACGACTGACTCCCTAGAAAACACTTATAAAACTAACTGTAGATGTGCCAGACAGGTTTGGCATTGGGAAACAGGCCATGGAGAGTTGTATTATGTGCTTAAAAGGTGGAGACTTTACTTTCTGTTTGCAGCCGTTACAGCCTCCCCACATGGGACATATTCTTCAACTACCATCCCAGGTAAGAACACAACACTTGGAATACAAAAACGACACCTAGTGGTTACTCCAGGATACTACACATATTTGTAATGACTGCTTACACATTACATCTGCACTTGACTAGAGTAACCTCACTTCAGCACCCTCAGTGATTTGAGGGACTCATCCCCTTCTAGTTCTCCCCAATTAAGCATCTCTTTTCTTGGCTCCATTTCTAATAGTGTTGAGCTGTCACCTTGTTTAAAGTAAAATACAAAAAAAATACAAAATGGCATTACAATGCCATTTGCATCATTGCTCTTGATATACAGATCTTCATATTAAAACACGATGGTCCACAGTGGCTGGTACAACTGGCTGTGTTTTGGAATGTGAAATTATAGTCGCAATTCTGACTATAACTCACAACTGCAAGTTTATATCCCGTAATTGTGACTTTATAACTCCCTAAAGTACGTTTATATGACGAAAAATTCTGACTTTATAACTAGCACTTGTGAGTTTATATCTGGCAATTCTGAGAAAAAAAGTCACAATTCGCAATTACTTTTTTTATATTTTAAAGCTTTCATATTTTCTTGTGAATTCAAATAATGCCATTTGATGTTACGCGCCTCTGGTTGGTCATATGATCGCTCCCACGTGACCGCGCTGCTCTTTCACTGATGAATAAAGGAAGAGACTGTAAACTTGCAGATAGTGTTTATCTAAAACAACACGTGTTTTTCCCCCCCATATCATTGACGTTTGAGTAAGTATGTAGAGATTTGGGAAAGGAACTTCACTGTGAGGCGAGGTATTGATTAGCTGATTGATTAACACGCGCGTTTGAAAATCTTCATGTTCTACCTAACAAACAGCGCATTTCCTCTACCGTTATTAGTGGCGAAATATGGTTGAGGTTAACACACGGTTTTCTTCTTTTCTTTTACGGGTTACCTGAACAGCGTTTGTGACGTTTTTATTCGATTTCTTCGTGTTTCGATTTGCGCCTGATGTGAAGGCATGATGCTTTTGTGTTTAAACACGCAGAGGTTAATTGTTTATTTTCTTTTGTGTGGACGCCCATACACTTTACGCCTCTTATTAGTTTATCAGTATTTTCCATGAGATGTCTTCGATCCCACAGTGAAGTCAAGTGTGCAAACTTTCTTTGTTTTGGTGTCGAGTTACTCTGAGTTTTTGGTATTGGTAGTTTAGTCTTGTGTGTGTGTGTGTGTGTGTGTGTTTTGTTTTTAAACCATCAGTAACAGGACCTGTAATGACACTATCACAATGTTTTGACATTGTTTGGCTGACATGTTTTAGATATAAAAGGATATAATTATTTTGTGTTCTTGATCACTGGTTTCTGGTTCAGAGAGGCAGTTTCCAGCAGATATGTGTAAGGGTTTTAGTTTCCAATGTGTTGTTTCCAATATTTATGCACACTTATTTTTTTTCCTAATATGCGATTGGTGTAAACAGGTGGAGTCATCATGAGTGATGGGGAGCAGTTTGAGCTGCCCATGAGCCAGGGCAAGTTTGAGCAGATTTGGATGGAGTTGTAAGTTTGTTTCACTAGAAGAATGAATCTTTGTTGAAGTCTAACAATAAAATGAGATGTACAGCAGCACAATATTGCATTAGTGACAAAAATGCATCATGCATGTGCATTCAGTCATCCATGTTAAGTTTTGCATTTAATGTATGTCCTTTAATCTTTTCTTTTTATAGATTATTAACTTACAAATGCATCCGCATTTATAAAACAACTGTTTTACGTTATTTCTTTACTTCCATAGAGGAGTTGGTGAGCTGATCAAGGAGCTGCCTCGTACAAACAGTGATGCTTGGCTTACTGCTGTAAGCTGGTGCTTTGTCTTTTTTGAGTTACACTTCAAAGTGGATGTTTTTTAAAAATATGACTTAACAGATTTCTGCTACCAAAGGTCCAACAGTTGTTTTGACTGAAACCTAACTGCTGCGTTTATTTTATTGCTTCTAATTCTAAATTCAAGAACAGAATGAAGCATCAATTTAGACTCTTCACTACCACAGGCATTGCCCGATGGACCTTTCACAGATGGCTTTGACCTAGATCTTCCGGGGACCACGGACACTGCTGTTCCTGCACCTGATGTGGCGCCAGTTGTGGACAACCTTCCACCTCCTGCAACTGTAGTGCCCTCCATCTCTGACTATCCTGGGGAATATAATTTCCAGTTACGCTTTAATCAGTCCAGCACTACAAAGTCGGCAACATCCACAGTGAGTGATGAGCGAAAAATTGTTTATATTCAAAATCTTAAATGTACTTTTCTTTTTCCTCCCAAATTTGCATAGTCATTCATGTTTGGTTGACTGTAAAGGGTCATTGGAAATCATGTCAGTTATTTTCTAGAACTTCTAGATGTTCAGAATGTCAGTATATTAGTCCACTAAAGGTGTTTTTTATATATATCTCAGTTCTGTTAGGAGCTTTCTTTCTCTTACCTTGTGTTTTGTTCTTGAGCCTTTTTCTTGTTGTCCCAGACAGATTTCCAAGGTCTGAGACAAAACCCCAGGATATCAGCCAGTAGGGCTGCACGATGCATATCGTTTTAGCGTCGCTATTGCAATGTGCACATCCGTGATAGTCACATCACAGGATATGCAATGTCAAGTATAGGGATTGCAACTTTGATCCGGTCAGACCAGGCACTACAGTTCAAAACACATGTGAATCTCAAATGAATTGCAACGTTTAAAGGATTAGTTCACTTTCAAATGAAAACTACCCCAAGATTTATTCATCCTCAAGTCATCCTAGGTGTATATGACTTTCTTCTTTCTGATGAACACAATCGGAGTTATATTAATAAACATCCTGATGCATCCAAGCTTTATAATGGCAGTGCACAGGACCATTGAAGTATGAAGCTCAAGAAAGTGCATCCATCCATCATAAACATACTCCACACTGCTCTAGGGGGGTTTATAAAGGCCTTCTGAAGCAATGAGTTTGTGTAAGAAAAATATCTGCAAGGTGCTGTAACCCTGTCTGTCTGTCCCACAGTATTCTCAGATACTGAATAAGCTGTACTGTCAGCTTGCAAAAACATGTCCTGTGGATGTGCTTGTGGGCAGAGAACCACCTCAGGGTGCCATGCTGCGAGCCACAGCAATTTATAAGAAATCTGAGCATGTTTCTGAGGTGGTAATCCGCTGTCCACACCACCAGAGTGTCGCTGAGAACAACGAAGGTTTGTGTGTTTTAAATACAGCTGAATTTGAGTTTTTGAAAACGCATGTACACATGCAATGTTGCAATGGAAGTTTGGTTGGCAAGAGAGCAGCAGCATTAATGTTTAAAAGTATGCGTCACACTATTTGGGAAGTATAACTAAATAACTTTTAAACATTACATGTTTGTAGTTTTTATCAAGCTTCTCAAATGGCTTAAAAGCTTGTTTAAGGAAGAGCCAAAAAATGTAAAAAATAAATGACAAAATAATGTTAGACCAGGTCTCGTCTTATAGAATGTTGAATGTTGCATGGGCATGTGTGTTCTGTATTGCAAATGAGGTACACTAAAATAATGTGAAAAGATGATATATAAGAGCTGATGTTTGTTTCACTGTACCGGGATTAAACTAAATACTGAAGATAAGGGTGGACCCAAATGTAAAAGTTTAAGAATCTACCCTGCATACCCGTCACCCCGTTAATGCTTGTTACTTTGCCTAAAAAGGAATTTTAAAATTAGGCAATTTAAATGAGAAGTCTTGTTATGAATTTGTAAGAACAAATCCATATTATACTGTTTAATATAAGTTGATGTTAAAAAGTCAGCAATGCCAGTCAGTATTCATTTTGTCTATATTTATTGCCCTCTGCTCTTTTCAGGTGTTTCTCACCGTAGTCATCTCATCCGTGTGGAAGGCAGTCAAAAAATCCAGTACCACGAGGATCCAAACACCAAGAGGCATAGTGTGACGCTGCCTTATGAGTCCCCACAGGTACACCAGAATTCAGCATACCGCTTAAATTTTTTCATTAATGAATGAAGCATATATATATATATATATATATATATATATATATATTATATTATATTATATGCTTCATTCATTAATGAAAAAATTTAAGCGGTATATATATACATATACACAAAAAACTGGTGGCCCGCCAATCATCTTCATCCGGCCCGTGGGCACCCACACTACTAATCCTAACCAAGACTACCAAGTGTATTATATGCACGCCAAAACTAACTTTTCTACGAGATTACACGCACGTACTATTGATACGCATTCTCATGTGATCGAGTTGGGTGGCCGCAGTGGCGCCTGCAGCTGCACTGTTTGTACCATACACGCTCCTCCGACTGACCTGAGAAACATTTTCACATGTCCCGTATTTCTGTCGACTGAACCAGCGATACCAATCATTTGTGAATTGATCATTCTTTTGTCTCGATTCTTTTTTTGTAACCTTGGCCAGATCTGTGCCTTGCCACAATTCTGTCTCTGAGCTCTTCAGGCAGTTCCTTTGACCTCATGATTCTCATTTGCTCTGACATGCACTGTGAGCTGTAAGGTCTTATATAGACAGGTGTGTGGCTTTCCTAATTAAGTCCAATCAGTATAATCAAACACAGCTGGACTCAAATGAAGGTATAGAACCATCTCAAGGATGATCAGAAGAAATGGACAGCACCTGAGTTAAATATATGAGTGTCACAGCAAAGGGTCTGAATACTTAGGACCATGTGATATTTCAGTTTTTCTTTTTTAATAAATCTGCAAAAATGTCAACAATTCTGTGTTTTTCTGTCAATATGGGGTGCTGTGTGTACATTAATGAGGGAAAAAAATTAACTTAAATGATTTTAGCAAATGGCTGCAATATAACAAAGTGAAAAATGTAAGGGGGTCTGAATACTTTCCGTACCCACCGTATATAACACATCATAATATAATATCATTTGACAGTGGTAGTAGTGAGTAGCCATGTATGGTTTTACCTGTGGTTACCAAGCACTGTCAGTATATTTTCATTTAAGCTTATATTAATTATAGATAAAAATTCTTACTGATAAGAAACCACCCCCCACCCCCGGCCCTCTTCAAACTTTTTGATTTGATCATTCGGCCCTCGAATGAAACCACTTGAATAGCCCTGCTTTTAGTAGATGTCTAGAAGCTTGGGAAGTCCCCAGTTAAAGTAAGAACTGAAACCTTTCTCAGAAGAATGATCTGGATTAGAGGGAACTTAAAATAAAGGGAGACATTTAGTTGCTGAATTACTACTCCATGGAAAACATAATTCCTCACTGTTTGTATTTTGGCTTTGTTTCTCTAGCTGGGTTCAGTGGCAACCACCATACTTCTGAACTTCATGTGCAATAGCAGCTGTATGGGTGGGATGAATAGGAGGCCAATTCTCACCATACTAACCCTGGAGACATTCGAGTGAGTCCCTTTCTCCAGTTTTCTCTTTTGTCTGTCCTGGCAGCACTGGAGATCATTGTTGAATGTTTGGTGTTCTACAATTACAGTGGACAGGTTCTTGGTCGCCAATGTTTTGAAGTTCGAGTGTGTGCATGTCCAGGCCGTGACCGCAAAACGGAGGAAGACAACCTGAAAAAGACAAAAGGGGAGGTGGTTACTGGGACAAAGAGAAGTAAGAAATTTAAAAAATAATGAAAATAAGATGGATAACTGCCCCAACTTAGTTTTTCACAATTGTTAAGACATTTCTTGAAAGCATTTTCTCCACAACTTAAAACACACAACCATATATTCAAGCTACATTTACAAACCCACTGACTCCTCTGGCAAAATGAGACTTAAAACAACTTTCTTCTTTCTGATGAACAGAGTTATATTAATAAATATCCTGACACGTGCAAGCTTTATAATGGCAGTGAATGGGACCAAAGAGTATGATGCTCAAAAAAAAGTCAGGATATTTAATTAATTAATTTGATTCCGGTTGTGTTCATCAGGAAGAAGAAAGTCATAGGGTGGCTTGAGGGCTTGAGGGTGAGTAAATCTTGGAGTCATTTTAATGTGAAAGTGAACTAATACTTTAACAGGGTGAGAAAACCCTACAGTAAACATACAAACACTATAGAGCATTTATTAGACACTACTTCAAAAAAAATTAGGAACATGATTATTTTTATATATATATATATATATATATATAATTATATAATTGGATGCAGTAAACAAACTTTGCAAATAAAACATTGTAGTTGCAAATTTGGGTGACTGTATTGTGTCTTGCAAGTATAATATTGTAGAGTATTGAATTTCTGTATATTCAGCACTGTCATACTGTAAAAATGCAGTAGTCTAACTGCAAAAGTTTAAATAAAACTAAATCAAAAGCATATTATAGTACACTCTTTGTTTTTGTTTTTTTGTTTTTTAAAGAAAAAAAAAAAAAAAAAAGGCAAAGCTGCAAAATCAAGGTCAGTGAGAATAATTTTGCCTCCGCATCACGTCTTTGTGCTGGGTCCAGCCTGAGGACTTTGTGTTTTAGCAATTGAGAAAAATCTCTTTTATCTCTTAAACCTTTTTCACCTAATTCCAGAGCGTCAGACTTCTGATCAGTTAAAAGAGCCAGTCCCTGCAGCTGATCTTGATTTTAGCAAGAGGATCAAGAATGACGATGAGGAGATCTACACTCTGCACGTGTGTAACACGGAAATAATTTATAAATGACCTTTATAAAAAAGACATTTCATGAAAATAATTTCTTAAGAGGCTTCTCCTTGCTTTCTAGGTGCATGGGCGAAAGCGTTTCGAAATGTTGAAGACCATAAACGCTAGTTTGGAGCTTATGCACATGGTGCCAGTTGCTGACCAAGAAAAGTACAGGCAAAAACGGTACAACTCCTGATTTTCCATTTTGTGGGTCTGTTTTTTTGTTCCTTGTTGTAACACTAGTTAATTCCTTTTTTAACATGCCAAATAGTTTCTTATTTTATTGTCTTGTTTTATTACTTATTTTAATCTCTCCTCTAGATACGCTTCAAAACATGATCAATCCAGTCTGCAGCCGAAGAGTGGCAAAAAAATCTTAAAAGATTCAGAATAAATGAATTTTAAAATGTTGTTACATTTTTCTATGCACAAATCAGTGTTCTGAAGGTGGGTGTGTACTGTGTAACCTGTTTTCTATTTAGGTGCCAAAATTTCAAACATTCTGAATTTCATTTTTTTTACATGCCCAATATCTTCAGAATTTTTTGAATATTCTGGTAAAATGTTGTCTAAATTAATTTCTCTTTATCTGTTGATACACACCCTTACTGCCTTATTCCATTGTCACCAGTTTTTGCATGTTTATTCACACATGCAAAGCTTTACTACTTATATTTTCTTCAGTAATTTTTTGTAAAACCAGCAAGAATGTTTGTATGAATAAAAGTTTAAAGTTGTTTTTGTGATTTGTATATTAGATCTGAAGTGAACAGCTTGTTTGTTTTGTTTTTTTTGTTGTTGTTTTTAACCCTGATGCTCTTTTTATAGTTCTCTTTTGGGGTCTCAGAGACTTAAATTATTTTTAAAATTGAAGTGTTGGCTTTTGCTTATCAAACAAGAATTTGGCATAAACATTTTATTTATTTATTTAGTCAACATGCTTCTATCATCCTCAGTAAAAGTTACTCTTTCTCTTTGAGGTATCAGAAGCACTTTGTAAAAATTAATCTATGCTTGATGCTTTTATGGTTTGCTGTACCAGCATTGCTGCCAGTTTCTTTTGATTTGTTAGACTGCATCGATTTAATCATCTGACCTGGATCTCCTCATTGCATCGTTACCTTAACGCTTTGAATCAATAATGGTTTATTGAAACCTGCAGACTGATAGACATTACTAGGCGTACTAGGCTAGGCTGTCTTCAGATCCCCAAACACATGCAATGTTAGAGTCACATATCGAGTAGTAGACACTATCCCAAAATTCTGTTTGATACCATCAGTAACGTCTCTCCTCCATTACCTGCTGTTCAGATCTTTTTCAGTTGATGAGTGCAACAGTTTACTTTCTGTCTTTGTGGCTAAGATAAACAATATACAAGGTAACATTATTCATTCTCCTTCCTTTCAAAAACCTTGTATCTCCAGGCCAACAACTCTAGAGAATTTTTCTCCGATAACATTAGAACAGAAGTGTCCAAACTCTGTCCTGTAGGGCTGCTGTCCTGCAGAACTTAGCTCCAACTTGCCTCAACACACCTCTCTGGAAGTTTCTAGTATGTCTGGTAATGTCGGTCAGTCTGCAGGTTTCAATAAACCATTATTGATTCAAAGCGCTAAGGTAATGATTTTCTTTTTTCTTAATAAATTATCAAATAAATGGTAGACATATTGATTTGGATTAATCAATTCAAATATAATAAATTAAAATAAACAGAAATCAACTTCTAATATATCTGAAATATAACACAAAAATCTGAATAAAATCCTTTTGCCTCGGACATGTACATGTTTTCTCTGTAGACGTGGCTCAAAAATATCATGAAACTTTTAGAAACCCATGCTCACATCTGCAAAAAGAACAAAAGGTCAACACAAGTCAACAGTATAGCTTTGAAAAACAGCGCATGAAAAGAAATACATATTTCATAACATACAAAAATATAAAATTGATTTCTTTATGATGAAAAATATGATTAAGATGATAAAACATAAAAACAGGTTGCCTTCACCAGGTAGTAATAAAGATGTTCAGAGAAACTGGTAACATGCTTAATAACTGCAAATGTGTACCTTAAAGGGAAAAAATAAAATAAATGAATGCAATAAATGCAGAATATTGAAGTTACTGATGCACTTAAAAAAAAAAACCTGGAGCAGGATTGGGCGGGGATTTCTCCAGGTTTTTTTTTTTTTTTTTTTTTTTTTCATAGAAGATTTCATAGAAGATCTCTATGAAAAGCTCTAGTCCTCTGGATGTGGTACCCACTGCTTTGTTTAAAAAAATGTATGTGCTTTCTATAATTAATAACTCTTTGACGTCTAGTCATGTTCCAGTGTATTATTTCAAACAAGCTGTTCAACCATTTCTCAAAGCAAGTCTTGATCAGTCTTCGCCCCAAAACTATAGACCTATTTCTAAGTTACCTTTGATGGCTAAGGTCCTGGATAAAGTGTGCTGGCATCTCTGGAAAGTGGTTCTCTTCATACTTATCAGGCAGGTCTTTTTCAGCCAGAGTTCAAAATGATGCCTCATCAACAGCATCTCTGTCCTGTGGTGTTCCCCAGGGTTCTGTTTTGGGACCCATGGTTTTTTGCACTATATTTGCTGCCTCTTGGACATTTAGTAAGTACATTTAAGGGTTTGTTATTGTTATACATATGCTATTCAATTATATTTTTCAAGCCTCATGAAATTACAAAATTGTCTATTCTTCTTAATTGCATAAACTCTAAACCCTCTACGGATACAGCTTGAGTCACCATTGGCTAGTAAAATTATTTTACTTGCCAGACTTTTTACATGGAATGTAAGAAGAATGCAAATGAAAAATTCTACATAAATATAATATAAAATATAAATTTCAAACAATATTAAAGGTAAGAAAACAGTTTATAATAAAACGAGAACAAATAATCAAACTATAAGAAACAGACAGCAGCAGGTATATTAGCCCTCTAGGAAACTAATTATCAAATCACAGCTAGAAAAAAAATAATTATATTTTACATATATTGAAAGCTACAAATCATTTTCCAAAATTAGTTTTCTACATCTGACCTTTGACCCTTTTTTTAAGGATTTCATCATTTATAACTGACTTTGTCAGTTACAAAATTATTTTTATATTAATTACATTAATTTTGAAAGAGTGTGTGTGTGTGTGTGTGTGTGTGTGTGTGTGTGTGTGTGTGCGTGTGTGCGTGTGTGCGTGTGTGCGTGTGTGCGTGTGTGCATGCGTGTGCGTGCGTGCTAATAATGTGCTTTTATCAGTTTTGAAAGCAGTGTGTTAGAAAAATATATGTATATATAGTGTTTTGCACATGGTGAAGTATGAATGACAAAAGCATTGACTGTTGTTTCTCTAAATGTATGAAGAGTTTTGAAAATGTGTCTTTAGTATTGACTGATACTTGTTAGCCTTTGAAAAAACTGTAATAAGCAGTAATTAGGAATTTATTGATGCAAAAGTCGCAGTTAATAGTTAGTTAATAGTGAGAATTGGACCCTAATCTAAAGTGTGACCTATAAATCTTATTTTAATCAGAATACAAGTCTGTGTGGATTGTTCACTTACCTGATGTGCTGCCGCCTCTCTCCGGTAGCTGTGCATACACATATCAAGCATATAGGTGTGATGCATTACACCCATTACATCGTGTTCAAATATCCTCTCTGCAGTTATGTACAAAATGGCCCGGTTTCACAGACAGGGCTTAGCCTAAACCAGGATTAGGCCATAGTTCAATTAGGATATTTAAGGAGCTTTTATAAACGTACACTAGAAAATAACATTACTGTGCATCTTGAGACAAAAAGAAATTCTAATTGCATGCTGAAGTGTGCCTGATTAATGGGTTAATGTGTTGAGCCTGTGATATATGACTTTATTAAAAATATATGACTTAATTATGACTTAAACAGGGATATATGAAAAATCTTATTGCCAAATAAGTGTAAACAATGAATAAACATGTCTTAATGCTTTCTGTAAATTTAGTTTATCATTCTAGTTTATCATAGCCTAGTAACTCCTCTTAATGTTCTACTGCTGTATTATTTTTTCCCCTCTCTGATTAATATATTAATTTTTCATTGTGCAATCCATCATATAGCCAGCTATCTGAGGCGATACCTTGTAGCCTGCAGGAAGATTTAAATTTCATTTCTTAGCAAGAGCTCATCTTAAAATAGAATTTAGTTCACCCAAAAAGGAAAATTCTGTCATCAATTACTCACCCTCAAGTTGTTCCAAACCTTTACGAATGTCTTTTTTCTGCTGAACACAAAAGAAGATATATTGTGAAGAATGTCGGAGACCAAACAGTTGCTGGTCCCCATTGACTTCCATAGATTGGAAAAAATAATACTATGGAAGTTACTGGGGCCTATCAACTATTTTGTTACCCATATTATTTAAAATATCTACATTTGTGTTGGGCAGAAAAAAGAAATTCATACAGGTTTGGAACAACTTGAGAGTGAGTAAATGATAGAATTTTCATTTAAGTAATATATATCCCTACATATCCCTTTAAGTAATGAATTCGTTCTCTTGCTTCCCCCCTCAAAAAAAAAAAAAGAAAAAAAAAGAGAAAAGTTGAAATTGTTGAAAACACACTTACACATATATACATGTTTGCATATGTTGTTTACGGAAACTCTCCATGGGCGTAATGGTTTAAATTCTGTACAAACTGTATATTCTACCCCCTTACGCTAACTCTACCCCTAAACCTACCCATCACAGAAATACGTGTATAAAGATAAAATATAAAAATGTATATAAAACCTCTAAATACTATTTCTTCTAAATCAGGCTCCTAAATCGTTTTATATATATATATATATATATATATATATATATATATATCAGGCTCCTATATTCATGTTCAATTATTTCACTTTATTGGTAATGAAAAAGAGTTATTGATTGCCATTAAAGTGAAATTACTGAACCTAAACATAGGAGCCTGATAATAATGATCATTTTAGAAGAAATGGCATTTAGAGGTTTAAAGAAAATTTCAGGCTTTTGCATCTGAAGTCTTCATATATCTATATATTTATTTATTTATTTATTTTTTCATTGAACACTTAATATTAAAGCAATTAATGTCTAGTAAAGGTTGGTTTAAACCACTTAATTAATGACATTTTCCCATTTTTATCTAAAGTGAGAACCATTTACAGTTACATGTTTACAGAGTGCATATCCCGGGGAGTTGATTGCCTCCACTCCTGCATTGAGCAGGATATTCAGGATTCCTCCCTTCTTAGAAGGGTCTTTAACATAAGTGCACAAATGCACATTCTTACTCCAATAGCCTGCAATCATGCATTTCCCCTCACAGACAGATAAATCCTTTTTATCATGGAAAGAAAAAAGAAAAAGGAGTTATATCCACAGGGGATTTATATATTGACAATGTATTTGCTTTTTGCTCAAAATTTGGACTACCCTCTTCTCATGTTTTCAGATATTTACAGGTAGAGAATTACATTAAATGTAATATCCCTAATTTTGAAATGTACAAACCCCCTAAACATCTTTATTTTTGTATGCCCTTTAATTATTAATTATTTCGGTAACACTTTACAATAAGGTTTCATTTGTTAACATTAGTTAACATGGACTAATAATGAACAATACTACTACAGCATTTATTCTTCTTTATTAATGTTAATTTCAGCATTTACTAATACATTATTAAAATCAAAAGTTGTGTTTGTTAACATTAGGTAATGCACTGGGAACCAACATGAACAAACAATGAACATTATTAACTAAGATTAACAAAGATTAACAAATAGTGTAACAATATTGCTCATTAATGTTAGTAAATACATTAAGTAATGTTAACAAATGAGACCTTATTGTAAGCTTATTGTAATTTGTTTCTTTATTATCAGAATATCATGAAGATCAAATAAATCTTTTGGAGGTCCCAAAAAAAGGTCCTAAAAAAAGTCAGTAACTAGTTCCATCTTTAAAATCGCACTTGTAGAAAAAAATGCAATGTAAATAATATAATATATTAATATAATTATAATAATATAAATGCACAGCATTGATTAAATACAGTAAATCGAATTAATCAATTTTCTTATTAATTTGGTAAAATAGTGTACATGTTTCCATTTAGAGGTTTACTCATGTCATTATTCATATAGATATCTTTATTGCACCATATTCACAAAACAATTAATTGAACAAATGTTAACAAATCTCACACTAATACAGCTGTATAAAGCACTTCATTAGTTTAAATTCTGGTACTCTGTAAACTGCTTAACTGAATTCATTGTAAATAAATAAATACACTATAATTTCTTGTACTGTGCAAAGTAGCTACATCAAGAGTTTAACAAAGTCACTTTTTAAAAACAACTCGCAACACCCTACCAAACAGAACAATGTATAGCGCTAACAGCTGTTACAGGAATCTAGTACATTCACTTATGTTAAAAGCTATAAAAGCTCAGAAATCAATAATAGAGATTTTTAGCTTTGGCTGTTCTGTCAGTTACTAATATATAACAAAATGCATCACTGTCCAGTGACCAGCTTTTGAGTGAAAAGACTTTTAACAAGAAAGTAAACAAGATGTGGTGTGATATTAACATTGGCTTAGGGCAAAAATACCACCACAATCAATAAAACTGCCCCCAAAATTTGAGATATATAGGGCAAAAGATGTCCCCGTATGAGTTCTTGTTTTTAATATTTATAACAGGATAGGGTGCTGTTTTCTGGAATATCAGCACGATTGCAAATGTGATAGATAGCCTATTGATTTTATACAACAGTTCAATAAATAAATTAATATTAGATGACTTTAAGTTTTAGACTTAAAACATCTGTTTTATTTCGCTAACAAAAAATAGCTCCAAACAAATCCACATTGCCATTGCTCGTCTCCGAGCAACACAGTGATGTTTTGTTACTGGATCAATCCACGTTTTTGAACAAATTGATCTAAAGGTGATGATACACGTGGCGACTTTTTGAGCAAAGTTACCGGGCAATGTTGTTGAGCGATGTTGCTTGACCACTTTCCCATTGAGAATGGGCAACAAATTTTGATCTAAAGTATCCGGCAACATTGCTCTAAAGGTTGTTACCTTAAAATAAAATAAAATAAAATAAGGTAATAAAAATGATTACCTTAAAGAATGATTCAATGACCCACTCATAAAGAAAGTCACATGCTTTGTCCCTGAATGAATCAGCCATTTTGAACAATTTATTTAACTGAATGATTCACTGATGTCAAGACAATGATTTGCCGCAACCTACCGGCAGTTTTAGTTTCATTTAATTTTTTTTCCATAATAATTTCTTATATATATATATATATATATATATGTATGTATGTATATTTTATATCTAGTGCCTTTGGCTGATAAAATATCTGTGGTCCACCATGCTGCAAGACAGACCAAACTTGCCCAGATGTCAATTCAACACAATGTTATAAGATCGCTGAATAATAAGCATAAACTTGTAGCCAAGTTCTATATGCCAAAATCGGAATATAGCCCTAAGTGTAAAATATTTTCCTTTGATGTAGATTATTTGTATACATATTGTATTACTAACTCCTATTAAATCACTTATCTAATCCATGTTCTTTAGATTTAATTTCTTTGCTCTCAAGAACTTTTAATTACGCTGTCTAAGGTGCTCGCTGAGAGAGTGAAGATTGAATGTTGATTTTGTTTTTGGATAGTGGATAGTGTTAGATAGAATGCATTTATAAATAGACTATTAAGAATGAAATATGAGTTAACATTGTTAAATATAACAGAGATAATTAAAAAGTTATTGCAGTCACATTGCATACAATATTCTTGTATGTCTTTTTTGGGGCTCCAACTGTTTCTTTGAAACAGGCCGCTGAATTGCAAAAGCCGCCAACTGTGACCACGCAGTCCTATTCTTTCACGCACACAAACACACACACACACACCTTTATCAAGGCTTTTGGCTTTTCCTGATTGTGCAAGTGCCATTAGCTGATTCTCTGAAGACTGTAGTCATTCTCTGTGTCCATAGAGCTGCTGTGTCCAGAGGAAGGGTTTAAATCACGCTTCAACAGGCGATTGGCCAATGTTATCAAGACCTTCTTGTACTGCTGCCGCAGAAGCGAATAGGCGAAAGGATCTGAAGCTGCCTTGCTGTATGTTAAACACTTAGTGACAATACCCCAGTGTCGGTTGACATCCACAAAGGGAAGCAGCTCAGTCAACCTTGGAAACAAGACACAAATCCATTAACATAGTTGACAGCATCCAGACAAGAACCACACAAAAACACAACTCAGTATCAATTTAACATGACTGATTTTGTGTGCTAAACACATGCAAAAATTATTATGGTCTTTTATCAGTATTAATCCGCTAGATAATTAAAGTCCCCCTGTAGTCAACAATCGTATCCCTTAAAACGCCAAAATGACACATTTGAACATTTTTTTTCCTGTGAAAAAAAAAAAAAAAATGTCTTCATAGCTTGAATGTAAGTACACCCTTGCCTCATTTATTACGCGGATATATGAATATACTAATTAGCCCCGCCTCCACTCACTCGCACGAGCTCAAGAGATCCACCTCTGTGAACTTACTGAGGTAAACGCTGCACAATGGTATCGCCTTTTACAAAGCCAGACACATAACGGTAATTAATATGATTATATTTTTGCTTGACTATATTATCAAACAGCTAATAATGTGTTGCTAATGTTACACAAACCATGTCCCCGTTCGAAAGTCAGACAACTGCCTTTTAACAATCAGTATCCTTAGAAACGCTTTGAGCCATTCAGACGAGGAAGGCATGGAGTTCATCATAACATCGTTATCTACATCATACACCCGCTATATTGCAAAATCTACCCTATGTTTTATAAAAAAAATATGTTGTGATATATCCTCTAGAGACTCTCCTGCTTCAGATCGCTAATGGTTAATGATATGCTAAAGCCCGCAGGAACGTTGACGTGATTGGTTACTGGGTAGTTTGTGACTTCAGAAACACCAGCGACTTCAAAACTTTCTTTCACTGCAGTTTGAAATAGAAAATACTCATCAGTGGTGTTGACTTATGAATGTGCACATGGTTTGTCTTAAAGCATATTAAAAACACCACATAGGCATATAAACAACATTAAAAACTTGATTTTCACCACAGGGGGATCTTTCAAAGAATCTACTGATAAACAGCACAATATTTTAGCCCTTAAATGTAGCCTAACATGTTAATGTGTTGTTTGGATAATTACTCAAATTTTAAATAACAATTATTCATTCTCAAGTAAGAAATGAGTAGCTTACAAATGGACAATTTTGACTATTTTTAATTTTAAACTTTGAAAATATGAAATATGGCCCTTTATATACAAATATTACACTATATAAAACAATCAATAATAAAAATGCTTTTAAATGTTCTAATCATTTCGTTTTTACTCTGTCAAAAGCTGAAAACAAAACTAAAAAATCAGTTCTGCCACCCGTCTGATCCGTGGTTAACAACGATATGACTTAATGATATGTGACCAAGGGGAATAGAAGTAAGGATAGAAGGTATTACATACAGAGCAGATTAGGAGCACTGAGAAGTAAATATGGAAAAGAAAAAAATAGTTTTCAGATCAGGTGAGCTTTCTTACAAGATCCTGAGCGAAACACCCGCGAGACGAAAAGACTGTGTTCTGTCACCTCTGGCGCACAAGAGCTATTCTTAGAAACATTTTTTTTCCCCCTGTCTTGTTAACGTCATCTCACGACTCAATTAAATGACGCCATTTCGAGGCACTTTTGTACTTTTCAATAGCAAAACATTTCTACAACCAAACAATTAAATTCATAATGCACAATTAAACGTTACTGAACGCTTCAAACCGCTTCGGTGCGTCCCCTTTATCATCAGCCTCAGTATATCTTCAGATCTCTGCATCATACTGTATGATAGTCCCTCCCAGATTATTACATAGTGATAGTGTTTGTACCTAGTAGTTTGTAAAATGTTAAGCTTTTAAACCGACATACCTTGTAATAACATAAGGGGCGAAACAGATGATGAAAGAGCCAATGAAAATGCTGATCTTCTTAGTAGCGCGCTGTTTTCTCCTCTTTTGTTCTGAAAGACAGCGCTGCTTAACACTACAAAAGAGTTGTACATAATATTAATGACACACGATTCAGTGGGAAACCTTGCCAAACATCCCTATGATGAAGAATAAATGGTCATAAATACCTCGGATGAATATCTACCAGTAAGAAGAGGGTCTGCATGGTTATAATATCAATCCTCTTGCAGTGAAAGCGTGCAACTTTTAACACCTTTAAGTATGTAACGCACAAAATCAGGAGCGAGAGCATGAAGCTGGTGGCATGAAAGACAATGGTGAACACAGTAAACTTAATCCGTGCGCTCTCCTCGCTCAAATGCAACGTGCAGGATGCGTAAATGGGACTGTAGTCAAACCATGAGAAAAACACCGGGATGAGAGAGAAAGTGAAGGAGTGAAGCCACGAATAACACACCATAACCAACGCGTCCTGGTAGCGCATTTTGCTAGAGTAACTCAGCGGGAAAACCACAGCGATCCAGCGGTCTATACTGAGGGCTGCCATGCTCAGCATACTATTGGCTGTCAGAAAGGTTTCCAGAAAACTGAGCGTGCCACAGAGGCAGTCCCCAAAAGGCTGCTGGTGCTTTACGATCCCCATGAAAGTGGACGGCATATTCAGGACAGAAATCAGTATGTTGCAAAACGACAAGTTCATGGTGAACACCCCTGGCACCTGTCGGCGTATTTCGCTGCTGTGGATGAAACATAGCAACACCAGTAAGTTCGACAACAAAGAAACAATCGCAACCACAACGATGAACAAAGCAAATAGAATTTCCGCAAAGTCCATTTCTCACTTCAGAAGTCTCCTTGCCATGTATTTGCCCCAGTTTGTGATGAATGCTATCAGCTGCATGATTCTTCCTCTGTGACAAAATAATTACAGTAGCCTAATAAGTCACATTAGGCTCAACTCGCGCGCGCTGTCCAGAGTGCTGAACCGTAGGCACCTGCACATTTCCCTCTTCAAAAAAAAAAAGAATAAAAATAAATAAGGAAGAAGAGGAAGAAGAACAAAACATCTCGAATGTCCATAAATTGCACTTTTATGGCGGAATAAAAGCCATTCACTGTCCATCGTGATAGAGGCGTTCAGTCCTGTGCGTTTTAACGCATGTGTTGGTGAAGCTCAGGGACTCTCACGCTTGGCTCATGCGCACACTGGCCACGACGGTGGGAGGCCGTTTTGTTAAAAATACTGAAAGAAAAAAAAAACGTTAAATATTGGCTTATGCGCACAAAGGTCAGCGACGGTGGGAGGCTGTTTTGTACAAATCCTGGGGGAAAAACAAACTTTAAATCTTGTGGTTGCGTTTAACAAAAGACATGTCGTAACGTTTTCTGGAAACCCATGTAATGCTCCAATCAAAAGAGCGCACAGACGAACAGAAGTTGCACCATTTGCCTGAGGTATCCATGCAGGGCCGCGTTTCCTTAGATCCTAGCTGTTAAGAGCTTCTCTACATACAAACCTTTTTACGTGTGTTTCCCAAAAAAATCACTTAACATGCACACGTGTGTACGAGCTTTAAGTGCTACTCAAGAGTCGCTGTCCATTCATGAAGTGCTGAAATGTCAGTCTGTCTCTAGGGTGACCAGATGTCCCGTTTTTCCCGGGACAGTCCCGTATTTCAGCTCTATTTTTAGTGTCCCGACTTATTACGAAAAAGTCATGTTTTGTCCCGTATTTCATCTTTCCTAAAATTTCGTTACAACAGGACGAATAGTAGTAGTAGTGTTCTGTCACGCAAGAACACCCCAATCAATTCGTCGTTGCAACAAAATTACCATCCGATCACAATTCGTTAAAGATTAGTGAAGGCGGTTTAGGCGTAATCGCGCTGAATGACACAGACCAGAAGCTCCTCTCTCGCGCGCGCTCTCCCTCTTTCCTTGCGCGCGATCCCTGTTCTTTCAGACTGTGCGCGATGTTGGCCTGACTTCACCTTGACCTGAATGGTCAAATGCGCACATAGTTGTCAAAATGTCCATCGTGTGGAGTATCTCACGTAAATACAGTAGGTTATGGCTTAAGTGGACGTAAACAGGTGGGTAAAAACAGGATTTGTGTACGTATATTACATCCATTAATTCGGTCTTAAAGGGACAGTAGCCTAATTAAATATTTGTCTGTCAATAATGTTAATAAAACAATAAAATATGTTAAATAAATGTATACATGGTACATAAATATCTGAAAAACAAGTTTATTTAATTTGTATCTTTACCATATTGTTTGTAATTTGTTTGTAAATGTATTTTTTATATAACAACAATTTTATATATATATATATATATATATATATACACACACATCGTGAAATAAAAATATCATGGTCATTGCCCACCCCTTGCTCACCCTTCTCTTATTCCACCATGAGAAATCTGGTCACCCTCTTTTTTTGTGTGTAACGATATAAATATATGTAATTTACTTAATGGAAAAGGTTTAAAGTTATTTTTCTTTTTTAAATTTGATATATCTAATAAAAAGCAACCTAATTTCCGATATAAATATAATTTTATTATTATTTTGTGCAAAATGATCTATACACATTTACTGCTTTGTTAAAGGGTTAGTTCACCCAAAAATGAAAATTCTGTCATTAACTACTCACACTCATGTCATTCCAAACCCATAAGACCTTCTTATCTTAACACAAATTAAGATATTTTGATAAAATCCGAGAGCTCTCTGACCCCTCCATTGACAGCTATTTAATTACCACTTTCAAAGCCCAGCAAAGACATTGTGAAAAAAGTCCATGTGACTACAGTGGTTCAACCTTAATTTTATGAAGCGACAAGAATACATTTTGTGCGCAAAAAACAAACAAACATAATGACTTTATTCAACAGTTTCTTCTCTTCCATGTCAGTCTCCTACACTGTTCACGTAGTACACACGCTGCAACGCTTCCGGGTTCTGCAGCGGCTGAAGTCACTGTGAGTCACATTCTGGGCAACCTCAATCGCACAGCCAATGCACTCTCATGACAGGTTACACTCTGAAGAGAGTGGAGACTCCATCCCTAGGTGGTCTAGCTGATATAGAGTCATTTCAGGGAAGCACAGTAGACCTGTTCGCCTCCCAGGAATCCTCCCCACTGTCCACTGTGGTATTCCCTGACCAAAGCCCCCCTCGGCACGGACGCACTGGCCCACATTTGGACCCTTGGCCTGCGCAAGTATGCATTTCCCCCTGTAAGCCTGATTGCACAGACTCTATGCAAAGACAGGGTGGAAGAAGAAGAAGTCCTACTGGTTGCGCCTTGGTTCAGAGCTCAAGCTGATGGTGTTGGCTCTTCCCTGGTGTATTCCCCTGAGGAAGGACCAGGGCACAATCTGGCATCTGTGCCCAGATCTCTGGAACCTCCATGTCTTGTCCCTGGATGGGATGAGGAGAAATTCAGAGGCCTATCACCAGAGGTGATAGACAGGATCTCTCAGGCATGAGCCCCCTCTTTTAGACAGCTCTATGACTTGAAGTGAATATTCTTTACTACATGGTGTATTTCCCGAGGTGGAGACCCACGGCAATGTGCCATTGTGTCTGTGCTTTCCTTTCTTCAGTAGGGCCTGGGCAGGCACCTGCCGGCCTCCACCCTGAAAGTGTACGTGGCTGGAATAGTGGCTAACCATGACACGGTGGGTGGCAGGTCCTTGGGAAAGCAAGACCTCACCTCATCCCCTCTTGGGATCTTTCACTGGTCCTACATCCCCTACAGAAAGATCCGTTTGAGCTCTTACAATCAGTTGAGCTTAGTGCCATCTCTTTGAAGACAGACCTCCTGTTAGTGAATCATGCCTGGTATTTGGGCCGGCCTACTCTCACACTGTCCTGAGACCCCGGCCTGGATATGTGCCCAAAGTTCCCACAGCTCCCTTCAGGGACCAAGTGGTGAACTTGCAAGCAATCCCCCCTGATGAGGGGGACCCAGGTCCAGTGCGCTCTCTGCCCATATATCTGGACTGGACGCAGAGCTTCAAACAATCTGAACAGCTCTTTGTCTGCTTCAGAGGTCAGCAGAAAGAGAAGGCTGTCTCCAAACAAAGAATGGCCAAATGGATTGTGGATGCCATTCTCCAGGCTTATCAGATTCAGGGTGTACTGTGCCCATTAGGAGTGAGAGCTCACTCTACTAGGGGTGGAGTCGGCTCTGACGAACGGTGCTTAATTAGTGGACATATGTAGAGCTGTGGGCTGGGCTACACCCAACACCCTTGCAAGATTTTATAATCCCAGCATGGAAACAGTTTCATCTTGAGTCTTAGGTAATAACAGCTAAAAATCTGACAAACTGGTTGCATGTAGTGCTTGCATTAGCACCTTTCCTCTCCCTGAGGTAATAATGTGTGCTTTTTAAATGGTGAACCCTGGGCCAGTCTTCTCCATCATGTAGCACTCTTGCAGTAGATGAGTTCAGCAGAGGAACGCACTTGGCCCATTTCTCGTGGTATGCCCCTTTTTTCAGGTGAGCCCTTGTAATCTGGCTAGTGATCCATATGTAGTGGTCACCCTAATGGTGACCCCATATGATGTATTATTCCACTGTTCAGTTTCCCTTTCAGTAAACCCTGTGTCTTTCTCTGGACGAAGCTAGCTGCATCACCATTTGTTGTAAATAGGGACTCTTTCCTATGTAGTACCCCCCACTGGTGAGTCTATAGGATGTATTTTATCCATATTAACCTCCCCCTTCGGGTAGGATGAGGTCTACGTATTGTACCAATACCCTGGGTGTTGGACGGTTGTGAGTTAATGTTGGCATGGGGAGGCTTGCCTCCATTAGCACGGCCATCTCTCGTGACACAGTTCAAGTTGTGGTGTTTAGTATAGTGTCGGAATTTCAACACAACGTCGAAAGTGACCAACAGAAAGGGAACATTCTTAGTTACTAATGTAACTCTCGGTATTGTGAATAAAGCTTCTGAATAACTATGGAATCAAAAAGTATATGTAGATATATCCAAGTCACTTTCTTGAAGAGAAAGGCTACTATAAAAGCACTATAAAAAATAAACTTGAACATTTAAGTTTAACTCATTTAAAAAAAGTTGTTTTTTTCTATTATTTAAAAATCATGAACTATTAGCAGTTAGAGTAGATTCATTGCAAGTGAGCAGATTATTTGTTTGAACATGGACAGCTTCAGCTTCAGACATTGTGTGGATATTGTTAGACTATATATCATCAGATAAAACTCCCACACACTTTAACTCTCACATTACTAAACTGTGCACCACTGATGCATAATTTATATACAGGGCTATTCACTACATTGCTTTGTTTAATGTTATTTATTAATTTCATTTTCTCTTATTTTTTTTGTGTATTAATTTATGTGTTCATGTGCATGTAAAAATCATAGTGCTTATTTACTTGGCAAGCATCCTTCCTTCTTAATTGGTTAACGAAATGTGTTATCGCCCCATACTTAAATTGTATAAATAGTTTTGTGTTTTAATTAATATGAGATGGTTAAAACCTCATAGCTTACAGTAGGGCTATCTATAAAAGTTATCGCGCTCCATAATGCTCATATCATCCTATTTCGGGTAAAAATAGAAAAAAAATACTGCTCTCTAAAGATATTTAAAGTAAACATACGATAATCCACAAGTTTTTATCTGAAAGAGCACACTTTTGGAAGCCCTAAGGATGTAAATATGATAAAAGACAGAAAGGCATCAGAAGTTAACAGGTTAATGTAACATTTCTCACTTCACGACTAGCAAAATAATAGCAATTTATTTTCTGTACAGTGGCCAAATCTGAAAGATAACGGAGGCGGAGGTGGGTGAACAGGTTGGTGGCAAGTCCTGCAGACTGGGCTGATTAACAAGTGAGTTTTGCAGAATCAAAAAATGTCCACATTGGTGAACTAACTTTCTTGGAGTGCGGGTAGAAAGTGTCTCATCTGTCATTTCTGATGACATGCTTTTACGTGGCAGTAGCAGGTGCATGCTGTCTGCTTGTGTTTTTTGACTAATGGCAACCAGCGTTAAGGTCCAATAATGCCATCTACTGTACATTGAGATGTCAAACAGATTCTGGTGCTGGATAATTTACATGGCTTATTATCATACGTGTAATATTCATTTGAAATACAATGGTTACCGCCAATAATGCATATTGCGTCACACCAAATTAACACAATAACGATATTTTATTTTTTAATGATCACAGTTATCGTCAATACCGGTATATCGCGACACCCCTAATGGATATAATAAAAATTAAATATTAAGAAAATCATTTGAAATGTCAAGACTCAAAACCTTAGAAATGGCCATTTTACACAGTGGCTATACAATGCCATAACACACACACTATACTTCTGAAGAATTACGTAGTAGGAGTTTATGAGTTAAGTATTCAACTGAGAAAGTTTCTCCAGTAACTATGTAAGGTTGCAGTGTGATGTAAGTATGAGTAAAACATTGCAGCTGTGAAATAATCTTTCTCTCTGAAATGACAAACAGCCATGGGTAACACACCAACAGATCCTGCAGTGAATGTGTGTATGACATGATGTATTAGATTCACCTTACATCTCAACATTTATAAATGCGTGCCACTCATAATATGATGATAGTCCATAATTAAAAGTAGGGTAGGCAATTTTGGAGAGGCTAGAAATAGGAAGCTAGCTTCGAGGTCCCATCCTCTTTTCAGAGCGCTCTCCAAAGCCACTCCTCCTCCAAAACACATGAATGCAAACAGCGTCACGAGAGACGGTGGAAATACTCTGGGTTCGGGCCAAATCCGAGCTCGGAGCCCTCCCCCCGAACAGCGTGCCAAAAACACATAACCTTTACTCTATCTAATAACATTACAATAATAATGAATGTAAACAACTTAAAGAGCACTGACTTGTACTACCTGACTGCTGCAAATTCATTTTGGCTTTGATAGTTTTGCCACAGAAACACATAAATCCAAAACTGAGGACATAAACCACTCTGTGTAGAACTTCACGGGGCGCCATCTCATAATTAGGGAGGTTATGGCATGAATGCAGCATAAGCTTGTTACTTTGGTTCAGGAGGAATTGTAAAAGGTGGCTGCTGTTTGTTTGCGCTGCTCAGTGACTGTCTGTCTACGACTTTGTGTAGCCTCATGAAATGCGCTGATGACGTTTAATGTCTGTGTGAGCTGGGTGCACAGAGGTATGCAAATACATACGTTGACAGGCAGGTAGGACATCCTATTGCATTGCATTTCATGGTCCTGAGACTTCCACAGAATATGAAATTATATATATATATACACACACACACACACACTTTTTTTATATTTAGACCACTTCTATTATTGATTACTATCAGGATGTGAAGAGAGTTTTAATCAGGATAATAAAAAGTGTTTATGAAACACTGCCTACCCTAGGGATTTCAGACTAATCTTTAGGTAGAAATGATAGAATCTGTATTACAAGAAGTGTTCAAAACCCTACAAAGTCACTTTTGTTTCCATTCGTGCATTAGGACACAATGCAGGTTGTGTTATTGAAAACCGATACAGTAAAGGTACTAAACGGAGAGCTGTTTGGCAACAGACACAGTGTGAAATAAATGTTATGAGGCTTTCCCAGCTGACACAGGTACGCTCAGAGTTACTGTGAGTCATGTTGTCATGGAAACATTGAGTCTTGTGAGGTATTGTCTGTTGTTGATATGGCAGGGGATTAAAATAACTTAGTATTGCAAAGTGGACACTGAAATGTTGACTTGGATGTGATGCAATAAGGTAAGCATCGGGGGTGGTGAAGATGCCTTATCTTCAACTAACGCAGTCACACATCCCACATTGCTTAAAGTAAACAGCGCTTTCCTATCCCAGACAGTCCCACACAACTACTGAGGATGAGACAGTTATGCAATAGAGTTCAAATGTGTATGGAAAATATCTGTAGTCATTAAAGCGATATATTGTTGGGGGAAAAAATACAAAAAACAGAATATGGGGCAAATTGATAAAAGAGCATTCTCTCTCACACACACACTTGTCGAAAGTTGGTCTAAAGCCCGGGATACACTGCACGCTGCACAGCAGCCATTGAAGAAGGGAAAAGAGCTTGAGGTAAGCAGTTTTAAGTTTTAGCGCCATGTCGCATTGATTTCATATCGCATTTTTATTGGCTGGTCAGTAGATGTAGGTCGTAGCAGCAAACACACTGTGAGTTGATCATGCTGAATTTCTGACACTGTCAGAAAATGATCGTAGGCTATCTTTGGTCGCAAGACCGGGAAAACGGCTGTCTTTTTACCACTCTCACTGTACGACATAGGACCATCGATTAAGAGCCACGATTGTTTCATGATGGAAATCTTTCATCTGGGACAGCCAAAAATCATGCAGTGTATCCTGGGCTTAAAACAGGGCTGGGCAACAAGATTGGAGCTAAACTCTGCAGGAAACTGATCTTGAGCGCAAACTCATCTGTTTGTCCTGAAGCCCTTGATTAGCTTGTTCAGGTGTGTTTGATTAGGATTGATTCACTAAGCAAACACAGGTTCCTAACTAATGACAAAGACTTAACAGATCAGCCATCAAGCATTAGACAGTATTCTAGGTTATTACGTGCGGAGGACTTATAATAGGTCTAATAATTAAAAACTCTTTTTTTTTTTTTTTTTTTTTTTAGAATTAAGTTGTAGGAAATTACTATCACCCAATTTTTTTATATCAGCTATGCATTCCCTTAATTTTGTGAATTGGTATAGGGTCTAACATACATGTTGTTGATTTTGATGATTAAACGAGTTAAGACAATCCTTCCTCTCTTATAGCAAAGAATGAATGAAATTTTTCTTCAGGCACACTACAATGCACTGTCTGACGCAATACTACAGTAGACGGTTGCATATTTTCTCTCTAATATTATCAATTTTGAAAGGAAAGAAGTTCATAAAGTCATTACTACTGTGCTGTTTGGAAACGTCTGAAGTTGAGGTTTATTTGTCGTTAATTTAGCCACTGTATCAAATAAATACCTAGGGTTGTGTTTTTCTTTTAAGATTGCCGAAAAATAAGTAGATCTAGCAGTTTTTAAGGCCTTTCTATATGAAATAATGTTTTCTTTCCACAAAATGCAAAACACCTCAAGTTTTGTTTCCTTCCAGCTGTGCTCCATTTTTCGGGCTGCTCTCTTGAGGGCCCAAGTGTGCTCATTGTACCACGCCGTTTATGTACCACTTCTTTAAGTGCAGAGGAGCAACTGTGTCTAAAGTGCTGGAAAAGAAAGAGTCAATAATTTCTGTTGCAAAATTTACTTTTTGCAACATTGAGGAGATGAAACTGATCAGGAAGATTAATCATAAAGCAATCTTTAGTAGTAGAAGTGATAGTTCTATACATACTTGTAACAAGGAGTCGGTTTTGCATGCAACATGCAAACATGCATGACAAAATTAGATGTAATGTATATGATTACGACAATGAGTGACAAATCACCTATAAATAAGGTTGAACACTGCTATAATACAAATAACCTCAAAAGTGCAAAAGAGTGTTTTTACATTTACATCATACTGTAACAATAGAATATTGGACCATAGATAGCTTGGTAGCACCGAAAAAGCCTGGTATCACCAGAGTCTGCCAGTCTCTGGATTTCCAAAGCCTTTTCTGTCTACCAAGAATTCTTTAACTCCTCCACCCATCTCTGGATATCTGCCTTGGCTCTGAAGTAAGCCACCCTTTTGGCCTTGCCAGTTACATCATTTTGCCAGGCACAAAAGGCTTTCCTTTTCTTGGAGAGGAGTTCTTCTATCTCTGTGTCATTCTCATCAATCCAGTCCTGGTGTTTTCTGGACTTGTACCCAAGAATGGATTTGCGGATAGCAAGGATGGTAGACTTGAGCAAACTCCAGTGCCCTTTGATGTGATCAGCATATTCTTGTTGGAGGCTTTCCCCAAAAGACCCAAAGTCACTGCTGGATGGCAGTTTCATCCAGGCTGTCAAGGCTCAGTCTTGGTCGAACTGCTTCCTGTTTGCCACCAGACGAATGGCTATGAGACTAAGCCCAACAGGATCAAAATCTACAGTAATCCAGATACAGCATTTTCTCTACGTTTTGGCCTTCCTTCCACACAGACACGTTTTTGTCCTGCAAAAAACGAAATTTTGGACAAAGAAAATTTTGAAACAATAACGGTGTACAGTGCTTCTTAAATCTGTCTTAGAGGAGCCCTAGCGCTGCACATTTTGTATGTCTTCATCTAACACACCTGGTTCAACTCATCAGCTCATTAGTAGAGACTGTAAGACCTGAATTAGGTGTGCCAGATAAGGGAGACATACAAAATGTGTAGCGCTAGGGTTCTCCAGGACAGGTTTGAGAAGCACTGTTCTAATAATTAATCCTAATTTTTTATTTAAAATATTGGTCAGAAGAGACAGCGTGGGAAAATAGGAAATAAAAGAAAGAACGTTTTCAATTCAAGTAATTTATCATATAGCAAAATATATTAATATTTCCACACATAAAAGTCATTGACAAAATGTTCACGTAACAGGAGGGTTGACATAACAGGAAGTTAAGAGAGAAAAAAAAAAAAAATCAACTTGTTGAATGGATTTTCCATGGCAAAGGTGCTTCAGAAAGAGTTTGCTACGCTGTTTATTGGCGGTCAAAGCTTAAAATACAAACAACTTGAGTAGTTATGACTATACTATCTAAACCGTATAAGAGCTTATATCTGATGTTATGCACCTTTGGTGTAGTCAGACTGTTTAGAAGCAAACGTTTTGCATTCAAATCAACTCCCCTACAGGCTGAATGGTTTTGCCCACTGCAGGGAGCCACTGGCCATGGCACAGTCAACCTTTGCTTAAGTCATTGGGGAGCTGCTTTCATCCATAGACCAAAGGAACCGGAGTGAGAACAGAACTGGTTTGCATCAATAAAGGCTTTACAGCTCATTGCTGGACAAAATATATATAATGAACCCTGTTTGACCATAGAAAAAGAAATTGGAAACAAATCCACATGAATCGAGAGGTTTAGTCCAAACACGCAGGACGTTTGAGCTTCTGGAAGATGTTTGTTCTTGTGCGTCATTCAGATTAAGTTGAGCTTCAGCTTATGTTCGCTGATCAATGTTTACATGTGAATATAAGCCTAAATTAAATCTGTTCATCATAAGAAGCGATCAAGTCTCTTCAGAAAATTTGATCTCTTTATGATCTTACAAAAGCTAGAGCCCCGTAGCTAAACACTACATCAACACTGTAACATTAGCTAGCAAAGCCAAACAACTTTGCCCTTTGTTTACATCATAGCAACAACATAAAATGTATAATTAGAACTGTTAATAGAAAGCACAACAAAAATAATAATCAATAGCAAATAATGCAAGACACATGTTTCAAATCACCCTTTACATAAGTTATCAGTGCTGTAAGTGAAGTTTCCAGAAACCTTTGCACACAAATCAAACACTTATTAATCTTTAAGCACAAGGTGCAGAGTCGATTCATCTGTTCCTGCCAAAAGCTATTTTGAGAGCGTGCTGCCCACTCAGAGTGGGGTTAAAAAAAAAAAAAAAAAAAAAAAAAAAAAAAAAAAAATTCACATCACAACAGATTTTGCTATTGGGTTGGGAAACTTTAAATATAGTGTAGCAAAAAAAAAAAAAAAAAGGTTAAAATGGGGATTAAAATGTAAAAGACTTTC
This sequence comes from Elopichthys bambusa, assembly GCA_037101425.1. Lineage (NCBI taxonomy): Eukaryota > Metazoa > Chordata > Actinopteri > Cypriniformes > Xenocyprididae > Elopichthys > Elopichthys bambusa. The sequence continues at coordinate 12,082,806 of CM074432.1, read as the reverse complement.
CTGAAAGAGCACTTTGGCTAATTATTTGGAGGAGCATTTTCTAGATTAATCATTAGTTAGCCTTCTCTCCTTCCCAAGGGTATGTTTAAATCTCATGACTAACGAACCATGAGCCATGGTTTGTGAGCCATGGCATGGTACCATGTTTTTTAACTGAAACTTGATGTATGTTATTAAAATATTTTGTGTTTTAGGTTGCCTCAACATGACATTTTTTAAAAGTGCTGGATAACACTTTATTATATAGTCTGCTGTAGACATTCTACTAACTGTAAGTAACAAGATACTTCGCAACTACTGTACATGTCAACTACCAGTCTTTAGAGTATTAGTAGACGGTCTGCTTAAAGGGTTAGTTCACCAAAAAATGAACATGGTGTCATTATTAAGTCACCCCCTAATATTGTTCCAAACCCAAAATAGTTTTTGTTCATCTTTGAAACACAAATGAAGATATTTTAAATGAAATCTGAGAGATTTCTGTCTCTCCATTGATAGCTGCGCAACTACCACTTTGACGCTTCAAAAAGTTCATAAAGAGATCATAAAACTAATCAATATGAATCGGGCTGTTTAGTACAAATTTGACCGCTTTATATGATGAACAGATTGAATTTAGACTTTTATACACATGTAAATAGTGATCAGTGAGCTCAAACAGAAGTTCAACCGTACATGCTTTGACGCATGAAAACAAACAACATTGATTCTTATGGAAGCTCAAACGTGCTGCAAAACACACAAGAATGAAACTCATTGGTTCTCGCACATCAAGCAAACATGCTTGAGCTTCCATTTACCATAATTAATGTGTGCATTGATGAATGTTTATATGTGAATAAAAGCTTAAATTAAACAAGTTCATCATATAAAGCGATCAAGTCTCTTCAGAAAATTTGGACTAAACCGCTCAATCCACATGGATTCTTTTTACGATCTCTTTATGAACTTTTTGAAGTGTCAAAGAGGTAGTTGCGTAGACCGTTAATGGAGGGACAGAAGTCTCTCCGATTTCATTAAAAATATCTTCATTTGTGTTGCAAAGATGAACTAAAGTCTTATGGGTTTGGAACAAAATGAGGGTGAGTAAATGATGACAGAATTTTGTCTGACCCTTTAATATCTGTTAACACTATTTTGATGGTCCCCCGACAGACATTTTACTGACTTATGTCAACTTATTCTACTAACCCTAACAGTCTACTAATACTCTAATAGGAGTTAGTTGACATGTAGTGTCAAATTATATGAGTTAGTACAGCACTAGGTTACACTTCATTTCAATAGTCACTTTAGACATTCTACTAACTATAAGCAACTTTGCAACTACCTGTCAACTAACATTGGTGTATAAAAATTCCAGACACTGTTAAATGCTAGCTTTGTGTTTTGCAGAAGACTTGGAAAGTGGACAAAATGACTAAGGAAGCTACTGGAATACTGTGGTAGACGTTGCTTTTGTACAACTGCCTAACCAGCTTTCAGCTCTCCCCTTAGTCATGGCTTTCCATTACCTCTACTCTATTTAAAAACACCATCAAGGGAATATGCGAGTATTCGTAAAGTACTCCAATGGAAAGAGTTAATAAGCCATTCTCAGTGTTTTATAGACATCAGAACACAGCCATATTCCTAGTAGTTCAGGCACAGACTGAAACAAAACACACAGAATCATTATCAGAGCAAGGCCACTGAGATGCCATCTGAATATTTTCACTGCTTCTGATTGTCCAGTGTCATCCATATTTGCCACAAGATTAATGGGAATGTCTGTAATGTCTATTTCAGCAAAACTCGAGACTCAACATATCCCATAAAATTATGATTCATCATTTTATCTTGCTAACCTCAGAAAATTGTATTATGCTGGAGTGGGTGTTTTTTCATGCAACCTGCTTTAAAAAAAAAAAAAAAATAGAAGAAAGAATAAGAACCCCACAGTCTTTACTGTGGGGTAAAGACAAATCCCCCTGGTCATCTTTTGTGTCCATATTAGCTTAGCATATCAAATATTTCCCATTTGATGGCATCTTCACATAGGAAAGGGTAATTTGAAGGGCAATCACTGAAAATAAGTAATTAATGTGAGGCAGGATTTTCCTTTTGACACTTGCTATCCTTCCTGATGAATACTCCTTTAAATACAAAGAACTACATGTTACAAAACAACTACAATCTCACCTGAAACTACATTCTGTGACACAATGACAGTAGCATTTGTAAAATTATAGTAGGTTTGCTCATCCGCCATTGACAATTGCTGCAAGTTATATAGATATATCAGTTGTTTAGTAGTTCTAATGCTTTGGCTTTAGTCATTTTGTCAAATTAATGTAATGCCCAGTTTGGATTAAAAAAAAAAAAAAAAGAGCATTCCCTTGTTCACACCAAAAAAACCCCCCCAAAAAACAGAGTGATGCAATATGGTGGGAAAGAATAAAGAGAAGGGGAAAAAAATGAGAAAGTGGAGCTTCACTATGAACCTAACCTTCTCTTTCAGTTTCATGGTCTGAATGTGACGGATGAACAGCAAACTAGGGGAAGGTCATGTGATTTTCATGAATGACTGTTTACTTGTCTGTGTGAAAATGTCCATCTATTATGAGATGAAATGGTGAAATTGGACTCAACTTATCCACTCAAACATCACTCATCACATTCAACTTGATGGGACTTTCACTGGCCATTTTGTGAAACCCAGTGTCATTACACAGGATCTGGAACAATCCTCATACAAATGGAACAAAAAGAAAGTAACTTAATATTAATAATTAGTAATAATTTAAGGGGCAGTCGTGGCCTTATATGGTTAGAGAGTCAGACTGGTAACCCAAAGGTTGTGGGTTTGATTCTTAATACTGGCAGGAAATGACTGAGGTTGAGCAAGGTGAGCAAGGCCCTTGAGCAAGGCACCCAACCCCCAATCATTTCCTGGGCACCACAGCAAAATGGCTGCCCACTGTCACCCGTTTCATACAAATCAATACAGCCATCCATCTTCATTAGCTTTCATAGCATCTCACTTGAGCATTATCAAACCAGAGCCAAGCTGCTTTATATTAAATAAGCACTTTGAAATCAAAGGTTGCCTATTTTATTCTACTCAGTTTGTTTTACCTCAAACACATTTGACCACAATTTAATTTCCACAATTACTATAAACCAGCAGTTGTATCCATAGCCCTAATGTTAGAAGACACATGAAAGAGAAATGAAAACTCCATCATCATTTATTCACACTGAAAGTCATATAGGTTTGAAACAACATGCGAATGAGTAAATAACAAAAATTGAATTCTTAGGTAAACGATCCCTTTAACACATTTAACTGAATCAGTATCATTGGTCACCTCTGGCTTGCTTAATTGTGGACACTTAATATCAAACATTATTATCGATTTGACTGACTGACTATTGGATGAGAACTGAACTGAGCTGGATGACGACACCACTGTTTTTCTGCAGAACTGCTATATAGATGAAAAAAAAAAAAAAACTAGTTTAATAATTTATGATGTTTACAACAGAACTGAATCAACACTGAACTGACTTCAACTGAACAATGACACTTTTCTTTTAGAGCTGCTATACAGCTGAAATGGACTGTTTGCATCATTGAATCATTTTCCTGTTATCACTGTAAAGCTGCTTTAAAGCAATCTGTATTTTATAAAGCTCTATATAAATAAAGGTGAACTGACTTGACTCTTGTCATGATCTACAACCATATGCACAAAGCATGTTAATTAACAAAATGCACAGTACAGCAAAAGGAGGGCAGTCTTCAAGATTTGACATAAATGGAATAATAGAAATCGTGGTAAAATGCAGTAAAACAAACTAATTATTTGTGTGGATAGTTCTGTAATATGGATATAAACAATCCACCTTTCTCAATGTTTAATTACACAATTAAAGAACTCTTTCCTTTTTTTGACAACTTATCAGACTGAAAATATACTTACTGAAAGGGCCTTATTTTGAAATGTACACCATCTTTTATAAGATTAAGGTCGATAAGATTTTTTTGTTAGTTTTTTTTGTTTCGTTTTGTTTTTTTGAAGGTTTCTGTAAATCTTATGTTCACCAAGGCTGCATTTGTTTTTTTTCGAGTGTGCAGAAAAACATGCTGTCCTTCGGCGGCTAGACAGTGAAGGACTATGGCCATTTTCCTTTTTTGTTGAAACAGCATCGAAAACCATTTTTAACAGGTATGTTTCAAAGAACATTTTCCTTTGCTCCTCGAACTCTATGCTCACCAGGATGGGCAAAAAATGGCTCACAGGATCACTCAAATCACTGAACAGAGTGAAAAAAAAACCCCATTCTAGCATCAATGTCACCCCCAATTCAAATCCCTTAAAGGAACAGTCATTTATTTTATTTACTTAATGTAATGAACAAATTACCTTAACTAAAACATTAGATTATAAGTCTAATTAGGTATGTAACAATCGGGGGCCTTGAATCACGTTCAGTCTCTTGTAAACGACTACATCACTGTTAGATGATGCTCACTCACATCACTACGGAGTATGTGCACAAGCGTGTGAGCATGAGCAATAAGTAGCTGGCTGCAGTTCACTTACTGGCCACCGGTGTCACTAATAACAAGAGTTTATGAATTCTATGCATAGCATAACTCGTATACACGTTCTCTGAACAATACATCTTAATATGCAAAATCCTCAATATTTAAGGATAATCTGATAAGGAAATACATACATTTTCTCACTGTTTATTACATCAGAGTAATATTTAAATCACACACTACTCTTTATACATCATAAAATATGCACTCTCAAAATCAAAGGGAAGAAAGACATAAAAGCCTTTGATTTACCATCACTGATGCTTTTAAACCTTTTCGTCAAAACTATTCCACTGCTCACATCATCAGTTTCACAGAAATAAAGAAAATGGTTTCCCCATCCAGCAACATTTCAATGCCACGGATATGAATTTTACTTAATCTTTGCTTCTCCATAGACCTTCTTGTCTTTCTGAACACACTAGTCTACAATTTGGTCTACAATGAGCTATTTATTATGTATTCTGAAAACAAGTATGACCAGTAAAAACTGATTGGCCACTATTTCCAAGATATTCAAGTTTTTACGTATATGTATAGATGTGTAGATAGTACCCGTCACTTTATAAAAATAATAATAATAATAATAATAATAATAATACACCAAAAGGGTTATATAAATAAAATGTTTTATGAAACAAAAGGCAAAAAACTATTATGTACATAGTTTAGTCATATGCACTGTCTATTCAGTGTTTGGTTTGTCTCTTGTATTCATTAAATGGAGCAAATGTGCAATCATTGATGGGCTCCATTTGAAGTTATCGGCACGGTTCACACAAGTATGAGGCATCTTCGCTCACTTTGGCTAAACAGAAATGTGTCCCTTTGCAAAATCAAACACTGACAAATAAGAGAGCATGACACTATGCAAAACTCAGTTCAGCTTTAACCCCAATTAAACACACCTGATGCAGCTCATCAAGTCCATCAGGCTTATTTGAAAACTACAGGTATGTGTATTGGAGCACAGTTAGAACTAAACTCTGCAGGGAGTTTTGCACCCCTGCTGTTTTATTTCTTGAGCTGATATCCACCTTATTTTTCAGGTAAGAGCGGGAATGGCCATTTGTAAGCCTAATGTGTCTGGCTTCTGGTGTCATTCGCTTCCAGTTATTTTTAGCTGTACAAAACAGCTCGTTATGCTGCTTGATATTGCAAACTGCTATTTCTTACCATATTATTTTAATGTATTGTCAAAATTATAAATGCTGGTTTGTAGCACAAACAGTTTTAGAGTTTACTGCACTTTGATATTCTTCTGGTTATTTCCCTATAGCCCTAATAAATCGGAAGTCTCGCACATTCACAGAAACACCTTACTTCCACGCTGAGTGATGCAAGTTTTTAAAATTGAAAATGTGGGTTGGAGATTAATATTTTCTAAATTGTGTTCTTTTGAGCAATTAATGACAGAATTTTTATTTTTGTCTGAACCCTTTAAAAGTCCATAGATATCATGTCAGTTTGTACTGCCATTAACACTTTCTCCGACGAGCGGATGCAATGAGACCCGTTTTCCTGTTTGAACAGGTGACGCTCAACATGATGCCTTTTGAGTTTAATAAATAGATGTCTGATTAATCTAATGTTTGTTCTGTTTGAATCAAATCAAACATATCAATGTGCATCTATGATGTACACCTAGTAGAGACCCTGACCTCGATTTACCCACACTGGTCTGAGAGAAACATCCTGTCCGCTGACATTTGAGAAGAGGGGCAGTGACCCACAGAGGTTCCAACCACCCACATGGCCCTCCAAATTATTCATGCTCCTAACATTTACACAGCACATAGCCTCTCTCAACAAAAGCCTTTTTATGCTCCAGTGGGGGGATTTCCTGCGATGGAAGTCGATAGATCTCATTACATATGTTTTGGATTTATTGGACAAAGTATGGACAGGATTGGCAATGTTCATTCAACATGTTTCTTATACAACAGAAATAAATTGTTACTTTAAAAAAAAAAAAAATTTTTTTTTTTTAAATGTTTAAGAAAAAGGATGCACCTTGGAAAGGTAAAAATATCTGAGTTTTTTCTTTTTCTTTTTTTAAATGTCAGGTCAAATGCTATTAATAAAGCCAAAACAAGCTTCCATTCAGGTCCAAATCATCTTTGGGGTTTTGTGGAGGGTCTCAAGTCAGTCTCACCATGAGCAAAAGCACAGCCCTCACTGGGCAGAGGGCATCCATGGGGATGGTGGGTGTGGAACCAGCAGAGTCGGGTTTTCAAGGCACCTGAGGGAGGGGGTTTGTGCTTGGAGGTTACTCTAGAGCTCTGAGCTGGTGTATGCGTCCTCCAGTCCCGAATAAAGACCCTTCCACCCTTCACTATGTAAAAAGAGACAGGAAAAAGAGACTTTTCAGGTGAAAGAAATAGATAAATGAAGAAGAAAGCCAAAATATTAAATGTCATGAATGAATATTCATTGTAATTCAGTAATTCACTGTTTGCTACAGGGGGGTGAAAATGACAATTTTTACCTGAGATTTGGAGCCAAATTACAGGGAGTAAAAATTACATTAGAAAGATGGCAGCATCATTATTTTATTTTTTTACACAGAGATTGGTAGGTCTATTATTTAAATCTGTTCACGCTAGCAAATTGTTGCATCATATGTCAAAAATGGGAAAAAACACCTTGTGTTTTTTGCCCCAAGTTTGCATGCCTGTAATTCAAGAAGTATTAAAGATATATTAATATCCTTTTAAATTCTGGTTCTTATCAAACTTTTCTTCTGGTATCTTCATTTTAAGGCCCTATATGGTTCAGTCCCAGAGATATGGAGATTTTAATGCAGCTCCATGAGTAAATTGGTCAGTTGTTTTGTCTTTAAAAGAGGAATATCTGAACAACAAATAATGTTAAAACCAGAAAGGTATCTTTTTTTTTTTTTTTTTTTTTTTTACAATCAACACAATTGCATAGAACAGAAAAGCCTTATAAATATTTGTTTTTATTTGTAAATAAATATTTATTTCATGTTTGAGAGCCATATTCTTTTTCCAAAGTTTGCAAGCCGGTAACTCAAAGTATTAAAAGATATCTTAATATACTTCTAGATTCTAGTTCTTAATAAACTTTTATTTTGGAATCTTCATTTTTAAGGCCCTATTTGGTTCGATCACATAGATATGTTGATGCCAATGTTACTCCATGTTCAAATTGTTGCTTTATAATCTTAAAAACCGCTAGATCTGCTTACTTTTCGACTCTCTTAGAAGAGAACAAACACAACCATAGGTATTTATTTGATACTGTGGCCAAATTAACGAGAAATAAAGCTTCAACTTCAGATTTCCAACAGCACAGCAGGAATGACTTCATGAGTTTCTTTACTTGCACGATTTATACTATTAGAGAGAAAATTATAACCATGCAACCATCTACTACAATACTGCATCAGACGTCGAGCTATAGACCCCCTGAGGAATAATTCAATTCATTCTTTGCTATAGGACAGGAAGAATTGTCTACACTTGTTAAATCCTCAAAATCAACAACATGTATATTAGACCCTATACCGACTAAGCTATTGAAAGAGATGCTTCCAGAAGTCATAGATTCTCTACTTAATATTATTAATTCATCAATGTTATTAGGATATGTACTAAAACATTTAAGCTGGCTGTTATTAAACCGCTTATTAAAAAATGCAACTTGATCCTAGAGAACTGGTCTAGGGGTGTGCCAGAATACTAAATCAGTATTCAGAAAGTCACAGGGGGGAAAAAAAAAAAAAAAAAAAACCCAGTCTACGGAGCCCCGAAAGGGACATGCTTAGCAGGAGCCTGTTACTTTGTAGTACAACAGATTTCACTTACCATGTAAAGAGAGTAAGGAGAGATGGCTAATAGGACAATGGTTAATGGTTTGCAGTTCATGAGCGTCACTGACAAATATCTAATCTTGTGAAATGTGTAATAAGTACAGACGCTCCCTAGTATACACACAGCACGTGTGATTGCGAATCTCGAAAGTAAAAGCGTGAACGCATTCAAAAGCGATTTCAATACTCCACATATTAACAGCAGCTTTCTGATGCTGGCAAATTATTTACATTATAATTACCCAACTATAGAATTGCGAGAGAAAGCATATATATAGAAAGACATTTTTTCCTCCCTTCTCATGTGTATTCCCTTTATATGGTATTCGGCTTCGGGCACATCCCTAGACCAAACTCAAATCTTCCTTTTCTGTCAAAAATACCAGAAAAGGCAGTATGCTCACAACTATGTTTTTAGAAAGAAATGGTATCTGCGAGGATTTCTATCCACTTCCATGATAATATAGACCACAACATTCTTTTGAATAGACTTGAAAATTACGTTGGCATTAGTGGAATTGCAATGACTATCAATTTGTAGCAGTAAATGAAGAGGTGAGTGACTGAGTGACACTATTGGATGAGAACTGAAGTGAGCTGGTTGACATCACTTTTTATGCAGAACTGCTTTATAGATTAAATTAACTAATTTAATATTTGATGATCATTACAATGAAACTGAATCAACACTGAACTGACTTCAGCTGAACAATGGCACTATTTTCTTTTAAAACTACTGTACAGTTATATATAAAGTGTTATATAAATAAAGGTGACTTGAAAAGGGCTAAATACCTCTGAACACTTGGTGATTGTTTTTCAGTAGAGTCTGGAGACCACCACACTCTTTCTTTAGTGCTTGGAGAGTAGACTGGTCCAGGAGGTTGACTACTTCACTAATCAACAAACTGCCTTAGAAAAAAAAAAAAAAGCAAAGAGACGGAGTAAGGGGAATTATAAAAGAGGCTAAACAAGAACAAGGAAGGAGGAAGAATGGTGATATATACAGAAATTATGACATATACAGAAACTTTTTATTCCTACCAAAATCTACCAAGCAACCAATCTGCTGATCATATTTATTATTCATCTTTTCATTCCATTTTTTTTTTTTTATTACTCTGAATCCTTGGCTCAAGACGATTCGATTGCACCCTATGACATCATTTTCCGCCATGAAAATTTTCCTGACCTTTTGAATTTTCTGAAAAACCTACTTTTTCAAACTCCTATTTTTGCTTATAACTTCTGAACAGTTTGACTAAAAGTCACGAGACTGGTATAAATATGGAAATATGGAATAATATGGAATGTTTCTTGATACTCAAATGGATTTAAAGATCTTTAAGAGTAAGGATAAACTTGTATGAGGTACTTTTTTTTAAGAACTGATGATGGATATTTTCAGGTCCAAAATTAGTATCTTGCGATCGGTTTATAGCTTGCATAAGCTCTTCCATGTTGTATCGTTCCCTATTATCAGATGAGAAATTTATACTAGGGATTTACGATATATCATCCGATACAGATATGGTGGCCGATATATGTTAATTGTTTATTTTATCATTAATCGGCCTGATTTTCTTATAAAATATATTAAAGCCGACAAATAATGGATTACTCCCTTCAGGTGAGACACTTCAGATGCATGCTGTTCTCCATGATGGTTTTAAATGGATTGAAATATGATTAAAATCACTTTGAAAAGAAAAATACAGTTAAGTGCAACAATGTGCAGCTCAAATCTGTCACATAGGCTACATAAAATTATAATGAGAACACTACTGTAAAAGAATGTTGTGTATTCTTTGTGCACTCGTGTTTAGCGTGTTGTTACAGGATAAGGGCATCCACAACAGAGTTACACCATGACTAGCACAGTCAAGCACACTTGTGCATTCGCAGCCTTTTGTGCAATTGTAAGTTGTAATATTGTGTTTATTTTGAGTATATATAGCTGATTTACCTCATATAGGATGCATCTGGATAAGTTAATTAACACGTTAGTAAAGCGCTGCAGTTTACCGGTGACCATCTTTAGCTTCTGCTCAAACAGCAATGCACAACAATGATTGAGACTAACTTTATGAGAACACTATTGTAATAAACTTTTGTTAACTTTGTGCCATGTTTAAGCTATAATATGTTTATGTTGCATAAATATCTGAATAATCTCATACTCTTTTTCCTTCTTTTATTGCCTTTTTCACATTTATTGTTGAACAATGGCAATCATTTGGTTTTTGTATATGTTAAAGTTTTTGGAATAGAATCATTTGTAAAGGAAATCAGAATACAGGTATAATAGGATCTGGATTATCCTCAGGAATTACACTGAACCTTTTATAACAGACTGAAATTGGTACCAATTGGCTTATTTGAATTGCCATTTCTGTGAATTTCTTCTCTTTGTTTGAGCTTCAGAATTAATGTGAAGTAGTTACTTCCACAGAGGTCATTCCACACTTTCCATGAGAGAAAGTAGTAGAAGTTCAGGTTGACAGACTGTAAGGTCAATTGCTGAATAGATTTCATGCCCCGGGTGTAAATAGTTTTGTGATCCATCGCTTATAAGGCACCGGTCATTATTGTCGATGAAATCCTCTATGTTTTTGCCTTTAGTATTGCTCTGGTTAAACCATAAGCTATTGTGGCTGTTAAAATTCGTAAGTATGAAGAGTCTCTTGTGTCTCTTGTAAACAAAAGGCAAGTGGTTTGAAGACTCATTGCTATTCTGCAAAGTTCTCTCTAAATCCAAAGCAATTCCATTAATTGATAGTACATTCCATTTTTAAGATGTAAAAATGTGGACATTTCTGGATTTTTTTATACTGGGAGTCTGCCTTCTGTTATATCCATTATCCATCTCAATTGCCCATATGGAAACAGTCCAGTTATTCTCAAAAACAACATTAGAACTCAAAGTGATCCTCCTGACACCAATATGTGACTTTATTAAAATAACTTCTGAAGTTGCTGTGTTCAAGGAACTGCCTTCGTTTGTCAACTTTTCCACTGCCCTTTGTGAGAGTGGTAGTCAATTTTTGTTTTACCCTTTTAAGGGTTGTGACTCATCTTAGTCAGCTGATACCCTGCAGAGGAAATTGTAGTGCAGGCCTGTGTTTTTTTCAGTTAGCAAGAAAAATGGTAAAAAAATTATCTGTTAATCTATGGTCTAACAAGCCGTAACAGGCCAAACAGCCACTACTAGCAATCAATGTTCTAAAAGTCAAAAATACACAATCAAATAGATTGCTTTGGGAATTTACCTGCAAAAACAATCTACACTTAAACATGGCATACTGCATTTCCTAAGAAACCAGACCTAAGCCTGGTATTGAAGGATTGAACCTATGATCTCCTTAATTGAACACCTTATTTGTCATCTTACACCAAAGTAGCCTCTGCTGCAAATGCCGAAGGCCAAATTTGCACTTCAAAATAAATTCTTGTTGCCCAAAAGAGGCCTGTAGAATGTTTCTATAACAAATGAGCATCTTCCATGCACACTTATAAATAGCATCCGAAATCCCTCCTAGTACAGATGGAACACATTTTAAATGAGGCTGGCTTGAATTTTCAGACGTAAACCTGTTACCATAGCAACCAGGAGCAGACACAAGGGCTGTGAGACATCCCCCCCTCCCTCCCCTCTGAACATAATTCAGAAAGACAACTACATCCAGGATCTGCTCTGAGGGCAATTGTCTCTCTCTGTCTTTTTAGTGCTGTCTTTTTCTCCCAATGGTGAATTGAATATTACTGTATGTAATTTATTTGAACAGGCTATAACTGAATTGAAAGGTGGATTGCAAATGTGCACAAGACTACCTGAACTACAGACTTGGAGTCAAATTTACTAACCAAGTTTAATCAACACTGTGCAATAGCCAACCACAAAAAGTTGGCAGAAAAGAATTTCAGTTAAAAGAGATGTTTGTGCATTTTAAATAATTCATCAAATGACTGAGAAGAGTGTTATGACCACGGAAAGATCCAGATGCATGTGGTAGTATTTCGGTATTTTAATAAGCCAGTTCATGTGTCTGGATTGCAGTGGAGCTGTACAGCCCCAGTAAAGTATGCCAGATTGTGGTAGTATGCTGCATTTCACTTGTGTGACTGGTTATTGACTGGTCATAAAACATCCCTTCAATTCACTGATCTGGAAAATCAGTGCAAAATTTTGGGCTGTATTTGCACCATTAACTGATTTACATAATTCTTTCACATGTTCAAATAAACAAATCACTAGGTGCAATTCAAACAAATTCAAACTTGCCAGCCATGCTTATTTGATGATGTAAAACAAAGAACAATCTAGTTTATAAAATGTGGAACATATGGTGTGACTATATTGTGGGTTTTAATGGACTATTATATGAACATCAACAAATAAAGTGTCCTCATCATGCAATTATTTCCTATTCTAGTGCTTTCCCAAGGATTTTATAAGACTATGGAGGCAGAGGCGGACTTAACCAGGCAAAAGGTAGGCGACCGCCTTGGGCCCCGAAAGCCAATTGGGGCCCCCTAAAATGCCTTTTATATACGAGATGCACGTTCAGCGTGAACGCAGAAGCGGTTGCTGTGGTGTTCATTACCTCAACAACCGTCTGTGCGTCAGCGTTAAACGTGCTTCTTGTTGAAAATGTAGGGCTCTATGATGATGCAGAAAACGCGGACGGAATCGCGGAATCCATTCATAAAAGCGGAATTTAAATGTCATGGAATGAATGACCCAGTCGCAAGGCTTTGTTTACTGAAGCATGCGCGCCGCTCGCGGTGCTAGTCTGCACCATGCACAGAGACAAAAACATGCAAGATTCATATTTAAATAATATCTTTGCCGTTTAATATTCACAAACTAATCTAGTCCATAATCGCGATTTGATAGAAGTGTACTGATTTTCATTTGATTTATTAATCCAAAATTTGACAAATTCAGTAACATTCCACGTTACACATTAAATTCCGTTTTTATGAATGGATTCCACGATTCCGTCCGCGTTTCATCATACCATACACACACAGTAAAGGTCTTCAAGGCAACCCGTCAAAATAAAAGTGTGATTATATTACTCTTGATCAGTATAATGTACATCTTAATGCTATTGTCTGTTGTGTACAAAAATTAAAGGGTTTGTTTAATTTTCATTGGAATAAACAATTAATGTTTTATGTCTTCATTTGATTGCCAGAAAAATTTAATTACACAACACAATTTCTTTAAAAAAATTAATAGGGCCCGATTATTGTATACAAATAAATAAATTAAGTTATTTTTATGAATTCAATTTATTAGATATGTTTTTGAATAAACATTAAAATGGAATACAGAAAAAAAAAAAGGGAAAGCACAGAATTTGGGCCCTAAGAATGTAATTTTTGTTAAACTTTTAATAAATTGCTGTTAAATTAAACAAGTTTCATGATTTCAATTAATTAGACATGCTTTTTGATTAATAAAATGTAATATAACCATCCAGAAAAAACCAACCAACCGGAATCCAGAAAAAAAAAAAAAAACATTTGTAAAAAATAAAACTGATTTCAAAGGGCCCTACAAATGAAAATATCATGTATCTGAAACTATAATTAAATACTGAGCAACAATGCATATTATATGTTTAAGCGTGTAAATGTATAATTTTCTTTGTAATTAAAATATAAAAAAGTATTTTAAAGTTTAGAATTAGACAGTCTTGCATTGTGTAGACAATTGTGCAGTGAAAATTACCCCAAAGCACCAACCTACTCTAATACAGTTATAACCTGTTTACACGTGAACAAGGGGTCTACAACAGGAAAGAAAGCCATTATTTATAACATGTACATGAAAAATCAAAAAAATTTGACGCAAATATGGGACACGGTCGTGCAGCAGAAAGCATCACAACAGTGAAAGGAACCTCAGGTAAATGTGTGCAATTGTATAGGGCCCCATTCCTGTATTTTGCCTGGGGCCCCCAAATCACAAAATCCTAAACCTTCATACAGGGGCGGAAATAAATACATTTAACTGCATTCATTTAACACAATTATTGATCTTTATATGTATATGAAGTCCATGCTATACCTAAATTCTCACCTCAGTCTCTTCTTTCAGGATGAGACAGATGTTATGCAAGATGCTATGTGTTAAGTGCAGAAAGAACATAAAATAAAATAAAAAAAAACTGCTGTCAGGAAAAGAAGAAAGTACACTGAGCCTTTTGGGCCATAGTATGCTGTAGTGAACTGTTGTTCTGTTTATAACTTATCTATTAATATCTTTGTTAAATTCTTACACCTTCTACGCATTATTTGTGTTTACATTAAAGGGTTTACATTTTATGCAAGTAAAAAACATGAAGAAGCTGATATGCTATGTGCACTACTTTCTATGTACTTAAAGTCCACATGAAACGCAAGCTACAATAGTCTTTTCTTCTCTATTGTGACGTATATCTGAGTGAAACGGCTTCTCGAACAAGAAAAAAAAACATAGTGTGGGACTTGATTTTGTCCATCTGGAATTGATTAGATTGTTGGATCATTGTGGGGAGATTGGATTACTGCAATCTTATGTGAGTCACAGGCTGTCCCTCCCTCGTGCCGGTAAACATGTCATCAGAGAAGAGATGTCATTGCTTGCAAAAGGAAATGTTATTTTGATTAAAGATTATAAGGACACATGAATTTAAAAAAAAAAATTGAATGATGTTCAGGGATAAACCATTTATAATAAATACTGCAATATTCCTAAAAAATAAATTAATAAATAAAAATTACAAGGAAAATTCAAAGAGCGTACAAGGAGATTTTCCCGTGTATGAAAGATAAGATACATTGTTACTTTAACAATGTATCTTATCTTTCATACACAGGAAAGTCTCCAAACACCTACAGTAAAACCTGTCACCTCATCATCTGGGACAAATTTAGTTCACCAAGACACTAAGTTTGCCCAACATTACAGAGACAGTAAATGACTCCTGGTTAAGCTAACCATCTCCACCTAGTGTCTGAGCCAGGACCCAAAAAGCCCGAAGCACTTTATTAACTGGAGTCAATGCTGGCATGGGGTATTAGTTAGAATATGACTGCCTCTGAACAGAGTGAATTATTATTTGGATTAAAGATTATAAGGGCACATGAATTAAAAAAATATTAATGATGTGCACACATAAATAATTTAAATCTTTTTTATATTACATGTATTAAAGTCACGATGAAACGGAAGTAGCGGCAGATATTTTCTTCCATACTGTGATGTACACTGAGTGTAATGAATTATTGAAAAACAAAACATTTAGGGCACGCACTTGGTTGGATCAGTTGTTGACTGGATTTTAAGATGTGGCTGCTGCACTCAAAAGTGGTGGCAGATGAACGTGAGCTTGCAGGGGCAGGGTTTAAGTGGACTAAATAATTAGAGAAGTCCTGCATACGTCAAAAGAGAAAAGTCTGTTGTTTTCACCAGAAGATCCAGTTATGATATTTTAACATTACATTAAGGTCAAAACATTTTTAAAAATAAAACCCATGTACAGGCATTTAAAAAATAAATATGGCAAACACATCAGCAAATTACATGTAGGCCTACATGTAATTACAGTACATGATTTTTACTTCCTGAAGTTTCTCTCCATGCTTTTAAGCCACCCATGTCTCATGACACTTCTCAGTGAAACATTAGACATATTCTTACCTCCTGTGTTCCAGGCTTCATTGCAACCGCTGCTCTCTAGGTTTCTTTCAGGCAGACTCAGCAATGCCTCTGCCACCCTCAGAACCACTGCATCCACAAAATCCCTTGGAAGAGCTGAACAGTTCCTAACAGCTTCTATCTTTTCTCTCGGTTGGAAGCCATTCACCCAGTCATTCACAGGGGTTGAGATACCCTGTCCATCGTCATTGTGAGGTCCATCATGGCCACATTGATTGACGTTACTGACCCCTGAGCTTGTGAATAAGGCCTCACGGCCCTTGATATAATCATATCGCCGCTCCTCCACCATAGCCTCTTCGGCCTCGCTGTATGTCCTACCTTTGCCTATAATGCATACCTGAAAAAGAGAATGACACAGCAGAATGAGGCTCTCTACAGAGCTTCTGAATTTTCCAGTTTTCACACTAATTCACAAGCTTAGAGCTGCCAGTGCCCTTAGAGCTTATACTGCCCTTTCTGTACATTCAGAGCTGTTCTGTTGTTTTTCTACACAAGATGGCAATTGAGTTTGCTAGTGAAAAGCATACTTTCACATCCTGGCTTCAGAATATTGCTTGAGCAGGGCTGAAGCATAAAAGTGAATGTTCTGCTTACTGCAGGGAGGGGGATGTTTGTATGAGATGATGCAAGGCTTTTTTTTTTTTTGCTTTTGTTATGGCAGTGTGAGAAGCTGCTAATAGGAGTGAATCTCAAACAATCCAGTCATAGAGCCCCAGCTGTACAGACACTGGACCAACCTACCCGTTTGGTGGAGGGTATCCTTAGACAGTCCTCCTCTGTGTGGAAGCCGCACACTGTGCTGACATCTGTGATGAAGTCAATGTACTCTTTATACTGAGACTTCTTACATTGTCTGCGCTGGTACTTCCCACAGAAGTCAAAGAAGCAGCAGGGAAGCACAAAGTAGCGGCATGAGTAAGATGATCTAGGCGAGAAACACACAGAAGAGAGGACATGGCAACAATTGTTTAAGAGTGAAAAATACAGATCTACAAAAATATCTTCTGTTTCCTATGAATATAAATAGGAAAAGCAAATATTTTAATTAACCAGTGATTTGGGCACTTCTAGAGTAGCTGAATTTGACCTAGTTTCAAAGACTATATAGTTTTCAGGTGAAGTCATTCCTGTACATGAACAACTAATCACAGTCAGCAAAAAAAGTTTGTTTTAGTGATATTATAGGTCACTACAATACATCACATCATTGCTTTACATGTCATTCTACATTCGGAGTTGTGTTTGAACTACCAATAATATATGTGTACATTGCGAAAATTAGTAAAAGGCAATGGTGACTTTGCTGTGTATGAAAGATGAGATGCATTGTCAAAGCCAAACACCTACAGTAAAACCCGTCACCTCATCATCTGGGACAAATTCAGTTCACCAAGATGTCAAGTTTGCCCAACACTACAGAGACAGTATATGACTACTGGTTAGGCTAACCATCTCCACCTAGTGTCTGAGCCAGGACCCAAAAAGACCAGAGCACTTTATTAACTAATACGGACGTAAAACTGGCATGGACTATAGTTAAGAGTGAACCCATGTGGTAAATTAAAAAAACAAAACAAAAAAAAAAACAAACAAACTGGGCTTTCAGTAGGAAGTAACAATTCATCTGTAAGTGATTAATGACTGACTGAAACCATTAAAGAGACTATAACAGCAAAAATGTTTGCTTTTGATCATTTTATATAATGTACACTACATTGTGCAATAGTCTGGGGTTGGTATGTTTTTATGCTTATGATTATTATGCTTTTATGCTTAGTTAAGTCATTTATTTGATCAAAAATAAAAACAGTAATTTTGTAAAACATTACAATTTGAAATAACTGTTTTCTATTTTGATAGATTTTAAAATGTAATTTATTCCTGTGATGGAAAACAGTATTTAATTGAAATATAAATCTTTTCTATCAATGTAAAAGTCTTTAATGTCACTTTTAATTAATTTAATGCATCCTTGCTGAATAAAATAATTTATTTCAAAAAAATAAAAATAAACTGTATTATATGCTTTTCAGGATACTGGATTTTATTTGAAATTCAAATAAGCTTTACAGCTCTTTATTGGAAAGAATTTAGATAATGCACCTCCAGAAAAGTCCTCAAGACACTAACAGTTTACAGGCAGTAGATAATTAAGATCACAGTTACAGTAACTTAAGACATTAAAGAGACCTTTCTGACTGAAAAACACCAGAAAGATGCCCAGAGTCCCTCCTCACCTGTGTGAACATGCCACAGGCCTGCTGCAGGGAGGCATGAGGACTGCTAATTTTTAAATACTTTTGATATTACAAATATTTACACGTTAAGAAGTTTGCTGAAAATAAAAGCAGTCAAAAGTTAGAGGACATTTCTTTTTTTGCTGAATCCAAACCTTTGAATGGTAGAGTATAAATAAAATCAAGAACTGAAATGATACTTTTACTGATTAGAACTCATTTTTGAACAACAAATTATATTAATCTACAATACATAATGGGTCATTGCAAACCACAAAGAATTTTAAATGCTCATTTATTTACTGACATTGATACCACAACCTGGGAAAATAAGCATAGAATGAATTATCTAATCACTTTAGATTACTGGGGAGCAGGTGTCTTCAACGCTAGTGCTAAATTTCATGACTTGCCTGGCTGCTATTACAGGGATCCATGGAGTAAGCTCATCTGAATGGTTTCCAATCAGCCAGTCTGTGGTGGGAAAGAGGAAGCCATTGCTGGGTGTGATGGCATTTTCCTGAAATAGATGAGAGCAGCCACCAGATTTCATCATTGGCTGAAAGTGTAATAACACTGGAAGGCACTGGTGACAATATAAAAATGATGAGGAAAGAGGAAAAAAAAAAAAAAAACAGCCAAAGGTCCCATTATCAAATTAAGTTTTATTTAATCATGTAGCAACGGGATTAAGGTAATTTTGATAACTATAATGCACAAGTATAATTTAAAGTGATTGTTCTGATGTGCAGTTCAAGAAGGTAATTATGAAGTGGCTAGAGATTCTGCAGGATAGTAGTTACATACAGGGCACAAAGAATACTTGCTTAGGTTTATTAGATGGTGTTGATTACAAATAATAATAATAATAAAACATACTACAAAAAAATCTACATGCAGAATAGCAAGAACAATCTGAGCTACAACAGGAGCCTTGCCCCCAAATTTTCCTCAGCAGACTGGCCACTCATGACATTCCAGATTGTAATGCATCTGTACAGATGGGCACATCATGTGTTTGAGTGATGATGAAATACTACAGGGTTTTCACCAGTGCACAAACATTCTCGCTAGAGAATCTCTGAACCTCTTTCAGGACATGACATTATAAATAATATAGCTCAGGAAATGTTTGAAGCCTTGTTCTAGGATGATGTTATATAAAAAAAACAACAGAGCAATGATTGAATAGCATGGAGAGGAAAAACAATGTCTCAATCCTATCTTACCTCTAGATGAGTACCAGGCCCATACATGTCCCAGATCTTCCTTTTGCGAATGTCAGTGCCCTTTCCAGGATGCTGAAACCCAGGAGTGCATGACTTAGGCCTCAGTCAGTTTAATCAAAACAGAACACAGAGTACATTACAGTACCTGCATATAATTCCCTTTAAGCCTTGAGAGGGAAGGAGTCAAATCTCAATATACAGTATCTCACAGAAGTGAGTACACCCCTCACATTTTCTTTTCATGTGATAACACTGAAGAAATGACACTTTGCTGCAATGTAAAGTAGTGAGTATACAGCTTGTATAACAGTGTAAATTTGCTGTCCCCTCAAAATAACAACACACAGCCATTAATATTTAAACCGTGGCCACAAAAGTGAGTACACCCCTAAGTGAAAATGTCCAAATTGCGCCCAAAGTGTCAATATTTTGTGTGGCCACCATTATTTTCCAGCACTGCCTTAACCCTCTTGGGCATGGAGTTCACCAGAGCTTCACAGGTTGCCACTGGAGTCCTCTTCCATTCCTCCATGACGACATCACGGAGCTGGTGGATGTTAGAGACCTTGCGCTCCTCCACCTTCTGTTTGAGGATGCCCCACAGATGCTCAATAGGGTTTAGGTCTGGAGACATTCTTTAGCAAGGCAGTGGTCGTCTTGGAGGTGTGTTTGGGGTCGTTATCACGTTGGAATACTGCCCTGCGGCCCAGTCTCCGAAGGGAGGGGATCATGCTCTGCTTCAGGGCTGCTTCATGCAGCCCCAGACCATGACACTCCCACCACCATGCTTGACTGTAGGCAAGACACACTTGTCTTTGTACTCCTCACCTGGTTGCCGCCACACACGCTTGACACCATCTAAACCAAACTTTATCATGGTCTCATCAGACCACAGGACATGGTTCCAGTAATCCATATCCTTAGTCTGCTTGTCTTCAGCAAACTGTTTGTGGGCTTTCTTGTTCATCATCTTTAGAAGAGGCTTCCTTCTGGGACGACAGCCATGCAGACCAATTTGATGCAATGTACGGTGTATGGTCTGAGCACTGACAGGCTGACCCCCCACCCCTTCAACCTCTGCAGCAATGCTGGCAGCACTCATACATCTATTTCCCAAACACAACCTCTGGATATGACGCCGAGCACGTGCACTCAACTTCTTTGGTCGACCATGGTGAGGCCTGTTCTGAGTGAAACCTGTCCTGTTAAACCGCTGTATGGTCTTGGCCACCGTGCTGCAGCTCAGTTTCAGGGTCTTGGCAATCTTCTTATAGCCGACACCATCTTTATGTAGAGCAACAATTCTTTTTTTCAGATCCTCAGAGTTCTTTGCCATGAGGTGCCATGTTGAACTTCCAGTGACCAGTATGAGAGAGTGAGAGTGATAACACCAAATTTAACACACCTGCTTCCCATTCACACCTGAGACCTTGTAACACTAACGAGTCACATGACACCGGGGAGAGAAAATGGACATTTTTACTTAGGGGTGTACTCACTTTTGTGGCCTGCGGTTTAGACATTAATGGCTGTGTGTTGAGTTATTTTGAGGGGACAGCAAATTTACACTGTTACACAAGCTGTACACTCACTACTTTACATTGTAGCAAAGTGTCATTTCTTCAGTGTTGTCACATGAAAAGATAAAATAAAATATTTACAAAAATGTGAGGGGTGTACTCACTTCTGTTAGATACTGTAATTAAAAGCCAAAGAACATAGATGGGCGTATCATTGATTTTAATACTGGATGAATATTATCAAATTAAATGTGTTCCACTGGGGGAGATGCATGGGTGATTTACAGGAATGACACATGGTACACAGTGTAGTAATTCAACACTGCAGCAGGTGTATTAGTTAACCTACCCCTTCGTTGTTTAAAATGTGAACCAGGAGGCCGTTTCCACAGCCGAGATCCACAAAGGACTGTTTGATTGTTGTTCCGTTTTCAGCACGCTCTTCACCCCACAAGACCTGTACCGGTGACAGAGGGACAGTTTTTTTTTCTGATCATTAGATGTTCATGATTCTGTTTAACATGCACGATATACATTTTCAAAGCCTTCTATATAAAGTCTCCTATGCAAAAACGGTCAGTTATTAAATCTTAATATCTTACTCATATCGTCCTATGTGATCACTAAATATTGAGTTGAAATGTAATCACTCAATTATAAAAGAGATAATGTGCATAATAAACAATCAATAGTCCAACCTACCAACAGATATGTAGCAATGGCAACATCTTCAAACACAAACTTCTCTGGATCAGTAACTTCAGGCCAGACCTGAAAAATTAAAAGCTTTATTTTATTTGTCTAAATTGCAGACATGTAATACTTTGAAGCAAACACCCAACACATATATTAAGGATGGTATATGAGGCTAAAATCCTGGGACCAATGATGGCAATCACAAAAAAACAGCAGATAGTCCTCCACTACACGCACCACATATGCATGTTATACAAACTACTGTATTGATTTTCACTGTACATGTATGAAAGATGTTTTAACATGGCACAGTTACTAAATGTTTAGGTAGTTAAAGGATAAGTGTAACGGATTTGCAAAAAACTTTTCCTGAATACTCCACATCTTTTATTGGTCGGACATAAACAGATCATCTCATCCAACAAATATTCATGCTGCTTTAACAAGCAGCACCATACAATGTTCACTTCACACTTCAAAAAAAAGTGTCTTATTTATAGATGAAGTTTTGAAAGGAGAAAATACACTATATGGCCAAAAGTATTGGGACACCCCTCCAAATCATTGAATTCAGGTGTTCCAATCACTTCCATGGCCACAGGTGTATAAAATCAAGTACCTAGACTGCTTTTACAAACATTTGTGAAAGAATGGGTCGCTCTCAGGAGCTCAGTGAATTCAAGCGTGGTACCGTGATAGGTTGCACCTGTACATTCGTCCATTCGTGAAATTTCCTCACTACTAAATATTCCACGATCAACTGTTAGTGGAATCAATTGGGAACAACAGCAACTCAGCCACAAAGCAACTCAAAGCCACAAAGCCACAAAACAGATCGGGGTCGCCAACTTTCTGCAGAGTCAATAGTTACAGACCTCCAAACTTTGTGTGGCCTTTAGATTAGCTCAAGAACAGTGCCTAGAGAGCTTACTGGAATGGTCTGGGTTTGGCGGTTGCCAGGAGAACTGTACTTGCCTGACTGCATTGTGCCAAGTGTAAAGTTTGGTGGAGGGGGGATTATGGTGTGGGGTTGTTTTTTAGGGGTTAGGCTTGGCCACTTTGTTCCAGTGAAAGGAACTCTTAATGCTTCAGCATACCAAGACATTTTGGACAATTTTATGCTCCTAACTTTGTGGGAACAGTTTGGGGATGGCCCCTTCCCGTTCCAACATGACTGTGCACCAGTGCACAAAGCAAGGTCCATAGAGACATGGATGAGCAAGTTTGGTGTGGAGGAACTTGACTGGCCTGCACAGAGTCCTGACCTCAACCCGATAGAACACCTTTGGGATGAATTAGAGAGGAGACTGTGAGCCAGGCCTTCTCGCCAACATCACTGCCTGATCTCACAAATGCGCTTCTAGAAGAATGGTAAAAAAATTCCCATAAACACACTCCTAAACCTTGTGGAAAGCCTTCCCAGAAGAGTTGAGGCTGTTATAGCTGCAAAGGGTGGACCAACTCCATATTAAACCCTACGGATTAAGAATGGGATGTCATTAAAGTTCACGTGCACGTAAAGGCAGGCGTCCCAAAACTTTTGGCAATATAGTGTATTTTAACATTATAAAATGATACATATTACAGGAAGGAATCATGCAGTGAAGCCAAAAGATTACTGTTCCAGATGACTGATCTGACTTATGTAATAAACTAAGTAGTGGGAGCAGATGCATTATTTTGTGACTTTAGTGGCTTGATTAACTTGATCTGTATTGTATGGCACTATTAACATAACAACCACCCCAATAAAGTGAGGACCCTCTCAGACAGTAGAGCAACTGGGTGGTCAGAACGCAGTTGTCTCAGTCTTAGACATCACGCCCTCGGACCACTAGCTGAACGTCTGATGCATAAGGCACACAAAAACGTAAACACTTCGGGAGTTTTGAAGTCGTCATCTGATTGGTTGAATTCTACAGGATTTCCAGGAGACATTCGCGTCGTGTTCTTTAACAGTCAGCCTGGAAACAAAGCCGCTGAGATGCCAAAGCGTGACGTGAAACAAAGCGCACTGTGAATGGGTGCTTTACATGTGGGTCTGATGTCCTCTTGGGCAGTCCTTAGCCAATGAAAGCTGTGATGGAGTCCAGAACTTCTGCCGTCAGTCTGAAAGTCTGCCTACGCGAGACTAGGTAGCATGTTATAGGGAGTTAAAGGATTTTGAGCCTTGTCTTTGTATGGGGTGGCAACAGAGAACATTGCCAACATCACCTATGCCAGGATGCACCACAGCTTAAATTACCTGACCAGAAAATACTGACAATATCAGAATATTTTCTCACTTAAAATCTTTATTTTGTGTATAATTTAGGATGCACAGCAGGTCTATAAGTTGACTGTCTCACTGGGAAAATCCTGGTTCTCCCTACGTCCAATTCATCACTGATGCATGTAGAAAGACATAGATTTAATTTAATTTAATTTTTAAAAAAAATAAAAAATCCTGCCCTTACCTTTACTAACGCTTTGTACTTTTCTTTCAGCTGCTGGTAGAGAATACTGTATTTCTCCACAGGTATGAGGGACAGGGTGCTCTTAAACTCACTGGCCTTGCTCTCCAGAGCCCAGCGTGATAGTTTAGGTAGGAGTTCCGAATGGAGCCAGGAGAGTTTAGGGTAAGCTACTCCATCACTGTACCACTGCTCAGGCCTCAAAACATGAAGACACAACTTCCTGGAAAAGAGTTAAGGAACACTTAATATGAATGCAATTAATGTCCAATATAGGTTGATTTAAAGCTCCTGAAGATTTTCCGTGACCTAATCTAAAGTGAGAACTATTTACTCCTAATAACCATTAACAAATCCTTTACTACTGGTTTAAAATACTGTACATCAATTATATGTTTTATAATTTAAAGCATAAAAAAGATTAACTATTTTTTATGAGCTAATTAAACAATAACAATTTTGTTAATTACAGTACTTCATTACTGTATATTTATAAAGTGTTACCCAAAAAACAAATAGTTAAAATTAATAAAAGAAATGTAATGATGGCTGCTTGTACTCTGATGAATAATTACAACATCTTGCCTACTTGATGTTATGCTTATGTTTTTTTAAGTGACTAAAATGTCACTGATGAGAAATTACTCCTAATGCTCTGTTGTCTGTAAAAGGTGTGCAAAAAAAAGAAGAAAAAATAAAAATAAAATAAATAAATACATGCAAATGTTTCTCATGTGCAGGATTATCTCTCTGTCCATTTAAGTCTTACAAAAACGGTACAATTCCACCTCAATATCTGTGTCAGGAAATATTTTAATTATTTTCTCAACATGATAAATATGTCACCAGGTACACTGACTACTCTGCACTGGAGATAATCATTTTTAAATTGTTCATTAGGTGACTGACATTAGGACAAATGAAGAAGTTGTTAATCAGGCTTTTTACTTCTTGCATCACCTTAGGAAATGGGGCATGTATGCCACAGTATTGACAAGTTCCTTTGCTAAGCTATGAATTATTCACACTGTTTGAAACATTAGCAAGAAAAGGTATCATATTAAAAATATCTGAATTTAACAAAACAATTTAACATTTATTCAATATTTCCTGCATTTACAGGAAAATTTTACAATTAGCATTATTACTTGAGCCAATGGCACAAGTTCTTCATTTAAAGACCTATGAAATTATTTAACAGGCAGTTTTCTTTCTTGTATAACATACAAGTGGGACAAACCAAGTGCTTATCTCTTTAAAAACAAACAAACAAAAACCATGCATTCATCATATTTCTTGGGTTATCTCTCTGTCTTTTGTTTTGTTCTAAATGTAACTTACCGAGTATCCAAAAACAAGTCAAAACTTCAATGAACAGTTTTCACATTTTGAGGTCTTTAATATTCCATTCAAAGACAGCATTGAAATGGTTAATCACTGCGATGATAGTCAAAGTATTTTTTTTTTTTTCCATTTCAATCCAAGTATATACTCACCATTCATCTGGTTTTAACTGCAGCTGGATTTTATAAATATTACTGCTCTTGAGGGTAACCTGTCCCACACCATTCACTTCAAATGGGATAAATGTCACTGCATTTCCAACAATATCTTAAAAGAAAAAGAAAATTTTAAAACCAACAAGAAAGACAAAATATTCTTAACGTTTCGTGCTGTACCTCACCTTTAACGATAACCTCTTTGAACAGACGGTCTCCTGTCTTGTTCACTTTGGGAATAATAGTTCTTACTCCAACACACCAGCGTCCTGCAGTTTCATGCTCCTCATCCACAACATCAGCGTGAAGAAACACAGGAATATCAGTCTCAATATTGGTCCCCAGAAGACAAGATAAAACTTGATTTAATTCCGCAGTGTCCACGTCCCTGTACTCTGTCACTGTCACACCACACAGTCTCTTGTTTACTACATGTGGTTTCTTGATCCAGACGTCAGCAGCGGACCACAGGCTCTCTGCGCTGCGCTTTTCTGTCATGTTTATTTCAGAAGGCTTCGACATGCTTTCGATCTCAGTAACATATATAAAAACAGTCCAACATTTCTACAGTAATGTCCACTCTAACCACGAGTACAACATCGCTTATACCGGTTGGCTGACGTCATCGTCGTCGTCTTCTTCTTCTTTCATGATCGTTCACTGCTCAGAAGGATTACCGCCACCTACTGTGTAGCTTTCATCTTGCATGAGAGGCTGCTCACGGAGCCAACGGGTGTCCAGCTCCCCCTCCGTGGACGTAATGTGTGGAGTTTGAAGGTCCAGCCACACCCTAACCTTACCCTATCCTATCCATAATCCTCATTAGGTTAAGCTCCACCTTTTAGGTCCACAGAGGTGGAACTGGTATGGAATAGTGATGGATGCTTTTGAAACTGCCTCATGAAGCTTCAAGACTTTTACGAATCTTTTGTCTCGAATCAGTGGTTTGGAGCCCGTATCAAAAGGCCAAAGTCAAGTAATTTTAGTAAACGAGGCTTCGTTACGTCATAACTGTTTCGAAGTGTTTCGAAATTTCAATGGTTCACTGCTTGGGGGCGATGATCTCTGTGAACACATGAATCATGCGGATTCACTGAGATCGCCCCCCAGCGGCGAACCATTGCACAAGCGTCTGTGGTTTTTACCCAATCTCTGATCAGTTTTATACATTTGTAGACGTTTTATTGAGACATTTGTATAATTAAAAGGAAGAATAGTAGTTAATGCTCTCTTATTAGCCTGTTTAGCTGAGCCATCCATAAATCAAACAAAACAATTTTGTTTTGATAAACAAAAATTGATCAAATAAAACATATTATACAGACACTTGGTATTCGATGATTAGTTCATTGCATCTGATAGATCATACTTTCAACAAAACATTTGCAATGGGTTTGTAAAGGCTGTTTTTATGCATGTTTGGCTCGAGTTTTTGTTGCATTTCTACGGTTTTGACCAGCAGGCGTCACCAGCGTGTGGTACTTCGAACACTTCGAAACAGTGAATCATTTTGCGAACCAATTGGTTCAATTGATTCAAAGCTTTGAAAAGCTTCGTTTCTCCTATCACTACAGCCAATATACAGTTTATATACAGCTATCTAGTGGTTACACTATGGTATTACATATTGGTGCACATTTTTGAGGTATATGTTTAGTACCGTAAAAATGTATTAAAGAAAAAATATTGTTGAACGAAAACATACTACATTCGTTTTGTCTTCGCAGAAGCCAGCATTAATTTATTTTCGAATTTAGTGATTTTCCATGGAAGGATTAACAGTAGTACAATACTGTTCCCTGACGATTTTACAGTTATTTACTCTGGAAATTACAGCAAAAGTTAATCATCTATTTTCGAAATAAACACCTATAATCTGCCACACTCCAAATCAGATTCGAGATCCAGACCTAACTGTTGCATAATATATTTACAAACATATATATATATATATATGTGTGTGTGTGTGTGTGTGTAGAAAAAAAATGCAAGGGGAAATTAAAATACAGAATAAGGAAAACCTGCAAAATAAAGCCTGTTAAGCTCACAAAGACATAAAAGTCCTGATGCCTTTTCTTTAATACTGTCAGTGTATTGCCTGGTTTCAGTCAGTTAGCTTTTCAATTAGTAAATTTACATTACAATGATTACAAAAATATTTATACTATTTTATAGAATAGTTATTATAATATTTAGAACAATGTACAAGGCATAGAATGTAAAAAAAAAAAAAAAAAATTAATAAAGTCTTTTATTTTGCTCTATGCAAACGTATTATTTCCGTTGAGGGCAGAGTTTGAACTTTCACCCCGCCTCTTGTTCTTCCTCTTCCGTCTGCAGTGATAGCAGGTATGGCGGATTGTCTTTTCGCTTAAAATATGATTCAAATATCCATCGTCATCTGCTGTTTCTGAAGATCAAATATACGATATTTAGAGTTGTACGTGTAGTTCGCAATATAACTGAAGATACCCTTGCCATATTAAGTCAATTAATAGTCTCAATAACGGATTTTTGTTACTGTGAGTTTTCTTTGTGAAGTTATCATTCACGTTCCTTAAAAACACGATCGCATCAGACCGGGAATCCACAATTCATACTGTCTTTACAACAGAAGTCAAAGTTTAACACGGTTATATTCGTTTATTTAGTTTACGCATATTTGACAGGTGTTTGTACATTTTGTAGCTTATATGCTAAATTGTTTATTCCGCTATTGAGCCTGATCTACACACTTGCTTTGACATCTCTTATACAGACTTTAAAATATAATTTTTTAGGTCAAGATGGTGCAGCGCCTGACGTACCGCCGTAGGCTTTCCTACAACACCGCTTCAAACAAGACCAGACTGTAAGTGTGATTCCTGCATTGATGTAAATAGATATTCACCATACACCTATAATACTCTAGAGTATAGTGTCTTGTGCAAACATCAAATGCTGTACTTAATTACTGCATCATGTCACTCAGGTCCCGTACTCCAGGTAACCGCATTGTATACCTGTATACCAAGAAGACTGGCAAAGCACCCAAGTCAGCATGTGGAATCTGCCCCGGTAGACTACGTGGTGTAAGTGATAAACTGTAGTTATTTCATGTGTGCCTCAGTACAGTGATGTAAATGGTGTTTGAGAGTAGAGACTTTTGGATAAACATCTCTGGTGGAATCTAGATTAAGAGTGTTTAATTTTTTTCAGTTCTTGTTGTATTGAATACAGCTCTGTTAGAATAGTATCTTTTTTTTTTCTATTAGTTTAAAACTATTCTGTAAAGTATTTGGCATCGCCTCCATTGTATTTCTATTGTAAAAGTTCTTGTAAAAACAGCACAGCAAATGCTCACATCTACTGTAAGTCTTTGTCTTTAATTAAATAAGTCTTTAATTAAAATAAATACATAGTTTGAGTTAAAAGATAAAAAGATGAGACTTGAGTTTAAACTCCAGTATTGAGGAAGGGAAGGGTCATGCCGCCCAGCACTATTCCATAGCCTAGGTCCAGCAACTGCAAACGCACGATCACCTCGACTACAACCTTGATTTTGAATGGGATAGAGTATTATTGTTTGTGGACCGCAAGCATCTGACTGGCGTATTCAAGTTTAAAAGTTCAGACAAATAAGGTGTCAGACCATTAAGAAATTTAAAAACAAACAGCAATATTTTAAATTCAACTCTATATAGCGCTGGCAACCAATTAAGAGTCATTCAATTTAGATTATACCTTGGTCTGTTTAAATACTCGATTCTGATTGGCTGGAAGGTGTGCAGTAAAACCGTTTAATGCACAGGTACTTCCAGTCAGTTTGATTACAGATCGAAATTATTCTGCCACTATAAACATGGGTAACCATAATAACACACATAATAAAACAGTTACACTTGCAAACAGAGTGAGACATATATGAAAATGTTTATTTAGAAGAATATTATTTATTTAGATTGCCTTGTCACTGTCAGTATTGCCTGTCATTCATAAATTTTAATAAACCCATTAAAGAATCATTAAGTTAGCCTATGTTAGCTATATGCTTAAGCAACGAAGGGACATCCGACTGAAAACTTTAAAGAAGAGACGCACACAGTGCAGGTAACTCGTGCACGCATATCTCTCTGATCTTTCTCTTTCAGTTCTCTCTTAATAATTAATTTAAATAAATGTGAGTTCATTCAAATAAAAGCAATCCATGGCTCTATTTAAAGCGGACTGAGTGTTAGAATTAACGAGCCGTAACTTTAAAAAAAAACGTCATTTTTACCCGTCTGTTACAAAAAATTACACTGTAAACATCAGTTACAGCTTTAACTTGTTTTTAACTTTGCACATAACCAACGTATAAGCGGGATAATCCAAAAGGATTTTTAAGCACGACGTAGAGGCATTGCGTTGGGTGGTTCTTCGCTTCTACGTCGTGCATTAAAATCCTTTAATGCATGGCTAGCCGTGGATTATCCCTTACGTGATATGTTCTTGTTTACGAACCCCAGTTGTAGCATTTTGAACCATTTGAGGTTTGTCTAGTACTGGGTTTAACACGATACCATAGACATATCTTACAATACTATACCAGTACCAGTTTATACCATGCAGCACTGTTAATTCATAATTCAAACTTTAAAATTTAAATAAATACATAGAAGTAAATAAAAACAACAGATTTTCCTCTGAATACTTTATTAATGAGAATGAATAACTGGTTCTTGTTATCAGTCAAATGAAGTCAGTGTAAACAAAGTCCATCTTAGTCTTGCAGAAGTGGCACAGATGCTGCATCTGAAGTGACAATTAGATGCATTTACATAGTTTAATGGAGGGTTATTATAGTTAACTATAAAACCAAAACCATAAAACATTCTTGCTATTTGAGTGTTTGCTTATAAATTGAAATATATAAAAGTTTTAACTTCTTTTATTTCTAGTTTAAGTTAGTTGCCAAGGCAAGACTTCTAAATTTCATTTAGTTTTAAGCTGCAGTCTAACTTTTGGCGCTCTAGTGGTTAATAAACAAAACTGCATGCACCTTGCGGAAGAACGCTCAGTATATAAACTTACAACACAAAACGTTATGGACTGCAGCTTTAACTTGATGTACTAAAATAACTAAAGCTAATACTGAAATAAAAATTAATAAAAACTATATAAACATCTAAAAAAACTAATATAAATGTCATACACAACAAAACTTTCATTTTAAAGTGATACGAATGTGTTAAATATTCTTTATAAAAAAAAATTCTGAAAATAGAAATATGAAGTGTTGGGGAAAAAAAATGAAATGATGGGCCTACTTTTAAATTGGGAAACAACCTGCCGATAGGTGGCGGCAAGTTATTCAAAATCATTTATTCAACCAATTTGTACAAAACGGCTGATTCATTTAGGAACAAAACAAATGACTGTCTTATGGCTCATTGACTCACCCAGATCATTTAAAAACACTGATTTGTTCAGGAGCAAAACACCACTGTTTCTAAAATGTCATTTAATATATGTTGTATGAACTGTTGTATGAAATCAATTATGCTTTTAGTCTGCTTATATTCGGAATAACAGCACTCTTGCTTGTGTCATTGTTAAATTATATCATGTCAAATATAAAAAAATAAAATAAATAAATACAGAAGCATATCCCTGTATTTTAATTGCTGACTATATTAAAACATATAATGTGATTTTAACATTATAAATTAATTCTAAGTATTGACACAAGAATTGATTGCAAATGCCACCATGTTAATGAATGCAACTGTGTTCGCCATCACAATGTTACTAGAAACTATCCATTACACTTGTTTCAGAAGTGGTCAAGAAAGCAAAGGATGAACTGAGTATATATTCTTATATAAAGCTGATGTTGAAACCCTTTTGGCCTGAGCTGCTAATTTCTAAAAAAAATATTTTCAGTCCCTTCTGATAAACTGCGGCAAGAACGTGCAATGTCACATTGCTTGCAAAATAAACTGGAATCAGACATGTTTAAGTGTTGGAAAATGCTCAATACAATATAAGACACAATTTCTACACAGCATTTTCGCTCATAAAGGACACAGCAGAAAGGCAGCGGCATTCAAAAAGACTTGTATTGTTTTTGCAGACAAGCGTTCAAATGAATGTTTTAGTAAATAATGTAACTGCCGCACATTACTTATTTTACTACCGTAATAACCATGCAAGTATTTTGTAACGCGTGTCATTTGAAGGTGCTGTTAAACTTCACATCTGAACATGTGATTGAAACCATGTTCTAATGTTTTCCCTTAATAGATCCGTGCTGTGAGGCCCCAGGTTTTAATGAGACTGTCAAAAACCAAGAAGCATGTCAGCCGAGCTTATGGTGGTTCCATGTGTGCCAAGTGTGTACGTGACAGGTAACTGACTGAGATCATTGCGTTATTTGTATACAAGTACATTGGGATGGGGTATTAATAAAGGGATCGCTTGAGTTGAATGGCTTCTAATCCTCTGTTAGAAAACATCAATATATGAAACAAAGTAAATGATAAGTGTTTTCATTAATTGGTGAACTGTTAATTAAGGTATGCTCTAATTAAACTCAAGTTAAATGTATTCTATAAGCACATGACCCACATCTATCTGCATCACTTTTCAGGATCAAGCGAGCTTTCCTCATTGAGGAGCAGAAGATCGTTGTCAAAGTACTAAAGGCACAGGCACAGAGCCAGAAGTCTAAGTAGATGTTGATTTGTACCCTTTAAATAAAAGATTTGGAAATCACTGTTTTGTGTGCTTGTTTTCTTGTGCTGATAGAATGCCCCTTACTCTGAATAGCAGAAATTTAAAAGTTAATGTACGCTGAGCAAATTGATATTTTAGTGATAACGTTAAACAAAAATTTAAAAAAGATAATCGTGACTTCTCACAATTCTGAGGAAAAAAAGAAGTCAGAATTGTAAGTTATAAAGTCCAATTCTGAGGGGGGAAAGTCGGAATAGAAAGATAAGATGCAGTTATCTTTTTTTAAAAAAATTTATTTAGTGTTTGAAACAAACTTCCATAGCAAGATGACAGTTTAGATAAGTGTTTTAGTACATGCATGCAGACACATTTATACTGCCATTTTTTCTTTACAAAGGATACTGGGCAATGGAAATTTAGCCTGCTGTATTAATGTGACGTCCACTCTATTGAAATTGCACAAGGGCAGATTAAAACTAACAGCAAGCAGTGGTTGAAACAAATAGTGCTGTACAGAAAATTTCAGGGTGTTAAGCACTTTTTTTTTTTAAAAAAATCCAAAGTTTATAGATATCTGAAAATATACTCTCAGAAATACAATTGTATCTTAAATTTAAAGATATCTATAATTTGGTCATATAGTTATAGTTGGTGGTGCTAGGACAGTATTATGGCAAGCCGTTTTAGCATTTAATACACCTGGCTCTTCTAGTCGTAATTTAGTTTTGAATAGTCAAAATATATATATTCCATAGGCTGTATGTATAAAACTTCTCAAAAATGCTCTTAAGAATAAGTATGAGCTTTGAATAAGTAATAAATTCTTAGTAAAAAGTAGTACTTGGTTAAGAGTATGAGCCATTTATAAAGAAGTTAAAAAGCAACTTTTAGCAAAGTCTAATCTTAGGTGCTGACTGAGGTGGCACTTAAGTGTTGCAAACTAAGGACTACAATATGTCAACCCAAAATGACCGCCTACACCCTCTGAATCAGCCAATAGTGAGCCTGGAAGGGTAGTCGAGGCAGCTTGACACCAATCATATAATGTAATTATAATAAAATCATTTAATTATGACAATAAAAAATTATTTTAATATATATATTTTATATTTTGCATTGTACAAAATTATGAATAATTAAGTGTTGATGATATGGATTCCTATTCTATTGATATGTCTCATTTACAGCAATGATGCAAACATGAGTTCCATCATTGGCTCCAAAAACTCCAGGGAAGCTTGCAATCCTCATAAAAGCTTGCTTTTGCCGCATGGTTTGAAGATCAGTTGGATGAACTGCTATACAGTATTGGCCAAAAGTGATGTTCAAAAGACATGTTCACCCTTTATCCAAATATTATTACAATTTGGTAAACATGTTGCATAGATTGTGCTTGAGGTCAATTGTTATATTTGTGATAATGCCAACAAGTCAACAAAATGCCAACAAAATAGTAATAACTGATTATGTAGTAGTCAGTGTATGCTTTTTCCTGTTTTTTTTTTGTTTTTGTTTTTTGTAATAATAAGACCTGAAGCTATAGTTTTTTGTTTTTTTTGCCAAATAATTTAGATATATCTTAAATATGAAGTTTAGAATTTTGTTCTTCCCTCATATTTAACAAATTTAAAATATATATATATATAAAATATATCCCTAATATTTTGAGGGTTTAAGCGAACATGTAGGGTCATTAAAAACAAATATCCCCTCCGGACATCACTTTTGGTCCTTCCTCTCTGCTGCCATCTAGTTCAAAATGAAAATTCTGTAATTAATTACTCATCCTCATGTCGTCCCAAACTCTGTTACAGGATTAGTTTCAAGTTGACAAAATTAAACCAATTCAATCAGGCTTTGTTTGTACCTTGATGCTGTCGAAAGTCATCAACTTGCTCTGTCAACTCAGGCTTTGTTCCTGAGTTCATGGAGCGTGTGCACATTAAAGTGTGACATCAGTAGCAAACAGCCAATCACGTGCCTTAAAACATAGAGAAACTACAATTCACTTCTCACAAGAGAATCAGCGAGATTCATTCTTCTCTTCTGCCAAAGATTAAGAGACTGAAGAATATGAAGTACATAAATGCATTACACAGCAAGAAGAAAATATCTTGCTATATCAGTGCAAGTGAAAGTTGTGAAGTTAGTTAATATAGTTTATAACACACACACTCACATAGAGAGACATGTAAGTTCACATGTAGTCTTTTTTTAAGGCTTTTCTGATTCCAAATCTTATTTATATTGCATATTATCTATATATATTTATATTTAGTTAAACTAAATGCTTAATAATAATTGTTAAACTGAAATTGTTCATGTGTAATGGAATAAAGGTATAATAATAATTATATAAATAATATATAAATCATATAAAATAATTATAATAAATAATTATTGCTATAGCCAAACTACTTTGTCTTTAAAAATCTTACTATGTAGTTGACCTTTAATTTAAGGCAAGTAAAACTGGGGGAATTACTCTGTTGTGTCACACAGGTGTCACTTTGCTCACAGCTGAATGGTTAAGCTAATTTTGGTTTGAGATCTCTTACACAGAACATAACCTGCCCTGGATCCCGTTAGCTATGGAGCGCAAGTTACAATGGCGATGAACACAGCTAAAAACCAAACCACTTTCATGGTGCCTAAAACCCAGGGTTGGCACAAACTAAGCTGAAACATACCTGGGTAGCCACCTAAACTGGCTTCATGGTATAGGCCCCAGATGTGTGCTTTGATGAATGTTTACTTGTGAATAAAAGCCTAAATTCAATCCGTTCATCATAAAAAGCAATCAAGTCTCTTCAGAAAATTTGAACTAAACCACTCAATACAAATGGATTATGATCTCTCTATGAACTTTTTGAAGTGTCAATGTTTCAATTGTGTAGGCTGTCTATGGAGGGATAGAAAGCTCTCAGATTTCATCAAAAAGATCATTTTTGGGTAAACTAACCCTTTAACACAGGCATGAATCACACTTATTCTTAAGCCTATGAATAAGACTAAAATTACATCATTCTTAGAATTTTTACTCTGTGTGGCTTTTACATAAGGCCCCTGATATCTATTCTGCAATATCGTTTTACTTGTTGTAATTGCCATTAAGATATCTATAACATAATTATGATTAGCTATAATATACACTAACACTTTATTAGGTACACCCGTTCAACTGCTTATTATATTATATGCTCGTTATATTAAATATCTAATCAGCCAATCACATGGCAACAGACGATCTGCTAAAGTTCAAACTGAGCATCAGAATGGGAAAGAAAGGTGATTTAAGTGACTTTGAACATGGCATAGTTGTTGGTGCAAAATTAGCTGGTCTGTGTATTTCAGAAATTGCTGGTGTAAGAAAGAGAAAATATCTAGTGAGTGGCAGTTCTGTGGGTGAAAATGCCTTGTTGATGCCAGAGGTGAGAGGAGAATGGCCCGACTGGTTCGAGCCGATAGAAAGGCAACAGTAACTCAAATAACATTTTGGTTACTAACATAACCTTGTATCCCTGAGATAACAGGAACGAGCATTGCATCAGTAACTGACACTTATGGGAAACGCAATTCAATAGCACCGTGCTACTAGTGCAGAATGGAATGTCGTCCTGCGAGCCCGTAGCCCGGGGCGCTTGGTGACAAGGGCCCCACAGCAGGCTACATGAGAAATATGGATTTAAAGGTTTGTCCAGCAAGACAGGCTTGGGTCAGGAGCCAAAGCCTGTGGGGCATGGTGCCGCTAGAAAACCCCAGAGGTTGGGGGACTGGTTAAGCGGACAGTATCCGTGCCTGAAGAGCAGGGAGGTCCAATTTGTAAAACCTGGCAAAGGTAGCTGGCGAGGACCAGCTGGCCGGCGCACAAATGTCAGCAGTGGACACCCTGGTGGAGTAGGCCCTCACCCCTATAGGTCACTGCAAGTTCAAGAATTTGCCCACCAGCTAATGAGAGAGTCTCTGTTTCATAACTGTCAGCCCCTTTGAGCGGCCTCCGAAGCGCACAAATAGCTGATCTGACTGCCGGAACTGACTAGAGCGCTCAATGTACACCCTAAAGGCCCAGACCAAGCAGAGTGGGTGTGGCGCCTGCTCATCCTCAGTGGGAGGGAGAGCAGAGAGCATTATGACTTGTGCTCTGAAGGGTGTGTAAATCACCTAAGGCACATAGCCCCTTCTTGGTCTAAGGACAACCTTACTGTCATTAGGCCCAAACTCGAGGCAGGATGCATTCACTGAAATCACCAACTCGCTTGAACAATGCCAAGGCTAGCAGAAGATCGGTCTTTAGCGAAAGTGGCTGAAGGTTGGCCATTGCGAGCGACCAAAACAGAGTGCCCTCAGAACTGTAGACAGGTCCCAGGAGGAGACCTTGTGGTGGCAAGGCGGATTCAGCCTCCTGGCCTCTCTGAAAAACTTGACAATCAAGTCGTTCTTCCCAATTGGGGCTGCTGATAGCAGCTGGACCATCCCGGGGAACCACAGCTGGTTCTGCCAGAGTGGTGCCACAAGTAAAATCGAGCATGTGTCCTCCCTGACTTAGCTGATGGCCTGAGGAAGCAGAGCTACTGGAGGTAAGGCATAAAGGCGCAGAGGGGCCACCTGTGGGCTAATGTGTCTTTTTCATAAAAGTATTGACAATGTGGAAAATTTAAAAAAAAGCTCTGTTCTTCAGAAAAAAATCTCCAGGTCCTGCAGATTCTTCAGTTTTCCAGCAATTTTTGCATATTTGAACCCTTTACAGCAGTGACCGAATGATTTTGAGATCCGTCCGATCCGAGGACAACTGAGGGACTCAAACACAACTTTTAAAAAAGGTTCAAACATTCACTGATGCTCCAGAAAAGATGCATTAATAGATGGGGGGTGAAAACATTTGGAATTTGAAGATCAAGGTAAATTTTATTTAGTTTGTCTTCCGGGAAACATGCAAGTATCTTCTGTTGCTTCCGAAGGGCAAATTGTTGATTTAACCATGGGCGTCCCAGGATGATGTCAGTGGTGGATTCTTCCAGCACCATGAACGTTATATCCTCTGAGTGTAGGCAGCCGATGCCGAGCGTCAGTGTGGGGAAGAAATGTCTGATGTGACCACGCCCCAGCGGCTTTCCCTGGATGGTTTGTATTTGAAGATCCTGCTGACATCTTTTACGACGTACATTCAGTTTCTGGAGAACCTCATTGCTTATGAAATTCCCTGCTGAACTGAGGTCAAGGAGGGCTTACGCTGAAACACAGGTATGAGCATTAAGAACATGGACAGTAGTTCTGGTAAGAGGAGCAGTATGAGCGGGTAATTGGATGGTACTCATTGTGGGACGTTGTGGTCGGATGGGACAGGCTGTGATGAAGTGATCCTCTTCCCCACAATACAGGCATAGATGTAGTTGTATTCTTCTCTGACGCTCCGCTCAGGTGAGACGATAGGAGTCCACTTGCATTTGTTCTGGTGCTGGAAGAGCGACAGATGGTGTGGTGGGCAGAGGATTGACAGTGGGCATAGATACTGAACACGCTGAAAAACGTTGAGCCACTCGAATGGTCTTTTGAATAAGATTCTCCAATCCCATTGAGTCGTCGTACACAACCATTAACTGCTTGTCCGGAAAGCAAGGAAATGATGAATGCCACCCTAGCTCGCTCGGTAGAGAATAGATGAGCTTGAGCTTACAAGTAGAGCGAGCATTGTAGGAGAAACCCACTGCAATCCTCCGCCGCACCGGAGAATGTCGCTGATCGGGCCATGGGCCATGGGAGCAGATGAAGAAGCCCTTGGCGGATTACATGCACGATGGTGTCTGTGATTGTGGGTGTTGTGCTTGTCGATGAAGGTGGTAGAGAGGATCGTACAGCGTCAACCAGATTGGTCAACGGATCCAATGTACGATCCTCGCCCGTGTTCGTGGAGCTCTGCATGGTGGTCTGGTCTTCTGTCAGACTCAGACGGAGACAGAGAGGTAAGATGTCATGTTTATTAGACAGAGACAATAACACAGGTAACAGCACATGATATGGTGAGAAGAGATGCAAGCACAATCAAACAGACACTTAGCTGAAGAGTAAACTTGGAATGTCTTTGCAGGAACAGGGGGGAGAACATGGAGAACAGGAGACGAGGAGGTAACAACAGGAACACGGGTAAATAGCAGGTAAGGAGTCCAGGTATGTTTGACAAGACCAGACAATGAACTGAGGGAAACATGAGTCTATATAGTGTCCGTGATGATGAGGTGCAGGTGCTCGTGATTAGTATTCAGGGGAGAGTGAACGACTGGGCGGAGTGTAGAGAGTTGGTGCAAACGTATCCACATCGCTATGATCAGATACCTTCTTAACTGCTGTTTTCTTATTGCTGTCATTTTTGTTGTGTGTTTATTTTGTTATTGAGAGGAAAGTGTGCAGAACATATTCACACTATAAACCCTAATGCTCAAAATACTTAATTTGAGTAGGACAAACTCAAATTAAACAAATTAGTTCAGTTAAATTAACTGTTATGAGTATTTAGAACTTTCGTTTTCTTTTGAGTTCACAGCACTGACATATTTCAAGTAAACTAAACTTTTTCATTGTTTTGAGTTTTATGAACTCATTTCTTTTCATTTTTAGACGAACTTAAGTTTAACTGAAACTGGGCTGGCATTTTTTATTTCCCAGCATGCTTTGCTCATGGCACTCGATTATGTGCAAGATTAATGGTAAGGAAGGTTTAGTAGTGATCAATGTTTTGTTATAATTTAGAAGAGTTTCTGTTAATGTGGGTTTTTGAAGAGTTACTTGGCTTGGTTTGAGAGCAGGTAAGTTACGTGTTTTAAGTTGCTGTACTCATTCAGTAAGTGCTATACCATGCTATTGTTAACATGATAGCAAATTAGCAAATTGGCATTTTCTGAATTAGCAAAATATTTACGTTGAGATAACCTGATAATTTTAAGTGAAATGTATAGTTTTAGTGTACTCAAACATTTAAGGTTAAGAACAATAAAAATGTATAAGTACAAAATAAAAATCTTACTTAAACTTTAAGTTTCTTAACTTAAAAGTTTGTGGGTCTCCCTCAGAAGAAATCACGTTCCGGGGGAGGAGAAATAGGAACACGGGGGCACCACGATGCGACCGCAAAGGGCACTTTTGCGATCAAAGGGGCAGGGGCAGGGGCTCAAACTCAAAACTTGATAGTTCTGCTTACTTAAAATTGGGAACATCATTACTCAAAAAAATTGATGTAACTGATTATCTCAATTTTTTGAGTTAGCCAACTTATTCGGGTTTACAGTAGATCTAAACCATGCTCTCAGCAGTGTGAATGGCGTTGAGGTGTTTGTTAACAGTATATCACTGCAAAGGTATTTTCAAACTTCTTTTTACTTCTAAGCAAAGAACTTTGCAGTGATTATATCAGGGCATTGATTCACATTCAGTCTCTTTACGTGTACACAAGTCCAAGCATGAGCAATACGTTTCTGGCTGCAGTTCACTTAATGGCCACCGGTGTCGTTAATAACAAGGGTTTCTGAATTCTACAAAGCCCCATTAAATTTTACTTCTAAAGTAAAAAAGATGTTAGAGAGTCTATTGTAAAATATTCAACAGCAAGATGAAAAAAGTGCTTTGTAATTGTATTTAGACACTTTTGTCTGATTATCTGAGATGACTTCATTCCATCCAGGTGATTTCAATAATCCAATTTAAATTTCAAAAATTCAATACTTGCAGTTTGTCATAAAATAATAATAATAATTAAAAAAGAAGAAATCAGGTAATGACTTCATGACTCCAGTCTTTCTCATGTCACGCACTCTGTAATGTACAATATGCAGTCACGGCGCACTGCTTTGTGTTGTGGGTGTTTGTTTCCAGAAGAACATTCAGTTAGTTTGGTGTTGAGAAAAGATGCTTATCGCAGCCAATTCACTTGGTTTTGAAAGAGGGTCATAAGGGTGGAATGTAATGTGTGGGCATCGGGTCATGTGTGTGGATGTTTGTGTGTGTGCATGTGTGGGTGCCTGTTTGTGTTAGTGTTTTCATGCTTGCATAACCGTTGTAAATCATATGTTAAATTCGAATAATGCTTGCAGACTGATAGAGGCTTACAAACAGAAATTTTGTGCAATATAATAGTGCCATTATCATATGACAACATAACTGAATGCTGTTTTTGTTTCTTCACAGTATTTGAACATCTAAGTCATGGTTTAACCTCATTTAACGTCATTACACGAGTGATTTAATTTCACCTCAATGCCATAATGATAACTTTCTCTACAGCTGCATGCATGGCCAGCGACATCCGACACAGTCCAAAATGGGAAGACATGGATCCTCCTGCGGCCCTATTTGTCTTACAAACAAATAAAGGCAAGCACCAGAAAGCACAGCCACTTAGAAACACATACACAAACAACCACTGAAGCAATATTTAAGCAGATTGCAGTTAGCGTGAAATGATTTATTTTTATTTGCATGGCCATTAGTACAGTGAATAGACACTCACAATCCATATCTCCCCAACATTACCAAACTTGCCATCCTGTTTTACTGGACCAGGTTGGGACTGTACCACTCTCAGGTGCAGGGGGATGCTGACTCTCCATAGTGACAGTAATACCTGTGCCATTTTAATGTTAATATGCATTGGCTATTACAAACATTTATTGTATTCTATTTAACAAACTGAAACTTAACAATACCCTTTTTACTACTCTGGAATATTGAATTACAGAGAAAACTGTGTCTACAGATCTGATTAAGCAGTACCTTTTTTTTTTTTTTTTTTTTTTTTTAATAAATGTAGACAAACTGAGTTATTTTATTTATTCCACAACATTATTAATCATTAATCATTTTTAATCCCATAAAGGTTCTTGCTAAAACAAAAAGGAGCACACAAAATGCTTTATTAATCCAGCACCTGTGACACTGAAAATAGTATAAACTACATCCATTCTGGTTACACTTTATTTCGATAGTGTTTTCATTCATCAGTTTAATATATCAATTTATTTTAGGTGCTCATAAATACAAAAGCACAGACAATAATATGAGTATTAAATGCAATTTGATAATCAAATGTGTCTAATTTAATGATTATTGCTCTAACCCAGTAGCAGGAAATGATCATGATAATAATAATAATAATAACAGTATTTCCTTGCAAAATACACTTTTGAAAACAGTAATGTATTATTAACAGTGTTGGGTGGGTTGGGTTACTCTAATTAAATTACTTATCCACTGAAAAATTAAAGTAAGGGATTACTGTTCATTTTTAGGTCATTTTTACAGTTAGGCTACTTATAATGTACTTGCGTTACATACTGTAAATTAGTTCAGCATTGTTTTAATTGTATTTTTATATATCTTTACCATGGTATCGACTTTGGTATCGAGTATTGTGCACTTTTGGTGGTATCTGTACCGACTACTAAATTTTTGGTATAGTGACATCCCTATTTGTTACTAAAAAAAAATTAAGTATTATAAAGTAAAAAAAAAAAATTATAGTATTTTTTTAATAAAGTTAAAATGTTTTAAAAAGCTATAAAAGGCTAAACTATTCCATGTTTGACTCATATTTAAATTATTAAAAGAGTTTCCTTTCTATTGTCTATCCAGTCAAGGTTTATAGGGATAGTGATAATTAGTGATAAGTTACTTATTGAGTAATTAAATGACTTTTCAGACAGAGTAATTAGAAAAGTATTTTAAATACAACATTGATGATGTAATTAGTAATTGATTACTTTTTTTGAAGTAACTTACCTAACACTGATTATTAATATAAATTATAAAAAAGTTTTAAGTAAACAATAAAAATGCACACTCCCATAGAGGAGTAATATTTGTGTAATGTGTGCATTTTAGGTTTCATGAAATCAAGTAATTCCAAGATATCTTCATGAAAACTGATATCATATCATCAGATTCTGCAATGCTGAGGGTGAAAATACTGAGCAGCAGATTTAAACCTCACATAGCTGATCTTTAGAAAGATCTTAGACCTCACAAGATTTGCTTTACAGATAGAGTAGTAAAAAATGTACTTTTGGGTCCAAACATAGTAGTTGAACCTAAGTGGGTCAAGTGACTTGTTAGAACATGCATAATTCTTCAAATAAAGTCTAGATCTGGCCAAAGAAAACTGTATTGGTATAAAGGCTACTGTAAACAATGATGACCAGTGGAGATAGAGAACACAGTATCTCATTCTTTGTTATCATAACAAACAATAAGCACGTAGTGATAACAGAAAAACATGTTTCAACAGTTTACATACTTTTATTGTATTATTTTCAGATTCAGTAACACACTTCTATTCAGTAACACACTTCTATCCAACTATCACACTTATAACATTGTTCGTGATTATACTAAAGTTCATCATAGAGACTTTAAATGTACATCATTCTGAGGCACTTTATAAAGCTGCCCGCTTCCATCAGATCACAAAGGAATATTAGGAGAATTAGAATCTGAGCACATCTTCAGAAACATTTTCTTGGAGTCTCCTTTTAAATCTGTGTAAAAGAGAAATTTTGTATAATGATTAGTTGTTATATTTTCCATAACCGCAATTATATGTTTTCATACAAAATTGTTTAACTTACATTTTTGGGGGTTCTGGCAAATACACATGAGAATTTTGTTGTACTCATCAGCGGTTTTAGGACGCTGATTCTTTGTGCATTGTAGAATATTATTATGATGAACTAAGAAGAGAGATTTGAATATTACATTAAAAGAGTGAAATACTTTTGTGGTCCATATTAATACTTTTAATACACAATACTTTGGCAAAAAGACGTATTTCTTACTTCTGCAGCCACAAACAGCAGATTGTTTCAAGGATCCCCTCTGTGAACAGACTGTGTGGAGACATGAGGTGACGTTAGTCTCACATCAAAAGGATAAACATTCAAAAACCACAACATTATATGCTTAATGATTACATTACAGAATATTAAAGATGCAACTCATTCACTCAAATGTTAAAAAAAATCTCTTATAGGATTAATATTAATGTGAAAGCTAGTGGTGTAAGAAATGTACTTTTCCAGAAATTACCTGAGTTGTTGCACAGAATTGTGGTCAGAATCACCAAGGCAAACAGCAGGCAAATTGGTTTGGACATCTTCACGCTTGCGCTGCTCCGGCTTATTGAAGGGGTATGATTTCTGCTCTCCTTTTATCCCCCGTGTAATGATTATCTCTCGTCTCCTTCTCACTTCATCCCCTTTTATACTCTGAACTATTCATAAGGGTTTTATGTTTAACGGTATAAATAAGTCTCAACATGTTCGCAGTACATACCACAATTTTACCTGAATGAGAAAGGAGATATTGCTTGTTTACTTGTAATCTAAACAACATTACTTATGTGAGAAAACATGTTAAATCTGATAAAGCTGATCCTGTCTGGTGGGATTGAATATCTAATATATCAGCACTGGAGTTGCTTAAGAGGTCAGAGCATCTGGTGTGAATCAGTAGTTTGTTCTCTTATAATGGAGTACACTAGAAGTACAATTTATTTGGTCTATATGGCATAGACTATCACATTAAGACTATCTAGGATTCAAAATGATTATTATTATTTTTGGCCACAACTGGGGGAATGAATTGCAGACATTACCATCCATACATAATTGCACTAATCAAGATATTGTTCATATTTTACAGTTTCTCCCTTGTATATGTATGGCAAACAGTGCAGACCGTGTCTTGATGTAATGTGATGATGTTAATGCGTAGCCAAGTACAACTTGGATGAAGATTTACTATTGTTCTTACATGTCATGATGTACAGCAAAAAAAAGTTTTTTTATAAAGTTGCCAAATTTGCCATCAACTGTGTTTTTAACTAAATATTATATATTATATATATTATATTAGGTATTTCATAAAACAGTGATAAGTAAATATTTACTTACAATAACCTGAAACCTGTTTTCTCAGCTATGAAGAAAGTTTTTAACACACGAATGCTCAGCTTGTGAATGTTCTGTACTGCAAGGTAGGACATATTCCAAACATTAAAGACCAGTGGATGAAAAACACTGCATTTACATGTTTTCTGGACATATGCCTCTTTGACTACTATGGTATTCTTTGAAGCATGGTATGAA
This sequence comes from Elopichthys bambusa, assembly GCA_037101425.1. Taxonomy (NCBI): domain Eukaryota; kingdom Metazoa; phylum Chordata; class Actinopteri; order Cypriniformes; family Xenocyprididae; genus Elopichthys; species Elopichthys bambusa. The sequence continues at coordinate 12,038,208 of CM074432.1, read as the reverse complement.
CATCATTGCACATGTACAGTAGACCTTACAGTATCACACAGGTGAGGCTGTGTGAGAGTGAGTTCAAAAGTGTTCAAAACTTCGTTAGTAATTTGAGAACGTCACGTTAGAAGATGGCTTTTGGGCCATTTCTGAGAAGTTATTGGAGTAATAAGGAGGTAGCGCGATTGTGTGATATTGCTTATATATACAATAGTTATGTAAAAAATAAGTTACATTTTAGAAACAATGTTGCCAGTTACTTTGTCTGTTTTTGTTCTGCATTTAAAAAAATAAAAAATTAATAAATGAAATAAAGAAAAATTTCATTTGACAACAGAAGCAGAAGTGTAGCAAGTGTGTAGCAGAAAGCTTTGGGACATACTACTTCATCATAACTATCTAACGGACCGCTCTGTCACTTAGTTACATGCATTCTGTCATTGTATAAACTGCCCCATCAATCATCTTGTCACAGTTAACATCATCCGCATTTAGTTTCAGTTAATTTCCTTGTGTATTGGAGAAATGAAGTAGCACGTTGATCTAACAATAGCAGGTCTTTCATGCTGAGAGCTCTCCTCATATGTTTGCATAATGATGCATTTAAAAGTTAATGACCAAACATTTGTAAACATTCACTGTTGTTGCAAATATAACACAGATAACATTAAATATTTTTTTTTTCAGCAGGTTAGTTATTGATTATTAATCACGCAAACCCCTTTGTCAAAACCACTCTACCTCTAAATCGTCAGCCTTGCGTATCCACCATGTTTTTCATTTTTTAACACTTTTTATTTGTGTTTGATTGTGGATTCGATTAGAACTACAATGTGCAATTGGTTGTGTGCAATATAAGCCGTTAGAGTGTGCTTGGATCTGCATTTTGAATTTTCACCAGAAATAGTAAATGCGAAAGGGTATGCGAATTGGGATGCAGCATCAGTTTCGTTTATTTGTTTCGTTGTTAAATATAAATCAATGTTGTGAAGGAATCTGTTGAATGAATGATTTAACAACACAGTCATAAAGAATGGCCCCTTGTCGCCACCTACTGGTGTAAGATGTAACCAGCGAAAAGATTAGCTTGAAAATACCAGTCTCTGTTGAAAGAAACAGCATATGTTGGTTAGGTATGTTTTGAAGCATGGAAACTGGTTTGAGCCGGTTTATGCTCAGGACCAGCTTAGGACCAGCATTTGACCAGCGAAGGACCACCAGCTCAAACCAGCTTCCATGCTTCAAAACATACCTAACCAGCATATGCTGTTTTTTTCAACCGGGGTCAGCATAGTTAGTTAGTTTGGAACAAAAAAAAAAAAGTGTAATAATAAAAACAGTGAAAAGTTCTACTTATATTAAGCATTCTTGGAATCAAATTCAAGGACTATTGTGGGCTACTGTGTTGTATTAATAATGGTATTATCATCTGATAACATCATATGGTATTGTCACACAAGACATCCCAGTTACTAGCAGTCATGTGAAGATACACAAAGCAACTTGCAATATAGTTTTTTCAATACTGTTTTATTTTGGACTTTATTATCAAATCTATATCACAATTAAAGCTGCCTGTTTTTAATATTTCACAAAGCTTAGCTAACCACATTTTAACTAAGGAAATTGTTAAAATTGACGAATTTCTCATAACCTGTCTTTTGTTTGTTTCACTCCCCTTCCTGTAATGCGTTGGCAATAAGTAGCCTACAAGTACGTCATGCTAATAAAGTCATTTAAATTCTTTCAAGACAGCGTCAATGGTAAAGTAGCCTACGGGTGAAACATTTTCTAACGTCCAGTGTGGGTTCTTAAGTATGTAGGTTACAGTTGGTGAGCCTACACACGGTGGGCGAACCGTCAATAACCACTACCCACGGCTCACAACGTGAGTTGCAGCGTTCGGGCCCTCCCTCGCAGTGACGCATACAGAAACGACCAAGGAAATCCCCAAGTGAGAGTTACGACAGACTCTCACCGCCGTAGATAGTAGGCAACTTCCGACTCGCGTTGAACACGGCGTACAAATCGACATAGAAATCAAATACGTGTAAACGGTGTCCACGCTTCGGACAAATACAAGGTAGGGATACGTTTCATTGTTTAGGTTATACGTTTCATGTACAACATAATGTAATGTAAGAGAAAGCTTTGTTGTTGACAGGCTTGAACATACTCAAGCTCATCCGGTGCATGCGAACAGTTTCTTCGTCACTTGTGTGTATACAAGGTGTATATGTAATCCGACTGTTTGTGTGATTTATTTCAAATATTGATGACTAGATTTCATTATTTAGGGCTTACTAGGTTGATCGCTTGATTTGGCCGTTTTTTTTACCCTCCCCAGGTGTGGTAAACACAGCTTTGGAATCAGTTTAGGTGGATTGAGAAACATTCGTCGCCGTCGCGGAAGTGCACAGATAACCAACGACTTGCGGTCGTTTTTTTATGAATACACCGACCGAAGTACAACAGCAGGAGGTCATGTACGGCATGGCAGAGATGCCCGATCTCATACCACCGACAGGTGCTTTACAACCCAGTCCAGTACTCCCGTACGACCACGGACAGGCAGGGCGAAACAGACCAGACCTCCTGTCCGCCCCAAGAAGAATGCAGCGAGCCCCCAAACTCGGGCAGATCGGGCGGTCTACGAGAGGTGCGTGTGATTTTAGGCTGTGTTTTATGTTAGATTGACATGTATTACTTAGGTTAGATTTATTTATTTATTTTTTTTTAAAGGTCTTGACCCAAGACCAAAATTTCTTTTGTTGTTTTGTTTTTTAAAAGGGTCCACAGAGCCTCCTCAGCACTGAACATTTAGAATGTTTCCCTTATTTCATTCAGCTGAATGAACTCCTCAACTGGGTGTGTCAAATAAGGGAAAACATCCAAAATATGCAGTGCTTGGGAGTCTCCAGGAAAAGTTTGGAAGTCCCTGTTCTAAATGTTACATTTCCTAAAGCTTTCCAGCTACATCCCCTTAACTAACACAGCAACACCCTTGCAAGTACACAGGACACTCAATGAGCTGCTTATAAAATTCTAACTTTTTAAATCTATTTTAAAATTCCAAACAAATGTTAGATCTTGCCAACTACACCAAGATGTTAGATCATGCTTCCAAGTCAGAAATTTCATATCTGATGCCGGATCCTGCCAGAAGATATCATTTGTCTTGTATCCAAAACCTGTTAACAGCAAGTTTTGTATGGTTCCCAAAACCAATGTTTTGTCTGTTACACAAGGAGTTGAGTGAGAAAGCCAGGGAAGAGCAGAAGAAGGAGACAAAGTAATGATGATAAAAATGAGAAGAGTTTATTGAATAATCTTAGCTGCATGTTTCAATGCACAGACTTTGTCTGACCAGTACAAATTCAACAAGTGTTAAGATACCAAAGCAAAAGTAATGGAAAATCTGCTTCACAACATCATCCTGTGACAATAAAAACCTTGAAATGGAGTCACTCTTACTCATGAAGACAAACATCCCTTGAAACCACAAAATCTCACAGTGACATGAATGAATAATAATAAAAAAAAGATAAATAAATGATGTCAATTAAATAATAATAGTAACACACAGGTTGTTATTGAGAATCCTTAGATCCTTCACAAGTAACGTTCCCTTTTCTAGTAATTAAAAATAACTTTGTAGGGAAGTAATAATTGCAACTAATGGTGCATTCCAATTGCACATGATAGAAACCACAAAGTTGTAATTATGGGAGGGAAAAAAATCTTTTGGAGTTGGGTCCGTGTCAGTGAGAAAACATGTCAGGCGCAATGAATGCAGCGTCTGTAAATTTGTTAAAATGAATGAAATAACAATTTTTTTTTTTTTTTTTTTTACAATAAAACTAAGTTGTACGTACAAAATACAATAGTATTGTACGATTACAATACAATATAGAATAATTCTGAATAAAACTGAATAAAAATACACAAAGCAAAACACACAACCGATGCATTCTTTATTCATCACTTCTGTGAATTTTATGTATACGTCGCTACCAAAGTGCACCAAACTTGTAAATACAAACTTCCCAGGAGCACTTGAACCCACCGTAACTTGTGATATTCACTCGTTTCCACTCTGTTGTCAAATGATACATTTCTTCTTTTGCCTTTACAGTGGTTATTGATGATGAGGACTTGGATGATATCATAAACAATAACAGAAGCTTCCCGGCATCTCAGAGAGTATCACCTGTTGCCTGATGCGTGACGGACTGTGCCAAAGCTGTTAGGAGGCCAGCACACCAACAGCAGGCTTACACATTTTAATCGAACTAAAATCTCCCTCTCACATGTTCTCACTTGTCATCACCCTTCACTGTACAGCTTTTAAGGCTTTCGCCACTTCAAGATCAAACAAGAACTGTGGACTTTTCTTCCTGTTTACTTTATGCTTGCTCATCACTTAACTGATGTTGTGCTTCTGTAGCACTGAATGATCCTGTCTGGTGTCCTCTGTGTTGGATGTTTCATTTTTGAGGTGAAGATCTTGATGATCTCTAATGCAACAGGGCTATATTTATTACATTTGCACTTTACTGCAGAATAAGAAAGCTAACCTCAGCAGGTTGGATTACTCATCTCCCAAAGAGGACATTTTCCTGTGAAACTCTGTTAACGTGTAACGCGCCATTTGGTAAGACCTGAGGTTACCTCAGTAATCAGGGTCTACCTTGACATTTTTCTGAATGACTTCAGTTCATTGTAAGGAGTTTTTTGTTTGGTCACTGTTTTTATGTGCCTGTTGATTTTAGTTTGAATTGAATCAAGTACAATCTAAAAATGCATACTGACTGAGATGAACAATCAAATCATTTAAATTGATCTTATATGTTGGTCAAAGTACATTGCTCTTAAAATGGTTTTTACTTCTAGATGTTTGCATGGAAATTAATGGATTTTTGCAAATTGTTTTGGGGGAGTGCGATGGAATGGGAGTAATAAAGTATGCACGAGTAACTTTATTGACATTGTTAATGTTTGAGTAAGTTTGTCTTTTCAATTAAAAAAAAAAAAAAATTTCAGGACATTGCAGGCTGGCATGATCTTTTCTATTAGATTAAAATTGGAAAAAAGAGTGAAATATTTTATTTCCAGGTTTGTTATATTTAAAAATCCCAGATTTCAATATAGATTTGTGTGTAATGCAGATTTACATTGGGAATGTCATAGCACACTTTATTGAAAATAAGCATGTAAAACAAATACATAAATGATATCTAACTAACACTGACATTATTAAGAAACATTTATAAGTAAAAGATATTCAGAAGGACTCATGGATGGAAAAAATAACATGATGTGGCATAACACAAGCCATGAGTTAGTGTTAAGCAAATAAAAAAACAATGTTCAGGATCCTGCTGTAAATATGTAAAATACTGCAATTACATGAAATTACATAAGGGTGACTCAAATGAGTATTAATCATGTTAGCATTTCAGCTGCTGTTAGGATAAATACTCGAAAAGCAAATCAACAAAAGCAAATCTTAAAAATCTTCCTCCATTTTGGGCGACACCTGCTCACTGTGTTGGTTATAGTGCTCCCTAGTGGACACTTTGGAAACGCCAACATATATGAGCCACTATCCAAGTTTCTCTTCTTTCACACAGAGAAAACAACCTAGTTGTTTACTTCATTGAAACACTGAGGTCTTCAAAGCAGGCTGTGAGTATTTTTACTGGCACTAGATTTCTACAATCCTCCATGTCAAAACTCCCAGAGAGCTTGTAAATTTATTATCTATTTTGTATTTACTTTAACTTTTGGACAGCTGGTTGCCCTTTTTATTGTGGGACATTAGACAGTTTGTAAACTGCTTTCTTTCTCAGTTTCAGAATTTTAACCTCATTTCCTTCGAGTTCATTATTCTGTTGAACACATTCTTCACTTTATGAAGTTGCTGCAGTGCAGTGTCTGTCCAGTGAGAGGCAGTCTTGGTCACACATACTCTTTGTTGCTGCTGCTGGCAGAGCGTGCAGAGTTACTTTTAGGATATTTTGACACTTGTTTACTTCGACTGCAGGAGGCAGCCAACATGGCTCCACCGAGAACATCAAGAAATGACCCAGCCCAAGCAATGAAAATAGCTGCTCCAAACTCAAACCTAATGTTAAAGAATAAAGAGAAAAGGGAGACATTATGACAATGATAAATTATTTGAAATAAACTGATCTAGATTACAGTACATGAATGTGAAGTAGAGCTGCACAATTCTGGATGAATTAAGAATCACGATTTTTTATTATTATTATTAAAATAGAGATCACAATTCTGAATAGATGATGAATGAAAATAACGTAATGTATGCTAGAGGTTCTGACAAAATGTTAATTCTGCAGTTTAATTATAAAAAATGTTTAATTCATTTAAAAATTTTTTTAAATTATTTATCTATTTTTTAAATCGGTTTGAATGAATGATTCAATGATCCACTCAGAAATACTTCACTTGTTTCATTACTGGATGAATCAGCATTTCTGAACAAATCTCTTGAATTAATGATTAAATTACAAAAAAAACATTTTTAATAGTTCCTTGTCGCCACCTACTGGTCAACTGATTACTGATGAAGTTATTTTCAAAAGATGGATTCACACACACACACACACACACACACACACACACACACACACACACACACACACACACCCCGATTTTCACATTTGTCTGAACAAAAACGAGTTCAATCTCTGACAGTAGGTGGCGCTTAAGGAACAGCAGAAATATAGCGGTTTCCCAGGTTTACCCGTGTGAACAAAGTATCGTTGAACGCTACTTTTTTTTAGGCATTATACTGAGGTAATATGTCATGGAAACTTTTCTAAAGACAGTCGGTTCCCTTCAGAGATACATGGGGTCTTTCACTGTTCTTTTTATATGAGAACAATACAACAGAAGATGATGACAGTAAGGAATAAATAACAAGACTACAAGGATAACAGAGAAAGACAACAGAACTAGACTACAGTAAGGACAAATACGACAAACAGAGAACATACACATCAACATGTACTAATTTATCTGAACAAGTACAAAACACAAAGCAGTTGACTCATTTTTTTGGCACAAATGGAACCTCATATATTTGCTATGCAATCGCATTCTAGGGTGTTTCTCATCCCTGTTCCTGGATTCTCCCCAACACTGCAGATTTTGGAAGTCGAAATACATCTAATCAACACTAGCAGAAGTGCTCCAAAAACTGAAATGGGTGTGTCGGATAAGAGGGAGACATCTAAAATGTGTCTTTTTGGGTGACATCCAGGAACAGAGTTGGGACACTCTGCTCCAGAAATTGTGCAAAGTAAAATTCCTTGTGCTCACTTGGTGTTCACTGGAGTGAAGGGGTTGTAGAAGGCTCGAATCACATTGTGGGCAAACCACGAGCAGGCGACAACTGCGCAGAGGGCTGTAGGAACAAATAACAGATATTGTTTTTAAAAAAAGAGACAGATCTTTCTTTCTTTGACAATATCTTCAAAGCATTAGCTACCCTGTTTTCTGTGATGTTCATTGACTCCAGACTGAGCCGAGACTGATGTTATATAAGAGTTCAAAGTTCAAAGATGTTTTGCTGTAAACAGTTAGTGTGAACAGTCTGTCAGTATTCTCACTCACATGTACACTCACCTCCCACAAGCAGTATGATGCCTCCTGTCACAGCTGTGCGAGACTTGCGAACTTTGTCATCAGCTCCGCAAGTGGTGCATTTCATGCCCATGCAGGCCACACCAAGACCAGCAATGGACACAATGATACCCACTATCATCAAAGCGCGGGTCGCTTGAAGATCACCTGCAGAGGGACGGTAGAGAAGGACAGAATATCAAACATACTATATTATGAGCTTATACACTAAAACTGGATGTTGAGATTTTAACAACTGTCAGTCACGAAAATGGCCAAACCATCAGGAAATACCTGTCATATTAATCAGTTTAATATTATAAATAATAATGATAATAATAATGTAATATTATAGGCTACAAGTATTACTATTATTATTATTTATAATATTAAATATAACAAAAATTAAATTAAACTGTACACAAATTGTGGGATTCTACTTCAAAACTGGATGCTGAGATCTTCACAACAAAGGAAAAAGCTGTTAAATAAACCAGTTTAATATTATAAATAATAATAATAATGACAATAATAACTGAAATACTTTATTTTAGTAGCCTAAATGATTACTTAGTAAACATTATAAATAACAATATTAATGACAATAATAACAACTTAATATCATACATTAAATTATATAAAAACACTTAATATTATTATTAAGAATATTATATATAACAAAAAATGGCCCCCAGGAAATAGCTGTTAAATAAATCAGTTTATTTTTATAAATAATAATAATAATAATAATGACAATTAACAGCTTAAATAAATTTTACTTCAGTAAATTATTACTTTGTTAATATTATAAATAATAATAATGACAATAACTTAATATTATACAAGAAATTATAAAAATACTTGATATTAAATTATTATTATTTATAATATTATATATAACAAAAATGGTCACACCACTAGAAAATATCTGTTAAATAAATCAGCGTAATATTATAAATAATAATAATAACGACATTGATAACTTAATATTATACAATAAATTATAAAATATTTATTTCATATATTCAATTATTATTATTTATAATATTAAATAGAATCAAATAATTTATATATTTTGATATTATATATCATTATAATTATATATAATTAATATTAGGTTATAATTATTTATAGTATCAAATACTAAATTAAACTAAATTAAAATTTATTGCTATGCAGTTGCTAGAGTCATTCAGTCATTTGTATGAAAGTATGAGCATTAGCAATAGTGATGCTTGCACATCCAATAACTAATTATCCACTCTCCATATATGGTTAAAAAGGATGCCAATGAAAAATGCCTGTATAAAATCTCTCACTTATGCAATGTAGCTGAAAGAGTGAGCAAGTAGCCATTCCAACAAGAACCAGTCTTTGCCAGTGCATTCCTGTACATGTGCACACAAAACCCACTAAGCGAAGAGGGGAGAAAAGAAAGTGCAAGGGGCAGGGGTGCAAGCTGTAGTGAAGTGGAAGAATTATTCCTCTCCTTTATTCATTAAAACACAATAAGGCATCTCTTGCCAGGCACAGAAAACAGTAAGCTGTGGAATTCAGAGGGTCACCCTTAATCCTCCTGTTTTCTCTCTAGTTTTTTGCCTTTTGCTCCTCCCTCCATCCTAATTCAACCTGCTGTCAGGTGCAGTTCCAGCTGGTTTCAACTGGAAGTGTCCCGCAGCTTTCTCAGAAATGACCCCTGAGGTTCTCCACGGAGCCCCTCAGTAAATACATCAATTCAAGGAGTGAACCGCAAGAGCTAAATCACATTTTTGTGCAAACTGGGACTTGAGATTGTGGTTTCCCCAGTCCTTGGGGAATCCATGCAGGGAATGGAGAATGTTTCTGTAACAGCCCTAAACTGAAACACTCAATTGAATGAATAAACTCATAATTCATGACTGGTAGTTGGGTGTGTTAATAAAAATACTGTGGCGGCTATAGGAACAATGGGTTGCGTTTTTCCAGGAGAAGCACAGGCTGCTTTCACCATGGCTACCTGTCCTGCCTGGTTACATTACAGGCATACAGTAGATTCAAACTCCCACTGACGAGGCCAGCATCCATTAATCAAGCGCTGGCTGGGAATGGCACCAGTGTTTATTTGAGTGTGTGTGTGAAGAGTTGGAAACTATGGCTTGACACGCCAGAGAATTCCAATAAACACCTACAGTATAGATTTACACTATAGGGCAGGCCCCTTGATCTGTTAGGAAATCAATATTTTTTGACCACTGGAAATTTCTACACTTAAATTGATATTTATTAATTTCCAATCACCTGGTTGATTTACATGTGGATCTTCAGCCTATTATAAGTAATATACAAAACAGATTAAAAAAAAAATAGGGAACATTAATACAGTAATAATTAATGGAAAATTAATGTGTGTGTATAAAATCATATGATCAATAAGTCATGGCAACATTTTTTTTTTAATATATTACTTTAACTCATCAAAATAATGTAAGCAATTTCAATTTTTTTATGTTATACGATACAAGATTCAACTCGATTTTAATAAGTTAATTTAATATAGTTTAAGTACAAATGACTTGTAGCTACAGACAAATTGAGTAAACTTAAAAAATTTGGTCTGTGTTTTAACAGTGTGTGTGTGAACTTGTTTTGGCTATACTTGTGAGGACCAAATGTCCTACTTATATTGTGAAATACTTTCACAACCCACTAGTGAGGACGTTTGACTGCTTATAAATCAGCCAAAAGATGTTTTTATTTAAATCTATAGTGTTTTGCACATGTTTCTGTGGTGGGTAGGTTTAGGAGTAGGGGTTGGGTTAGGTGATAAAAAATATCATTGACCTGATATAAAATCAATGGAAGTCTATGTCTATGTCCTCACTAAGATAGCAAAACAAACGTGTGTTTGTGTGTGACATGCGACAAACAGACAGATATATAATTGGTTTAACTCACTGTCTAAGTGTAGAATGGAGTCGTAGATTTTGCACTGAAGCTGTCCGGTGCTCTGAAACGCGCAGGACATCCACAGTCCCTGGTAAGTAGCCACTGCCGTGATAATACTGTCCCCCACGTACGCGGACATCTTCCACTGCGGGAGGATGGTGCCCACGATCAGTCCAATGATGCCGACCAGAGAGAGACCAAATCCAAGCAACTGAACACCCGAGTTTGCCATTTTTTCTACTTAATGGCAAGCTGACTTGGCAATACACTTGACTCGGTGACTGCTGCCGCACCTGTTACTTTCTGAAGAACCTAAACTCAAACTAATGAATTTGAGAAAATGTAGGCTACTTAACTCTCTAATACAAAAACTAGCAGTCGCTCACTCACTCACTCAGCTAGCGGTGTTTGTTTATACCTCGACACAGATGTCAACTGCAGTCAAAGTGTTGCGTACAGTGCAGATGCCGAAGTGTAGTGTCGGAGGATGAGCCTAATGAGGGGGTAACGACTGGCTGGCGCGCGATGCCCGGTGTGCCATGCCTGTGATGTCGTGACGTCACGCCACATAGAATCACTCGCATCATCTTCACTTAAGTTTTAAAACTTTGTTAGGCTACTCTGCACAAAATTTCGGGTAGCAAACTAGATGAAGTTTATTTTCTCTATAACATATTTTTCATTCAAGAGAAGTGTCTTTCATATGAAAGCCCGCTTCCGTCACATAAGACCGTTATAGGCTAGGCTATATGTCATGAAATGAACTAATTATTAAAGGTGTAATGTGCAAATTTTAAGAGGATCCTTGACAGAAATGCATTATAAGAGACCAGGTACAGTTGGTACAGGGGTACATTTGAAATACCTTAAATAATTTTAGTGCGCAACAAGTCTGTCCTGTGATATTTGCTTGCGTATTAGCGCCCTCTTCGATTGTGGGAAATTCGAAGTAATGCGCTTCTCCAGTCCGAAGATATCGGTGAAAGGTTTTTTTTTTTTTTTCTTCACTTTACCACGTCCCTTCCACATTGGATAGCTTCTCATCCTTACATTACTGTTAAACTGACTTACATTTTCGTAAACCTTAACCTGTGCTCTAAAAACTGACATATTGCATGACTTTGTGTCATGCAAGGTCATTGTAAAATCTAGAGAACGTTAGAGATGGTCAGTGGGGTACAGTTGAGACACAATGTATCAAATGTACCCGCACTAAAATCCTATTGTGGCACATGCAGTTTAGTTGCACGATGTAAGATCACAAGTTAATAGATTTGATTAGATGTTTTATTATTGCTGTTTGCAATTGTTCAATGTTTGTTACTGTTACTCAACTTTTCAACTGTTACTATTAAAATGATGAACTGAAATTAAATATTGTATCGCTGTTTGTCATTAGCCTACTGTACAATGTTTTACAAATGAACTACTTTTAACTAAAAAAATCAAATACTGAATGGAAAAAAAACGGTTGAATTCTCATTTTTAAAGGTATTTTACATTTGCAATGAATTGGTTAGGCAGCTTTCCAGCATTACGGATTGGTGTCTCAACTGTACCCGACATGGGTACAGTTGGTACAAAAAAGCTTCTTGTTTATGAGCTAATTGTGGCAAATATGACCTACTTATGGATGTTAATAATTATTAATATTTTAGTAGACAAGTAAAGGAAATGTCATATGAAAAATCACTTCTTTTCAGTCCCTAATTTTGGTGTGGTAATGGAAAAAGCAAAAAGTGTACCAACTGCACCCGGTCTACCCTACATAACTATGTTTTCAGTGGTGTATGAAGACCTTACATAATGAACCGTTATGTTTTACCTTAGATGAGCCATTTCTATCTCACATGCCCCGGGTCCCCTTACATGTTAAGTCGCCATTTTGCGCCGGCAGGCTTCTACAGTAGCCCTAAACGGACAAACTAAAGCTGCTTTGAAATAATCTGTATTGTTTCGCTAGCCTGCAAAAATTGTGAAATAAAAAGTTATGACAATTATGATTCAAAGTTTTTTTTTTTTCTTACATGGCAGAAAAGGGCTTAAAAGTACTATAATAAAATTGGTGTTATTTTAAGATATTTTAGGTAAAATATACATTAATAGCTTTAAATAAGCCTACATTGATAAATTCCAGAAACCTTTCACTGTGATTTTTTTTTTAACTTGTTTTTGCCTAAAAAAAGCTTAACATGTAGGCTTAATATTTAATACAGTTGCTATTGCCTAATCAGTCTCTGAACCCCCAACTTAGATCTTTTGTCCCTTTCATGAGGCATGTTTGTCACGTCTAACCACTCCATCAGGTGACCTCTGCACTTCCAGTGAAAGGGGAAAACAAGGCCTGGAACTGGAACACTGTCAACTATTGTCTGCAGTGCAGAGTTGGCGCCAATGTTACAATTATCTCACCAAGGTAATGAAGAAATATCTATAACCTGAGAAATTAGGGTGGAAGCAATAATGCTATTAAGGAAATGGTTTTCACTACAGAAAATGTCTGTGTGACACCCTAGATATGGAATTTTTGATGGTTGTGTGAAGGTTTCTAAAAGTACCTGTACGATTTGAGATAGAATTTTGTTATCAGAATTCTCAGAGCAGATGATATGTAGGAGAGGGGGAATAACAGTTGGAAGATAGGAGGATCGTGTTTGCTTCAGTAACATCTTGAAATTAGCACACGCTACCCTAGTCACCCCTGGAAACGTGATTTATCTGTCATCCTATTGGCCAGTTCTTGAGCACTACACAGAGTAGCCTTGACACACACACGTTTTTTTTCGAAGCTTCTGTCCCCACCTAGTTCCAGCAAACAGACAACAATCAGTAAAGGGGGGGACAGACAGTGCTAAATCAGCCCGAAGAAGAACAGAAACCCCCTTCATAGCTTCTCTTCTGGCTGGCTCCAGGGCTTTTTTTTTCTTTTTCTTTTTGAAGATCATAGTGAAAAAAGAGTGATTAAAACTGGTGTAAGCCTCCTTAGAAGCCTACTGAACCGTTAGCAATAAAACACACAGACCTCTGGTTTCCCCTCAAAAGCAGTGACTCGGCTAATAAGCTTTTCTTATTTCATTATTTCTTACCTCTTTCTTTTACTTCTTATGCAACTAGGTGCCTTCACAGAAATGTAGGTACAGGCCAAACTGATGTAATCTAGGAATTACATTTTTTTTTTCTCCTCCAAATTATAATAGCTGTTTAAATAAATGCAACTGAAAATAACAAACAACTTACACAAAGGCTGATTAACCCTTGATGCATGAATTATTAAATCATGTTTCTTTTTGCTTCAAAACAAGTATAATGTTCATTATTTTAGAATGTTTTTGAAATAAGTCTCTTCACCAATGCTGCATTAATTCAAAAATAGTCAATCTGTGAAATTATTAAAATGTTTTCTATTGTAATATACATATTTTAAAATTTAATTTATTCCTAGAATTGTTTGGGAAGCAGACACACTCTTGTCAGTTTAGATCTAGACTAAAAACACATCTCTTTAACCTGGCATACACATAACACATTATCAGCTTCTATTTTTAAATAAGTTAAATGATTGTCAAGCTGCATGAATTAGGTCAACCGAAACCGGGAACACTTACCATAATATCTGATGTACTTGTTACATCATAAGAAGTCAGCCGGATCCGGGCCGTATCAAGATCAGATGGAGGACCTGCTCCTAGATTTGACCACATCGCAGCCCTGAAGTGTCAGTAGAGATCATGTCTACTAAACAATCCCCTGTGAAGGCCTCATCAACACGACAGCCATCGGCACAGATCCTCAACAAAAAAATCCTCTCCATACCGGCGTGGCGAACCCGATCTTCAACCAGATGCAATTGGATTAATTATTTTGAATGCTCCAAGATTGGCTCCGATCCCAATCTGATTTTACCAAACGGAACTAAATCAACACTGAATTTACTCAAGCTAAACAATGACACCACTTCTAGAGCTGCTGTACAGCCCAAACAAACTTTGTTGCATATTTTATTTCTGTTATTACTGTAAAGCTGCTTTGAAACAATCTGTATTGTAAACTTTTGATCAAATTTAATGCATCCTTGCTGAATAATTAATTTCTTTTAAAAATTGTCCATCATAATATTACTAAACACATTTTTTCTTCAGAATACAGTGCACCAAAACCAGAAACTTGCACCAAGAAAAAAACATGTTAATCTTCATCTTGTTAACTTTAAAGTCCATGACTTTAAAAGAAATATAATGACTTTAATTTCATGCTACAGTAAATGATCCAGTACTTGATTTGGACTTGCAAAATATTAGCAAACTTGCATAAAATTAGCAAGCAACATACAAATGATTTAATGTTAACCTTATGAAAGCTACTGTAAACCAATTTTTTTTTTTTTTTTTTTTTTTGGACTAAACATGATGCCACAAAGTTTTAAATCTCACATTAACTCTCTCAATTATCCAAGAGTAAGTGGTTCATGTTTTCAGAAATGGAAAACAATGTTAGTTAATATTTGAAATAATTTTGTGTATGTGAGCTGGATAAAAAAAAGAAAGAGGTGGGCCAGCCAACTCTCAGGTAATATTGTTTAGAATCAACTGGGCATCAGTTCATTAACTTTACCATGGCTAGACTGTCTGTTAGCAGACTTCATTTCCTAATGGCTCAATGACGAGTCAGACAAAGGACAGATTTAACAGACCACTGCTGGCAGACAGAAAAGAGCTGCACACAATGAGAGAAATATTGTCTTTCAGATTCTGCTCAATGCATGTGGTATAATTTTTAAGATTTAATTTCAAATGATATGTTTTCAAAATGAACAACAAATAAATGACAAAAAACAATGAAATAAAAAAGCCAACAATTTACACGCTTTCTGTTTTACACTGGATTAAAGAAAAAAAAAAATAAGAAAATAGGTTGTTCAGACTATGCCAAGAATAATAATAATAATAATAAAAAAAATTAATCTTAAAGGTATATTAAATATAATGACCCAATACAGTATATAATAAGTGACAAGTAAAGAGCACAAAATGAATGATTATATAGTGGATGAATTGAAAGAATTTGAAAATAAATATATTGAAACATGTATATCATCAACAAAATATCATCATGGAAACATTAATTTAGAAAGAAAGGAAGGAAGGAAGAAAGAAAGAAAGAAAGAAAGAAAGGAAAAGGAAGGACAGACAAAAGGAAGGATGGAATGAAGAAAGAAAGAAAGGAAGGAAGGACAGAAAAAAGGAAGGAAGGAAGGAGGAAGGACAGAAGGAAGAAAAAGGAAGGATGGAAAGAAAGACAGATAGAAGGAAGGAAGGAAGGAAGGAAGAAAGAAAGAAAGGAAGGAAGAAAGGAAGGAAGAAAGGAAGAAAGAAAGAAAGAAAGAAAGAAAGAAAGAAAGAAAGAAAGAAATGATTCTCTGGTGCCCCCTTGAGTCAGTCCACACAAACTTCAGTCTTGCTGTGTTGTGTGTTCAGGAGCTGTGCAGTAGCAGTGTGCTTGTTTTTTTGTGTTCAGGAGTGTGGTTGTTGTTTAAGGGATGTGCTCATGGAAAAGGTTGGTCAGGAGTGTAGTTGAAACTGGCATCCAGAAACATGGCCAGTGTGCCCAGAGTAGTAATGATGACAAAGAGCCAAAGAAAGAGACGATCCAAAACCACAGCAATGTACTGCCAGTCATCTGTCATCTACATGCACACACATCAAACACAGAAACAATGGGATATGTTTATCTCACTGACACAGGAGGACGTGTATTGTCAATTTATGAATAATCATGAGGATCAGGGACAGACAAAGAGGAAGAGCCTTAGATAAAGGTTTCTTTGTGTCTCTGTAAGTATGTGTGGAAAAAGAGAAACGGAAGGTGAGCGAGAATGTGTGTGGTTTGTGTTTGCATGGAGTGTGAGTGTTCATAGACTCACAGTATCGTCCACATCCTGTTTCTTCAACTGATCAGCCATATAAGTGATAGCGGCGATTGCAGATTTGAGATTCGGTGGCAGAATCAGACAATAGTTTTCACTGTTTGAAAACCTCTGCAACTTCACAGTGCTCTCATTATGACTAAAAACACAGAAATAAAATAATGATTAACCCAAACAAAGGTTCATAAGTGTATTAATAAAACAGAAATAGTCATAATGTAGTGCAGGGCTCTTCAAGATTCATTTGAGGGCCGGATTATCAAATCAAAAAGTTGAGGTGGAGGGTTGGGGTCTTATTGGTAAGAATTGTTTTATTTATATTTATTAGGCTTAAATGAAAAAAATATTCTTACAGTGAGACTTGGTAACCACAGGTAGAACCATACATGGCTACTCACTACCAATGTCAAATGATGATATATTATGATATGTTATAAAGGCCTACAAAAAAATTAAAAAAAAAAAAACATAACGAGTTTCAACACACTTTTAACTAACTCAACCAGACCCCGCCCCTTTATTTTGCTTATGCCTTGGGCGGCAATTATTGAAATTAGCAATATTGTGATGTGTTTGTTCCTCAAAGAAAACTCAAGACTACAATGGAGGCATTTCAGGGAGTTCAGAAACAGTGCGCACTGATATAGACATGGTTCCTACACATTTTCCATTTCAAAATTCCATACTTTTCCAGACTCAAATTTCCAGACCTCCTTCAAAATGATATTTCCAGACCTCCTTCAAAATGATTTTTCAGACCATATTTAACATAAATGGTTCATACAGTATTATTTTTGGTAATTAGTACAGTCATATGCTATATTTTTTATTTTCTGTGTTCCATTGGTTTTTTCAAAGTTGTACATGTACTTACATGATGAGAACAAACCTAAAACACTTAACCTGCATATATTCACACCTGACACATGACTTTTGATACTCAAGCTTGCGATTCAATTAAATTACAATTTCAATTAAATTCCATTCGATATCGATTAATTGGGGTATGTATCAGGTACAGTATATGGCCAAAAAAGGGAATATTAGTGACTAGGTGGTACTTGGATGTACTTAGCCTAAAAAGTTTGAAAACTACTGATACTGTATATAGGTTTAATGTGCTGTATGTCCTTGTCTCTCCCTTTTATCCTGAAAAATAAGACCTGTTCCATGGCCCGACCAGTTTCTAAATGACAGCAACACACTTGGAAACACCAGGGCAACATTTAGGCCCTGTTTACACCAGGTATTAAGATGTGTTTTGGTTGATCGGATCAAAAGTAGACGAAGGAAGACACATACCCGTTTACACCTGGTGTTTTAATCCGACTTTTTTGTCCACTTTTGACCACTTCTGTCCTGATTTTTTTCGAGGGGAGGGTCTATGAGCAGGTAGATGTATGGGTTTTTTTTCAGATCTTTCGATCTAATGGAAAAAATAAGCTTGCGCAATTTACATATGAACACAAAAGGAGACGACGGAAAAACATACAGAGAGCATCAGCTTTCGGTTCTGCTCTGATAGCCACAAGACCACGTCGAATGCTGTGTGTGTTAGAAATCAGGGGTGGTGAGAGAACATTGTGCTTGCTACGTTTTTTATCTTCAAACCAAACTTGGGGCTTCAGCTGACAAAGATTAAATCCCGTCTGGCTAGACCCCATTTACACCTGTATTTAGTGTCGCCCACTTGTGATTCGATTGGCCAAAACGCATCTTAATACAGGTGTAAACAGAGCCTTAGACAGTGCTTCTCGTTTAGAATGATTTACTGCAGCTGTTGAATTGTTACATTTTCAGAACAGGAATGACAAAATTTACCATCATAATTCTATGAGAAAATCACCTGATTACTGAAATTGTGCACTTGTTGCAGAGAAGTTTGCTGTTACTTTAAGGTATTATCTGTAGTATAAACCACGCAGGACACCAAATGTAATATTTTATGATGATAAATTACTAAGTATGAGAAACAGTGATTAGTATGTGTCACTAATAATTTATAGCATTGTGCAGTAATGTAGTTCTGCATGCCGTGTGGTACGGTAGCATGAATGCATTGTAGAGGTCAGTATTGTGCTATAGTGGGAATGAGTCTGTCATACAGTGCAGAATGAATGAGAGCTGTGCTGTGTCTGGGACTGACCTCTCCTCCCTCACATTCCCATTCTTTCAAGGGTGAGTTTTTTCCAACAGGGATTATACAGAGAGCACCACACGTCCGGCACATGACATGCATGGTCAATGAGATGCATACGGGTATAGACAGGAACTCAAACACACAACTCATACAATTGTTTGTTTCCACATACTATACTGTCTGTATATGTGGTGTACATGCTCAGCTTCCTATGCTGTATGCACACACACCCCTAATATATAAAGACACATCCTAACATGATTACCTACATAGACCCACTCATATACACAGACCTTCAGGCAGTATAATCTACATGAATTCAACAGATTAAAATTCCACACTGTTGCACCAAGTTCTCTTCCACCTGTTCTTTCAGACAGATGAATAGACATATCAATGTACACTAGTACATCAGAGCAACAAGCTAACTACACCTTTTACAAAGAGATTTTTGGCAGTTTTCAAATTCATTTGACCCTGATATGAGATGCATTAACTTGTAGAGCATGTTTTTGCATTCAAAATGGAGCAGAATACGAACAGAAAATGTCTTAAACTTCTCAAATACCTACTCTGTGGCTGGACAACTAGTTGACCACTGGTAAAACATGATTTCACCAAGTAGAACATGTTCCTGGATCAACATTGTTATTGATCCTGGAACAACATTCCAATCAATCAATCAATCAATCAATCAGAGTTGAGGGATAGGTTTACAGTTAAATGTCAGGGTCAAGGCTTAACACAAAGGTTAGGGGCTTCTACATCAGTGTTATTCACCCATCATTTCCCTCTGATTTTAAGGGATAAATTATGGGTAGGATTAGGTTTAGGGGTAGGGATAGGGTAAGGACTATGTTTTGGAGAAGAATGTTGTTCCTGGATCAAAAGAAGATGGAAAAATCACCTTGACCACTTTGACCCGACCCATGTTATGATGAAATATTTATCCTACAGAAAACAATTGTAGAATTAGTTTGCTTACTATAAAAGCCAGAAGTGTTTTGAGGCCTCATGGCCTATGTGACTGTGATTACAAGGGTCAAATGTATCCGAGAAGTTAGCTTGACCTTTAAGGATATTTTGCTTAGTCTGGGATTTTTCCAGTAAACCAGAGGTGGCTGTGAAATGAATAAGACCATTATTGAGAGGTGTGAAATAAATATGTCACTTGGAGGCTTCTTGCCTCTGGGGAGTGTTGATTGTCCTTGTTACGATGTTTTATTTTGCCTATGAGAAAGGGTTGACCATCAGTTGGCAGAATTCCACAGGAATTAGGAAGTAGGAATTCCTTAGGAAGTAAGGCAAAAGATGTAGATTCGTTGGCAGTCGGTCACCCTTACAAAGAGAACAAGATAGCCAATTAATGAAGTAACTGTGGTGAAAGTGTTGGGGAGTACTTGGGAGATTCCAGGAAGAGAAAGGGAGAAGAGCACCTGCAAATTAGATCATTGGTTAAAACTGTCGCGAGTGAGATGATCAGATGAACAGTTGACATCTCACTTTGTTGCTTGTCTATAAAGTTAAGACTCCTGGGACCTGGAAGTTCGACTTTTTTCTTTGAGTTTTCTTTGAGACCAGGACTGAAGGGACATTGAATTTGCTATGACAGTTACAGGTCTCTTTTATGCAGTATATTTGCATCATGGACACAAGTACCACCTTGATTACCAGTGGCAGCTGTTTGTCACTTTACCTAGTTAAGGACCAATGTTTTCATTATTTGAAATAAAGAAATAAAGCTGAAATAGGCTTCATTCAAATCAGCTTTGAATGGAGAAAAAAAGAAGAAAAAGAAGAAGAAGAAAAAAAGAAGCTTTATTCTACCAGAATAATCTGGGGCAGATATGGCCTAATGGTTAGACAGTCAGACTGGTAACCTGAAGGTTGCAGGTTTTATTCTCAATACTGGCAGGAAAATTAGTTGCCCTTGAGCAAGGCGCCTAACCCCCAATCGCTCCACGGGAGCCAAAGCAAAACGGCAGCCCACTGCTCTGGGTGTGTGTGTCCACAGTCTGCAGTGTATGTGTGTTCACTAATCACTACTCCTAACGTGTGTGCACTAACTTGGATGGGTTAAATGCAGAGAACAAATTCCATGTATGAGTGCCTTCACATGTCACTTTTTCCACTTTCAGAAAATCAATTATAAATATTAGACGAAAATCAGAAAATGTGGAAAACTTGAAATGTTGCATTGGCTTCTAACTGAAATAAATAAGTTTAAGTTGAAGTACTAAACTTACTAAAACTAAGACTGAAATATAGCTGCAAGCAGAAATTAAGGGGCAAAGCACCACAGAGGCAGAACAAGGGGCTAAAATCAAGGCAATATATCAGACCAACTGCAAAAAAGACGATTTTAAGAAAAATGGTTGAAAGTCAATAATACAATCTCTTGTAATGCTTATTACTTTTGTCTGGAGATGATCTGGTTTGATTTTCCGTCTAGGAGAAGTAAAAAAAAAGAAGCTTTTTTTTTTCAGAAAATTCAAATTATCTTGTGCCAAGGAATCAGAGGGAAAAGAAATTTGTTTCTAGCCTTTTGTTCAAAAGTTATTAGAATAAACGTGAGTGCAACTTTGAACAGTTGGGGGTGCTAGCGGGATTGAATTAGAGACTCCAAAATTGCTGTGGTTAATATTCGTTGTACCAAATTTTACAATTTCTTCTTTCACAACAAGTTCTATAGACTGACATAGACTTGGGGAGCGTTAGAAGAGGAAGGAAAAGAAGAAATATATATATATTTATATAAGCAGCAATGAGAAATGCATTTGCCACTCTGCTTACAAAATATCACAGTACAAATCAACATTTTCAAAAACAGTTACCTGCTAAAATTAGGCTGTATTGCTTTCATACCAGTTGCGAATCAGGTATCCAAACACCTGTTTTTAGGCAGGCCTGAGTTCACAACACATTCTTTACACCAAACAAATTCTGACAGTAGACACACTTGTGACCACCTTCAAGTGCTAGTGACAAAACATCATTAGAATTTGCAAGAAATTGAGGTTATTTAGGCCTTTGGGTTGTTCCAAATTTTGGATAGCAAGTATCACCTGGTAATAACACTGGATTGTCATTTATGCCCAAATAAAAATACAACATAATTAAGTTTCCCTGAAATCACCTCTCTTATCCTGTAGTCCTCCAGACTGGTGGCATTTCTTGAAGGACTTGTGAGCTTAGCACTATAACAAAGCTCTAGCAGCATGCAGCCATCTTAAGACCACCTGTTAGACTGGCTAAAGAGCGGGCACACGCTTTATAAGCGGGAGAATGACTGGGCATGGGTCATGAGCCATTCTGAAAAGGATGAGGAAGAGAATAGGCACCCCAGTGCGTCCGCAAAACAGTTTGTTACAGACTGATAGAGACTGATGCCAAATTTTACAATTTCTTCTTTCACAACAAGTTCTATAGGCTGACATAGACTTGGGGACTATTATAGACTGATAGAGACCCTGTCTCTTCTATACACATGCACACTCTACACTGAAGCGGAGTCATGTGCACGTTTTCAGAGAAAACCCGTCCATCTGTCCATCCTCCCATTCATCCATTTATGTGCATCCTCGACCCTCGGCCCTCCCCTGCTGTTCTTGTGTGCATTACGCCCTAATGCCTCAGCTCAACAAGAGCTTAGATTCTGGCGACTTTAGAGGGGTGACTGGGCTTAACTGGGCTGAGATCAAATGCCTTTGGATTGAGAAGAGGAACAGCCAGCACAGAGACTTTCATCATCCGTCCACCCTGATCCGCGTTTAAGAGAGTTGTTTAAAAGCGAGCAATAATGCCAACACCAGCAGATTATGGTACAAGCACATTAAACTGATGCATATTGATTTGGCATCTAAGTGTGTTTTTGTTTGAGTGAGTGTTCATTAACTGTGAACATGAACTGTGTTTAACAGGAGTTGTTTTAAACATTTGCAGTCAAGATTTGACAAGAAATTTTTTAAAATAGGCAAACTACTGTCTTTTATACAATATTCCAGAAATATCATTTTCAGAATTAAGAACCATTCAATTTTAGCAAAGCAAAGCAAAAAAAAAAAAAAAAAATCAATAAAATTAAAACCACCCAAATGACATTTGCTTCCACGTTCATTCTTCTGCTTGTGCGGATGGAATATTGTTCTAAAAATAGTCTGACAAAGTTTTCAGCACTTTTTCAACTGCATCACAGCTACTAAATCTATAGTGTTAAATATACAGCGCAACCAGTGTAGTCCAATTTTAGGATGAACAACTGTTCAAGATGGTTCTTTTTAGTGAAACGAAAACATATAGCGCAACCAGTGTAGTCTGATTCCCAAACAAATTACTTTTATGAACCGGCTCCTTTTAGTGAAAAAAAAAAAAAAAAAAAAAAGTAGCGCAACCGGTGTAGTCCGATTCCCAAATGAATGACTCTTATGAACCGCATCTTTTAGTGAAACAAAAACATACAGCACAACCAGTGCAGTCTGATTCCCAAAACAATGTCTCTTTTGAGTTGTTTCTATTTAGTGAATCAAAAATATACTGCACAACTCTTGTTTCAGCTCTTTTTAGTGAATCAAACACAGCTTTCAAGTAACTGTGAAACAGTAACACTTTATAATAAGGTCTATTAACTCTGAGCAATACATATAGTATTTATTTACAGTTGTTCATTGTTCATGTTAGTTCACAGTACATAAACTAATGTTAACAAACACAACTTTTAATTTTAATAATGTATTAGTAAATGTTGAAATTAACATTAACTAAGATTAATAAATGCTGTCGAAGTATTGTTCATGCTTAGTTCATGTTAACTAACTAATGTTAACTAACTAATGTTAAGTAATGAACCTTATTGTAAAGTGTTACCTGTGAAACTTAGATTAGTTACTGACTTGTAGTTCATTTGAAAACATGTAGTCAAAGGCACACATTATGCGGTTTGTCACAATTTCCATATTTTAGTTCAGTGTTACAAATAATAGGCCAATAATAGGATTGCGTTTATGTTCTAAATAAACGTTGAAACTGCATAGCAAGCGCAAAGATATACATGGCAAATGCTACAGCAAGAAGTGGATTACTTCCATGTTCATTTATGTTCCTGACATGCTTTGGTTCTTGCTTTAGTTGTTGTTTGCCTTCCAAAAAGAGGCAGTACAATACATGACAGGCAATCAGATGTCAGAGGCACTTGTTTCATTGATTGTCTCTCTTCCGGTCTTAAACAGTCTTATCAACAGCCAATATTTCTGACATTCCCAACTGTAATTCAGATGTTTTGAGTTTGGAAGTGGGCGACCGACTTCACTGCTGCTGGCAGAGATTTAAACATTCAAGCTATAAGATCTTTTCCTACTGCCTCATGAATAAAATATTTCTCTATTGACCTGCATTTCACCTTTAAAGAATCCACATGCTCTTAAATTGTACTTAAAGTCACCATGAAATCAAAATTGACAATTCTCATTTTCTTCGGAAAATTACAGTTTATTCCAAATGATTTATTCATGGCACATCATCATTTTCCCCCTCCCTCTTGAGGTGACGCGTTCTCTTCTCAGGATGCGCTTATTGGCGCAAGGGCAGGACAACCTGTCACTCACATGAGATCCGCCAATAGCAAACCACAATGATTTAATGATCCAATCAATTTGCCATGGACAATCAAGTCCCGCCCACACAATAGATTAGCCACAACCATATAATAGATTAGTAATATATAGATTAGCAATCGATTAACCTACTTTAACCACAACACACTACACAACTCTATACATCATAGTACATATTTTATTTCATGTTCATATTTCATCACATATAATCTTAAAAGTTTTAGAGAGTTTTACAGTTTACACAAACTGTTACATACAGAAGCTGGTTTATTTTGTGTCTGAAAAAACCAACTTGATTTTAACTAAAATGTTTTATTGCACAGAACACTTACCTTCCTCTCCACGGCATTACCAGCTCCGGGTTGATCTTTCGGATGAAATATTCACCTCCAGGTCTGAGGCCTTGGTCCAAATAACCCAGTGGTATGTTTTCTTTTGTCTCGTCCTCCACCGGTTCCTCAGGTTGGGGCCTCAGCACACCCAAGTAACGAGGCAGTAAGTTGATGAAAACCTGCAGAAGGTTAGATGACAGGAATGCTTTCAGTTTCAAGTAATTTGATGGAGTAATGTGAATAAGCTGCAATTTAAATCAAGATCTGTCACCTTTCGCACCCATTTGGGCATGTGGTGTGTGCTGGGAGTCCTGTGGTGGAGGTTCAGAACCACCACGCTAAGGATGACTGAGAACGTCACCAGGATCATGGTGAACATTACGTACTTAACGATGATAGGAATGCCAAGTGATGTTTCTGGGACTTTGTCAGCCAACAACAGCATGAAAACAGTGAGAGCAATGAGGACTGAGATGGACAGAGTCATCTTCTCACCTAAAGGGAGAGGTCAGAAAACATGTCTTATATACGGACATATTTTATGCCATTAGCCTTTGTATAAGTAAACGTACAAACAATTATTTAATGCATGGGGGCTAAAAAATGATGAAGACAAAAGACCAGGGTTATTTCCATTAACTAAAACTATTAAAAACATTTCTGTTAATTAAAATAAATATTAGTTGAAAAACTCAAACAAACGAAAATGAGAAGTGTTGCCTTGGAAATAAACTTGAAAAAAGTTGAAACACTAAAATTATTAACTGGAAATAAATAAAAATAAAAAATAAACCTAAAACTGAAATAAAAAAAATGGAATGAAATTACTAAAAAAATTAAACTAAAATTCACATGAAAACTAAAAATATAAAAATAAAAGCCAATTCAAAATAATAATAAAACTATAATAAAACTAAAATAACACTGCAGAATAAGTAAAATATTGTCATCCACATTTTGTATACACCTTAAATAAATACATAAATAGTCTCTTGTATAAAAAAAGTTTTTTTAAAAACTTAAAAAAATAAGGGTTGTTTTTTTTGTTTTTTTTTTACAAAATAATTATTTTTCAAATAACTGCTGTTGTTTTAACCTTTCTAATCATTAAGAATCCTGAAAAAAATAATCAACAGTTTCCACAAAAATATTAAGCAGCACAACTGTTTTCAACATTGATAATAATAATAATAATAATAAATGTTTCTTAAGCAGCAACTTAGAACGATATCTGAAGGATCATGTGACACAGAAGACTGGAGTAATGATGCTGTAAATTCAGCTTTGCATCACAGGAATAAATTACATTTTAAAATCTATTCAAATAGAAAACATTTATTTTGAATTGCAATAATATTTCACAATAATACTGCTTCTCTTGTATTGTTATCAAATAAGTGCAGCCATGGAGAGCATAAGAGACTTTCATAAAACAGCAAAGTTGAGCATAAAACTGCATGGTTTATGGTCATCGTATTGATTTTCTAATTAAAGATGGCCACCTGCACCAGGTGGCAGATAGAAGACAAATATGGCCAGCACGCTGGTAAGGATGCAGGGCACGATGATGTTAATGATGTAGAACAGAGGCTTCCTCTCAATGATCAGGTAGAAGGTGATGTCCTCATACAAGTCATCCTGGACGTTCTTTCTGCTGGGCTTGTGACAAATCTGCCACTCACCATTCTCTTAGGGAAGAGAGAGGACTAGTGAGAGAAAAAGAGATAGAAGGAAGGAGAGAGTGTGCCATGTGCCAAGTTGCTACATTGCTTGGCAACTGTAAACAGACTTAAGAAACATTTTTATGATTATTATTAATAAATATACATATTTACTGAACACTGAAATTCTTGTATCACTTATGATGTCAGACAGGAAGTTGTCACTTTTAAAAGTACACTAACCAGTGAACGCATTCTCATCAATAACTATCTCATGGAGCTCACTGCCATCTTCATCTAGACCGTACTGAAGGTCCACTTCTGAGGAATCATATGTGTAGGAGCGAAACACCATTGTGCAGTTCTGCCAGTCAAATGGAAAGTATGCAACCTATAGGGATGGAGAACACAACTGTGAACTACAGTGAAATTAAATAGCAAGTACAATACAATAATAATAACAAAGTTAAAGCTAGGGTAGCAATGTTCCCTTTCGAAAGGGAACTTAACTCTGCGTTTGACACGCTATGGGGAACGCCTCCGCGTGAACCGGTGTCTGAAAACAATATCAACTCACGACAATCCTATTGGCCGGTGACAGCCTATGATGTCATCATAGCACGACACGGAAATATAAGGAGCGCCTAGAGAACCAGTCAGTATCTTTTTCGTCTTCAGGGACTGTTTTGTTTGAAATGATATCAAACTGATATTAAGGTTAGACTATTTATGTCTGACAAACGTTTCAGGAAGTATGTGTACTTGTGTCCCATAGAGTTGACATCTGATCACATACATTACTTATAACGTCTTTTATGAGAACAAAGAGCATGTACAGGCAGTTCTTGTGTGTTCTGGAGTAGTAGGCCTGACTTAGGCCTCCTTTGAGTTTAATAAGCTAACCTCACTACATAGTTTGGTTTTCATATATGGCTCCCTTAGAGCTTGAACACTGCCACAAGCTGACACTTGTGTCGTGTGAAGTAGAAGGCTCCGTTTGGGCCTCTTTCAGAGCACAATAGTTTGTTGTATTACAAGGCTTGTTGGTAGATGTTTCAGTTAGAGTTTGCTCACTTGGAAACTAGCACTGCCACAGGTTGAAACGCCCGTGTCATTCTGAAGTCGCAGGTCCTGTTTGGACCTCCCTGGAGCATGATGGCATAAGTTTGTACTCCTGTTGCTTTAAGAGTAAGAAGAGTTTTTACTGAGTACATTGCCTGGTTGAATGTGTGGATAAATTAAGCTCAGGCTGAGCTAAACTAGTTAACCTCACTGGATGGTTTGGTTCTCAGATTTGGCTCCCTTAGAGCTTAGACACTGCCACGGGCTGACGCCATGTGTCCTTCTGGAGTCTGGGCCTCCTTTAGAGCATGATGGCATGAGTTTGTACTCCTCTTGCTTAAAGAGTAAAAAGTGTTTTACTGAGTACACTGCTTGTTGGAATGTGTTGAAGTTAACTCTAATATGTGGGCACTCTACAGTCTTATCTGCTAGTTAAACTCAAGTTCTTTTTCTTGCTTTAAGCAAGCAAGCTGTTCTAGGTGTGTGGCCTTCACAGGCCACCCTTTAAGCTCCCCCCTCCCCCCCTCTGTCACTGACAGCCTATGTGTGACCCGTAGAGGGAGTGGATCTGGCATTTCAGTTGAAACTGCTAGTTCTGACGTTTATCTAGCCATTTTTTGGCATGCACTCCCCTCAAGCATGGTATATCGTTCCCCATAGCGTGTCAAACGCAGAGTTGAGTTCCCTTTCGAAAGGGAACGTCTCAGGTTACGTATGTAACCACGGTTCCCTGAGAACAGGGAACGAGACTCTGCATTTCCTAGCCATGCATTGGGGCTGCCTGCTGAACAGTCCCTGAAGACGAAAAGATACCGACTGGTTCTCTAGGCGCTCCTTATATACTTCTGGGTCGCGCTATGATGACGTTATAGGCTGTTGCCGGCCAATAGGATTGTCGTGAGTTGATACTGTTTTCAGACACCGGTTCACGCGGAAGCGTTCCCCATAGCGTGTCAAACGCAGAGTCTCGTTCCCTGTTCTCAGGGAACCAATACATAACCTGAGACGTTTTTCATAAACACTTTGTTATACTGGTTGAAACTCTCTTCACATCCTGATAGCAATCAATAATAGAAGCGGTCTAAATATTAAAAGGGATCTATTAAATAAATATTTATTTATTGTAAGTTGTCAAATTCGCCCCTATTTGGGTGTGAGCAAAAACACACCATTTTTGTTTGTCCCTTTAAATTCAAATGAGCTGCTGCTCCCGGCCCGCTTTCCAAAAGGGGGCGGAGCTTCAACAGTTCACGCTTCGGTTGCTCAACAATAACAAAGCTGGAGAATCTCACACAGCCAAAATGACGATTGTCAGTAACGTTGTTCAGCCTTACATTGTTCAAACCAGAGTATATATCCTTGATATGTATATCATCTGTGGAAGTCTCAGTATCAAAAAATGTCCGTCCAATCATTGTATCCGGTCTGCTTTGACTTCATTAGTGCGTTCTGTAAGGCTATGCAGAGTTGTAGACAGACAGTCCCCAAGCGCCACAAACAAACAGCAGCAGTCTTTTACAGTTCCTCCTGAACCAAAACAACGAGCTTATTCTGCATTCACGCCATGTCATAATTTCAGTAATTAAGAGATGGCAACTTGTGACATTCTACTTAGAGCTGTTCACGTCCTTAGACTTGGATTTATGTGTTTCGTTGGCAACACTATGAATGCCGAAATGAATCTGCAGCAGTCAGGTGGTACAAGTCTGCAAGTTGTTTACATTCATTATTATTGTAATGTTTTGAGACATGAGGTAATTTAACACCGTCTCTCGTGATGCTCTGCAGACTCTGCTCTGGCTGTGTGCATTCGTGTTTGAAGGAGGCGAGGCTTTGGAGAGCGCTCCAAAGGGAGGGTAGGATCTCATGCTTTCAAAGGCAGCCTGCCATTGCTTGCCTCTAGCCTAACACCCTAGCTTTAAGTATTTATATCAGTAATATGCCAACAGTGATTTGTGTTAAGAGAATGTTTAAGGTTGAATTAAACTATCAATAGTTTCTGTGTTTCTGACAAACACTTATAAAAAAGTACATTCAATGCATTTGCAACGGAAGTCTACTTCAACTGATCCCATAACATTCCTTTAATATGTGAATACTAACAAGTTTTCATGTACCTCTATGGAACAGGAGCTGCGGTAGATGGCTGGTGGATACCAGGAGACGGTTCCATCACTCCTCACTAGCACGTTCACATACAGGGCAACGTCAAACTGACCATCATTACTATTAAACACAAAGAGAACATTGCATAGTCCATGTGCCCTTTGCAGTTTAGATGTTTTAGTATCATTTAAACCAAACAGCTATTTGATTTTGGCTTCTTAATATTTAGCAAGTTCCTACAAACTAATTAAAACAATTATTAGATTGCACTGCAAAAATGTAGTCTTGTCTTAAGTACAAACAACCTTAAAACATGTTACATTTACATAAGATTAAAAGAATTTCGGACAGTGTATCTTGAATATATGTTTTGTTCCATTGGTAGATTTGTTTTCCATTCATATTAACAAATGACAAATGCCTTTCACCAGCATTCAGTTAAAGAAATAAACTGTGGCAGGTGTCCTGTTAATAATGCTGCAGATCATGATCTTCTTTTTTTTTCAGTGTGGCATTATATGAGGATGTTCTCACTTGTTGATTAGGTAGATGTCTGGACGCCACACTTTTAGGGGAGGAATTCGCACAACGTCAATACTGTCATAGTCCACAGGATTCCAAGATAACCTGTAGTCAGTCCATTCCTTGAAAAGAGAGAGATACAAAGATGCATACTGTTTATATATACACACTATCGTTCAAATGTTTGGGGTCATTACGATTTTTTTTTATGTTTATTTTTTAATAAACAGTCTCTTCTGCTCACCAAGGCTGCATTTATTTGATCAAAAATACAGTAAAAACAGAAATATTGTGAAATATTATTACATTGTAAAATAACTGTTTTCTACTATAATATAGTGCTGGGCGGTTTGACCAAAAATTTCTATCACGTTTTTTTAAGATTCTGGCGGTTTCATGTTATGTCACGTTTTTTGCACTGGAACTTTATTTTGGCATATTTTACTGTCAGGAGTACAGGGAATATATTATATAAACATTGTAAGGACAATTAAAAATGAATTGTAATCAAATCAGTTATGAATAACAATTCAGTTTAAAATGTAATCAAATAATTATTTATTTAAATTAATATTAATAAGTAGGCTACATTTTTACTGTGCAATTTCTGTCACTTCAATGAAGACCTTTGAGTTTGTGATAAACGGTGTTTATTATTATTATTATTATCTCTATTAATTAAAGTATACTTGATTGTACAATAGTATATTTCTTTTATTTCAAGTTATACCCAACTTTTATTTTGACAGATATATGACAAATGTCGATAGTTTTATCAAATTAAACGGTGAAATGTTCATAAAGTGACTCTAAGAGCAGCTCTGCAAATGAAGTTCATGTATAGTGAGTGAGACAGCAGACACTGAAATCATCGTGAGCGTCACGCGTGATTCAGTATGTGTAGTAGTAGACGAAAATGCTTAACACTTTTATTAGACCACCTGCCATAATAAAGAGAAAACACAAATGTAAACACAAATAAGGAATCTGTCAAAACCTAAAAAATGTATTGTCATTTATAGGCAAATAACAAACTGAAACAACTAAATAGTCTTTATTCACACATAATAACTCCCCCCCCCAAAAAAACAAACAAACAAACAAAAAAAAAGTTATTTTTATTTTGTATGGCCTCCTTTGGCCTTGATAACAGCTTGCATTCTTGCTGGCATTGTTTTATGTACTTTTCCTCAGTCTTTGTTGTTACTGACTTCCAAATAGTTTCTAGTTGTTCCCAAAGACTTAAACTTTTGTGCGATCTATCTTTTAATCCATTAAATCCCAATAATAATTATATTTTAGCATCAGAAACACTACTGTGACTAAAGAGATTACACATTCTGGTGTGGATTAACCATTATAGAAACATAAAAATTATTTTGGTAATCACCAATACTGTTAGTTTAGGGCAGCTGTGGCACAAACCTTACATTGGGTGGTGATATCTCTTTTAAACAATGTAAATTAACTATCACTTTTGATTTCATGCATCCTTGCAGAATATTAATTTATTTTCTTTTTTTCCAAATCTTACTGACTCCAAATTTTGAATGGTATTGTATATTAGGTGGTAACACTTTGCAATAAGGTTTATTAGTTAACATTAGTTAACTACATTAGTTTACATGAACTAATAATGAACTGCATTTCTACAGCATTAATCTCATAAACTAACATGAACAAACAATGAACAGCTGTATTTTTATTAACTAACGTTAACAAAGATTAACAAATACAGTAACGAATGCATTGCTTATTGTTAGTTAATTATAGTTCATGTTAGTTAATACATTAACCAATGTTAACAAACAAACCTTATTGTGAAGTGTTACCATTAAGTTTAAAGGTCTGTCCAAATGAGGATATCTTTGTTCCCTTGTCCCTTAAATTTTGACAGATATTTTGGAAACAAATTTATCCCCAAGCCTTATCCTCTTAGCTAAGTAAACATTCTCTCTCTCTCTCACACATACACACACACACACACACACACACACACACTGGGTTTCCATGTTTTATGGGGACATCCCATAGACATAATGGTTTTTATACTTAACAATCTGTATATTCTATCCCCTAAACCTACCCATCATAGACAACTTTCTGCATTTTTACATTTTCAAATAAGCATCCCCATGGGGACATTTGGTCCTCACAATGTAGGTTAAACAAGTACACACACACACACACACACAGCACACTTATTTGCTCTACATCAGATAAAAGCACATGACAGTTTTAAAAAAAGAAAAGAAAAGCCAGAAATTACTTTCAGTTATAAAAAGTGACAAGTCAATTTAGGCGGAAAATAAACAGCGGTTTGAAGGGATGAGATAAATGGTCTGCCTCTCACCATATTCATGAACACGTTTGTTGTCATCTCTTCATTCTTCTCGTTCTGCGGGAGAGGAGAGATAATGACATTAGCGTGGCACTAACGTGTGTCGAGTGTGGCATGCTGTCACAGTCAGTCCTTCCATATGAAAGCTAATGCTCCATGCATGGCTTGATGCTTCATGACTGGAAAGTGCTCGTCGATAGGGGACTGAGTGCTAATGTTTCTGTAATGTTAAGGAAATGTTGCTGAAGCGTTGGCTGCGCGGCCCAGTGGGTACGATAGAGGCAGCTGGGCCGCTGATCTCCAACAGCCTGCTGTGAATGTCACCGAACACAAACTGTGTGAGTGATGACAGGGAGAATGAGAAATGCTTTGGAAAAAAAGAATGAATAAAGAGAGGATCAGTAAGTAATTCCACACTGGCAAGTGTGTGTTTGGACGTGGTTATGTGTATCATACCAAGCTGATGAGCTGTACCAAAGTCATTCCCACTCGGACCATCACTCGCTCATTCCAGGTACGTGCTGGTCGCACCTTCAGGTTGTAATCCTGAAACAAATCCTCCAGTAGCCTCCGTTCTGCCTCGGATGCCCCTGGACACACACAAACATATTCTTGTTTTATTCTAGCATGCAATTAACTCCTTTGCTCTCCTTGTCTCTTAAACAAAATAACCCCAGCAAAGAACTCTTTTCTGACTTTGTGACTCTTTTCTAATAAAAAGGGTTTTCTAAGAATGGACCGACCCATTTCAACATGCGGAGGAGTGACTGGCCTCAGTGCTGCTTTCTTTGTCTTCTTATTACAAGGTCAAATATGCTGTAGCATTCTAAACATTATATGGATTGTATGTCAGAGTGATGCACTTCCTCAGAGTTGATGAAAGCGTTTAACTGACACACAATGGTGAAATATACACCTGTTTCTATCCATGATGACATCAATTCAAATAAACGTCCGCAAACTGCAATGCAAAAATAATAAAATAAATCATTTATTATATACACATATAACCTAAGTGTAAAAAAACCTAATGGAAATATGATTAATTTTGAAGTTTTATTAAGTGTTAACAATGAGATTGTAGTTTTTATAATCAATTAACACTGCTTTTGTCATTTTTTACAAGATGGACAAAATTTGTTACCAAAAAAGTCATTTGGTTTAACCAAAATTTTGGTTTTACCGAATTACACGTTTGGTTATACCGAATGACGATATTTTCAAACAATGCTAACAGGCTGATATCTAGCTAGCTAGCAAATCAAATCAAACATTTTCTATTTAGTACAAGTTTTTAAAATATTACAACATTTTCCATCTTTTATAGCGGTTGTACCAAATTACCTGATGTTTCGGGACATGCATTTGAGCAAGTGAAAACATGAATTTTTCAAATAGTTCAGAGAGTTAGTTACTTTGCTTCATTACCATGTAGTCCTTTGCAGGTGTCTGAATGATGTCACATCCTGTCACATGATATTGACCACATAACTTGATCCAAAATGGTCCCTTTATATTGGTTACCCCGAATGACATCAGTGAATGATTTTTCCAGACATTCTTTCTCATAAAAAAGCAATGACTTTTACAAATAATTTTAATACCATTTTGCGCTATGTTGATATATGATGATGTTATATAAATCATGCCAGGATTAAAAAAAAACGTATACATTTATTACATTTTAAGATATTTTAATCACAAATGAAGTGGCTGTATTGGCCTTTGGACGGTTAAACCAAATGACCTTTTGACACTTCAAAATCTTTAAAATACCTTTATATGTAGCAAAATATAATTAAAACCTTTTAAATTCAATAAACCGATCTAGTTGTACTACCTTACATACTTTGGATGTCATATCTTTGTTTTTATTATTATTTAAGGCCTTTGGACAGAAAAAAAATGACCTGTCACGTCATTGACCCATATACAAAATGTATTACTGTACATATTTAATTGAACAAATCATAAGAATGCATAAACATACACACATCTATATATTCAAACCATATATATTCAGTAAAGGTCAGTAAATGTTTTTGAAAGAAATTAATACGTTTATTCAGCAACAATGTGTTTAATTGATCAAAAGAGAAAGCAAATACTTTTACATAGTTTTTACATTGTCTTTTACATTTCTATTTCAAATAAATTATGTTCTTTTAAACCTTTTATTCATCAAAGAATCCTGAAAAAACGCAAATAATAAATGTTTCTTGAGCAGTAAATCAGCATATTAGAATGATTTCTGAAGGATCATGTGCCTGAAGACTGGAGTATTAATGCTGAAAATTCAGCTTTGAATCACAGGGATGAATTACATTTAAAAATATATTACATTAGGAAACAGTTATTTTAAATATTTTACAATATTACTGTTTTTTTTTTGTTTGTTTGTTTTTTTAATACTGTATTTTCTTTATCAAATAAATCCAGCTTTGGTGAGTAAAAGAGACTATATTATAAAACATTATAAAATCTCACCGACCCCAAACCCCAAATGTGTCAACACAAATTCTCTCTTCCTATATCAAAAGGACACACAGCTACCAGATCTGTATTACCTGTGAGAGTTAGAAGCCAGCAATACCACAGGACCCAAAGCAGAGTCTTCATTTTAAGTATAATCTGTATATCCACAGTTTGGTCCCTTCAGCTAGCACCAGCTGTCACCACTGGCACCATGTACAAACACACCTTAACAAGCTCGCACAAACTCGCATATCACGGTCCACAGTCTCTGTACTCTCACTAAAAGACAGCCCGATGTGATTCTGTTAATTTCGATACTGGTGACAGGGCCGAACCTTTCCTACCAACCCCTGACATGGTCACCTCATCATTTTTCTCCTCCCTGCAACCTGACTTGTGAAATGCAGGTCCGTGATTGGTTGGGAGGCCAAAGAATTATGGGAGGGAGAAAGGAATGTGTTTGGGCTCTATGGCAGCCCTGGCAGGCACCTGTTGATGGTGACTGAGTGTGTGTGTGTGTGTGTGTGTGTGTGTGTGTGTATGGCAGTGGGGATATTTTTGTGGGAGAACAAAGGGAAGAGGTGGGCATGACTGTTCCTTTCTGGAGGGTGAAATAGGACATCAGTGAACATACTCACATACACACTGCTCGCATACTTTTGTAGGGACTTCCCTTTCACACTTGTTTCACAATAACCTTTTGCTATTTTTAAAAATGTATTAAAGTGTAAAGGATGCATTACTATGTCCTTTTAAAAAGTCTTGATTTTGTGTTTGGGCTCTACTAGAAAACATTTTCCCATATTTGACATTGTTGCAGCACCTCTCTTCCCAGTCTGTCAGTAACACTCTGTTTAGTTCCTGTCTTTATGAAGCCCCTCCTTCTGAAAAGCACAGTGTGCTCTGATTGGTCGGCTGGACCAGTGTGTTGTAATTAGTCAACTGCTTCAAACGTGTTTGAGAAATGTCACGTCCCTTACCATAACCGTGAGTTTCAACACACTACTAACTAACTCAATTAGGACTCGCCCCTTTATTTTGCATATGCCTTGGCCGGGAATTATTGAAATGAGGAATATTGTGACGTGTTTGTTCCAGAAAGAAAATGGCTATTCTGCTGGCAGACTTCTCCAAATTATTTGTTCAGCACATACAATAGTCTATTGCCATTCCAATTACTTCCAAACTGTGTGAGAGAGACACAGCTGTGTGAATGCCTCGTTTATATTTGTGTGTTAAGCCTGCAAGATGATATTTAATGATATTACTATTAAACCACTGTATGTAATGCTGAACGTAATGTATGTTCAGTAATGTAACAAAGCAATTATTAGCTAGTTCTCATAATGCCTGATTTCACCATTACTGGATATGCACTTTTTTAGTATTTCGAATGAATGCAATCACTGAAAGTACCGAAAAAAGCAAAAACAATATTACAACAGACAACACAATTGCCAACCAACAGGTACCTTTTCACTCAAATCATTATGCTGATCATATTATTTGCAATCAAAATGTTGAGACAGACAGATTGGATGGATTTATTTGAAATAGAAATCTTTTGTTACATTGTCTTTGCAGTCACGTTTGATCAATTTAATGCATCCCTGCCTTTATTTAAAAAAAAAAAATCTCACTGAACCCAGTGATAATAAAGCCATTTTGATGCATCCATTGCCTTAATGAAAATAGTGTGGATGAATTGCTGTGCTCTTTTTGTAACAGTAAAAGACTCTAAATGTGCACTGAACAGTGTCTAAAACAACAATAGACAATAACAGAACTTTTAAATTGTAATAACACAAAATAATTTAATTATTAACAATTAATAATTTAATTGTTAATAATTTAACATTTAAAATGTAATCTATGTTATAAGTGACATTGTACAAGCATCTGTATTTTCAGCAAAGCAGAATTAGGGATATTTCTTTGCTGGTTTCACCACTGGCTTATGCAAAAAAAAAAAAAAGAAAAAAAAGAAGGAAAAAAAAAACCTTCAAGGAAAATGTAAAAAGATTTATACAGATGGATGTGTGATACAATGCAAGAATACCGGTTACAGTAAAGCATTTACAATGGAAGTGAATAGAGTTACATTTTGAAGGGTATAGGGTCAATAATCAACTACTGAATTGGATACACACTTTTAGAAATTGTGTCCCAATAAAATAAGAACAAAAAATTACCTAAATTCAGTTGAGGTATTTGAAATATGACAACACTGAATTTTCTAATGCCGTGTATCTTAAAGGGTTAGTTCACCGAAAAATAAAAAATTTAATTAATCTCTCACCCTCATGTTGTTCCACACCCTTCGTTCATCTTCAGAACACAAATTAAGATATTTTTGATAAAATCCGAGAGCTTTCTGACCCTCCATAGACAGCAACATTATTACCACATTCAAGGTCCAGAAAGGTAGTAAAGACATTGTTAAAATAGTCCATGTGACTACAGTGGTTGAACCTTAATGTTATGAAGCGATGAGAATACTTTTTGTGCACAAAAAATAAAACTTTATTCAACAATTTCTCCACATCAGTCTCTGACACTGTTGACGTAGTAAACACAGTGCAGCACTTCCAGGTTCTACATCAGCTCATTATTGGTTGGATTCTGCGTCAGCATCACACGCATGTGTCGTGCCACGGAGAGAGGAGATTGTTGAATAAAGTTGTTATTTTTGCTTTTGCACGTAAAAAGTATTCTCGTCACTTCATAACATTAAGGTTGAACCACTGGTAGTCACATGGGCTATTTTAACGATGTCTTTACTATCTTTATGGGCCTTGAAAGTTGCAATTACGTTGCAGTCTGGGGTCAGAAAGCTCTCTGATTTCATCAAAAATAATCTTAATTTGTGTTGTGAAGATGAACGAAGGTCTTACGGGTTTGGAACAACATGAGGGTGAGTAATTAATGACAGAAATTTCATTTTTGGGTGAACTAACCCTTTAAGAGCCTTATAATATGTTGTTTATTTAGATAAAAAGAACATCAGAGGGGTTTGATGTCTGTACAATATAGTGATGCAGTTAGACAGACTAGGTTATTTTTATGTACAAATCATACAAATGCCCCATTCTGAAACATATAGAGAAATTAAAGATCCACCTTTGATTGTTAAAAGACTTTCTGGTGCATTTCACTTATAGCCAATAAGATTTCCTGTAGCATTTTCATTGGTCAGGCTTGGAGGTCTATTCTGACAGCGTGCACGAGGAGAGGCAGTTCACTTGTATATTTGAGAGCTTGCGTCGTTTTCTGCACGTTACAGTAATGCGCTCTCGACATTTGTAATTAAAATACGCCATAGAAATCTGCGTCTATGATTAAAATTATGCGCAATACCTGCAATCTCGCGCTGACATTCAGGCTCTGTAACTAAAACGTGTGACAGGAGGAGGCGGGTGTGTGTCAAACTCGCTGTCAGGGAGATGAGAGAATGAGAACGTGGTGCTGGTAAAATATCAGGGTTTTCATTGTTCCGTTTTTGTTCGGATTTCTTTATGTGCCGGTCAAAGGTTTGAATATTCAAATTGTTGGCATACTCAGTAACGGAATGTGATTTTACAAGTAGCGAAGTAGATTACTGAGCTCAATTTGTACTTAAGTACAAGTAAAATTACAGATTTAAAAATTTACTCAAAAAAGTACAAAAACCCGAAAAAGCTGTTTAATTACAGTAACATAAGTAGTTGTAATTCGTTACTTCCACCTCTGCATTTAAGGAGACAGGAGACAAACAATCTCTCCAACAAACACAAAAATTCATTCTCAGCATCCCACAGTATTGCTCAGACATTAGCAGCAATGACAATTGCATATTTCAAACTAAAAAATATTTTTTCAGCTTAAAAAAAGTCCTCAAAAGCATGCAAAGGTTCTTGTCACAAGTAACCATACTGAGGAATGTAATTTTAGTAATAATGATGATTACAGTAACTGCTGTTTATTGATTTGGACCCCAGTCAACATGCTTTAGACGACTGTAACCCAAGATGATGACAGAAAACACGACCAAGCTGTAAATTAAACTCAGACAAGTTCAACACAAGCCCCACAAACAATCTCCTCTGGAAAAGTTTACACTCAAAACACCCTTAAACACTAAGTACTACAGAGTTAGTGGGGAGTGAAAGAGCTGGCTAGCTAAGTTTATTCAGCTCGTTTATTGTGTAATTTATACATAATTAGTCTTAATGTGGGTTGATGAACATCAAGGCTTTTAGAGATTCTGGATTCTGGATCTTCTGAGATCTCTTTTGTTTAAGGCACAGTTACAGAATAGTTTTTGTAAAGGACAGGGCGGCTCATTCAAGAACATGAAAGCCCAACCAACAGGTTTATTATGATGATTTTCTTGAACACCACCTTTGCTCTTTATTCACCACATAAAAACATCATGACTAGAACAACCTTCACACATTTTAAAGCACATATCACACTGGGTATCGAAACAAATCCTTACACATCATACATAAATGCATATACACTACATTCTCAGAAACTGGGGTGGCACCCTTTAAAAGGTACACCTTTATACCTTATTTACCCCTAAAGGGTGCATATTGTTAACTTAAAGGTACATAATAGTTCCTAAAGTATACATATTACTATCTAAACTGTGCATATTAGTACATTTTAAAAGGGTGCTGCCCCAGTGACAGCTTTTGTACCTTTTTTCTTGAGGGTGTATTCTTCAAAAGTTTGGGGTCAGTAAGAATTTTTAATGTGAATTTTTTTTTTTTTTTTGAAAGAAGTCTCTTATGTTTACCATAGCTGCATCTTTTTTATCAAAAATATTTGTATATATTTTAAAATGTAATTTAATCCTACATCTTCACATATTATTCTGGGAGGTGATTTTAACTACTGGATTAATCCTAAACTTGATCGCTCCTCTGTTAGACATAATACACCTTCAAAGTCTGGACAGGTAATTAAGTCTTTTATGGAAGAGTTCAATGTTTCAGATCCTTGGTGGTTTTTCAACCAATCAGGGAAAGAATACTCATTATTTTCTCAGGTACATCATACTTTCACTCGGATTGACTTTTTTCTGATAGATAACAGGTTGATTTCTTCTGTTGAATCATGCTCATATAGTGCTATCGTTATTTCAGACCATGCGGCAGTTAGTTTGAAGGTTTGTATTAAGGAGCTTGATGGTACATGCCCACCTTGGCGTCTAAACACCCATATGCGGTCAGATAAACATTTTGTGGAATTTGTGTCTAATCAAATAGATGTCTTTATATAAACAAACAAGACTTCAGATGTTTCACCATCCCTTTTCTGGGAAACTATGAAGGCTTACTTAAGGGGGCAAATCATTTCATACACTGCATACAGGGAAAAAATGAGGACATGAAAATTATCCGAAATTGTTCAGAAAATTGCCCAAATAGATAGTAAATACGCAGTCTCACCACTTCCAGATATATACAAGGAGCGTCTTGCTCTACAGGCAGAATTTGACATCCTTTTATCAAGGTATGCAGAGAATTTAATGCTTAGATCCAGATACAAGTGTTATGAAGAGGGCGACAAGGCAAGTAAGCTACTGGCCCATCAGTTATGACAAGACTCATCCTCTCATCACATTCCTCAGATTCAAACCTTATCAGGGGTAACAACAAACCCCCAGCTAATTAATGACAATTTTAAAGAATATTTTATTTCCCTATATGCATCTGAACAAATTGATGACCCCCGGGCTTTTGATGTCTTTTTAAGTGAACTGAACTTACCCCCTGTTGGTTCTGCTGCTCAGTTAGAAGAACTCATTACTATAGAAGAACTTACTCGGGCTGTTACCTCTATGCAGTCTGGTAAATGCCCTGGTCCGGATGGGTACCCAGTTGGGTTTTATAAAACATTTTTTTATAAGTTGGCCCCCCATTTATATTGAAATGTATTTTGATTCATTTGTTTTACTCGAGCTTCCTCAAACACTTAATCAAGCCTCTATTTCTCTAATTTTAAAGAATTAAAGATCCCTTGCATTGCACTTCTTATCGCCCCATCAGCCTTCTTAAAAAAAACTGTTTAACATTTTATATAACCCCTCTTCTTCTGCTGTCCCAGAGGCGGTAATTTCATTAGATGCAGAGAAAGCATTTGACCGGGTGGAGTGAAAATATCTTATTTACACTCTAGAGAAATTTGGCTTTGGTGATAAATTTAGTTCTTGGGTGAGGTTACTAAATTCTGCCCCCCAAACTTCCGTCAGAACCAACAATACCGATTCTGACTATTTTTCCCTCCACCGGTCCACTCGTCAGGGATGTCCCTTGAATCCACTTCTCTTTGCCATTGCTATCGAGCCCCTTGCTATTGCACTGCGGTTTGATTAATCTATAAAGGGCATAAAAAGAATGGGTACAGAGCAAAAAGTGTCTTTGTATGCGGATGATATCCTCCTTTATATTTCTGATTTGGCTAGGTCGATACCCGCAGCTCTTAATATTTTGAAATCATTCAAAATAATTTCTGGTTACAAATTAAATCTGAGCAAGAGTGAAATTTTTCCACTGAATTCTGCAGCTAGGGACTATACTTTACATAATTTTCCATTTATGATTGCACACCATAGATTTACTTATTTTGGAGTCTGCATCATGGATAAATTCAATGATCTTTTTAAATTTAACTGTGTTAATTTGCTACTCCAGATGGAGAAAGATTTTGAGCACTGGTCTCTGCTTCCCCTATCTTTGGCTGGAAGAATTAATTCAGTTAAAATGAATATCCTTCCAAAATTCTCCTATTATTTTCAGTGTATACCTATTTTCCTGCCTTGACACTTTTTTCGTAAAATTGATACCCTGATCCTAGGATTTATCTGGAATAAAAAGATACCCAAAATTCGTAAGATATTCCTTCAGAGACCCAAAATACTTGGGGGTATGGCTCTACCTAATTTACAATTTTATTATTGGGCTACAAATCGCAGAGTCAGGCAATACTGGTTATATCAGGATCAATCTCTAGATTCATCTGGATGGTTTAATATGGAGGCTACTTCATGCATGCCCACTTCGCTGACAGCCTTATTACATGCCCCCATTAAATGCTCTTCGTCTCCCTATACCAAAAATGTCATCGTTAAAACTATGCTGAGAATCTGGAGGCAATTCAGACACCACTTTGGATTACAAACCTATTCTATCTTCACACCTACAGCAGCAAATTTTGCTTTCCCACCATCACTTCCCTTCACTCTTTCTCACAGTGGTCAGCACTGGGCATTATAACATTTAATGATCTATATATAGATAATGTCTTTGCATCTTTTCAGCAACTAGCAGAAAAATTTACATTACCACTTTTTTAGGTATTTGCAGGTTCGCAGCTTTGTTCTGGACATTTTCCTAATCTCCCTAGAGTTAGTCCTATTGACTTTTTTTTTCAAGCCCACCCATATTATGAAGGGTATGATCTCATATCTTTATAATGCAATTTGCACTTACGCATTGCCCACTTGCAACTATTAAATCTCAGTGGGAGGAGGACACAGGAGAAAATATTTCAGAAGAACAGTGGGAAAAGATTCTAAGGCGTGTGCACTCTTCATCTTTTTGTGCCAGACATGTTCTGATTCAGTTTAAAATTCTTCACTGTACCCACTGGCCAAAGTTAGACTTTCAACAATATATTCTGAAGTTGATCCCACATGTGACCGTTGTCACCAGGCCCATTCAACTACTGAACACATGTTTTGGCCCTGTCCCTCTCTACAAAATTATTGGTCCCAAATTTTTAAAACATTATCTGAAATTCTTAAAAATCATATCAAACCTCTGGCTTTCACTGCTTTATTTGGTACTCTTTCCCCTTCTTTTGATATGCCCTAATATAAGACTGACTTCGTAGCTTTTGTCACACTGCTGGCAAGGCATTTAATTTTATTAAATTGGAAATCACCTAAACCTCCTACTCATTCTTTATGGATTAAAGATATTTTCCATTTTATTAAACTAAAAAAAAAAAAAAAAAATCAGACACACAATGAAGGGATCCTCTGATAATTTCAATAGAATTTGAGGATCGTTCCTAGGATATGTAGGAAAATGAAAGGCCCTCATTCACCCGACTATACATCTCCTCTGGTAGTAATTATTTTCCTCCCCCAGTATACAGACTGGTACCCTACTTTAGGGATATGTCGGCTGTGCTTAATATGTTTAGCACCTTTTTGTACCTGTGATTTTATTTTGTAAAGAATTATTTATTTTTATTATTTTTTTATTTTTGGATGACCAAGCTTTATATGTTTTTTTTTTTTTTTTACTATTTGTTTGTCTTACTATCATGTTATATTATTATTAT
Source organism: Elopichthys bambusa (assembly GCA_037101425.1). Lineage (NCBI taxonomy): Eukaryota > Metazoa > Chordata > Actinopteri > Cypriniformes > Xenocyprididae > Elopichthys > Elopichthys bambusa. The sequence goes on along the minus strand of CM074432.1, from coordinate 11,995,140 downwards.
TATTATTGTCGACATTTTTTTTTTTTTCATGTGTGATTGTTACTTTGTGGTTGCTTTGGTGTATTTTTTCCCCCTCCCTTTTATTATGTCATGTGAAACACTTTCTTTTTTTGTATTCATTTTATTCTGATGTTATTTGTTGTGTGGATCCTTTTATTAACAAAAGATATATATGGAGGTTATATAAAAAAAGTTATTTATTCCTGTGATGCAAAGCTGAATTTTCTAAGCCTCATTGTCTTCTGTCACATGATCCTTCAGAAATCATTCTAATATGCTGATTTGTTGCTCAAGTTACATTTCTTATTATTCTCAATGTTGAGAAAAGTTGTGCTGCTTAATATTTTTGTGGAAACTGTGATATATTTTTTCAGGATTCTTTAATGAGCAGAAAGTTCAAAATATTTTGAACAATTTTTATAACAGTAAAAGGTCATAAATGTGCACTGTACAGTGTCTAACACATCATATGTTCAAGGCTGGAGGCTGGAGAAAACAACTGTCAGATTTAGGGGAAAGGGTCAGTGGGCGTAGCATTGAAGCTGGCATCAGCAAAAATGCCCAGCGTCCCAACGGTGGTAAAAATCACAAAGATCCAGAGAAAGAGTCGATCAACCACCATGGCAACATACTGCCAGTCCTCCTTTAACTGAGAGACAGATAAGAGGAGGAAAAGAAGAGAGAAAGTAGAGAAGGGGGGTAAAGGAGACGAAAACAGTGAGAACGAATGGAACGTAAAGATTTAAAGAGCTCAGAAATACAGACAGAAGCAGGAAAAGTAACCTATAATTCCGCCACAATTGGAAAAAGTTATCATTATAAATCACTTACAGCCTCGTAATCTTTCTCTGCCTGCAGCTGCTCTGCGATGTAAGTAATGGCCTCCACGGCTGCTTTGAGTTCTGGAGGAAGGGCGAGGTAATGACTGGGGCCGTCAATGAACTTCCTCAAGTCAGTGCATTGACCATCAGGCTGGTACCTGCATCTCAGGGAATGGAGGAGGAATATCACTGTAGACTGTGTTGGGGATAACGCATTACAAGTAACATGAATTGTAATCAGATTATTTTTCAAGTAACCAGTAAAGTAACGCATTCATTTTTTAATTTACAACAAAATATCGGAGTTACTTTTTCAAATAAGTAAATGCAAACTCAGAATATCACTCAAACCTGCAATAACTAAATATTTTAAATAACACAAATGTACTTTATGTATTTAATCTGACTTTATTAACCAATGTCTTTGCTGCTGACGTTCAATGATCTAATTCAACCATACTGATAAGCTAAAATGACTTAATTTGTGTTTCATTTTTTCATTTATTTATTTTTTATTATTGCTGCAGTAAGAGTGTTGAACTTTCTTCTCCTGCATCCTGTTCTTCTGCAATCCAGAATAGCAGCACAGCTGAAAGGTTTGTTTGAGCTGCGCCCTCTACTGTACAGTCGTGAATTTATTTACTTTTGGTGTGAAAAGGCAATTGAACTTTTAGAAAGCCCAGCCCATTACTTTACATAAAAAAGTAATGTAATATTATTTTTTTAGGGAGGGATGGAATATTGTAACATCACTTTTAAAAAGTAACTTTACCCAACACTGACTACAACACTGGTTTATTGAATTTGGGGCATGCTTGGCATTATTTTATGTGTGAACAGCCCATAAACTGCATATAAACATGCAAACACTGATAAGAATGCTGAACCAATGCATGGCAAGCACAATGTCCTGTTGAACATATTTCTCTACTCTAGGGTAGTCATAGTTACCTTCAAATGTTTGTGCAAACAAACCAGAAATGTTCTATTCCATATGAACCATATTCATATGCCACTAGCAACACTAAGGTCATGGGTTTGAGTCCCAGTAAATGCATGAACTGATAAAATATATACCTTGAATGCAATGCAAGTTGCTCTGGATAAAATCATCTGCCAAATGCACAAATGTAATATAACCTTTATTATATGTGGTAAAACATGCTTAAACTTAGAGGGATCCAGAATCCAGAATGAAAATTCTGTCATTTGCTCACCCTCATGTTTTTGTATGACTTCACCCTCATGTTCTGTATGACTTACTTTCTTCTATAAAAGAATTAGAACAATGTTGATTACCAAACAGTTTTGGTTCCAATGGACATCTATTATATGGATAAAAGAATACAATGCAATTCAATAGGAACTGACACTGTTTGGTTACCAACAACATTTTGTGTTACGCAGAAAAAAGAAAGTTACACAGGTTTGAAATGACATAAGGGCAAGCAAATTATTTATTTCTGGGAGGACTATTCCTTTAAATATCTTTTTCTGAAGTTGAAGAGTTGACCTCAGTAAATTTCTCAGATTGTATCAGGAAGTTATGAACACACTGAAACCTCAGGCAGCAAGTCTAAATCCGTGGTGGATCACATTACTTTGTCCTTGAGAAAAGGGTGTAAGCATTTAAAGCCTTAGAATGCATTGGGCTGTGCGCCCCTTCCTGCTGTGTGTGCATGTGCACCAACATAATCCCAAATCAGAAAAAGAAGCAGTTTCTCAAAACTCCCGTGTCAAAGTGACCCATTCCAATGTGGACCACAGATCATATTCACTCCCTCACTCACTTAATCACTCACTTTCAAAGTTCGAAGGAGTTTACCAGCCACAGCGAACTTTTCTGGAAAGTTCTGTTTGGCAAGCTGTTTCGAAATCCCAAAACGAACTCCAAACAAACTTTGTTTTGACCTGATTTTGTTCAAATCAGGTGTGACACATCAGTTCTTTCTTTGATTTAACTGAAGTATATAGGGGCCTTAATATTAAGTCAGAGTTCTTGTTTTTTGTGTTGTTAGCGTACAAAGATTTATACATGTATATGTATGGGCTTTTTCAGATATTTCGAAGCAATGGATGAAATAAGCGCTTTCGTTTCTGCAATGATAGCTGCAAAACCCTGCTGAATGCTGTGGGACCGCAGAATCGCAGAGCCATACGTCACAGAAGTCTGAGGACAGCAGCACAAGGCCAGTAGTCTCAGAGCAGTGTTGCGGTAGAGCCTATAGTGTCATTAAGCATTCGTTAAGGTAGAGTATATTGTTATAGTAAAGAGTAGGGTTAGTGGTTGGGGTGGGATACGCGATTGTCAGCACCTCCCTAACTTCCGTTCTGATGCTGCTGTCCTCAGACTGCTGTGACGTGTGGTTCTACACATCTCTCATCATCTTTATGAGAATGCATTTTGATCTACCTTTGGAAATGGTAAAAAGTGGACAAGCTTAAAATAATTTAGACCCTGCCTGTATTTAGCGTTGTCCACTTGTGATTGGGTCGGATCAGATTCAGTCAGTCACGCAGAGTCATTTTCTCTTCCTATTTTTTCTTCAAATCCCTGCTTTATGCTGATGGTGTCACCACCCACCCATGAAATCCTTCCAGTGTGCTGATGAAATGCTTATCACCACTGATGTGTTTCATTTCTCTTTTGAGAATCTGTTCACTAACATCTGTTTCATTATGAATCCCCTCTCTTTCTTTCTCTCCCACTGCTCCTCATCCATTTTCCAGATACTACACCTCCCCATCCCACCATAAGGGGTCAGTGTGACTCTTCATTCCTCACAGCTCTTATCTCTACTTGTGTATTCAGGTGCTGGTACAGGAGCTCATTGCAGGTAGTCGGTGATTCCCCAGTGAGCTTCAGTGACCCGAGTGGAACCCCATTAGACTGAGACATACGTTAATGCCAGGCTGAGAGACCAGCGGATTGGGAGAAGAGAGCAGAGTAAAGCTTTAGCCCAGCAGAGGAGTGAGTTTTAAAGAATGTACCTACATTTAGGGCATGGAACAGCAGATGATAAATCATAAACCAAAAAAATACACAGCATAATTGTTAAGATTGTTAAAAAGCACTCATTAGAATTTTTTCTATAATTCAAAAGCATAAGTTACCATCAGATGTATATCCAGAATGGCAAGCTTCATTCTGATTTACTGGTTTATGCACAATGTTTTGGAGTCAGTGAGCACAATATTTCATCAGTTATGCAGGTTAAAACATCACCAGGCTGCTAAAATGAGCAAGGAAGAACTAAATCACTGGATTTGCAAATTTGCAAGGTTTATGGCACTGAATCTTTCAGTGAAATAATTAGTGCATATTAATTTAGGACAGAAGTTCTGAACAAAGTCTAAATTAATTTTCCACTAATTTCTTTGATGTCATCAGTATAACTGATAGCTCTACAGTAGCATTATTTTGACTGCAATATTATACCGGTTTCATATTGTGTAATGATTGAGTTCAGATTTACACTACCATTTAAAAGTTTTATTATTATTATTCTTTTTACCACAAAAATATTAAGCAGCACAACTGTTTTCAACACTGATAATCAGAAATGTTTTTTGATCAGCAAATCAGCATATTAGAATGATTTCTGAAGGATCATGGGACACTGAAGACTGGAGTAATGATGCTGACATCACAGGAATAAATTACTTTTTAAAATATATTAAGATTGAAAACAGATATTTCACAATTTTACTGTATTTTTCATCAAATAAATGTAGCCTTGGTAAGCGTAAAAAGACTTTAAAAAAACATTTAAAAAATCCTACAGACCATCTCACATTAAAAAGTAAACTGTGGTTCCATGTCACAACATACATTTTACATATCTTGGACAGAATAAATTTGATGGCAATAGTCAAAGTTTAGCTTAGCCGTGTATTAAATTAATTAAACAAAAAGGTCAACGGCATTCTCTGCCAGTCTTGGAGATTTGTTCTTCTTTCATCCTGCCTCTTTTCCCTTCCCCCTCTCTCCTCACTTTGTACATCAACAGACACAGATGACTAATCAGGAAAGACTAATTTGACTAAACCATGGTGCCAAAACATGCTATAAAACCAATTAAAAAGCAAGATACCGCTGCCTCATCGAATTTTTCTCTCTCACAGTCTCTCCTGTCTCTATATCTCCTCCCGCCTCTCTTGAGCCTGATGCAGGCCAGATCTAATGTGTCACAGCCGATTTGTGCTGATCGTTATTATTTTAGTGATGATTTCTTCCTTTTTTTCCTCACCCACACATATATATATATATACCCCAGACGTACATGGAGTGTAATTCCCTGGTTGAGGTGATTTAAAGTGTGTAAGAGAGAGAGTAAAGGATTAATCAAACCCTAAGGCGTTCAGCCATGCACGCAGACACTCACACACACACACACGTTTGTTTTTGTGAATTGTGGGGTCATTCCATAGGCGTAATGGTTTTTATACTGTACAAACCGTATTTTCTATCGCCCTACACCAACCCTACCCCTAAACCTACCCATCACAGGAAACTGTGCACATTTTGACTTTCTCAATAAAAATCATTCTGTATGATTTATAAGCCTTCTGAAAAATGGGGACATGGGGTAATGTCCTCATAAGTCACCCTCTCCTTGTAATACCTATGTCATATCCATGTCATACAAATTTGTGTCCTGATATGTCACAAAAACACTCACTCACTCGTTTCACTGGGTTTCCATGTTTTATGAGGACTTTCCATAGACAGATTTCTTTACTGTACAAACTGTATATTCCCTAACCCATCACAGAAAACTTTCTGCATTTTTTACATTTTCAAAAAACATAATTCTGGATGATTTATAAGCTGATTACCTGAACCTCACACACATACACACACACACACACACACACACACACACAGAGTGGGGTCCATAAGTCTGAGACCACTAGTGAAAAATGCCTCTATTTTTATAAGTAAACAGGCTATATTTTTTCACTACTAAATACATTAGCAGAAAAACAATTCCAGCTGAAATTTAAATTAAAAAATTAACATGAATTTCAGAATATCTTAGCATTTGGTTTGTCCCTCTTTTGTTTAATGCTGCAGGACTCGAGCTGCATGAGCCCCACAAGATAAACCTGAAGGAAACATGAACATCTGACCATCTGTATATAAAAGTCACATGATCGGTGTTACAAATTTAGTTATGTGATTCCCCAGCTAACAAATATAATTATGTTCTAAGAATGTTTTGCTAACATTCCCATTAAGTTATAAAAACATTACTTTTGATTGTTCTCTGAACATCCTTTTTTTTCTTGGTTATGCAAACGTTAAGGGAACATTCCAGTTAATAATTTTGTGAGGATTAATGGAACATTTAAGAAAGTTCAGAGACATTTCAAAAGTAACAAGTATAACATTTAAAATTAACATAATTAAAATTAACATTAACATAAAAAAAAAACGTTCCATGAACGATGCATAAATAATGTTTTTTGTGCTAATATTTTGAGAATATTATTAAAGACCCGATGACTCTGAAAAACGTTCTATTCAAGTTACTAAGACAATGTTTGCTGATAACTTTGCCAGAATGTTATCCAAAGTTCTGAGAATGTTTCCTGTTAACTGGGTAGTGACCTAGATATAGTGCAGAAACTAAAATAGTTTTTTTGTTTGGTTTAGATTTTGAATCCCAGATGTTCTCAGACTTTTGTCCCCTGACATATCTGGGGGGTTTAAAGGTGTCTCCAAAATAATCATAATCCTTATACAGATTCAGTACTGCATATATAATATTTTCTACCTGTGCTCAAGTGGTTACAGTTATCTCAAGAAAGCAGCCTTTTCATTCACCACTTAAAATCTGCTCTATTTTCCCTTCAATTTTAACTGACCCCTTTGACCCAAGATCCTAATGATCTGTGACTTTCTAATAACTCCAGAGGCTTACCTGTGGGGTTTGGGGAAGAGGAAATTGGTGTTATTGGGCTTGCGGATGAAGTACTCATCTGCCACTCGGCTGATGGCTTGGATGTTCTCCTTTCTGGCAGGTTTCTCAAGAAACAGAGGGGTCTCCACTTTAGGTCGCAGCATCCCCAGGTATGGAGGCAGCATGTGGATGAAGATCTAAAAGAAATGCACATTCAGAATCTTATAGGTTTGTCCATTCTCTATTCATAGCCCAAGACTCACAGCTGCAGTAAAAACATGCCAGTTAAACCTCAAGATCTTCCATTTCAGAAATATAAAGACTTTACAAAATAGCAGCATTAATTGCACCACTAATCAAGATACATCTTCTACATACATCTATGTAAGCAAAATAATTTCTAGTGCAATTAATTAATAGCACTACAGTGCTTCTTAAAACCAAGTGTTGTGGAACAAGAGTCGCCTAGAGATGGCGGAGTCCTCGCTTCCTCTGCATGACTTCACAAAGGCTCTAAAAGAAAGAGACAGATGGCACTCGCCCAGCACATAATCTTTCAGCCTTGCATCACACGTCTATTTTCACATGGCCTTGCTGTTATGAGTGAATGTCCTGCAAAACTGAACCGAATCTGAATAAAGAAATGCTGTAATAAATAATCTTTAGTAATAATATAACCTTTAGAAATACATGTAGTGTTGTGATTGGTTCGCTTGAAATGGGTGTGAATAGAAGGTGTAAACGGGTCACTGTGGTATGATGGAGGAGCCATGGCTCTAATAAGTTTAAATAATGTTGAGCTTACAGCCATCAGTAAAGGTTAATAGTATAACATAATAGGCTGCTTTTTGGAAAGATGCTTTTACTTTCTGTTTGCTAAACTGAACTGTTGTCTATTTTTAACCTTTATTTTTGTCCATTTACCATTTTTATCCTTTTTTCATAAGTTTGTAATTGGCAGATAGGGCTGTTTTGGAGTGTCTGGGAATAAAAGAAAATGCTAAATGGAAACATTTTCTGCATCTGTCATTTTAACAATGTAGCCATCAATTTGTTGAAAGCAGCTGACTCCACAACATTTTCACAAAAGGATGTGCATCTCATTACAAAAGCAGGCTGATTTTGCATTTTGCTAATGGTTACTTATTCTCAACCAAAAAATAAAAAACATTTCTAATCCAAGAAATACTTTTAAAAGGTACACTATGTACCCTTTTTTTTTTTTTTTTTTTTTAAATGAACAAAATTTTAAAGGGGGGGTATAATGCTATTTCATGTATTCTGACTTATTTACACTGTTAAAGAGTTGGATTCTCATGCTAAACATGGACAAAGTTTCAAAACATGAGTTGGACGTATGACGGAGTATTTCTGTTCCAAAAATTCTCTTCCAAATCCTCACAGGATCCAGACTTTTTTTTGAGTATCGGCCTGAGTGACGTAAACGGGGGCGGAATTCCTTGTATGGGCACTTCTCCCGGAAGGGCGCGCGCACACACGTGGACCTGACCGAGAGCGCAAGAGCACTCCCATCAACGCGCGTTCGGGTTTACGGATGTCATCAGCAGCGCTGCACAGGTCACAGAACTGCACAAAATCAACAATGTCACCAAAGAAGTGTGTTTTTGGTTGTGAGGGAAAGATAACCTTGCTTCCCAAAGAACCCAGTGTTCAGTGGAGCTAAAAGATTTGTTCTCACACATTACATTGATGCGCTCTCGATATTTGTTATTAAAATAACCATAGAAACTGATAGTTGCAATCACTTTTTTATTGGTTAAAATTAATGGAGAATCTCTCGTGTTTTTCCTGCTCAAGCCCTCAGGATCGGCACTTATGGTTTCATAAACAAGGCCCAGTTCTACGCTGGATTTACAGATCGTTTGAAACTGAAAGATGGAGCGGTCACAGCGATAATGATCCCGGTCATGAGTCGGAACCGCAGGTGGTGAGTAAAACTGCTTCAAATGTCTGTTTTGTTGACAATAGGCTTCTAAGTGCATACGTAAGTGCACTTTTTTGACTGTACTAAAGCATAAAAACACCATAATACGTATATATTAGATATTTAGGAAACATGCTAAGTTCACATACTTGTTTATCTGAAAAACAATGCTACAGCCTGTTATTTTACTTTGAAATGTACATTACTGTTTTTGTTTTGGTCAATGTGATCCCGCCCACTGCCAATTTACCCAATAGTATTTCAACACCCCGGGTTGCCAGTAGACAGAGAAAACAGCGTATTGTAGCCATGGAGGCCAGCAAACAAACTGGGTCAGAGATCGCAGATACTACCCGACTAAAAATATTAAAATGCGGAGTCTCCTTGCCTTCCATTGTCAATTGAGCTCACTCCTGTAGCATGTCATCAATCTGGTAACACGTGTGAGCGTTGAGTCTGAGGAGGAGGGGGTGGGAGAAACAACTCTCTCCAATATTTTGAATTTGGACTGCAATACCCATTTCAACCGCTAGCTGTCAATATTACATACTGCACCTTTAAATAATACATCATCAATCCTTCTTCCAAAACGTGTTTTTGTCTTACCCTGATTCACTATGGTAAGCCTATTATAAGTGTTTATATTTTAGACCCGTCTGGTGTCTCGCCATATCAGTAAATAGAGAAAAGTTGCTCTGGCTACTTTTGAGTGCGAAAGGTTGACATGGAGCAGCTAAATCTCCAACCTCTGGAGAATCACCTGTTTTAAACAAACATCAAACAGAGGAGAGTCTTCTGACAAATAGAGAATGCAACAGAACACGTAATAAAACCAGAATCAACACTGGCTTGGCTTTTCGGAGATGACGAGATTTGAAATGTTGTAAAAGTGACGCGGAGATGATGGCATTTTTATTACTCAGCAGGTGAGTAAGGTATTTTATTGAACAGACTAATTGACATATGTAGCTCTCTAAAAGGGTTAATTGTAAAGTATTATCTATTGTGAAGGGTCATTTCATTATGGTAGTTGTAGCGCTGTGCTGGAATTTATTTTCAAGGAAGGACCGTGTCTAATAATGGGTATAGCTACAGTAACGTCTTCAGCTAGTCAGCTTGAGATCCTTTCCATCTAAACTGGTTATATCTCTTAAACCTAGCAGTGAATGTTTTATGAGCAGTAGTATAACCATATTCATCTGCACATGCAGAGCCAAAGCACAACCAAAACAATGTTCTTTCGCAAAATGCATGCAGTTTTGTTTTTTTAACCGCTAGAGGGCCAAAGGTTACATAGTGTACCTTTAACTATAACTTCATTGATCAAAATTCAAGTTTGTTGGAAGCAGAGTTCATATACTGTGTAAGACCTTCTCTGACACTTTGACTGGAGGTCTCCTGTACTGACCTTGCGCACCCAGTGAGGCATTTGGTGTGTGTTGGGGGAACGATGATGAAGGTTGAGCACCACAACACTGAGAATGACAGAAAAGGTGACCAGGACCATGGTGAACATCAGGTAGTTGACAATAATGGGAACACCCAGAGATGTTTCTGGAACCTTGTTGGCCAGCAGAAGCAGGAAGACAGTTAAAGTCAGTAGTACGTTGATTGAAAGACCCATCTTCTCCCCTGAAAAGAAAAGAGAGCTCCTCTTGATCTACTCATGCATACACAAGCCATTCTTATACAGAGTCTTAATGTGCTTTTTTGTGATTAGGTTAATTGTATTATATAATGAAATTAATAGACCAGACTGTATAAGCTTGTACTAATGATCCCTTCATGATTTGTTAAACTCTTAACTGGAAGAACTGAAAGATTGATCCTGTTGTAGCAGGAGCTTATCCATGCAAATATATAGCAGCTATTTATAATGGACAAAATAGGACATTTATTAGTTCAAGGTCAATAAAACCCTCAATCTAATAAAAAGGCATTTGTATTATTCAGGGTTGTGTTTTACGACCAACTGAGCTTTTCCACCCATATTTCAACAACAGCCCAGTTGTTCTTTACAACATCAGGAAAATCAGACCCTTCCTGTCAAAGTAATAATATAGGCTTCATAGACAATTGGAAAAGTTTTTGGGGCAGACCTGTTGAAAAGAGATGGTATTAATCCCTCCTGGGATGGTGCTGCTCTTCTCTCTAGTAATATGGCACATAGTCTTAGAGCTGAAACATGACAAACTGGGGCCCAGGTCAGGAAGCAGACAGACCGGCCAAACCGACTGTCTGCTAGCCATCTCACGTCACAGATGCCAGATAATTCCCAACACATAGAAACTCTTTCACCTAGATATTATCACATAGAGACTGTGTCTGTACCCCAAATTAGTAAATACAAAAAACTTCCAAACCCATTTAAGGGGAAAAAATTAATTGATGTTCAAAAAATAAAAAACAGAGATAATACTGATAAACAAATGATAAAGCTTTCTTCAAAAGCACTTATTGTAAATTATATTATCACAGACAATAATCTAGATGTGCTGTGTTTGACAGAAACCTGGTTAAAACCAGACGATTACACTACTTTAAATGAGTCTAGCCCTCAAGGTTACGATTATCGACACAATCCTCATCAGAAAGGCAAAGGGGGAGGTGTTGCTGTAATTTATAGTAATATTTACAGTATTAGTCAAAAGACTTTTGAAATATAATTCCTTCAAAGTGATGGTGCTTTATGTAATGTTATGTAAGTTGACATTTGTGCTGGCTACTGTATACAGGCCACCAGGACACCATACAGACTTTATCATAGAATTTGCTGATTTTCTATCGGAGTTAGTACTAGCTGCGGATAAAGTCCTTGTTGTTGGTGATTTTAATATCCATGTAGATAATGAAAGACGCATTGGGATTGGCATTTATAGACATTCTAAACTCTATTGGAGTTAGACAACATGTGTCAGGACCCACTCATTGTCGTAATCATACTTTAGATCTAATATTGTCACAAGGAATCGATATTGATGCCGTTGAAATTCTGCAGCAGGGTGACGACATCTCAGATCATTATCTAGTCTCGTGTATACTACATTTAGTCAAGGCTGTTAAACTGCCTCCTTGCCACAAATATGGTAGAACCATCACTTCTACCACTGAAGATTGCTTTATAAATAATCTTCCTGATCAGTTTCATCTCCTTAGCATACCAGACAGCTTAGAAGACCTCGATGTTGCAACAGAAACTGTCTGTCTTTTCCAGCACATTAGACTCAGTTGCTCCTTTGCACTTAAAAAGATTAAGGAAATTAGTCCAACGCCATGGTACAACAAGCACACTCGGGCCCTTAAGAGAGCTGCCAGAAAAATGGAGCGCAGCTGGAAGAAAACAAAACTAGAAGTTTTTTGCATTTCTGGAGAGAGAGAATGATTAAGTACAGAAAGGCCTTAAAAACGGCTAGATCTGCTTATTTTTCAAATCTTTTAGAAGATAAACACAACCCTAGGTATTTATTTGATACAGTGGCTAAATTAACGAGAAATAGAGCTTCAACTTCTGATGTTTCCAAACAGCACAGCAGTAATGACTTTATGAACGTTTTTACTTTCAAGATTGACAATATTTCGAGAGAAAATTACAACAATGCAACCGTCTACTACAGTATTGTGTCAGACAGTGCATTGTAGTGTCCCTGAGGAAAAATTCAATTCATTTGATGATTTCCAGTCAGGATTTAGACCGTACCATAGTACTGAGACTGCTCTCAGTAGAGTTGCTAATGATTTGCTCTTATCATCAGATCGTGGTTGTATCTCTCTCTATTAGTGTTACTGGATCTTAGTGCTGCATTTGACACTATCGACCACAATATTCTTTTGAATAGACTTGAAAATTATGTTGGCAATAGTGGAATTGCACTGTCATGGTTCAAATCTTATCTGACCGTTATCAGTTAGTAGAAGTACACAAAGAGATGTCATATCGATCACAAGTTCAATATGGAGTACCGCAAGGCTCAGTACTAGGACCGTTGCTTTTCACTCTGTACATGCTACCCTTGGGAGATATCATTAGGAGGCATGACGCTGATGATACTCAGCTCTATATTTCTTCGCGCCCTGACGAAACTTACCAATTCACAAAATTAACGGAATGCATAGCTGATATAAGAAATTGGATGACCAGTAATTTCCTACTACTAAATTTAGAAAAAACAGAGATTCAAATTTTTGGACCAAAAACGTCTTCACGTAATAACCTAGAATACTGTCTAACACTTGATGGCTGCTCTGTTAAGTCTTCGTCGTCAGTTGGGTCACATGGGTGTGCTCTTTGATACCAATTTTTTATTCTAAAGCCATGTTTCTAGCATCTACAACTGCGTTCTTCCATCTTAAAAATATATCTAAACTACGACATATGCTCTCAATGACAAATGCAAACAGTTAGTTCATGCGTTCATGACCTCAAGGCTAGATTACTGTAACGCTCTCCTGGGTGGTTGCCCTGCTCGCTTGATAAATAAACTACAGCTTGTGCAAAATGCAGCAGCTCGAGTTCTTACTAGAACTAGGAAGTATGACCATATTAGCCCGGTTCTGTCAACACTGCACTGGCTTCCTGTTAAACATCGTATACCTGAGTACCTGAGCGAGCTCTTAACGCATTATAGTCCTTCATGTCTATTGCGATCTCAAAATTCAGGCCAGTTGATAATACCTAGAATATCAAAATCAACCGCAGGTGGTAGATCCTCCTCCTATTTGGCACCTAAACTCTGGAATAATCTTCCTAGCATTGTTCGGGAAGCAGACACACTCTGCCAGTTTAAATCTTAATAACCATTTTTTAACCAATCCTGGCATCAGTTTAAAATGGATAGAATAAAAAAACAAAGACTCTTTACCTGCATCAGGCGGCAAGTAGAAGTTAAAGATGGCAATGATGGTGATGAGGATACAGGGCAGGACAATGTTAAACACGTAATACATGGGCTTCCTCTCGATGATCAGGTAGAAGGTGATGTCCTCATACAGGTCATCTCGCACATTCTTCCGAGAAACCTTATGACGAATGTGCCATTCTCCACTCTCTGGGATGGCAGAAGACATGATGATGAGGAGGTGGAAACATGATAGTGTTCAAACAATACATCATTGTCATTATACATTTTTCAAGTATTAAGTATATTAATAAAATCCCATTAAAGAGGACCTATTATGCTTTTTTACATGTTAAACTTTCTTTAGTGCGTAATGTTGCCATTTGAGCATGAAAAAAGCCCTGCAAAGTTACAAAGCACAAAGTCACTCCAAAAGGAAGTTATTCTATCAATACCAGTGAGCACTGTTTCTGAAAGGCCTCCATTGTAGTCTTAAGTTTTCTTTCCGTAACGAACAATATTCCTCATTTAAATAATTCCCGCCAAAGGCATACACAAGATAAAGGGACGGGGTCTGGTTGAGTTAGTAGTGTGTTGAAACTCACGGTTATGGTAAGGGGCATGACATTTCCCAAACATGCTGGAAGCGGTTGACCAAAATCAAAACACTAGTCCAGCTGACCAATCAGAGCACACTGTACTTTTCAGAAGGAGAGGCTTCATAGAGATAGGAACTAAACAGAGCATTACGGACAGACTGGGAAGAGAGTTGCTGCAACAACATCAAATATGTGAAAAATAGCGTTTTTTTTAACATTCAAGTATGAAAACCTCCAAAACCATCCAAAAAACGAAATCAAGACTTTGTAAAAGGGCATAATAGGTCCTCTTGAAAAGTATTACATTTAATTAAAAAAAAAAAAAAAAAAAAAAGTAGTAAATTTCACTCCAAAGGCTGAAATAAAGTATTTAACTAGATGGGTTCAGGACAAACTTTCACATTGACTTGACAAAGCTTTGTCTAAAAGTTTGAAAGGTTGCTGTGCATTGTGACAGTGTTAGAGAGCCGTTACCACTGAAGCCAGTGTCGAAGACTATCTCTCGGATTTCATTTCCCTTCTTATCAAGGCCATGCTGCAGATCCACTTCTGAGGAATCATACGTATAAGATTGGAAAACCATGGTGCAATTTTGCCAGTCAAAAGGAAAGTATGTCACCTGCAGATGGAGAATGTGAACGTGATTTGTGTGCCTGGCTGACGAGCATCCTTTCTCTCAGATCTTTCTTTAATCATCTATCTTTCTGATTTCACACATGCAAAGACCAGACGGAACATCAAACGCAGCCAAACTAGAGCGAGGCCAAACAAAAGCAGCAATACAAATGAGGAGGGGGAAATAAGTACAAAAGAATCAGAGTGAGAGAGAAAGAGAGATTGTCACTTATATGAGGTAAATAAGACTTTTTTAAACAAGAAATTTACCCCAGCAGTGTACAACTGTAATTTATTCATAGTGCAATTGTGCTGGGTATAAACACTTGTGATTTAACGCGTTATTAAACATCTTATGATTTGACACATCATTACAGCATTTAAATGTCTCATCCATAACTTACTCATATTACTACAGTATTTACCGAAATATGCTGAACATTCATCAACAAGAACAATAACTAAAAAATTAGTGCTAAAAAGAAAACGTTAAAGTACTGATGATGACAGTGGCACCTATAACGTAAATACACATCTAGAGTTTTTATGGCATGTTGTTAATGTTTCACAGCACTGATTTAAACAAGTAAAACCTTATGGAGCACTTGCTTTTTATTAATCCATTATGACACTTCCTACAAAAGCAGTACAGAATGTCTGTTGTGTTGCAGCATTTACCTTCACCCCGCAAGAACTCCTGTAAAGAGCTGGTGGAGTCCACGTCACACGGCCATTACTGTAGGCTTGCACGTGGACCTGTAGAGCTACACCAAACACGCCATCATTACTGCGCACACAAATACACACAAACAGGAGTTTAAGGGCAGATAAACTTGTATAGCTACTAAAAACCTAAACCTTAACATTAAAGGGTTAATTCACCCAAAAATCAAAATTCAGTCATTAATTACTCACACTCATGTCGTTCCAAACCCCATAAGACCTTCGTTTATCTTTTAACACAAATTAAGACAATTTTGATGAAATCTGAGAGCTTGACTCCTCAATAGACAGCAATTTAACCACCACTTTCAAGGTCCAGAAAGGTACTGAAGACATTGTTAAAATAGTTGACGTGACTACAGTGGTTCAACCTTAATTTTATGAAGCGACGAGAATACTTTTTGTGCGCAAAAAAAAAATCGAAACAAAAATAACGACTTTATATAACAATATCCTCTCTTACGTGTCATTCTCTTACACTGTTGAACAAAGGTCTTATGGGTATGGAACAACATGAGGGTGAGTAATTAATGACAGAATTTTCATTTTGGGGTGAACTAACCCTTTAAGGCAATTTGGATGGTTACACTATAACGTTTTTCCCTGAACGTCCAAAAGTCTGAATCCACATTGACAATATCAGATTTAAAATAAAAGTATCTTTGGGTCTGTTTACATCAGGGGGTTAATGCTACTTACCTGGGTAAGTTTACTCAGAGCAAGCGAATAACCTCAACTTTCAGGATATGCAAGTAGCCATAGTAGAATTATATAAAAGGCATATATATGATTATAAAGCACTATTTTTTCTTTTTTTGCAACGGGACATTCTCCATATATTTCTATAACAAAAATAAATATGTGATACAAGTGACAGGTGCTGGGAAATGGCACTGGCTCTTTTTAATCTTGTGTGTTGTTTATTGTCTTTTTAGAGCTGCTATACAGAAGAATTGAATTCTGTTTGCACCACTGATCAGTATCTCCTCTTTATCACTTTAAAGCTGCTTTGAAACAATCATTATTGTATAAAGTACTATATAAAGGTGACGTGACTTGAAATGAAACTATCGTTCATCAATTTTGAATATGCATATGTGTGCATGAGATTACAACTTTAGGTAAAATTTACAATGAATAATGGCTTACATTTCAGTCTGTTCTTCACACAAAGCTATCATATGACTAGGGATACAAAGTGTATGCACTACTTCTTCTTTTGTCCTTTTTAGAGGTTGACAGACCCTGGTCACTGACAGCTTAGATTTACTGACATGACACTGTAAAATTATGTAATCTTCTATGACTGTTTCACTATAGGTAAGAGTAATACCTACAATTAAGATGGATTGACCATTTGAGCCCTTAAACCATACAGCACTGGTGTATAATTCTCATAGGACTCAAAAACAGGCCTTTAAAACTTCCCATCTATTACGGTAATGGTGCTGTGGGATTCCAAGATGTCCCTCATTGAACAGTGTGTGGGAGCCAGTTTGTAAGTGTGTGTGGGAGTGAAGCAGGAGCAGAGAGGCTGCTAGCGGACAGCAGTGTTGTTTAATTGGCTATAAAGCAGAGATGAATGAAGGAGGGAGGATATTTACCCCAGCAGTGATGAGGGTCTACCTGGGCATTAGAGTGAGAGTATGTAATAAAGGCACAGATAGAGAGAGAAAGTAATGTGTGTGCATGCATCTCTTGACAAGCTTCACAAACGCTTTGATAATTTCTTTTATTTCTGCTGTTCTTGCAGAAACTCGGCAAAGACTCTCTAAGATAACGCACCTGACACTGGGTTCTCTGAATAATATACACAAAACTCACTTGTTGATGAGAACAATATCAGGCAGCCACACTTTTCCAGACGGGATACGCAACACATCAATTCCCCCGTAATCTTTCGGGTTCCAGGAGAGGCGATAATCGTTCCACTCCTGCAAGAGCACAAAAGGTGTTTGTGTGTGTGTGTTCATGTACAGATAAATGAGGGTCATCGTAGAAATTATAAGTACACCCAGTTCTTCATTTAATCAAATGATCTGGCTTGTGTCATTAACTATACCAAATGCAATATCTCTGCACATTTTTCCATTCATATTATCAACGGCATTTGCATAATTTTTCATTTTGCATTCAAAGTTATGCTATATTGATACTAGTTCTTATTGTCAGAGATTGTCTTGTGAGGTAACGTGGTAATTTCAGCCCAGTAAATGATCACAATAGATGACAGATAACTTCCTCAATGCAAATAAAGCTTTATGAGTTTGAATTGTGCTGAAGACGTTACTTCTCAAAATGACACGCAGGATTCGAAAGAAATTGTGCTGACTTACCAAGTTCATAATAACAATAACGTTCATCTCCTCATCTTTCATGTTCTAGAACATAAAAAACATGAAACAGAACAAATAAAAATAATTCATTAATTCAACTAGTGAATGCATGTGTGTTTTGGCCACAGATATCAGTGTGGTGTTGCTTTTATACAACAGTTCAGTAAACAAGAAGGTAATATTGAGCAACTCACATTTTAGACACAATATGGCCAGTTATTTAGTTTATTTTTACTCTACCAAGGAAAACAATATCAAAGAAATATCAGCAGTCTTGGAACACTGCTTCCATAATCAAATAAGAGAACTGGAACTGGCAAATCTATAAAATGAACTTTAGAATACCAATTTAAAGCAATTTCAACACCATGCTATATTGGGTAATATAATTTTAAAAATTGTAATTACATCTGTGTAATTTTAGCTTAACCTCCATAGCAGGAGCCCTTGTGAATGTAAAAAAAAACACTGTAAAAAACACCAAGCACTATACACTCACTGGCCATTTTATTAGGTACACTTGTTCAACTCCCTGTTAACACAAATATCTAATCAGCCAATCACATGGCAGCAATTCTTTGCATTTACTCTTTGCAACTCACTGCATTTAGGCATGTAGACATTGTCAAGATGATCTGCTGAAGTTCAAACTGAGCATCAGAATGGGGAAGAAAGGTGATTTAAGTGGCTTTGAACGTGTCGTGGTTATTGGTGCCAGACAGGCTGGTCTGAGTATTTCAGAAACTGCTGGTTTGAGCTGATATAAAGGCAACAGTAACTCAAATAACCACTTGTTACAACGAAAGTATGCACAACACGTCTAACCTTGAAACAGATGGGCTACAGCAGCAAAAGATCACACCAGGTGCCACTCCTGCCAGCTAAGAACATGAAACTGAGGCTACAATTCGCATTGGGACACCAAAATTGGACAATAGAAGATTGGAAAAACGTTGCCTGGTCTGATGAGTCTCTCTGATGAGTCTGCTGCACAATTCAAGGCAAGGATGCCTTGTATCAAGGTTTCAGGCTGCTGCTGGTGGTGTAATGGTGTGAGGGATATTTTCTTGGCAAACTTTGGGCCCCTTAGTACCAACTGAGCATCCACACCACAGCCTACCTAAATACTGTTGCTGACCATGTCTATCCCTTTATGACCACAGTGGACCCATCTTCTGATGGCTACTTCCAGCAGGATAACGACTGTCACAGAGCTCAAATCATCACAAACTGGTTTCTTAAACATGACAATGACAACTATACTCAAGTGGCCTCGCAGTCACCAGATCTCAATCCAATAGAGCACCTTTGGGATGTGATGGAACGGAATATTCGCATGATAGATGTGCAGCCAACAAATCTGCAGCAACTGTGTGAGGCTATTGTGTCAATATGGACCAAAATCTCTGAGGAATGTTTCCAGCACCTCGTTGAATCTATGCCAAGAAGTTCTGAAGAGAAAAGGGGGTCCAACCCAGTATTAGCAAGGTGTACCTAATAAAGTGGCTGGTGAGTGTATTATATCAGCACTGTTGGGGGTTTAGAAGAAAAACAAGAGCATATCTATAAAGAAGGGTCCCCAAATTCTCTGCTCCCGAGATGCATTTAAAGCCAACACAAATAATGGGAAACCTGGCTGCAATGGGAGAAGGGGGTGATTGGTGATGGGGTATGATTAGCAGACAAGGGAAAGACCTGAGACTCAATGGTCAGATCAGTACACAGTCCTGAATGCTATTTAAAACTAGTGTAGGAATGTCAGCTGTCCCAGCCTCAGTACAGAGCACAGACAGTGGGGGGATGGGTCAACACACACCATAACACTCATACAGACATTGTATATACACTTCAAATGAATAATTTGCATGTGATGCTTCCAGGCTGAATAAGAGTCATATATGAATACTATCTCAATAAACATCTTGCTTTGGACACACATTTGGGTTGCTCGAGCAAAATTCATGTGAAATCACTGTTCATAAAGCCCGAAGAGAATGTAATGTTCCTTTGTGTTCTGGGTAATGAAAACAAGACCTTGATAAGAAAGTTAAACTCAGAGACATCTGCGAAAATGCAAATCTGTGTGTACACTGTTACCGAAGACTGGGTTATTAAATCCCTGTGTTAGGAAGTGAAGGATCCCATGACCTGATTCACATACCAAATTCAAACACTGAACAGCTGAATCAACTATCAGACATGCTTCAAACTAGCTTTTATTATGGGCCTACAAAGAATGGGAGAGGTTTTCCTTTTGCTAATTTATCTTAACTCTCATTAATAGCATTTTGTAAATGGGTCATATTATATGATTTTATTTTTAGGAGGGTCATAACCAGTCATATTTTTTCTTCCCATACTCTGAGAATTAAACAATCTGTTTTTTGCTGATGTGTATTTAAGAAATACATGTGAAATTAATTTTTTGACTCTTTCTTTAAAACCACAGCATCACACACTGCAACACAACAGGTAACAATGTACAATGCACAATTTGATTAAATAAATAATTAGGTAACCACAACTTGTGAATCACAAAAGTGATCAGCTTTTTTCATCACCAAGAGGCCAAACCCCTCTAAAACCAGCCTGCTAAACCAGTTATGCAGGCTGGAAGACCAGCTAGGACCAGCCAACCAGCTTAGGCTGGTTTTAGCTGGGGTTTCTTTTCAGTGGGGTTAATAATAAAAATAATGATAATATAAAACAATAGTATATGTGCCCATTAAGTTACATTAACTTGTGTGTTTGTATCTCCATACCAGGCTGACGAATGATGAAAGGGTCATGCCTATCCTCACAACGACCCTTTCCTCTGGGCTCCTTGCAGGCCGAACTTTAACATTGTATGAAGAAAACAGTTTCTTCATCAGCTGATGTTCTGGTTCTGATGCACCTAGGAAAGATGATGTCTTTCAGAAAAATACAGCAGTACAACTCTTTTCTACCCTTCATCTTTAATCTTAAGAGTCTTGAGTATTAAAGTCTTGCAGATTTAAAGCTAATCTTTTGAGTAAAGCACAGTGTAATGATGGATGAGTGAGTGAGTGGATGGATCTCCAGATTTGAACATAAAGGCGAACAGATGAAAGACTCAGCCACGCGCATAGCCTTGGGTGTTCTTATACCTGCATCACCTGAGGGTGACTGTTTACTCCACCCGTCCCGGCTATTGCTAATGTTTTTATGCATCATGTCTGCTGTTTTTTTCCTTAGCTTTCGAAGGTTAGGCGCATTTATAAACGGGTCTTCTAGGGGCGCCACATTTATCAAGTCTCGCCAGCTCCAGCCCTCCAGAATACGAACTGACAGTTACAAACGACACGCGTCACCTTCATTACCAACCGCCACTACCAATGGCTGCTGCACTGAGCATATGCAAAGAGCATTTTTACTGTGTTTTTGACCGACTTTTCCTGTGAGAAATTACCTCAATTGGCTTTTACTGAGAAAAGAAACCCCCATGCTGTACTGAAACTGTATGAAAATGAGAAATCTTTATTTTTCCTGTATGAGCATTTATATTGTGAAATAAATGAGGCCTTACAGAGAATATACCATCTGCTGCCCAGCAATCCCACTGAAAGCTTCCCTACAATAATTACCACAATTAACCTCCCAGAAACACCTTTAAATCAACCCTTAATTTAAAGAGTTCCTGATGATAGTCTGACTCAAGGTTAATTTACAGTTTTCCCAGGAGTATTCATAAAACTGGTAATATTCAGAAAATATCCCTTTTATTTATTTACTTACTTATTTAGTTTAATCACTTTGGTACCATTTCCACAAGCGGTAAATTCTCATAACTGGCTCATTTGAAAACCTGCTATCATGTTTTCTGTTGTATGTTTTCTTTCACACAATTATTGTACAAAAATGTCAATTTTATATCAACAAATGTCAATAAAAATGTATCTTAATGACTAGTCAACCCAATAGTAAGCAATGCGAGATAAGCGTTTCAAATCACCCTTAGGGTTTCTGAATGAAAAATACTACAGAACTACAGTATATTGTAGACTAGACATTGTATAAGAAATACACTTATGGATTTCTATACTAAGTGTTATCAAAAGGTGATCAATGGACATATGAGACCACCATGAGGTTTTGCCCCAATTCTTAAAGTAGAAATGTGAAAAGCATAATAACTGTACAATATAATGCTATTACAGCTCACTATAGACTGCAGACATGTTGAATTCTTGACAAAATATTCTCACAGTATGACTGACGTGATACTACAGTTGACCTTTTCACACTAGTATGAGTTATATTGATTTGGCAGCTTCTGTCTGTGTGTGTTATATATATGTACATCAAATTATGTGACCATTAAGATAAATTAAATTATTTATTACAAATGAGAAAATTACTTTAAATGGAGGTCACTTATAGATGATATAACACTTACTAACCAAATTGGAAACGTAGACTGCGATTTTGTGAATATAAGTCGTTAAAAACATGCAGGTTAATGTTCGAAATGACAACGTTTTTGATTATTTGTTTGAAAACTTACTATAAAATGATGTAAAAACAGTCCAAAACCGATTTCGATGTGAACAAATAAAGACTACAAGCGTTATAACGTTGCTTTTCAAACCCCTCTGGTGTTGTAGGACGTCAAAACTGTGACTTACTGTAACTTTACTTTAAATTTTACTGGGCATTCACACGTGCGCACAACACAACACACACATTCAGTTTGGAAACTTCAACTTACCTGCCATTGCGCTCAGGCCATAGAGGCAGCAGGTGACAATAAACCAGTCCTGGGCCTTCATGACGATTCACCAAATTAAATTACAGTGATATCTTCATAGAAAGTTAACTTGAGGGTCCATCCGTGTTTTTTTTTTTCCTCCAGCACACACAGTTGGCGTCAAGTCAGACCGCTGTCACTGCTCTCGGGTTACAGGACGTGCGCGCGCACTCAGGGAACACGAGTTCACGCGCCCACACCAAACGTTAGCTAAGAAAATAGTAAGCTATTTCAGAGCTACTTCTTTTTGTAACTTAATATTTTTAATCATCATTTCACTATTTTCTTATGTGAAACTTAAGCTTAATAGAATTACTTATGCAATCGAAATTAAGGTAAATGTTTTGCCTCATCATTATGTAGCATCTGTCTACATTTTTATGCAATATTAGCCACTTAAAATGCATCTACTGTGCTGTCTTTGCAATGTAAAGATGACATAAGATAACAAATGGTCTGAATTCACAAAGGGGACTGTTTTTCAAATACAAATCTCCACAGACTACAAGAGCACATCTTTGACTTTCTGTAAGCATACAGACACATTAAAAATCATGAACATTTCAAACTATTTCCTGCATACAAAAGAGGCAGAGCACTCATGTCGCCAAGCACTGAGAGTCTTCCCCCAAATGTGCTTTTTAAATAAGTGTTTTGATGTGTTTGAATCCAAGCCAGCATATTTATACAGTTCTGGGTGCTTTTGGCTCAAGAGGAGTAGCATTAATGTGCTATACTTTTATGTAATTCATCAGAGCTGAGAATTATGCAGCTTTACCCCACCAATTAGATTAAAGGATGAGATTTATTCTGCTGCTCTAGAGTGTTGACACTTTGATGGGCCTTTTAAAATCAGAGGTCAGGGGATTGCTGAAGTTTTTCCTCCACAGTTAGCAGGATAAAAGATGAAAATTGCTCTTTAGCGAAACTTGCTTTTGCGTGGGAACAAAGCGAAAGACACTTGGAACACATGCCACCTGTCTCCTGTTCATCCTCACTTGAGCACTCCCGTCGAGCCGTGCTGTACTTAAGTAATGCTGCCATCCCACCACATTCACTGTTTGATCCCCTGCCAATTTAATCATTATAGAAGTCAACTTAACAACCCATAACTAATGCTGACTCACCTGTAAAATTCTATTGAGATGGCGAACGCTGGCAGTTACCTGAGCGCCAATTAAAATGCTTTACTTTAAATGAGGGCACTGAATGATACATCTGAATGGCCATTCTCACAGAGCGTTTACAGACTCACAAGCAGAAAATAAAACAAATGACACTTTAGTTTTACAATCATACAAATATATTAGTTTTATTCAATAATGTTTAATAATATGTCTCCCATAGACTTATAGAAATAGATATAGATTCTATTGCAAATACGGGGCTGAGAGTGTATGCAGAATAGAGTATTAAGAGTAACAGTGAGTTAATAAATACTAAACAGGAATCATCCTCCTCCTCATCATTTTTTTTTTTTTTTTCATTTAAATTTTTAATGTGTCCAGTAAATATTGGTTCATGCAAGACTGTATTGGGTTGTTCCTTCCAATATTGCAAAATACCACAGATGTGCCATTTCCGTCCAAGTTGTACGAAGCCAAAGTTCGAGCGATTCTGTTGAGTCTGTCCTGGTGGTTATTGGTTTCTGTAGCTATAAAAATAAAAAATAAAAGTGTCATCGTGGCTTTGACTGGAAGACCTTTGCTTTGTCTTGGTTTGGAAGACGAGAAAACGAATATGGTTTGTTTTCCTTTCGTTTGGAAGACATCATTACAATAACTTGGATAATCCATGCAGAACATACAAAACTTAC
Organism: Elopichthys bambusa; assembly: GCA_037101425.1. NCBI lineage: Eukaryota > Metazoa > Chordata > Actinopteri > Cypriniformes > Xenocyprididae > Elopichthys > Elopichthys bambusa. The sequence continues at coordinate 11,970,776 of CM074432.1, read as the reverse complement.
GCGATTCCTTCGATATAAAGCAGACTCTCATTGTCCATAAGCACATCTCCTCCCACTTGAACTGATATTAGAGTTGGGCATTTTAGTATGCATTTTGTATTTTACGGTGACGGCAAAAAACCAGCAGTCAGTTTTGCTGCAGAAAATCCCAATCAGTGTCCATTGAGGGTATAAGATCATGACCTCTGTCGTCTTGTAGAGCAGGGATCAATGTTCACCACACAGACCAAGAGTTCTGGCCCATCGCCATTGGTCACCAATTGTCTTTTTGATCTTCCCAAAGTGAACTGAAATGCGACTGTTTGCATCACAAGGTCGAATGGCAACTTATATTCACACAGTTTCACTGATTTATACCAAGTAAACACAAATAAAACTGACAACGACAAGCAAATGACCTTTTGTTTTCAGGGACACAAAAACTGAAGGAACAAACAGACAGTAAAAACAGTGACATATTGGTTCATGATGTGATATGTTTAAAAGTGTCACATGACTAGGACTACAAACATATGGAACAAGGAGGGACTGGAGTCATTTCTATTGAAATGATAGCCATTAAAAAGAATAACTGATAATAATAATACCAATAAAATATTATTAAAATATTTCATATTCAATTCAAAATAATAATACATATTTTATAAAAAAGTTCTACGGCTTTTCATCCTGTGAGATGGGGAAGCCAAAGTTAGAGTGATTCTGTTGAGTTTTATAGATTAGACAGTAAAAACTGTGACATTTGTTCATGTTTCATATTTTAACAGTGTCAACAAACATCGGAAGAGATGGAGCTTTCCATTTAAAAATTGGCCATTTAAAAGAATAACAGATCATAATAATAATTACATTTTTATTAAAATATTTAATATTCCATTCAAAATAATATGTAATAATACTAATTTTATAAAAAATAAATAAATAAAACCCATTGTGACTGCAATTCAGATAATTTCATGTAAAATTGACCCGGAGACAAGTCTCCATCTCCATACAGCCACATAAACAGCAGTTAAACCCTAAACTAAAGGTTACCTCCTAGGGACCGTGGGAGAACATTGTGATTACCCTAAAGCTGGGATGAAGATAAAGAATTCTGATTTTTAAAGGTCACCCTCGCAACACACATACCCCACTGCTGTGTATGCAATGCAGATGTGGTGCCAGTCTGTGAGTTTAAAATGCAGCAGAGTTTCTCTCTCTCGTGGTCACACACACATACGGAGGCAATGACATTCAGCTGAAGGGAAGCGTGGTACATTTGCACAGTGCTGTTGTGAGGGCTAAGAGATGTATCCTCGGGGACGAGACTTTGGTCGAAACATGGGAGGAGGGTTGAGTTTTTGTCTTTTCTGCTGCATTGCAGATACTGGGTTAGGGATACTCCTCAAAGTCATGCACACATGAACACACACACACACAGAAAGCAATTACAGACACTGACGATCAGTAAATACAGGGTCTCTGCAACTTAACCATTCTCTTATGTAAAATAATCTATCACACCACTGATTTTGAAAATATGTCTGCTCTCAGTTTACATTGACCCTTCAGAATCCACCTAATGCATGATGAAAATCACATCAAACAGATATGTATGCACTTCTCATGTCTGAAAAAATGATGTTGTTTACTTGCACTGCTGGTGGTAATGCTGTTAAACTAATGTCTGATTGTCTATTAAGAGCCCAGACAGCAATAAAACAACATAAAATGTGTATATATGACGAAAACCACAGCAAACCACATCACTCTGAAAAAAAAAAAAAAAAAAAGTAAAATGTACTGCATTTTAAAATACAAAGGATCCTTGCAAACAATATGTGGTAAAAAACTAAACAATGTTTGTAAGACTAAGTTCCACTAAAATATTATCTGAGAAAAATCAGAATTTTAAAACACACCACTGGCAAACAATGCAAACTTGGATGTTTTCTAGATTCTATCTACAAATGGACACAGACACACATATAAAAAATAATACATATTAGCAGCTCACATAAAAATTATAGTGGCTTTGTTCACACTGCACACAAATCTGATTTGGTTTTCAAATCCGATGACTTTGTAAATGATGCAATCTGATCCATTTGCTCAGACAGTGTAGTGAATATCCAGTGTTTTACATTGGTTGCTATAGTGATGATGTACGTGTCAGCACGATGCCAAGAGACTTCACAACAACAGAGTCGCTGTCATTGTGGAAGGAGGATGGAAACGGGGAATTTAGCTTCAGCTCATGTTTATCATGACATTACGCCACAGTGCTCAACTCACAAGGCACATGAGAGATTTCAAGAATGCTGACTCGTTCCATATTCCCTACCAGTGTTGGGGAAAGTTTTAAAAGTAACGTGTTACAATATTGCGTTACTCCCTAAAAAGTAACTAATCATTTTACTTGTTTTACTCACCTAGGCTGGGCTTGCTTGTTTGTTTTTTAATAACAAAATTTCTATTTTTGCCAAATGTAAAATGTGCCTTTTCACACCAAAAGTGAAATGAATAAACTCACACCGGTACAGTAGAGGGCGCAGCTCAAACAAACCTTTCAGCTGTGCTGCTATTCTGGATTGCACAAGAACAGGACGCAGGAGAAGAAAGTTCAACACTCTTACTGCAGCAATAAAAACAAAAACAAAAAAGAAACACAAATGTGATGTTTATCCAAAGTCATTTTAGCAGCAAAGGTCTGTAGCAAAGACATTTTCACTAGCATTACTTGTTTGAAAAGTAACATATTTTGTCGTAAATGTAAAAGTAATGTGTTACTTTACTAGTTACTTGAAAAAGTAATCTGATTACGTAACTCGGATTACTTGTAAAGCGTTACTCCCAACACTGCTCACTACATAGTGAATGTCAAACTGTTTGCTATATGAGAAAGAGTCTAAATACACAGCGCCAGATAATATTGAGCATTTTGTATAACGTTACACACATACTAAATCCGACTGACAATTATAAAAAGAGACTTGAAATCAGATCTGACCGTTCAGCCAGAGATGTCTCAAAAAATTAAAAATCTGTTTGACTTCAAATCACATGGATGTGGTTTGGTTTTTAGGTTTGTTTAGGTTTTTGCTATTTTAAAAGGGAAAAAAAGGGGGGAAGAAAGAAATAAGAAAGAATTAAACAGATTTTTGCTGCCTGTCTGAACAAAACCAATAGGTGTGTGTTGCTTAAGCTATTTGAAATAAGCTGGAGAGAAAAAATCAGTTTTTAAAGCATTTATCGACAATGAATCAATAAAAAAGGAGTGAACATGGAACATGGATCATCCTGCAGCAAAGAAAAAGGCAATCAGTGAAAAGGAAGATAATTGTTTGTGTGTGTGTAAGGGGGGGGTCACAGTGTTCATGTTACAATAAATTATTTAATTAAGCACTCAGTAATACTGATGAACAATGCATACTTAATATGTAATCATTTGCAGAAAGCTTTGTAATTGCAGATTGTTAATATTATTGCTTGGTAATAAATTTAATGTGTAATAAGTGTAACATAAACACTGTAAGTTGCTAGGCAATATATCAGTGTAGAGATGGCACAGCAAGATCAGTCTGTTAATTGTCTGTTAAAAGCCAATTAGAATTATACAGACTAACCCTAACCAATAACCTAACATTATGTCATATCTTTATGACCCTGTGCCCCAGTGTTCACCAGCTGAAGTGCCTGTATCTTTCTAAAGAGAATGGTACACAAGCAAATTACAATGAACAGATAGACATATACACAACATTGATGGCCAACACACACACACACACACACACACACACACACACACAGACAACATGACCAAGACATTCAAAGAAAAAAGAAACATAAAAAGACAGAAATATGATTTGAAAAAATGTCAGTTTAGTAAATTTATAAATTTGAAGTTTACAAGGTCATCTCTATCTATGTATACACGTACAGTGTTTTAATGGCTTGGCTTTTCTGAAAAGCATTAGCCCTTAGCTTTCATCTTCTGGCCCCTGTGTTTATGGCTGAAAAATAGCAGTGAAATTGAGAGAGAAGCACTTAGCTGTGCACAGAAAGTGGTTTCATTAAAATAATTGTTAAACCACCCGATCTGGCCCTTATGTGCATGCCAAATATATCAAAGCAAAAAATAAAAAAATAAATAAAAAAATTAAAATAAAGTACTAATGTTCTTTTTTCTTTTCTTTTCTATAACATTGTTGTATTCACAATCAGCTCAAAGTGACCCAAAGCAAACCCTTATGATGTTATAATGGTAATTTATTATTTTAAATTATGCCATTTAGACATATTTGACAGTAATATCTCCTTTCATGTTCTTTTGTACTCAAGTATTGGATCAGAAAGCCCTTACAAATACAAGAGCCTTTTTTTAATTTATTATTCAGTCAGGTTATTATTCAGTTAGCACAACCCCCACCATGACATTTCAAAGTTTGAAAGAAGAGTGGGTCTTGGAGAAGTGAGACATTTCAAAGTAAATATCAATTTCAAGTTCTAATTGTGATTAAACAATGAATAAACCATTGGATTTTTTTTTTCTTTTTTTTTTCCATTTATTCAACCTTTGCAGTCTGGCCTGCTGGATTTTGTTTCAGTGTGGTATCCAGTTGTTAATTAATTCTGTGCCTCGGTCAACTTTTCCTTGACTGTGATTACAGCACCACATGGACCTGCAAAACCTTACATAAATAGCCCTTCAGATTTTACAGACGCTTAAACTGTGGCAGCTGAATGAGCTGTGGACATTGCAAGACTTAAGTGTAACTTTGCCGATTTTCAACCCGCTTTGTAGCCTATTGTTACAATGGGTAGAATGTCGGTAGAATATGTAAATGAACAACGTTTACCCGTTCTCCATATTACCTGGACCGTGAAAATTCATGTTTAGGGGCTTTCATTCCAGAGCTTTCGTGAAAACACTTTATTTGTGGTCATCCAATTTGAAATGTTGACTACAAACACTGAGGTTTTTCAGACGTTGCGCTACTCTCTCCATATTTACAATTCCTTTAGCAACATGCTTGATCCTTCACTTATAAACGTTTACTCTTTGAATTCTTGCACCCAGGAACAATACAATTCAGCACCTAAAATGGTGCGTTCAAGTCATATCGGAAAGATCATATTTATGAGTTGAACACATATGAACGCCACCACAAAGTCATAAATACCAGTGGGAAGCTCTGGATTTTCTTTGAGCCCCAATCTGTACAAGTTGGGGGCATGTCAACAAAAATCATGGCAGAATACCTCAATAATTATAGGTATTTAGCAGTGACATTGTCAGGCTTTTTTATTTACAACAAAATAAGATAATTGCCTGCACAAATATGATAGCATTTAATATAACAATACGATAAACTTTACAGTTGCTTCCTAAATTAATTAAAAACATTTTTAAAAAAGTATGACACATATTCTTTGTTCTTCATTTTTTTAGAAGTAGATTTCTGTGTAGTTAATTAAGAGAAGGTACACCTACATCTTGCTCTGACCTGACGTCATAAACACGACTTCCCAACTCATAAATACTAATTTCTCAGGAGGACTTGAACGCAGCAAAGTTTGCTAAGTATTTCCTACTAAAGCAAGGTGGTATTTGACTCTGGTAAGCTATCCATAGCAGACTGGTGGGAGTGGCTTTGGATGGCAACATGCCTAGTGCATTATGGGTGTTGAGGTTTTCCTAACTATTTGGCAAAAGGGAAGACAGCCTATTTTCTCTGTTTTCTGTAGTCAGGTAGCACAGATTTACTTTTACTGCATAGGCAGCCAAGTTTTATTGAAGGTACCCCTTTAAGAAAAGCTAGAGTCTGAGATGAGTATTGTTGCTTGCAAAACAACAAAACAAATTATTGATGTGTACCTAGAAGCAATGAGATGCAGAGCATTGTGATTCAGTCCCTCTGAAAAACAATCTGCTTAGGATGTTAAATGCAAACACCAACTTCTATAATGGGGGATTGTGAATAACCTGCGGGTACTGTGATTTGCAGTAAGGAAACTGTAATCTGGGAAATACTGACATTCTGATCTAAATGTAGAATTTTGCAAACATGTCCAAATGTCAAATTTTTTTATAGTTTTTCTACTTTTGTCTTAATAACTTTGTTTCTCCCAATAATGCATTGCTGCAGGGGACTGAGCCTATAATTATCACAGACATAATTTCCTCAACACCAGGTGCACGCTATGAGAAATTATTCAGCTCAGCAGAAGAAAAGTTAGATTTTTTGCACTTTGTTTAAGCTCTGCAGTTATTACCACAGTGATGATATAACCAGCAAGGGAATGTGTTCTAATGTAACTAATACTTGAACCAAAAAACATTCGACTAAAAAACAAAAGCCAGTTAAAACACTCAAATTATCTTTATAATGGACCCTAATAGTTATGTATTTAAAGGAGGAACATTTTCTACAAAATTATATTATATATTATGTACACTACAGTTTAAAAGTTTGGGGTTAGTAAGATTATTTTTTATAAAATAATTAATTAATTTTTTTTTCTGTAAGGAGGCATTACCTTGATCAAAATTGACAAAAACTTTTATACTGTCACAGAAAATAATACATTTCAAATAAGTACTATTCTTTTGTCTATTCATCAAAGAATCCTGAAAATCATGTTTTCCTCAAAAATATAAAGCAGCACAACTGTTAATAAAATTGATAATAATCAGAAATGTTTCTTGAGCAGCAAATCATCATATTAGAATGATTTCTGATGGATCATGTGACACTGAAGACTGAAGTAATGATGCTGAAAATTCAGCTTTGCATTACAGGAATGATTTACATTTTAAAATATATTAAAATAGAAAACAGTCATTTTAAATTGTAATAACATTTCACAATATAACTGTTTTTATTGTATATTTAATCAAATAAATGCAGCCTTAGTGAGAAGTAGAGACTTTTTTTGAAAACAAACTCAAACCCCAAACCTTTGAACTGTAGTGTATTATTAAATCATATTTCAATAATGTAGGTGATATGCATGGAAATATTATCAGAAATATTATTGCCAAGGCTGAAGCATAATGTGTCACCGGGTTTATAGTGTTTTTTTTAGCACTCAAAACACATTTTCATTTACATACTGATATTATTACCTACAGGAGGTCGGATGTTAAAGCTGGATTCTCTGTTAAAAGGATTCCCAAAATGAAATCTCTTCCAGTTCCAATTCCCCAGTTTTATCAGAAGAAAATGAAGCAGAATTGGACCTTTTCAGCACTTGTGTTGTTTCATTTGGGTGGGTGAAGTGCCTTTGCTCTCAGGCAAATTTAATAGAATAAAACTGAATATAGGGACATGAACTTTGGGAAACTTGCAGCCTCAGTAGTCAGCATATCTACTTAAAAAAAAGCCTATTCTAATGCAACACACATGCTAAAAAGGGAGGAGAACAAATGCAGCTGTACCAATATTGCTCTCTGGGCATATTGCAATGAGCAAAACAACGACTTATCATAACAAAAAGAAACAATAATGCCACCCTACTCCCTCAGTTATGAGTCATCTTACAAATTATATTGTATTACTGTTCAGCGCATAGACACACACACTCACACGTCCACCCTCCACAGACCCATCAGCGCAGGAGCCGATGAACAGAGAAAGAGGTTTGCATTGCCTAAGGTCGGATGACTCTAAACATCATCATCCTAAGAGGAGGGGAAGTTTTATTTATTTAGTTATTTGGTTTGTGTATGTGTGTGTGTGTGAATCCTTAATGGTCCCCGGGAGAGTGTGCAGGGCTTTTCCTGTGTTGTGAAGTGGAAAATGGCTTCTGTGTCTCAAGCTAATCAAAGTGCAGAAGAGGTAGAAAAGGGAGAGGAGATTACAAACAAGGCTTAGAAATGGCGGGGGGTCTCTGTAAAAAAAAAAAAAAAAAACATTTTGGGGATCTATGAATGCCTGAACAAGGGAAAAGGAAGGGTTTAAAATGTCAAGCATGAATCGCTTCACAAAGAAGAAGTGTTTCTTCTTGAAATACTAAAAAAAGAGAGGAAGACGAAGATCCTTTCTTTCAGGTGTTGCTGTTCTCACAAAAGTGGCACCGCTACATTCTGACCCCAGACCATAATGGTTATTATTGCTCAGTATTCCCTTGATTAAGGAAGTGGGAGAGACCAAAAAGGAAGTGCGGTGGGCATTAGACCTGTCGGCAAGGGTCTTTTGAGCCCTGATGAATTGTTGGAAATGTCAAAGTTCTGAGGATCGTTGAAGGGACTACAAAACATTTTGTACCAAACCTCCTGTGCCACTGTTGGAGTTCTTGACGTGTCCGTGCAAATGAAGTGCTTCTTCTCCTGCCGCTAGGATGCTGTGGGGACAGTAAGCAGTTGTTCTTTCTTGACGTTTTTATGGACGGGCGAGTCTGAGGTTTTGGCTGTTTTCCTAGGCGGGCTTTGCTCAGCAACATCATGTAGCGATGGCTCTCTGTACATGGCAACTGGAGAGACAGGAGAAAAAGAGACTCTTAAAGGGACAGATGATGCTGAAATGAAAAGTCTGTTATTACTTAATCACCCTCATGTCCTTCTTTCTACTGCAGAGCATTGTCCATACAATCAAAAGTCAATGAGGTTGTTTTGTCAGTTAAAACATCTTAAACAGTTAGTTCACCCAAAAATTAAAATTCTGTCATCATTTACTCACACTCATGTGGTTTTTGTTCATCTTCGGAACACAAATGAAGATATTTTTAATAAAATCTGTAAGATTTATGTCCCTCCATTGACAGTCCACACAACTACCACTTTGATGCTTCAAAAATGTTCATAAAGAGATAATAAAACTAATCCATATGAATGGTTATCAAAGTCCAAATTTTCTGATTGCTTTATATGATGAACAGATTGAATTTAGACTCACATATAAACATTGATCAGCGAACACAGACAGAAGCTCAACTATACATGCTTGATGCGCGAGAACAAAAGAGAATGAACCTCATTGGTTCTCACAGAAGCTCAAGCGTGCTGCGTAACACACAAGAATGAATCTCATTGGTTCTTGCTGAAGCTCAAGCATGCCATGTAAAACAAGAATGAATCTCATTGGTTCTTGCAAAAGCACAAACGTACTGCATAACACGAGAATGAACCTCATAGGTTCTTGCGACAGCTCAAGCATGCTGCGTAACACACGAGAATTAATCTCAAACCCCTTTTCCACCAAGGTAGTTTGAGTGCTGGTTCGGAGCCAGAGCCTAGTTTCAAATCAGTTCTTTGTCTTTCGACACCCAAAGCACCAGCTCCGAACCAGGAAAAGTGGTTCCTAAGTAGCACCAAAACATTGCTGGGCTAGAAGTAAAAACCGCTTGCGTCAGGGGCTGGGGGCGGGGTTACCATGACAAATAAGAAACTTGTGACCGCCTTTTTTTAAATAGCAGCTTATCGAGCTAACAGCAGCTCGACTGTAATCTCCGTCTATATACAAATTACGGCGAGCTTTGTTTGGATGCCGATGTAGGTTCACAAAGCCATGAGCATCAATAGTAGCGAAGCGTCTGCCATTGTTAATGGAAGGCTTGTTCGAGGTGCATCGGAGTAGCATAGACCGATTCGGCGGGTGACATTGGAATGCCACAGGTCCGTGGGAGCGTTTGTACAGCATACGACTCCTTGTGCTTTTGGATCGTTCTCACGGTGCTTTGATGTCATGCGCCGATCGCTCTGCGAGAAGTCGATGCATCTCGAACAAGCTTGGTGTCTTTGTGTTTGGCACTGCAGACGTATACAGAGACGTAAAACCTGGGTCTGTGCTGGCTCTCTAGCCCGTCGAAAGGCAAACCGGTTCTTAGAAGGCTCGTCAGTTGAACCAACTCCGAACTGGCACTAGCACTAGCTCTGAACTAGCACCCGGTTCGTGCTGGTGGAAAGGGGGTATCATTGGTTCTTGTGGAAGCTCAAGCGTGCTGCATAACACAAGAATGAATCTCACTGGTTCTTGCTAAAGCTCAAACATGCTGCGTAACACACAAGAATGAACCTCATTGGTTCTTGCTGAAGCTCAAACATGCTGCGTAACACAGGAGAATGAATCTCACTGGTTCTTGCTCAAGCTCAAACATGCTGCGTAACACACAAGAATGAACCTCATTGGTTCTTGCTGAAGCTCAAACATGCTGCGTAACACAAGAGAATGAATCTCATTGCTTCTGCATAACACATGAGAATGAACCTCATTGGTTCTTGTGAAGCTCAAACATGCTGCGTAACACACAAGAATCTCATTGGTTCTTGCACAATATTACCGTATTACTGTAATATTATTTTATTACTGTATTTTACAATATTACTGTATTTTTCATTAAATAAATGCAGCTTTGTTGAAAATAAAATAATCTTACTGATCCAAAACTTTTAAATGGTATCAACACATGACAAAAAAATAATTATTATAAACAAAGACATACCCTCTATGAGCTTGGGCAGGAAGTGGGCTGCTCCTTTGGTCTTTTTGACCCGATTTCCTTTCATGACCTGTCCGTCCCGGTTAATGCCAATGTACCAGGCCCGACCCGACTGTGTTTGGCGGTACAAGATCGAGGAGTATGTCACATAATAGTTCTCAAATACACACTCCTTAAACTTACACTCGGGTGTGAAATGTTCCTGTAACAGAGATACACACATACACATATAGTGAGTTAACCAGAATAACAGACTAACTTCTGGCTCTTTTTGTATGTTTATACTGTATATTATATATACTGAGTTTAGCTGGGACCGGAGTAAAATGGGCCTCACATTTCACTGTGACAGGATTGTGAAAGCATTAGTGTACTGAGAAACAGTAAATGAGGAAAGCGAAACCCCCTATACACTTTCTTATTACATATTTATCGAACACATGTGTTCTGTTCAGGTGAACATACAGTAAGTGTTGCAGCTTAATATTTGCTATAATCCCAAACACACCCAAATTCCTCGACTCTCTTCATCCCAGCTGGAGATTGCAGCCTGTCAGTAAGCAAAGACCAACATCTCTCTTTTATTTTCTCTCTCTCTCTCTCTCTCTCTCTCTCTCTCTCTCTCCTCCCATCCCATCTGTCTCTCTCTCTCTCTATCTCTCTCTCTCTACCACCCTGTCATTTCGTAACCTTGTCAGGGAACAAACCAATTTCCAGGATTGATTGGGATCCTTGGTGTGACTGGTGAGCAGAGCAGCTGAATAAGGGGTTTACTATTCTTTTTCTCTCTTGCTCTAATGTTTTTGTTTTGAAACACTCCCCTCTGTCACCAAAGTAAAATCAAGCATTCTTCATAAAACATATTCATAATTTACCTGGTTTAACTGAATATCTGCAATTAAATTGTGGCCATTCAGGCTTTTGATCTTCCTGATGATTTTGTTAATCTGGCTCCTATTTTAAAATGTGCTATTAAAGAAAAGCATGTCGTGAATAATAATAATAGTAATAGTATTAGTATATTATACATTGTAATAATAGTATTATAATACAGAAAGTATTTTATTTAAAATAATGAATAAAATTCATTAATAAAATTTAATAATGAATAATAAGATGTAGTTGCGTTTATAAAAAAGACTGAAATTATTTTTATTAGATATATATTTTTAACTTTCATCAAGGCTTGAACTGGACATTAAACACCTAAAATTAAAGAGCTAAAATCATAAAACAAAATTTTCCAGGCTTAATTGAATATCTGTAAACTGTGGCCATTCTGGCTTTTGATTATCCTGATGCTTTTGATAGTCTTGTTCCAGTCTTAAAGTGTGCTATTAAAGAAAAGCATATACTAAATAATAATAATAATAACAATTACTATATTAATATAATTAATAGGACAGGAACTTTTATATTTATATTTTCTAACATTCATCAAGGCTTGAACTACACAAACACCATTCAGAGTAAGGAGCTCAGACTAAAAGTCTATGCCAACTTTAATTAATTAATCAGCAAATTTAATTGAACTGGAACTTCCTGCTGAAGATGATGGAGTGTGAGTGTGTGTCTCTGCGATAAAATTAGATGCAAGAAATCTCGATTTGACAGTAATTAGGAGCATTTGCATAGGCAGAGCCATTATCAGCATGCGACAACTGGGAATGTTGTCCTTAGTTTGCCCATTTTGGTTCAAACTAAAGCCATATACAGTATAGCCTAATTATTAGGCATTAAACCGTAAAAATAGCTAATTCTTATTTAACACTAAAGGTTAGGTAATTTTGGAAAGGTTAACAATAGCTAGCTTTGAAAGCATAAGTTCCCACCCTCTCAAGCCATGCCTCCTCCAAAACACATGAACGTACAGCCAGAGCAGAGTCTGCAAAGCTTCACGAGAGATAGCATTAAATTACCTCACGTCTAAAAACATTATTTTTAGTCCTGAGACTTCCATAGAACATATATGCACACTTTTTTTTTTTTTTTTTAAATTATATATATTTAGACCACTTTTATTATTGATTGCCATTAGGTTGTGAAGAGAGTTTCAACCAGTATAACAAAAAGTGTTTATGAAAAACATTACCTACACTAGCTTTAAGGAATCCCTGCTCTCCATAAAGGAGATAAGGGATTAGGTTGACCTCTAGCAATCTATTCTACCTCTGCTGTTTTTCTCTTCCAGCCTGCAGTGCTCTCAATCACCAGCAGGTGTCAGAGCAGCACATGAGGCTCAGTGGGAGTGTACTGATCTAGCATTACTGTAACTTGGTGTCTTCATTCTGCTCAGCCACTTTCACTGGCTTAAAAAAAAACCAAAAAAAAAAACCTTTAAGTTTTACATATCCTAACACGGTCTCTCTGGCACTTTCTTTTTTCCCTCTCTCCTCTGCCATTTTAATCTAGGATTGTAAGATTTAGAGAAAACTGATTATTACAGAAGGATTTTTGACATGTTATGTTGCATAAAGTTAATGAAGATGCTAGATGCTTGAGAATCTGCTGAATCCTCTGAATCCACAAAAATCGCCTAGCAATCAGGAGTGAGGACTGGCATTTTGACAGGAGATCTGCCTCATCAGCCTCTTAGACAGACACAACATTTCCACTAACATTTAAAGGGATAGTTCACCCAGAAATTACTTTTTGTTTTTTATGTTTACTCATATCACTCCAAACCTGCACACTTTTGCTTTTCAGTGGAAGGAAGAATTTTAAAGAATTTGTCTTCAACATGCAGTCTTTGAATATAGTCACATACTGTATGAACAACTCTTTTTTTGTACCTTTTGAAGACTCTTTTTATACCTTTTGAACACTATGAACTATAGTTGAATAAAAAAAGATCTCCATATATAGAATAATAGCAGGCGTTTGAAACAACAATTGGGTTATTTATATATATTTCTAACTAGTCTTACAGCAAGCATTTTGCATTATTTCAATCAAAAATTATATTTTTGTTCTTATTATTTAGCTTATATCAGACTATTATTCTTCACAATTCAATAGAAACAAAATAAACCATGTATTACAGTATGTTACATATCCTAATAAGTGGTGACAGACGATTCATTTATTTTCTAAAGTCAATATTATTAACTCACATTTGCCATTCAGCAAGTGTTAATCGTGGAACCTGAGTGTAAAGAAAGATTGTTATAAAAAAAATAAAAAAATAAATTGGAGATGGATGAGAAATGAAACAGTGGAGGGATAAGAAGAGAAGAACGATTAAGGAAAACTGAGATCACATCAGAATCCACGCACACATATCTCACACACACACATTTGTTTTTGTGAATTGTGGGGTTATTCCATAGGTGTAATGGTTTTTATACTGTACAAACTGTATTTTCTATTGACCTACACCAATCCTACCCCTAAACCTACCCATCACAGGAAACTGTGCACATTTTTACTTTCTCAAAAAAAAAAAACCTCATTCTGTATGATTTATAAGCCTTCTGAAAAACGGGGTCATGGGGTAATGTCCTCATAATACCCATCAAAGAAAACTTTCTGCATTTTTACATTTGCAAAACACATTACTTAGTATGATTTATAAGCTGATTTCCTCATGGGACCAAAAACATGTCCCAACAAAGACAAGAATTTCAGATATTTCTCATTTTTGTGGGGACATTTTGTCCACATAACGTAAGGTATACCTGAACCACACACACACGCACACAATTAACTTTTTACTGCTATGGCTGTAAAATCTGTAACTAGTAGGGTTGAATTGATTTCATGTAAGACCGCAGCAAAACGTCAAAGAGAATTTCCTCTAAAAAAGCTGATATAAGAGTTTTATAGATTTAGCTGGATAGATGTGTGCACAGGTATGAGGCGATCCAAAACCTGCTTACTAAGAAGGGGTTTAACACGCCAGTGAGCAATGACCAGCTTGCAGAATGATGGGGGCATGAGGAAGACGTCAGATGAACTTCATGGTGGGAGAAAATGTAACGAATGACTGACTAACAAATAAATGGAGGGTAAATAAATGTGCAGTATTTCACTGCCTAATGATTAGTCAAATTAATTGCAATTTATTTCAAAGAGGAAAAACATGCTGTTGTGTTGTAATGAGATCTAATGAGATTGTAATTGCAGAGGCCAGCAACAACACCTTGTATTTGACAGCACTAAAAATAAAACAGGCAGCCGTGTTTTCTTCCTTAAACCAGACTTAAGACGCTTTACGAAACTTCCTCAAACACAGGTCTGAGAACAGCCTCGCGCACTGCTGTTCTCACGGAGGCTATTACAAGACTGACAACAGACTGACCCCGGGTCAGCACGAGAGGTGGGTTTCCTTGGCAGAACACCTGCTCGTCCCTGCACTGCTGACCTCACAACAGCTGTAGTGGAGCACTTGTCCTTGGTTTTTCTCCTTGGCTAGACCCAGCTGAGCGATTGGGGAATTTCCAAGACAAAATAACAAAACAAGGCGTTTCAAGACAGACTCTCTCAAACTTTTCTTCTTCAGCACATCATTTTTGGTTGCTTACACACTCACTCGCTCATGCACTCACACACAGACGTTCTTTAACTTGAGGAAGAGAGAATAGACTGCTGACTCAATGAGGACCAATCAAGTCCATTTTAAACAGGGCAGGCAAGGTCACAAGTGTGCGTGTGTGTGAGGAGACAGAAAGAGTGCAGGTGTGTACAAGGAGGAAAAAGAAAAAGGAAGTGTGTGTGTACATGTTCTTGTGGGCTAGGTGGTCTAAGGTCAGCTAGAATCATTCGGGATCAGCAGTTAGATTAATTATTTCATCAGTGTGGGGACTTAAGGCTCGAATCCAGGTGTGTGAGTGTCAGCGCCAGGGTGCTGAGGGCCATGAGCAGAAACACCCTCTACTTGAAATGAGTAATAATCCTGCCAGAACCACAGGGCATAGCAAAACATACATTACACACACACACATCCTGACAAATGCTCCCTCATCCACTCCAAGTCTTTGGCTTATTATTGGTGTCCAGTCATGCTTAACAAAACCTGCATGTGACACAGCAGACAATGCATCAAAGATCCACACAATTATACAAGACATCACTATTAAAAATATACAGTCACATCAGCGTGTACATAGTCTCACGTAGCCAGACCTTCAGACTGACGGCAGAAGGTCTGGACTCTATAGCACCTTTATTGGCCAAGGAACACCCAGAGGTCGTCTGACTGACATGTTAAGCAACCAATCATAGTTTGTTTTGTTCAGCGTCATGTTTAGGGGCATGAAAATATAAAGTCGATGTCCCCACAATAACAGACCGGCATGCAATTCATTCAAGAACGTTGTGCAAGTTTACCACAACAATGGTGCTGTGAACTTTGCATACTTTTGAAAATCCAGCGTTTAGTTGATTCTGATAAGCACTTATTGTTACAGTTGTAAACACGACGACTTTCCTTTTCCATGAGGGGGTTTGGCATCACAACAGCTTTGTTTCCAGGCAGACAGTTAAAGAATGTAACACACACATCTCCCGGAAATCCTGCAGAATTCAACCAATCAGATGATGACTTTGAAACTCATCAGATATCAGACATTCAGCCAACGGTCTGAGGGCATGACGTCTGAGGCTGAGACTAGCGTGTATATACCATCTAAACACTGCGGAAACTAAAACCATCATTGATGATTATGTATATACAACTTATTTTCATTCAACAAATCTCACTGATATTCCTGAGATATTTAAAAGATGCATTCAGTAGTTTGGTGGTGATTTAAAATGTTTTACACAAGGGATAGTTCACCAAATAAATTAAAATTCTGTCCATGTTGTTCCAAAACCATATGACTTATTTTCCCCTGTGGAACATAAAAGAAATTATTTTGAGAAATTACTGGGGTTTTTTTTGTCTATACAATAGAATAGTTTGATTACCAACATTGTTCAGAATATCTTATTTCGTGTTCTGCAAGAAGGAAGGTCAAACTGAATTGGAACAACAATAATTTACTCATGTTGTTTCTGTAGATCAGATATTTTGAGAAATGTCTCTTTTTTTTTGTTCCATAAAATGGAAGTCAGTGGTAACTAAACTGGTTTGATTGCCAATATTGTTCAGAATGACTTATTTTGTGTTCCACAGAAGAATGTCATACAGATTTGAAACGACATGAGGTAAATGATAACAGAATTTTAATTTTTGTGTGAACTATCCCTTTATGAAATAATTTTTTTTAAATAGTTTTTGCACATTCAAATGAGATGAAGACTGTACTCACAATAGTTTTCTATAGAAAGTGTTTTAATTACAGTATGGTGCTGGTTACCCTCTCAATATATTTGAATGTTGAAATTACATTTCTTTTTTCTAGTAGTGATCTAGTTTCACTAAACATCGGAGAGGATTCCTCACACTCATTGACTGTCACATCTGTAGATACGTTAGTAGCGTAGTGTAGTTTGGTGATGCGAAGAATGATTATTAAGACTAATTCACACCACACAGACAAAGGCCAACAAACATTTGTTAGGTTTTGTGAGATCAGTGCGTTACCCCTGTCGGTATCTGTTGGTGCTGGTCGGGTTTGTTTTCACCCGACTGAACATGTTCAGTCAGCGTTTGTTGGTGTCTGTTTGGGCAGTGTGAACAAGACAGTTATTTTTTATACAATTCTAAATCCAATGGCTAACTTGTTTGTTGGTGTTTGTTGGCGTTTGTCTGTGTGGTGTGAATTGGCCTTGACAATGTAATACAATAGACATAGACAACGGAACACACTTTTTATCACTTTAAAGGCCAATTCACACTGTACCGATAGATGCCGACCAACGCGGACAATCACTGGATTACAGTATGTCACTTCTCAGACATTCCACGACCCGACAAGCGCTGATTCAGCATGTTCAATACACGAAAACAAGCTCTGACAGACGCCAACAGACACCAACAGGTAACACACTGATCTGACAAAACCTGAAGTGTCTGTTGCCATTTGTCGGTGCAGTGTGAATTGGCCTTTACCAGTGGAGACAACGGGAAAATCTGCCTATATGTCAGAAGAAGCAGAAAAGGTCTGAAGGCAGAAAGACAAAACACACACACACACACACAAAAAGAGCATAAACATTGGTACGGCATACAGAAGGTGGAAAGATCTGATGACTGAGAAAGTCCAGAGTATGTTTTATCTGGGCTGGATGAAGAATACTTTGTCTGCACTTGAAAAGCTTACACCAACTTTCTAGATTTTGTCTCCATCTCTCACCATCCCTTGTCTGGTCTTCTCATATGACTTAAAGTGACCTTGGACCCTGTCTTGATTGTAGTGCTATGGGAAGAAAAAGGAAAGGAAACAAAACGGAAAAGAGCAATACAAAAAGAAAAGGAGCAGGAAAAAAAGGAAGATGGAAATGGGAAGAGGGAAGGGACAGAAAAGGTAGGCAAGTGCAAGGGAAAGGGGAAGAAGAAAGGAAAGAGGAAGATAACGAGGTAGGAAGGAAATGGAAAGGAATGTATGCTTCAAATGTGTGATGTATTACAGTCACCATATTAAATGGTTTAAACCTTAATTTCAGGTAACTTTTAAAACTTTGTCATGAAAAAGCTGGTCAGTTCAACAAAATCTGCCCCAATTCTGTCAGGTCACCTCTATCAGTGCAAATATGCATCTCTGTGTGTGTGTGTGTGTGTTGTTTTATTCCCACCTTCTTTCTCCCTCTCTTTCTGTGTTCATGGCCCAGGAGGGCTTCCACTGTGTGTTGAGTTTAAAAAATGGGTCAGGTTATAGAGACAAAGCACTATTTTTATCGTAAAGCAATTTTCAGTGGTCGCCTACAGGTAACACAGCACACAGCAATGACACTGAGTTTTCCAAACACCTTAACCTTTACATACAACTCAGAGAAATAAAAGATGACAGCATAAGAGGAAGGTAAACAAGGAATCAAAACACTGGACAATGGCAGAATATAAAATAGAGAATGAAAATTGGAAAAAGAGAGAATAAATGATCAAGAGAGATGATAATAAAGAAATAATAAAGTCGAGTGATGATGGGCTGTACTCTGCATGTCTTCTCTTGTCAATCCATTTCTCTCTCTATTCCTTCAAATGGATGATGGAGCCCTTTGTTCCTGCTGTGAGACACCCCGCTGGCCTGTACTCCTCTATCCCTATCCCTCCATCCCTCGTGAACCAACTTCTCTATATTCCTCTCAAACATCACCGTTCTGTCAGATGAGAGTGATGACAGCCAGATTACTACAGTATATCATCATGCTTCGCCACAAAAGCACGTTCATAACACAGCTGAGCAGAGGATCATGGGAAAGACCTCTGAGGGGCACATTTGTGAGACACATTTAAACAGGGTCTCACAAATCTGAGTCTTCATTAGGAGGTTAAAAGAGCCAGGATCCACTTGTGCCCATAGTGCAATGTAACAAATGCTGGCAAAACTAGTATTGTGTTGGTGACTTTAGCAGGCATCACTTGAACATGAATAAAATAGTTTCCCTAAAAATGATTCTATGGTAATGTTATGGAAACAAATTCAGCTGACCCTGGTTGTGTGGCAATAAATAAAGGTGGTAAAAAGAGAACGAGAGAACTCCAGGTAATAGAAGTTGAATGAGCATGAAGAAGAGAGAGAAGAGGCTGTAGGTGTGTGAGAGTGATTTAGTCCCTGTGGAGGGCCGCGTCCGAGTGTGTCAGCCACTGGAAAACATGAATTATTGATAAGCTCAGAGTTTAGGGCAGGTATATGTGACAGAGAGAGGCCATGTGTTCAGGGCCATCTGATCCTACAACACACGCACACAGACATGCGTTTGTGACAGCGCGTGAACCAATCCTGTTATGCAACACACACACAAACTTGCTCCTTCTATTCCAGCTCGGAAGGCTCTAGTGTTCTAAGATCGCACTGTACGATTTTGGCCACGATTTTGCAGAAGACCAATTTTGTCAATCATAATAGATTCCTCTACAAGCCAAAATCTGAAGTCTTTGATCGTTAG
This sequence comes from Elopichthys bambusa, assembly GCA_037101425.1. Lineage (NCBI taxonomy): Eukaryota > Metazoa > Chordata > Actinopteri > Cypriniformes > Xenocyprididae > Elopichthys > Elopichthys bambusa. The sequence continues at coordinate 11,951,360 of CM074432.1, read as the reverse complement.
TTTGACATGTTCACTGACAGCCGATTAATGACCACCGTGATCAAATTTGACCTCCAATGAAATTCTGTCAGTGTCAGAAGTTTTAACGCACAGTCCTGTAGTGTGGCTTCTCCTACGACAACCCTCAAATCAAAAATCAATAGGAGAGCCGAACCTGATTACGTAGTTAATGAGACAACAACAAACCACCACTTACTCCACACACAATTGTTTTTTTCCAGTTTTTCTTTTAAGAGAAGCCATAATCAAAATGAACACTAGAAATTGTTGGCTAGCCACCATTTCTATCATGTTCATACAGTCTGACAAGCAACAGTCGTAAAGGACTATTATAAATCGTACGGCTTTACTCACCAAGTGTCTACAAGACTCCACCTAGCACATTCATTAACCCATTAGCTAGTGTGTGTGAGGGAAAGAGAGATCTGTCAATCCATATACATATAAAATCCTTTAAACTCACTTTCAAAACATTAGTTCACCCAAAAGAAAGTTGTTACCATTAACTCAAACTCAGATTTGGAACAACAGGAGAAAATAATGACATCATTTTCATTTTGGGGTGAACTAGCCCTTTAGACCAGAGCTGATACATTTGCTTTCTGAAAATAGGGTTCTCAATTGAACAGCCAGCAGGATTTAACCACATAAATGGTACATAATATTACTTGTTGGTAATTGTAGTTTCCATTAACTGTGGTACATTTTTGCATAGAAATTTGGTTAATGCAGTCTTAGGGCCCTAATTTAACTATCTAAGTGCATGGTCTGAAGTGCATGGCACAGGTGCACTTAGGGTGTGTCTGAATCCATTTTTGCTAGTTTATCAACGGAAAAAAATGGTTGGCGCGCCAGGTGTTTGGTCCAAAAAGGTTGCACCTAGTCTCTTAATGAGTCATGGGTGTGTTTTGGGCGTAACGTGCAATAAACCAATCAGAGTCTCATCTACCATTCCCTTTAAAAGCCAGCTGCGCTTGCACCATGGCAGATTGCTATTTACATGGGGGAATACCGACACCCTCAACCTGACTAGTCAGTTTAAATACATGTGTGTATTGCCACGATTTGTCAAATTTCATTCGTCAATGGTCATTCAATGGTTCGTTGGTCAATGGCGCAGTCGTTTTCAGTTGCCTCAATATAGCAACACGCCAACAATACACCTAAACACACCCCGTTTTCAGACCAGCACGCCCATGGGCGAACAGATGGCCGCGAGTGCATTTGCTATTTAAACAATGTGGGCACTGGACATGAAAATGGTAACTGCTTCGAGCTGAAACTAGCAAAAAACACTTGCGTCGGGTATATGATAGGGCCCTTAAAGTTAAAATGTTTGAGATTTGCCATTAAAAAGACTAACCTGCATCTGAATATGCTTACTTCCCTACTATACCGTAAGTGTGTGAAATATATGTGAAATAAGAATTATTTCCGAATTCGATGTATTCATAAAACAGTACCCGGATGACCTACTACTTTCGAAGTGTGCATGAGATAGACACTATACTATCCCATGAAGCCACAGGAGAGGAGTTGTGAATAGCAGTGAAACGGTCACATTACAAAGCCAACATGGTGGATATACTATGGCTTTCATTCATAATACACACATTCACACAATATAGAACATACTTGCTTTAACGGTCGTGAAGTTCTTTCCTCATCAAATGTAGTGTCTACTCAGACAGTATGCAATTTTGGCTGCACCTTAAATCAATCTAGGAATCTAGCTTTGTGTATTCTTCTCATGGCACTCTATAAAGCAGAAAATTCCTCACATAACATTTCAAGAGTCAACAATATGTTTTGGTTCTATTGTTTTAGAATATTTTGAAGCTCAGGAGAAAGCTGTCTCCTGTTTTCATGTTTGCATTGCTTTTTTTGTGGCATGCTTCACTGGCTTCACACTAGTCTCTTTGGTTTAAAATATAATGCTCGAAAAAAAGATAAAAGTTAGGACACCGGTAGAGCGATCTGAGTGCTTCAGACTAAGGCAGAGATGAGAGAAAGAAAAAGAGGTCGTCTTGCATGAGGTTTTCTAGGATAGGGATTTTCTCTCTTTTTTTTCCAGGTATGGTCATTTCCCTCTGTGGAAAATGGGTCGTGTTTCTTCCCATGAGGAAGACATTCTCTACAGATGCTCTCCTTGCAAGACTACAGAAAAAGCGATAGAAAGTGCATTTGTGCTCCTGTGTGTGACAGAAGGATACATGTGAGGGAAGTATAAGAAATGATATCACTTACTGAGTTCACGACTGAGGGAACAGTTGTAATTTGTGTAATGATTGATATAAATCATTTTGAAATTAATGAAGAACTATTGAAATTAGGTTTGTAGGTAACACTTTAGAACAATGGTCCGACATTAATAAGTAACAATGCAGGAGGTAATGCAGGACAAATGAGTAGTACTACATTAACATTTCAGCTACTACTATTAACTAATATGACACAAGAAACATGATTAAGAAACTAAGACTAAGATAGTTCCTTATTAGGTAATCAATAATTACTGAATGAGATTAGCCTCATCAACTTTACAAATCACAACATTATCGTGTGTCTGAGACATATTCAATCATCTTTCTTGCTCTGAATATAGTCATAAAATGCATCACTAATTATTCAAGTGTTACCTAGCTACAATCTTTCCTAGACAGCCTAGATAGTCGGGGAAGGTCTATTTTTTTAGGTTTTGTTACAAGCTGGTCACACATTGGTAATACAAATGCAATTTATACATGAAAATTCTTACATACAGCCCTTTTAAGTGCACTTTATGGGGCCACAGTACATTATAGACCTACGCATCTCTTAGACCCATCACCTTACTTTAAAGAGGGTTTTGATCTACATCAAAGATGAAAACAAGTCTATTCTTCTCCAAATGAGAGTGGATAGAGGATAGGGAGAAAAGAAAGAAGAACTGCTGTTCTACACTGCAAAGCAATGCATCTCTTAGCAGAAGCATGTCTTGCTCACAGTTGCCCAGTTTATCTGGTAGAGAGAAATAGGCCAGACTAATGGAGTGTGTCTCAGAGAACTGAGGCCAACAGTATTCACACTCAGTCACAGTCACAGTCACACAGACAAATGCACAGCAGTTTACTTCATTAGTAGCACCTGATACATAATCAAAGAGCATCAAAAATGTGTTTCTCTGAGCATAAAATACTTTAAAGGGTTAGTTCACCCAAAAATGAAATTTCTGTCATTAAGTACTCACCCTCATGTTCCACCTTTGTTTATCTTCGACACAAATTAAGATATTTTTGATGAAATCCGAGGGTAAAAATAGTCAACGTGACTACAGTGGTTCAACCTTAACATTATGAAGCGACGAGAATACTTTTTGTGAACTCAGTGCAGGCTTCCTTGTTTACGTCCGAATGCCAACTCAGTATTGGCTGAAGCTGAACACCTGAGCAGCATGACACATGCATGTGATGCTGACACATGATCCGGCCAATAATGAGCCGGCATTTGGACGTAAACAAGGAAGCCTGCACTGAGTTCAATATACACTGTAAAAAATGAATGTGATTTTAACTGTAAAATATTGTAAAAATGCTACAGAAAAAAAATTGTAAATAAGTTAACAGTAAGTTCCCGTATTATATACAAGGAAAAACTGTAAAAGCTCTTAACAGACATTTTTTTATAAGTAAAAAAGACAAAATCAATGTATAATTTACAGTCAAAAACTGTAAACTGATATTCCCACAATTCCCTGTGTGACACTCCACATTTGAAAGTATTTTGTTTAAATAATCATGTTTCTTTTTGTTATCAGTTATGTACATTAGGGTTTTATGTTACATCTTCTGTTGTTTAATGAATGTTTATTGCATTATGTAAGTGTTGTGGGTTACCATGATGGTGTTTTGCGTTTGTGTGAATGACTCTGTGCACCTTCTTTATATTAGTATGCTTCAGCTCATGGAAAAGCTATTTGTGATGAACTCTGATTCTTCATGTGGCTTTCTCTTTTACCACCTGCATTATTATGGTGGTTGTCAGTATATGTTAAAGGTACAAAACAGATTTTAGTAGTAGTGTGCATTGTTGAATTTATTGGTTTACATTCAAATGTTCTTGTTTGTAAATTACAGTTTTATACTGTAAAATGTACAGTATGTTCTGTAAATGTGTTTACAGTTTTTCTGTATTTTTTACAAAATTATTCTGGCAACCACAGCTGCCAATTTTTTTTTGTAAAAACTACAGAATTTTTTTTACAGTGTACGTATGACAATGGTTCAAATTGTTAAATAAAGTAATTATTTTTCTTTTGTTGTTACGCACAAAAAGTATTCTCGTCACTTCATAACATTAAGGTTGAACCACTGTAGTCACGTTGATTATTTTAACCATTTTAACCACTACCTTTCTGGACATCATAAGGTGCAATGACGTTGCTGCCTATGTGTGGGTCAGATACCCTCAGATTTAATCAAAAATATCTTAATTTGTGTTCCAAAGATGAATGAAGGTCTTACGCGTGTGGAACAACATGAGGATGAGTAATTAATTTTTGGGTGAACTCACCCTTTAATCTGAGATTCAAAATCTTAAGTTTTAGGATTTCGAAAACTTCCATACAAAGGGACATTATGAAATAAAAGGAATAAGAAGTATTGAAAGGGGTCATGAACTGAGAAATCAAAATTTACTTGATCTTTTGACATATAAGAAGACATTGTACTATAAAAATATCCTCTAAGTTTCAAAACCCAAAATTTTCTCGTAGTCCAAAAACAGCTTTTATTGAAACCAAGCTGCCAAAATGACTTTTTTCAGATTTTGTCTCAGTATGACACCATAGTGCCACGAAAGACCTACTTCTACGTCATTGCCTCTTTAGCCCCACCCACAGATGTAGTATGATGTGAGTAAATACGAGAGATGCAAACACAGGATTACTCCAGCAACAAAACCATAGAGATGCTTCAAAAGATTACAAGACATTTTGAAGTACCAAGTTGTGGAAAAATGCAGTCTTTGCATTGTCTTTCTTGTGATCCTAGAATTAGGAAAGCGTGACTAAACTTTATTTTTAAAGAAGTTCCAGATCGGGTCAGTAAGACACTCCCGTTTGTTTGCTTCGTTTTACTGCGGATTCATTTTAAAACAAGACACCGTTTGGCGCAGGCTTCTCAGAAAGACTGAATATAAAAGATCATGCAGTGCTGACTATATTGAATTAACTATATTTAAAAAATGCAGTTCATGACCCCTTTAAGATTCAAATATTTAAAAATGCAGTAAGCAATTTGTGAGAAACGCTGTTGGTATTTGAAAAAATACCAAAACAAACATGTTTGTGGACCCAAAAGGATCACACCCCTATCTTGATAGCTCCGCCCCAAAATCCACAAACATGCTATGCAACACGAGCACCTCCCCCCTAATGTGTGTTTACGCCCCTTACTGCTGATTGGCTACAAGTGTATTTTGGTGCTTAGTCTGATCCACTTTCAACGGCGTTTCTCAGAAATCGCTCACTACGCCTTTAAGACTATTTCCAGATATTCATTTATATTTATTTTCTATATATACAATAAGTTCACAATATATAAAATAGTGAGAAAATTCAATTCCGCTGTCATTAAGGGGGACAAACCAAATGCTGGTTACACTTTATTTTACAGTGCTGTAGTTACATTGTAATTACTCAAATAAGTACTGAGTACTATTAATTAACTACATGTACTTACTATAGAGTTACAGTTAGGGTTAGGATTTGGTTTAGGGTTAGTTACTTTTTAATTATGCATAATTTACTGTTATTACTATAGTAAGTACATGTAGTAACGTGTAACTAGGGCACTGTAAAATAAAGTGTTACCCAAATGCTAATTCATGTTAATTTTTTCAATTCAACTTTTCACTGAAATTAGTATGCTGACAATTTGCAATGGTATTGATTTAGAAAAGTAAAATCTTTTTCATTTGTGGCATTTAGCCTCCACTGTATGTCGCTGATATTTCTAACGTAATGAGATGTGTTAGGACAGGTCTAGAAAGGTTTGTAACCTACTGATGAATATGATATGTGCTTACTGATGTGTAGAGGTAGCCCTCGCTGTTCATGCCTATGTAGAGTCCTGTCTTGGTGCTCTGGATGGCAACTATCCTCAGACCCACAGGAATTAAGTTGAATAGCACTGCAATTCAGAGAGAGAGAGAGAGAGAAAGAGAAAGATTTTAATCATCAGCGTGGACAGTTTGAAATTTCGCTGTATATGAAATAAATGATAAAGGATTTTCAATATCTCTTTTTTCAGCACATTATGAAGGATGATAATTTCTCTTCAGTGCACCTGAGGTGACACATAGCCTCAAAACTGAGAGTTTCAGCAAAAAAAAAAAAAAAAAAAAAAAAAAAAAAAAACCTCCTGAAATTACAGACCCCAGTGAAATAAGCTTTCAGATTTGGTGAGGCACATTAAAGAGAAACAGAGAAATCTCCTTACACCTTGCCCTTTGTTCTGCAATCACTCTGCCAGCCGTAGCCAACAGGATTTCCAGTGTTTTCTAAACTGGGATGTTAGCTTGAGGCGTATGCATTCTGTATGACACTGGGGCGGTTGCACAAGCCTTTTGCGCTGCAGATGAGAGTGTGTCTATTTTGGTGTGGAGTGTTGACCGACGAGACCGTTGGTGAGAAACGTCTTGAGCGACATGTTGACTTTAGCAGTATTGACAAATGGCCCATGGCAATGTGTCTCCACGGAGCGATGCAGATTTGAGGAGCCCCCTCCTAGTGTCGTGACAACAGCGGGCATGACAATGCAGACCTCATTTGAACCCAAAACCTTACAGACTTTAAGAAAGCATGTGGATGAATGACTGCATAAGTAGCTAAAGATCAAATTTATCATAATTGACAAACTCAGAAAACTGGGGAAAATAAAATAAAATAAAAACTTTTGAGGAACAGGGAATATGTGTTGTGGGTGCCAGCAAAGCAGATAAGACAGTGGATTGAATAAAATAAAAAAATAAAAAATAAAATTATAAGTAAAATAAAATAAAATAGGATACTTTTTGTGGAGCAGGACATAGGTGTTGTGGGCGCCAGCAAAGCAGATAAGACAGTGGATTGATAAATAAAATAAAATAAAATAAAATAAAATAAAATAAAATATAAAATAAAATAAAATAAAATAAAATAAAATAAAATAAAATAAAATAAATAAAATAAAATAAAATAAAATAAAAATAATAAAAAAATAAAATAAAATAAAAAATACTTTTGAGGAACAGGGAATAGGTGTTGTGGGTGCCAGCAAAGCAGACAAGACAATGGAACAGTTACATTTTTAACAAAATAAAATAAAATACAAAACAAAAATTAATACAAATATAATATAAAATAAAATAAAATAATTACTTATTATATCTGAGATGACAACACTGAGAAACAGATAGGACATGGACACACTTTCCTAGTCTTCTAAAACAAAAGGATCCATAACCATTCTAAGAGTTGTGTTGAGAAAGCTATTTTGAAATTCACTGCATGCTGCTAACAAGAAAGAAGCTAGCTAAAAGAAGGAAATCTTTTAATTACATAATTATACATGTATATATCTCCTAAAAGTTCTGATTAGATAAGATCTTAAAATCAGCATCAAATGTAATGATGACAGCAGCACTAACTTTACCAAGCTTTTAACTGTGGCTCAGAATCAATTAATGATCATACAAAGATAATTAAACACACTAAGACATTAAACAACAAGTCTTCGCCATCGTAATGAAATTAGTTACCACTAGAAGAAACATTTGACCAAGTTATGTACTTGTCTCAGTGTATATGAATGTCTGCGTGTTTACATGTGGTGTCTTGTCACCCCAAAGCATCACTACAAAGACTGACTGTCAGTCTTTATTTATTGCTTTTGTGACTTTTGAAGACACAAAGAAATGGATGACAACCTTAGGTCTTCCTCTGTCAAAGACTGTCTGTGCTCGGCATTATGGGATATGGGTCAGGGCACAAAACTTGCCTGTCCTTCATCCCCTCTCTCTCTATTTTAGAGAATCCTTTCTTTCTTTTTTCAATATGCCTCAGCACATTGTGTTAGTACACTGTCAACAGCTCTGACGGCTCGCTGTCTGTTAAAGACCTTGAAAGCTTCTCACTTTTCTTTTCTTTTTTTTACTTCTACTTCATTCTTCTCCCTTCCTCCTGGACAGGTTGAAGGGAACTCATTAAATGTTGGAATGACATTAGTAAAACTTTGTGAGTGTTTAAGTGTTCTTAAGGGGGCAATGCTGAGGAAATTATATCTGCTGTATGTTTCATCTCTAGTTGACCATATTCGCCAGATGCTTCAAAATGAAATGTCTGTCACCAGATGGACATTACCAGGATAAAAGTAAACTAATTCCATAGTTGCATTACCTCGGGTTTGTCTTTTTCCTTTTTTAACCTTTCTTTCAATTATTTTTTCTGTCTAGACGCTGGCCTCACACCATCTTTTCTTTCTCACTTCTGTCTTGTTCTCTTTGGTTAACCTTTTCTGTGTGCCAAAAAAAAAGATGCCAGAATCTTGCTCTTTTAGTATCCCTCTCTTTATCTCCCTCTGGCCATAAACACACTGCAGATAAATACACTTGTCACTTCTCTTCTGAGAGCTATATGCTGTAGTATTAGTATAAATATATTACCAAAATATTTGTACAGTAGCATGGGTGTTTGTATGCATGTATGTATGTACTGTATGTATGTATGTATATATATTATTCTACTCACAATCTTCCTCCAAGTTCACAATTTTGTGACATAATGCTGCTTTGACTGTCGGGAAGAAGTCTGCTGCCGAGCTCGCTTCGGTGTGGGTTTGGCAAAAGTGTGCATTAAGGGCGCATATCGGCCACGAAGGGGGCGCTAATGAACACCTTCCTGAAATGACAAATGAGACACTCTACAGTCTCATAGACTTCACGGTCATGCGCTCGCGGCGACACAACCGCAAGTGCACATTAAGTGTGCCATTTGGGACAGGGCCAAAGAGGCATTACATCACAAAAGTGTGGATTGCAAGGGGTCCATTTGGCACAGGGCCTTAGTAGTTTTCACCACAAGTAATAAGTTGCAGTGTAACCTGGTCAGGAGCAAGTATAAAAGTGGCACATAGATGACACCATAAACCCAGTCTTTATGAAAATCTGGTGGTAGAGGTAGGTAGACCTTCATTCGTCTTTGGAACACAAATTAAGATATTTTTGATGAAATACATGAGCTTTTTGGCTTTCGATAGACTGCAATGTTATTGCCACTTTTAAGGCCTAGAAAGGTGTTCACGTGAGCAGCACGACGCACCCATATGGTGCTGATGCAGGCCAATAATGAGCCAGTGTTCTGATCTAGAACCTGGGAGCGCTGTAGTGTTTACTATGTGAATAGCATAGGAGACTGACATGGAAGGCAAGAAATAGTTGAATAAAGTCATTATTTTATGGGGGGTTTTTTTGTTTGTTTTTTCGCACAAAAAGTATTCTTGTCGCTTTATAACATTAAGGTTGAACCACTGTAGCCACGTTGACTATTTTAGTCTTTAATACCTTTCTGGGAATTGAAAGTGGTAATAACACTGCAGTCTATTGGAGGCCAAAAAGCTCACAGATTTCATCAAAAATATCTTAATTTGTGATCCGAAGATGAACAAAGGTCTTACAGGTTTGGAATGACATGAGGGTGAGTAATTAATGAAGGGTGAACTAACCCTTTAAAAACATTTTCATGTATTTATGCCCATCTTTGATCAGGAACACTTAAGTGATAAGCCATAACTTCCTGTTTCACTGAGCTCTAAATATGAAGTGGCACACAGACCAATTTTCTTATAGTCATCCATCACTATGGGAAAGACCTAAGAATACAGTAATGATGTGTGACAAAAGGTTGATGAGCTCCACAAATCATGAAATGGCTATAAGATAATAGTTTAATTGTTGAATACTCATTTCCACTGTCTGGCCAATATTTGAGAAGTTTAAATCAACTGGAGATAATGACAATATACCTGGAAGATACCTGGGTATGTCTATATTGGCCCCACATGCACTGAGGGAATAGTCTGAGTCGCCAAACAAACTGTAAGAATCAAAGTTGGAGAACTGCAGATGCTAGATGGATGAGAAAAATGCTGTAATAAGGAAAGATTTAGTTGCAAAGAAACCAAATCCACCTGACTCTCTCTCTCTTACATTTTCAAGTGTAAGTACTTGAGCATGGGTGAAATGCATGATCAGCTCAAGATGTTCATTGGCTGAATGAGCGCGCACACACACACACACACACACAAACACACACACACACACACACACACACAAACACACACACACGCACACACACAGCAAGACTCATCATTCCTCTCCCGTTTTGCTCATTAAGACATTACATAATCAACTTGTGGTTCAAGTGAAGATTAAAATGAAAGGAGGACTGCCAGTCCACCAGGCTGCGTACCCTTCCCTCCAAGGGGGCACACGCTCTGTGATGGAACACCTATCACTGCCATACCAGCTGTTCTTTTGGCTTTGGTGGGAACTGCCGGGACAAGCACTGTGCCATCTGGGGACCTGGTACTAATCTGTGTAAAACTACAAAGTTTGCTTAAATAAATTTAAAGGGGCTATATGTAAGGATTTTCATGTATTAATCACTTTTTTTTATTGCCAATGTGTGAACAGCTTGTAACAGTACTTAAAAAACGAGACCTTCCCCGACTTCCTAGGTTGTTGCTGGCTGCAGTTCACTTATCGGCCACCGGTGTCGCTAATAACAAGAGTTTCTGAATTTTAAATCGAGGCTATATCTTAAAGTAGATGAATTGCAGAACATTAACTCTAACCATTAGTTTACCACCACCCTGAAGAGAGAAAGGATAATTCTATCACAGAGTTTACTAACCTTGTTTTTCTTATTCGTTGCTGCTCACCTTGCGACCTGCAAGGGGCTGCAATAAAGTTTGCAAGAGCATCATATGTGTGCAAACTGAGTTTTTATAAAGGCTTCCAGGTCAGGTCTGGTTCTAAGGGGAATATAAAGATCAGAGAGGTACCTGATAGGAAGGTTATGCACTCTTAAAGTGGAAATGAAGCAGTCAGTCAAGATAACATTATTTAGTAAATGCATTTCCACTCTAATTAAAAATTATATAACAAATATGATAAATGTAAATTAAAAAAAAAGTTTTTGTTATAGATTTTGTAGCGAGGGTACTGCCATCTTGTAGTACTACATTGTGTGACATCACAGGGTTGGCTGGCTAGTTTCATAGTTTCGATTCTGGCCTTTGATTTTTCTGCTTAGGTGCTGTAATCATTACTAACAATAGATAAACCAAGTAGCTGACCAATAGAGGGCTCCAGTGCAATTTGCAAGGCAATTCCGGGCTGATGAAAAATAGGCTAACAAAAGTAAGTCACGAGTCCAGCAGTGAAGGAAAAGTTGGTAAAAACCTTATATCACACAACGCAAAAGGATCAAAAAAGATGAAGGCAAAGGACGATGATGGGATCAGGTATAACGTTTGGAGATTATCCAATGTATGGAGTCCTGATTGGTAAATATGGAATCACGGTAAGAGATTAAATATTTATTTCATAAACTTTGATCTCTCTGTGTTGTGGAATGACAAACAGTGTTTATAATGGTTTTGGTTCATTTTAATTTCTGACGGTCATTTTGGCAAATGCTGTATAGCCAAGTGTAACTATGGAAATCTTGAGGCAGTGGGACTTGTGTCTGAATGTGAATCGGGAAGCAAAGCTGTACTGTTCTCCGTTTCAGCGGCAGTTTATGAAAATGAACTCTTTTGTCCTTTGCTTTAACACTGTAAAACTCATTTTTACATCCAGGAGCAATGCAATAGTGACCTCCCTTTTGTCTTCTGATGCCAGTTTCCATCTTTCACTGTCTCTGTCTTTATCTTTCACTATCTGTCCTCTACTGTCAGTCTTCTTGTCTCTTTACTGTTGTATTGAACTCAGAGTCAGGCAACCAACCCCGTGACATCACAGGTTGTAGTAACTGCAAGATGGCAGCGTCCTTGCTACAAAAGCTATAACAAAACATCTGTTTTGTTTATCTAAATGGTTACATTTGACATGTTTGTTACATAATTTTTGATTTGAGTGGATGTGAATTTAATAAATAATGTTAACTTGACTAACTGCTTCATTTCCACTTTAAAAATAAAGGTTCCCATGGAACCTGGCCATGGCAACCATGGAAGTTTCCACAGCCTATCTACCCGAGCATAAAAGTCAATTGTTTGTCTATTTAATAATGGAATTGTATGTCATTACAACAGAGGGCTTCCAGATATGAATCAGAGCATGTTAATTATTTATTCTCTCTCCTAGCTGATTTGGCAGTTTTTGGAACTAATTAGCATACACCGCAGTGTGGTGCATAAAGAGCAGCTTTACCAAGACCCCCTCACTGCTAATGAGAGGGCAAACCTCTAACATCTGACCTCAGTCAAAGAGACCAACAGAGAGAGAGAGAAGGAGAGCTGGATGTGTGTAGCAGAGGTCTGTCAGCTGAGCCTGTCAATGTTCTCGGCTTTTTCTTGACCCTGCAACATAGCAAATGTGAACACCCACACCAAAATAGGGAAATGAGCATGCACAATGGGCTATATGCACAGAGCGTTCTTTAGAACTTCTGCAATAATATAGGCATAGCATTAATTTAGTTATTCAAACTTAAGACAGCATAAAAAATAAATAAATAAAGACGTACCTCATTGTTCCTCCTCGGCTAAATTCAATTCGACCATCAGTTTTTACACTTTTATGTGAAAAAAAGCTTCAAAAATTAAATATTTATTGTGCACTTTAGTTAGATTAATTGAATAAAATGTGTGTTTTTACAAGTGTGCTGAAATCATTGATCTTGCGCTGCACTGACTGACAGCTGCTGTGATTACAAAGGGAGAGCGTGGTGCTCGCTTTCTGTGTCATTAACAAGAAAAATTATTGTTTTTCTTAGGATTTTTTTGAGTATTTCATACTTCCCATTGACAAAATGTATTTTTAAACCCAGTTATTTTATAATGCTTAATATTTAGTGAAAAATGAAGTGAAAAACGATTAGAGAAAGTGGCTGATATATGCGCAAATAAATGTTACTTTGCCGCCACCTAATTGTAATTATTGTCTTTTTTTATTTTTAAATAAGTGTTTTCTATCAAATGTTGAATTTCCTACAAATTTTAAACGTTCGGTTTTACAATGGGGACAATCCCAGAAGGATTAACAAACAATGTTTGTGGTCATCACATTAAAAATAACATTTGAAGTGCTGGGGGAAAAATGCGTGTGTGTGTCTAATTACAGACTACAGAATGAAGCAGAGACCATTCTTTGTTAGAAGTAAGAAGAAACGTCATTGCTTCACACAGGCTACTATGCTGTCTCAGACGATGACATCTTTGTCTTGTGTCAGCCAGACAGCCACCGTAGCTTTTTCTGAAAGCGAGGGGTGTGCGCAGTTCGCAACCTCGCCGCTAGATGCCGCTAAAATTTACACATTGCACCTTTAAATTATGTTTGTTTGTTTGTTTTAAATCTTTTAGTTAGATTTGTCTCAAATTAAAATTTTTCCTTCCCACTGGTATTACATTCAATATGCCTGCGCATACACACACACTAATTCTGAAATAAAAATAAAATTAAAATTAATGTCTGTAGATCAAAAGTTCATAGACCAAATAGATGATTTGTTAGAAAATAAAATGTGTAGTTTTCATAAATTCTGACTGTTTTAAGCAGTCATGATTTATGAGTTCAAAGGAATTTAATTAAATCCATTGAAGTCAAATAAATAAAACCTCATAAATATTGATAAAAATATATATTAAATATTTTAAATATTACATCACACTGGTTTTGCTGTAGTTCTTGTAACTAAAGAATTTCTCTGTTTTTCTATTAATAAAAAGGGGGTAAATTAAGTAATGGCATGGTAAAAACATGCTAACATTCAGAACTTCTTCAGAAAATCTTGCATATTCACTCATTAATGAGAAGTTACTGCTCAGATACAGTACGGTTTTAGTTAAAAATATCACCCCTTGACTCCTAATGCGTCGTGTTCCCTTCTGGAGCATCAGAGAATGTTTGCAGCCTTTGTAATACAGGTGCTGGTCATATAATTAGAATATCATCAAAAAGTTGATTTATTTCACTAATTCCATTCAAAAAGTGAAACTTGTATATTATATTCATTCATTACACACAGACTGATATATTTCAAATGTTTATTTCTTTTCATTTTGATGATTATAACTGACAACTAAGGAAAATTCCAAATTCAGTATCTCAGAAAATTAGAATATTACTTAAGACCAATACAAAGAAAGGCTTTTTAGAAATCTTGGCCAACTGAAAAGAATGAACATGAAAAGTATGAGCATGTACAGCACTCAATACTTAGTTGGGGCTCCTTTTGCCTGAATTACTGCAGCAATGTGGCGTGGCATGGAGTCGATCAGTCTGTGGCACTGCTCAGGTGTTATAAGAGCCCAGGTTGCTCTGATAGTGGCCTTCAGCTCTTCTGCATTGTTGGGTCTGGCATATCGCATCTTCCTCTTCACAATACCCCATAGATTTTCTATGAGGTTAAGGTCAGGTGAGTTTGCTGGCCAATTAAGAACAGAGATACCATGGTCCTTAAACCAGGTACTGGTAGCTTTGGCACTGTGTGCAGGTGCCAAGTCCTGTTGGAAAATGAAATCTGCATCTCCATAAAGTTGGTCAGCAGCAGGAAGCATGAAGTGCTCTAAAACTTCCTCGTATACGGCTGCGTTGACCTTGGACCTCAGAAAACACAGTGGACCAACACCAGCAGACGACATGGCACCCCAAACCATCACTGACTGTGGAAACTTTACACTGGACCTCAAGCAACGTGGATTGTGTGCCTCTCCTCTCTTCCTCCAGACTCTGGGACCCTGATTTCCAAAGGAAATGCAAAATCTACTTTCATCAGAGAACATAACTTTGGACCACTCAGCAGCAGTCCAGTCCTTTTTGTCTTTAGCCCAGGCGAGACGCTTCTGACGCTGTCTGTTGTTCAAGAGTTCAAGGAATGCGACAGCTGAAACCCATGTCTTGCATACGTCTGTGCGTAGTGGTTCTTGAAGCACTGACTCCAGCTGCAGTCCACTCATTGTGAATCTCCCCCACATTTTTGAATGGGTTTTGTTTCACAATCCTCTCCAGGGTGTGGTTATCCCTATTGCTTGTACACTTTTTTCAACCACATCTTTTCCTTCCCTTCGCCTCTCTATTAATGTGCTTGGACACAGAGCTCTGTGAACAGTCAGCCTCTTTTGCAATGACCTTTTGTGTCTTGCCCTCCTTGTGCAAGGTGTCAGTGGTCGTCTTTTGGACAACTGTCAAGTCAGCAGTCTTCCTCATGATTGTGTAGCCTACAGAACTAGACTGAGAGACCATTTAAAGGCCTTTGCAGGTGTTTTGAGTTAATTAGCTGATTAGAGTGTGGCACCAGGTGTCTTCAATACTGAATCTTTTTCTAATTTTCTGAGATACTGAATTTGGGATTTTCCTTAGTTGTCAGTTATAATCATCAAAATGAAAAGAAATAAACATTTGAAATATATCAGTCTGTGTGTAATGAATGAATATAATATACAAGTTTCACTTTTTGAATGAAATAAATCAACTTTTTGATGATATTCTATTTATATGACCAGCACCTGTAGTTGTGTTTGAATCCCTCAATTGTTCTCAGTGTGAAAAGATGGATCTCAAAATCATAGTCATTGTTGGAAAGGGTTCAAATATGCTGAAGATGCTGGAAAACCAAAGAATTTGCAGGACCTGGAGGATTTTTCTGAAGAACATGGTCAGTTTAACTGCTCAGGACAAACCAGTGACTCATGAACAACCAACACAAAAACAAACAACTAGTCACGGATCATACAGGTAACAACACACAGTATTAAGAACCAAAGGTATATACACTTTTGAAAAGGTTCATTTTTATAAATTCAGCTATTTTTTTGTCTTGTGGACTTTATGTAAACATCTGTTATGTGAAATAGCTTATTCAGGACAGTAAATAAAACTAAATAAAAAATAAAATGCAATTTTTATGATCCTTCTTATTTTGTTAAAATTATTAACATTTTTGCAGATTCTCCAAGGGGTATGTAAACTTTCGAGCTCAAGTGTATTTGCTTTAAAGGGATTCTATCATCATCCTCATGTCATTCGGAAACTGAAAGACTTCTTCTGTGGAAAAAAAAAAAAGACATTTCGAAGAATGTTTCAGTGTTTTTTGTCCATACAATGAAAATCAATGGGGTCAAATGTTAATTTGTAGCCCATAAAACCCTTTAAAATATTTTTTTTTTATGTTCCATAGAAGAAATTCATACAGGTAATGACATGAGGGTGAATAAATGATGACAGAATTTTCATTTGTGGGTAAACTACCTTTAAGTATGAGTTTGAAAGGCACGGATGAAGCCTCACTTTATAAGGTATAGCAACTGCTATGTCTATAATGACATGACCCACACGCAGCCATTCACCAGAACAGGTTCAATCCTAATTTGAGGAAACAAAGCAAACTGTACGCCAGTTAACATAGCAATTTAACTTTCTCTCACCTCAGTGCACAATCCATATAATAACCGTAAAAGCTAGACAGCAATCACACAGCTCTGCCGCTTGCTTTCTCTTTCCTTCAACTTTTAAGTAGCTCTATAAAAAGTTATTTAACTTTGTCTCCAACACCATCCACACAGCTGTTCCCAGATGGTTCCCCTCTGTCAAACCCACTACAGTGAACACACACTTACACAATATCTGACACATACCGAATCAGCTGACAAGGCACTGTTAAATGACTTTTATGCAAGATTTATGGATAGAAACACTTACGAAAATCCTTTTATCGGCTGACATAACTGTTTTGTCTCTGTAAGGTTTTCAAGACGTCTGCAGAAAAAAGTGGGAAAACCTTGTGGGATTGGACTGTTTTGTTTTTGTTTATTACGTTCCTATATTAAAAAGACATTATGGGGCATCTGTCTGGCTGTGCTCAGAAATGCATCTCATGGGAGGGAACATGTAAATTATGAGGAGACTGCTGCGTATTTTAGGAGAGCCTATACTGTACATTAGGACTGGAACATTAGGTACATTAGGAAGTAAATTGTAACATATGAGATCTCTTTAATATCTAAAATTATACTCTTCTGCTCCAATGAAGTTAAACAAAGAGCAAACTGACATCTTTTGCTGGTGAATCCAATTTCACACATTTTCTGTAGAGAGAAAGAGTCAAGTCATCTTACATGTGCCTCTTCTAGAGTTTCTAAAGGGATGTGATCAATGTCTGCTGTGCCAAGATGCCCAAACTGCAATAGAATGTTAGTTGTGTTCCTGAATTTGAAATGAACTTAGCCAAATTACAATTTAGATTTGAATGTAAGAAAGTAGAATTACAATTACTTGAAATTGAAAGAAACATTTCTTTTGTAAGGACAGTGCTAAATTTAAGCCTTTGAAAGTTTTTTTTTTTTTTTGAAGGTTTGAAGGTTTTATTGGCTGGATGGATGGATGGAACAACAGAACAACTGATTGAACAATAGATTGATAGACAGATAGATGAGAGGATAGAATGATAGATAGAAGGTAGAACAATATAGAATGATAGAACAACAAACAGAATGACAGAATGATAGATAGAACGATAGATAGATTTTCTGTGGGTGTGGCCAATTCAATTCAAATTCACATTTATTAATTAAAAGTAAGCCAATTCTTCAGTTCTAAACTTTGCCCAAACCAGCTCTCCATTTGATCTCCTGGGCATTGATAGAGCAACCTCTGAATGAAAAAATTCTCCTGAACATGCTGTGAAAAGGACACTGCACGTATCTGGCTGATGTGGATGCTGGTTTATACTGCTGTGAGGAGGGCAAGGTATTATACTCTGCAGGAAGAGACAAAGACAGAGAGAGACCTGGCACACTTTGATGTTTGTTTCCCATTATAATCTGTGGGATGTAATGTGATAGTGAGTTCAGGTAAGGTTAACTGAATTTTTTAAAGCTCTTAAGACACGTTCAAAAAAGATTTGAGCGCACAGATGCACACACCCACGTATCTACAAGCACACACTTACAAAAGGAGCTGCTTTCGTCCTTTGTGCCGTCCAAGGTGCCATCGGATAACATCTGCAGGTAGAAGCCATGCCGACAATACAGACGTGTGACGATACCTTTCAGCTGAGGCTCTGAGAGAAAGAAAGAGAACATTTCATTAAAAATGTTGTGCCTACATAACAGAAGCAAGCTAGTAAGAGCTGGGCCAACACATGCCTGTAGGTAAAACAGGCAGCTGCCTAGGGCGGCAGCACAATCAATGTGGCAAGAAAGAGAGAGATTTTATTAATTGATTGATTGATTTGTTGGTTAATTGGTTGGTTGGACATTCATTTGAAATAATTGCGTTATCGGAGTTACTTATCACCCCATTAGTTATTCTAAATATTAATTAACTCCTTCGTTCTACCTAGTATAGGCCTACTATAGTGCCACTTCTGCCCCGGCCAAGCCCCCACCCCACTCTTAAGGCATCAATTAGTCCACATGCAAAACACCCTGATTTACATCCAAACATGTCATCAAAACGAATAAAACTGAATACAAAAGATGATGACTTTTACTGCTTGTGATGACTAATGACACTAATGACCTGACACTTCTGCGCTTCTAAAACGTAGGCTTAGGTTGTGTGTGTGTCTCTGTGAGAGAGAAAGTGGGGGAGAAGTTATGTGGTTCACCTTTTTGAAAGCAAAATATATATATACGCCATACAGTGGGTACGGAAAGTATTCAGACCCCCTTAAATTTTTCACTCTTTGTTATATTGCAGCCATTTGCTAAAATCATTTAAGTTTAATCATTTTTTTTCCTCATTAATGTACACACAGCACCCCATATTGACAGAAAAACACAGAATTGTTGACATTTTTGCAGATTTATTAAAAAAGAAAAACTGAAATATCACATGGTCCTAAGTATTCAGACCCTTTGCTGTGACACTCATATATTTAACTCAGGTGCTGTCCATTTCTTCTGATCATCCTTGAGATGGTTCTATACCTTCATTTGAGTCCAGCTGTGTTTGATTATACTGACTGGACTTGATTAGGAAAGCCACACACCTGTCTATATAAGACCTTACAGCTCACAGTGCATGTCAGAGCAAATGAGAATCATGAGGTCAAAGGAACTGCCTGAAGAGCTCAGAGACAGAATTGTGGCAAGGCACAGATCTGGCCAAGGTTACAAAACAATTTCTGCTGCACTTAAGGTTCCTAAGAGCACAGTGGCCTCCATAATCCTTAAATGGAAGACGTTTGGGACGACCAGAACCCTTCCTAGAGCTGGCCGTCCAGCCAAACTGAGCTATCGGGGGAGAAGAGCCTTGGTGAGAAAGGTAAAGAAGAACCCAAAGATCACTGTGGCTGAGCTCCAGAGATGCAGTCGGGAGATGGGAGAAAGTTGTAGAAAGTCAACCATCACTGCAGCCCTCCACCAGTCGGGGCTTTATGGCAGAGTGGCCCGACGGAAGCCTCTCCTCAGTGCAAGACACATGAAAGCCCGCATGGAGTTTGCTAAAAAAACACCTGAAGGACTCCAAGATGGTGAGAAATAAGATTCTCTGGTCTGATGAGACCAAGATAGAACTTTTTGGCCTTAATTCTAAGCGGTATGTGTGGAGAAAACCAGGCACTGCTCATCACCTGTCCAATACAGTCCCAACAGTGAAGCATGGTGGTGGCAGCATCATGCTGTGGGGGTGTTTTTCAGCTGCAGGGACAGGACAACTGGTTGCAATCGAGGGAAAGATGAATGCGGCCAAGTACAGGGATATCCTGGACGAAAACCTTCTCCAGAGTGCTCAGGACCTCAGACTGGGCCGAAGGTTTACCTTCCAACAAGACAATGACCCTAAGCACACAGCTAAAATAACGAAGGAGTGGCTTCACAACAACTCCGTGACTGTTCTTGAATGGCCCAGCCAGAGCCCTGACTTAAACCCAATTGAGCATCTCTGAAGAGACCTAAAAATGGCTGTCCACCAACGTTTACCATCCAACCTGACAGAACTGGAGAGGATCTGCAAGGAGGAATGGCAGAGGATCCCCAAATCCAGGTGTGAAAAACTTGTTGCATCTTTCCCAAAAAGACTCATGGCTGTATTAGATCAAAAGGGTGCTTCTACTAAATACTGAGCAAAGGGTCTGAATACTTAGGACCATGTGATATTTCAGTTTTTCTTTTTTAATAAATCTGCAAAAATGTCAACAATTCTGTGTTTTTCTGTCAATATGGGGTGCTGTGTGTACATTAATGAGGAAAAAAAATGAACTTAAATGATTTTAGCAAATGGCTGCAATATAACAAAGAGTGAAAAATTTAAGGGGGTCTGAATACTTTCCGTACCCACTGTATATTAGGCTAATATTTATACTATAACTGCTATGAAGAGTTGTTCACGTACAAGCAATGGGATTTTGGGCTTTGCTGCTACTAGAACTACCTCCGATTTGCCACTTTCCATGTGTCTCTCATTGAAAATGAATTAGAGACTTAAATGACTAATTCACTTCAGAATTAAAATTTTCTGATAATTTACTCACCCCTATGTCATTCAAGATGTTCATGTCTTTCTTTCTTCAGTCAAAAGCTAGTCAAAAGCTTCAGAGCTAGCTGCATTGAAACTGTAATTTGCAATTGGGAACTTTAAATCATTGTTCCCCATTGAAGTCCACTATATGGAGAAAAATTCTGGAATGTTTTTCACAAAAACCTTAATTTCTTTTCGACTGAAGAGAGACATGAACATCTTGGATAACACGGGGGTGAGTAAATTATCAGGAAATTTTAATTAGCTGTTTATTTATTTTTTTATTTTAGTGCAATTTTATCAACAAAATATCCAGTCTTCCACATGCATCTTAAGCCCGGAACACACCAAGCCGACACCGACAAACTAGTGGTGACGAAAGCAGACTGTGGGGTTGGCTCACGTCGGCAGCGTCTGGGTCTAAAGTTGCCCTGACACACCAAACCGACGCTCGACACCTGATGGCTAAGTAGCATGTCCGTTCTGCGCCTGCGTAAGAAGAAATGCCTTTCCATACCAGCAGGTGGCAGTAGCTTAACAGCTAATCAGAATGATCAGATGGCCTGACTGACAGACGAGCTCTGACGCCAATTCAACATATCGAATCGGCCGGAAAAAAGCCGACGAGGACCAACTTCAGCCAACGGTGTGGAACACACTGAGAAAACTTAGTCGGCCGACGAACAAAAACTGCCCGATGGCCAACCGTCGGCTTGGTGTGTTCTGGGCTTTAAAGATAGTGTTCAATTGTGAGTGTGAAGTTATGCGTAAGAGTATGTTCTGAGTGGGTTTCAGTGTGGTCTGTCACGACGGTTCGAATTCCACTCAGAGCGGGTTGAGTAGGGCCAATTACACTTATGTTAAAAAGGAACATCTAAATGCATCTTGAATGATACAAGCTAGTGGTACCATCAGAAGTGGAGGTTATATCAGGACGACTGAAGAAAGACTGAAACCAAAACACACACACTAACAAGCACAAACCGGATGATACATCTTTAATTTCACAGCTTACCTCAAAAGACTTGTACAACGTCAGCCATAACAAACTAAAATACAACCATTCGTGTTTACAAAGCACATTAAGGAGATGAGTTGTTGTTCCTGTCTCTACTGGACAGTGTGGTGAAATGACAGGAATAAAACATTCAGAGATTTTCTTTCTTGTATCTACAGCACTAGTTTACAGCACTAACACTCTCATAAAAAAGGTACAAAAGCTGTCACTAGGGCGGTACCCTTTCAAAATGTACACCTTTGTACCTTATTTAAAATGTACAACTTTGTACCTTATACTTCTAAAGGGTGCATATTAGTGCCTTAACAATACATATTAGTACCTAAATGGTACATATTAGAACCTTCTGAAAGGGTATCTCAGTGACAGCTATTGTAGTGAACAAAACAAACTACACATAAGAGTTCAGTGAAATGGTTCAACATTATCTAAACTCGAGAATGAGGTGCAAAACAGAGCACAAGAATTTAAGACTAAAGATTTGTTGACGTATGAAATAAAATTGGACTGTGTAACATTAATCAGTAGCATGGTTTATTACTGTATCAAAGTACCATAGTACTACCATGGAAATTTTTAAAGGGATATTATGAGCTCTATGCTAAAAAATGTCCTGCTCTGCTATAGACCTTATGTAGCCCCACCCTTTTCAGAGTTCTGTCGCCTGGTTTATACACTATGATTACTATGTTTCTAGCATTTTAAATGTTTGGCAACGGTTCTTTTAACCCTAAGTGTGTAGCTTTTCATTTCCTAAACAACCATGTAGGAAGACACATCATGGCCATATTCCAGGATGACAATGTCAAGATTCACCAGTGTTAAAATTGTTAAAGAATGGTTCAGAGAGCATGAAGAATCATTTTCACACATGAATTGGCACCTCTGAGTCCAGACCTTAATTTCATTGAAGTCTTTGGGATGTGCTGGAGTGGACTTTACAGAGTGCTCACCTCTTGCATTGTCAATACAAGATCTTGACCAAAAATTGATGCACCTCTTGATGGAAATGACATCAAAACATTTATTTCCATCGATAGGTGCATCAATTTTTGGTCAAGATCTTGTATTGACAATGCAAGAGGTGAGCACTCTGTAAAGTCTTCTCCAGCACAACCCAAAAACTTACACTGAGGTTAAGGTCAGTGCCAATTCATGTGTGAAAATGATTCTTCATGCTTCCTCCCAACAATTCTTTCACAATTTGAGCCTGATGAATCTTGACATTGTCATCCTGGAATATGGCCATGATACATCTTAATACATTGTTGTTTATGAAATGAAAAGCTACACACTCCATCATTTAGAGTTAAAAGAACCATTGCCAAACATATAACATGCTGTAATAATAACCACTGTAATAATGATCTATACATAGACTCTTAAGTATTTGCCTATTAAAATCCAATCAGCGACTTTTTTTTTGGCCAGGCAGTGTAGATCGTACAGATTTGTGAATGAACCACTCCTTTTAAAATCTTCCCAGTCTACTGACATTTATTATGACATCTGTGCAAACATTACAATGCTCATGATAACTTTCGTTAACTCTACAGTAAGTAAATCTACTTCACCAGTGATGCCTTAGAATGTTTCTCTGGTGCATAAGGTCTATAGAGAGGTTGCTAAATATTAGACCAAGTAGAAAAAGTCTTCTGGCTTTATGGGTTTTTGAAGGAGAAGGGAGGTGATAAATGTTTAAATGAACTATAACAGCTGGTAAGGGAAGTGCCTAGCGGTCTGTTAAAGATCTGTATAAAACAGCACAAGTGGGACACTGGTAATGGAACAGGAAGGTTAAGGCAATATTATGAGACATGTCACTGTGCTAAAGCATGTATATAATAAAACCATTAAGTTCACATTCACAAAACTGATTGAGAAACTAAATGTAAATGCAAACATGTTTTCATAACCATGATATAATTTGGCATAAACTAAATAACTTAGAAAAAAAATCAAATAAATCATGATTATTAATAATATTAGTATTATTCTCTGTGTGTTTTTTGTGTAATACCCATCTGGGAACTACAGCTGCTAAATCACTAATAGTAACTAAACTGGCATATTCACACAGAACTGTTTAAGTGCACTGAAATGTAAAGTGAATAAAGCTAAAGCAAAGTAAAGTCATATTAAATGTGTGTGGAAGTTTAATGTGTTCTCTTTCTACAAAAATAACCCACAGGTTTTTTGAGGTGGATTTTAAGTATAAACACAGACTACTCATTAAATATTAAGCAATCCTATTAAAAGCACAGATGACAGGTAAAGTGTCTATTGTTGCAGCAGTTATGCAGAGCTTAGAGCCTAGAGAAACCTTGTGAAGGTTAAAGACAGAAAAAGAAAAAGCAACATATACACAGAGTATTCATAGTGTGCGTGTATACAAAATGTTTCTTCAGCACCAAATCATCATTATATTATATTACATTACTGTCACAGTCTCAGTCACATTCAGTTTGTTTTGGTTTTCATCTGTCACATGTGCTCCTTCGTTCCGTTTTCCCGCCACAATCTATCACCATGGACATTAACAAGATCACTCACAGCTGTATGTCATTTTAGTTAATCATCTGTGTATTTAAGTTCCTGTCTTCCCTATGTTCATTGTCCTGTCTCATATGCCTTTTGTTGTGTTGCATTCCTGCCTGTACCTGTTGGATTTCTTAAGTAAAGACTCGGTTGATCTTCATTTTCTTCGTTGTGTGTTCCTGCGTGAGCAACGTGTAACAGAAGACCGGACCACCCAATGGATGAATGGGTAAAATTCATCGCAGTGGCTCAGGAGAACCATAATTTTCTTTTGTTTACCTTTGAGTTCTCCCGTCTTGCCGTCACCAGCCAGCTGGAGGATGAAGCCCTCAAGACCCTATTCTGGATCGGGGCAAACTTTCACCACCTAGAGGGAAGCCGTGCTGATGTGCCTGGAGAGCATGCGGCCCTGATCCAGAACCCCGCCAAGCCCAGTGCCCAGCCAGAAACCCACAGACGGCGAGGAAAGACAGCAACAACCCACCGCAGATGGAGTGAACGACTCTACCGCGATGTTAGAGCCCGCACTTGGGGAAGTGACAGAGCATGACATCACACCAGAGCCTGAGGAGAGGTCTGAGTCGGCTGTCCCATCCTGTGCTGAGGGAGTCGAGGGGTTGGTCAGAAGAACCGCCCACCCACCTGTCACTGAGAGTGGGTTTCTGGAACAACACAGATGCAACCCTTTATCTGCGGAGCTCTCTCGAACCGTTGGCTTCACCCGGGTCGGGCGTCACGTCACCTTCGCTACGGACTTGCGGGCTGTCCATTGCTCTCCGGCCCTCCACCCCCTACAGCTCCGGCTAGCTCCGCCGTCCCTCAGGCTCTACCTCTCCCCTCGGTCGCTCCAGCTACACCTCAGCCCTCCGGATCCCTGCATCCATCTTGTGGGGGGGGGGGGGGCAGCTCCGTTGTGGCCGTCTGGGTCTTCGGCGTCACTCCACTCCATCAGCCCTCCATCTGCGCCGTGGGTTCCTCCTCCGTCATTGCCGTCGCCCTCACTCGTCCCCAAGGTGGCGCTGAAGACTTCACCACCATGGCTCCTCCCTCCAGAGCCGTGGTCCACCATCCTGGCTGTGGCCTGGGCCACCATCTGGCAACTCCTCCCATTTGGCCGTCCTCTTGCATCATTCGGTCATCTCCCTTTCACTCCATCCACCTCCAGGACCCCCTCCGGCCCTTCTCTTAGGATATATGAAAAGTGCTGCGCGTGTCCGTCTCTGGTTAGCGCCAGCCAAAGCGCGCACGCACATTTGAATTTGCTGAAACGCTGAATGTTTTAATCACACCGGTGTGATCGTACGCGTCAAAGGGTTAGATTAGTAGACTGTTTGTACACTGTTAGGTTAGAGTTAGTGGAATAGATCAAAAAGTGTTAGCAGATATTAATCAGACAGTCTAATACTCTAATGAGAGTTAGCTGACATGTAATTGCAAAGTTACATATAGTTAGTAGAATGTCTACCATCGAAATAAAGTGTTACCGAATCATTTCTGAAGGATCACTGTAAAACATTTTCAGCTGGTTAAACTTTAACAAATATCCAAGTTATTTTTAATATATATTTATTTTAAGTTTTTTATTATTACTGTTGTACTGTTGTGATTAAATAAATGCAGCCTTAGGGGCCGTTCACACAGAATGCGTTATTCTATTCCAATACGCTACTTTCCCAATGCGCTACTTTCCCGGACGTGCATGACCGTTACGTTCGCGTCTTTTGCAGCGCCTCGCACATGAGCGCCGTGTTTTTAAGACGCCGGGTCAAGTTAAAAGAATTTCAACTTTTACACGCAGAGCCGCTCATCAATGTCAGTTCCAAAACAGTGGACCAATCAGAAGAGGCGGGGCAAGCATTGCGAGCTTCTGTTTACAGTAGCAAGTTGGCATGACAACCGTTTTATTTGACGGCAACATGGCGAAGGAGGCGCTCATTATTATCTTATTTTCTTTTTTTCCATGTCAAAACTCGTTTCTATCAATTCTGCTGATTGAATGACCCCTTAGTAAGCATAAGAGACTTCTTTAAAAAACATTAAAAAAATCTTACCGACCCCAAACTTTTGAACATTAGTGGTACAGTGGTTTTAATAATTTTCTTCTCAATCTCTCTTACTTTGTCACCCTTTTTTTTACACACGTTCACTTTGTGTGACTCCCATTTCCTCTCAGCACTCCCTATGTAAAACACTGCAGAAATAGTTTGATCTGTCTCTCTCAGTCTTTCTCTCTGCAGGCCTCTATTTGCTAGTGTCCATTGATCAGTTCTGAAGGTGAGGCCCCGAGGGGCCAAACTACAGTTTTAACATTCAGCTACATGGCACAGTGTCTGGCTGCCAACAGACAAATCACCGCTCACAGAAGCAGAGAACGAAATATGTGTGCGCTTTTGCATTAAAGGCTACACATAAAGCAAAGAGGCTGCAAATAACAATATTCACAGATTAAACCCGCATATTCCTCCGCGATAAGCCACATTTCCTTCATCTCCTTTGACTCAGTTGATTCGGGGTGTGTAGGAAATTCTCTGCAGATCCATCTTTGTCAGCCTCTTTTGCCGTGACACGCTTTGAAAGCCACACACAGAGCAGCAGTGATACACAAGCCCTCTCTGTCTTCCGTCTGCACTGCATAACCATAAAACCCATCTCCGGGGACAGAGGGTGTGAAGGGCACTCCTGATGGGTGATATTGATGTGCGTTTGAGTGCCTGCGCTCAGGGATGCCAGTCTGCCAAGAGCCCAGTCTTCAACAAAAGTTACACAGACCGGGGACATCACCTGGTTAGAGATCTCCTTTTGCTCTCTATGCCTCACTTTGCCTATCGCTCCTATAAGCCCCGTCAGGGTGAGTTATGTGGTTTTGCATCTCTCTGAATAACACCATACATCAACCAATCAGCTGGAGATGGACTCGTCGCCTTCCCGAGGGGGAGAGAAAAGTGAACGAGTGTTACGAAGAGAGAACAAGAAAGCGGGCAGAAGTTATGGCACGGTTATTTTTATAGGAAGACATTCACACGCTAAATAAAAGAGGAAGACTCTCATACTTCACGCAAAGCATCGATAAAGCTTTCAGGCACAACAGATCCTATAACAAAAGTCTGGCTCCTCCACTGCCATATCTCATTCTAAGAAAGAAAGGGAGAGGGAAGAGAGAGACAAAGAGAGATACAAATAAAACTTGAGGCTGCATTTATTATGTAGCATGTGAGCACATTAAATGGGTCATATCATATTATTTTTTTCCTTACACTTACAATATATGTAAAGATTTTTTGTGACAAATTTTCTTTCTGTTTTAATTTTTAAATGGTAGTGTTACTGCAAATTTCCATGCTGGTAGAAAAAGAACTTTGTAAACTGTAATATGCAAATGCAGAGCTACTAATGGGTGAATAATTCTATACTGTGAAATGGTCCAAAGTCATTTACAGATACAGTTCAAATTCAGTCCACTAAACAAAACTAAAAGCACATAAATCAGATAATCTTATAAACATAATTCTGATTCCTCTCAACTGCGTCTTCACATTAAAACCCTGCAGACTACTTCTTGTTTTGCATAACAAAAACATACTTGTCAAGCACAATATTGCCAGTGCCGAGCTAACAGAAGTGGAAGCGTATACAAGTGCACGCTTCATATTCAGGTATTAGCTTAAAGTGCATAAAATTACAGTGGATGTTCCCTGCGGCCTAATGTGACCATGAGTAATGAAGGGGGGCGGGGCAGTGCTAGCCAAGGCTGTAATGACAATATTTAGCTGGAAAATCAATCACTTGCCTTGGGAACGTCTCTCAATTTTCTTACCAAACAACTTCAGTTTGTTCGATCTATCTGTCTGTCTATCTTTCAATCTATTCATCTATATATCAGTCCATCATTTCATCTATCTATCTATCTATCTATCTATCTATCTATCTATCTATCTATCTATCTATCTATCTATCTATCTATCTATCTATCTATCTATCTATCTATCTATCTTTTCATCCATCTATCCATCCACCCATATCAACCATCCATCTATCCATTGTTTTAATCCATCCATCATCTATCATTTCATCCATCTATTGATCTGTCCGTTCATCCATCCATCCATCCATCTATGTATCCATCCACCTGTTTATCTATCCATCCATCCATCCATCCATATCATCCATCCATCTATCTATCCTTCTATCCATCTATCTATCATTTCATCCATCTCTCCATCTGTCCATTTCATCCATCTATCTATCTATTCATAATTTCATCCATCTATGCATCCATCTATCCACCATTTCATCCACCTATCCATCCATCCATCATTTCATCATCTATCTATCCATCCGTCCATTTATCTATCCATCCATCCAGCTATCTGTCTGTCCGTCCATCCGCCCATCGTTCCGTCCATCCATCCATCCATCATCCAACCATCCATCCATCCATCGTTCTGTCTATCTAGCCATTTGTCCGTCCAACGTTCTATCCATACATCATTAGATCATTCTATTGCTCTATTGTTCTATTGTTTTATCATTCCATTTATCTGTCTGTCTATCAATGGATGTGAATGTCAAGAAAAAAACACCCTCATATACTCACAGAGGTCACGACAGGGAGGTGCAGTTTGGGATTAATTAAAGTCAGACTAATGGGCTCTTTTTTTCTTTTGTAAAGCTTAATGATTTGTGTCTAAATGAGCTGGGACATTTCTGAGGCCTGCCAATGGGATGAGAGAATGCAGAGAGGGGAGAGAGATGGAGAAGAAAAGCAGCTGCCACCAGAAAACAGAGTGAGAATAAAAAGAACGAGATGAGAGGATAAGGTGTCCCTTAAAGAAAGAAAAAAGAAAGAAAGAAAGAAAGAAAGAAAGAAAGAAAGAAAGAAAGAAAGAAAGAAACTGGCTGCTGCCTACATAGAGTGATATAGAGTAACAAAAATATGTGTGGAAAACCGTGTCAGATTTTTGACACTCTGTTACATTCATGCATTATGCATGCATTTTTAGCAGCAAGAAAACTGATTCCTAATTCCTTATCCTCACATTCTTTGCCATCAAATTCTCAACATTTCCATTACACAGCCCAATCACTTTGGGCATCCATCCAACTCCAGATAAACAAACTAGTGACCAACTTGGTGACCTCCAGTGTTAAAATTACTGTTAGTGCGAAGGGATCTTAACAAAACCAATCCCGAGGAAAAGGGATCACTGAACATTCACCTCAGGACACAGCAACCCAGATATCTCCATCTGTCCTTGCAATACTTGCGCTTTATAAATTACTTTAAATGCTGCAGAAGGTTTACACACCAGAACCCCACTGCTTGTGTAACTGCAAGTGTCTCTCTGAGCATGTGTGTGTGGTCATGCTGGCACGCAGCATGACAGAGACAGATGATGTGATGATAGAGGGTTGGTCTGGTGTGAGTACTTGCGTCAGTGCCTCCTGACCCAAAGCTCTTTTTGCCTTACACACTCCCACCATGCATTAGTTAATGACCATTACTGCTGCATACACACACACACACATCTCACATCTGAGACAGTCTGATATGTGTATGTGTGTGTGCCCATAGGGCTGTGACGGTGGGAATTTTTTACTACCGCAGTGGGAAATCACCCACAACCGCTGATGTTGCAGTAGTGGGGTCTGGGGGAGGGGTGGTGACTCTAAACTTTTGACCAGAAGTTTATGGTCAATATTATTTAATGTATTATAATAATAATATATACTAATATAGCTGATAACTTAGCATGTATTTATATATATATATATATATATATATAAGCAATATGGTACGAGAGACAATAAGATACTGTGCTGTATCGTGAATAAGTTTGCGGAGTGCCTGCAATCCCTTCAGCTTTTATAAAACGGTTACCACACAAGACAAATATTAAAGCCAAAAATATATATCATTGTAACTTTCATGAAGTAAACTTTCACTAAAAGCCTTCCTTCCGCCTGATAAAATAGTCCCTGACCATGAACAGCAACAGAAGTAACATTATTACACCATTAGATGGCAGCAAAGACTGTCTTTATGAGTGTGTCAGTCAGTAGCGAAGACTTTTACACTGAAAAGACTGAATTGTTGTGAACACGGAACAAGATGCAACTGACAAATGCTTTGACTAGCGCTGTCAGTCACGGGAAAACCCCTTAACTGTTAAAAGGACAAGCCTTTGGCTTGCTTAGCTGGGGACACTTGACATTTGATATTCAACAGTGTTTTGATCTGCCTGCATTGACACCACTGTATGCGAACTGAACTGACCTAGATGATGACATCACTGTTCACTCCAGTGCTGATATAGATAAATTAACAAAATTAATAACTATTGATTTTAACAACGGAATGAATCAATACTGAATTTACTTAAGATGGACAATGACACTATTTTCTTTAAGAGCTGCTGCGCAGCCAAAATTATATACCAGTTATCACTGTAAAGCTGCTTTGACAGAATCTGCATTGTTAAAAGCGCTATATAATTAAAGGTGACTTGACTTGACTTGACGTGATAATACATCGGACATTTAAACAGATTTTTTATTATGAACATAGGACTGACATGAAGGAAAATACTAAATCTGAATGCAGGTAATAAACTCACTCGATCTCTTTCTCACAATACTCTTCTACATAATACAGTAAGCTTCAATGAACAATATCAATTGAGAACAAACAGTTTACATTGCTAAGAGTGGTTGCTAAGGGTGTTGTGTAGTGATACACAGAAGCATTGGGTGAAGTGGTCATAGCAGTGTTTTATCATGAATAATGACCAATCAGAATCAAGGACAGGAACTAACAGTTTTATATATATATATATATATATACACATACACATGCACACACACACACACACACACACCTATTTTACCCTTCAAAAAATACTGTAGGTGCATGATGTGCTGCGAGGACCCTTGCTCTATTCTGTCGTCAAGTATTGTTCTATTGTTAACCTCCGAGACACAGAAACAGAGACTAAGACAGAGTTTACCTATAGAACAACAGTTGTTCCTGACAGTGCCATCCTGCTGTTTTAACCTCACCCAAAGTGTCGGCAAATAGAGAGAGATGAAAAGAGAGAGAAGCAATTAGCCTGTGAGATATGTGTGTGTTCCTATGTCTGCTTTCTTTCTCTTCTTTCCTGCGCCCTGGCCTCTGGAAAGTGCTGAGCTGGCTCTTTCTCTCCCTCTGTCCTTCTCCTCCCTTCTCGCCCATGTTCTTTTGCTCTCTCCCAGCCAGTCAGAGTCACGGCAGTGGGACATGAACACAATGCTAATCAGGTGTTCTTCTTCATCTCTGCCACTCCCGCTCTGTCTCGGATGGAGAAGTCATGTCAGAAGTCATAAAAGCAAGAAAACAGCTGGGCTGCGTATTTGTTCCTCCCTTCACTTTCATTTACTCAGTCCTTCATTCACATACAGCAATACTATTTCAGGTTGACTAACATGTTTTGACTCTAATCCAGGGATAAACATTTATAAAATCACAGTTTTAAAACCAGATTTTGACATTTTCTGAATGTGTGTGGTGCTGCCTGTGCAAAATGGACCGCCTTGTGAGTTCTGAGTGATTGTTATGGTTTTGCTATGCAGTTTCTAGGTACATGCCTTTCTTTGTAATTAACTGTGAAATTTACTAGAAATTTCTGATAAAAAGAAAATTGTTTCTATAACAATTTTAATTTTGGTGTGGTAAAAGAGAGCACTTTGAGATATTATTCACTTCTGTTTAGTGTTGGGGAAAGACACTTTTAAAAGCAATGTGTTACAATATTGTGTTGCCACCTAAAAAAGTAACTTACTTTTGCGTTACTTTTTCTCACCTGGAATGGGCTTGCTTGCTTGTATGTGTTTTAATAACACAATACAACAAAAAAAGTTCTATTTTTGGCAAATAAAGACCCTTTCACACTAGAAGTGAAATGAATAATTTCACGCCGGTACATTAGAGGGCACAGCTCAGACAAACTTATCAGCTGTGCTGTCATTCTGGAGTGCAGAAGAATAGGATGCAAAAGAAAAAAAGTTCAACACTTTATTTCAGAAATAAAAAAAAAATGAAACACAAATGTGATGTTTATCTAAAGTTATTTTTGCGTTATGGATGAATTTGATCATCGAAGGTCAGCAGCAAAGACATTGGTTAATAAAGTGAGATTAAATGCATAAAGTATATTTGTGCTATTATTTAATATTTAACTATTGCAGGTTTTCGTAATATTCTGACTGAGTTTGAATTTCACTGTTTTTATTCATTTTGAGGAACACTAAACGTGAGCATGTATTTACTCATCTCACTTGCACAAAACAGATTCAGTCTAAAACTACAATAACCATCATCTTTACACCCAGCGCACACAATGCCATGAACATGGAGAGCTGTCAGTCAATAAATGGGAAAACAAAGTAACTTCTTACTTACATTACTTATTTGAAAAAGTAACTTGTTTGAACAAGTTACTTAAAAAAAGTATCTGATTAAGTAACTTGCGTTACATATGCGTTACCCCCAACACTGCTTATGTGCATATGTGACTTATCTTTTAGAGTTTAGAAGTGCATAATGTTCCGCTCTAATGATTGTGTCTATGTATTAATTCTGACGTTCTAAATTAGGACTCGCTCACGACATGCTGGGCAGGCAGCCGGAGATGTCAGAATGCAACGACATCAACCCAAGCTGCTGGCATCACTACGGCGACAGAAGACACAACATGTTCTGACCCCCATCCCACTACTTAACCTGAAGTGGACAACCATCACTGCAAAAGAACCTAATCACTTGGACTAAGGCCCAGTTTACACTAGTATGTTTTCTTTTTTAAAACGCATAACTTATAGACCTAGCGTCTATACTTCTCCAGAGTTTCCAACCCTCGAAAACAGAGACGTTTGGAAACGCTGCATACCCTGTTTTAATTTGAAAACTCAGATTGCGTAATTGCGTTTCAGTGTAATTGGACGAAAATTGAGACTTTTGAAAATGAAGGCGTAGCTGGCCACATTACGCTACCTGTTACATTTTATAATACCACAGCTGCCTACATGTGCAAGAGGTAAGATATAATTAGAGTAATCGGCAACTGTTTACACTATGCGCATGCCCAATGTGCAAGAATGGTCATGTGACATGCATTTTCGGCCATGTGATGTGCAAGCAGTTTCTGAAATGCAGTGGAAACTTCAGTATGGACAAGGATTGTTTTCATTTTTAAATTTCTTGTTAAAATGAAAACACACTAGTGTAAACAGGGCCTAAATCATTATTCACAAATCTAAAGAACAGACAGTACATACTAGAGTTATCAAAAGTAACGACTTCGGTACCAGTGGTGGACGAAGTACACAAATCAAGTACTTGAGTAAAAGTACAGATACATATTATAAAATATTACACAAGTGAAAGTATTTAGTGCTCCTTTTCAATTTTACTTGAGTGAAAGTACAAAAGTACTTGATTTTTATTGTACTTTAGTAAAAAAGTACTGATTGATGAATGTTTTTTTAAATAGAGATCATGATTCTCCCATGATTCTGAATAGACAACTAAACAAAGTAGCATATAATTATTTAATAGAGGACAAAATATTAATTGCTGCAGTCTATTTAAAAATATTTAATTTAATTATTTAAAAAATGGGTTTGAATGAATGATTTAATGACTCACTCATAACTACTTCACTTGTTTCATTACTGGATGAATCAATGTTTTTGAACAAATCTTTTGAATGAATCATTCAATGTCAAATACATTTTATGTCACTTTGGCACCTCCTAGTGCCGTAATAATGTAATTGATACAACCATTATTTGAAGCGGCAAGTTCGTTTTAAAATGTGATTTGATCTGTTTGAATCGAGATCGCGATCTGTAGACACATTGATGTGGACCTGTCCGCATTAAAGCATTTCAGTGGGCTTAAACAGATCGCCCTTTACAGCAGATTTAGTTCAAAAACAACTGACAGTTGTGACCTAAATATGATTTTCAGTTTCAATAATTAATCCTAAAATTCAACATTAATAGGCTGACTTAGTTTTTGCCATCAGTCGTGCGCGTACTCAGAGGATCCCCAGTTCTTGGCTAATTTTCAGTCAGACTTGTAATTTCAGTCGCTCTGAATAGATCATTGAATCAGTGAGTTGTTGACTCGAGAACAGCTGCAATACGATCAGTACAATTCACAAATGAA
Organism: Elopichthys bambusa; assembly: GCA_037101425.1. NCBI lineage: Eukaryota > Metazoa > Chordata > Actinopteri > Cypriniformes > Xenocyprididae > Elopichthys > Elopichthys bambusa. The sequence continues at coordinate 11,916,897 of CM074432.1, read as the reverse complement.
TTGTTGATGTGATTTGTGAACCGATTTAACAGGATGAATCAGAAAAGAATCAGTTTGTGCACAAATCGGACACCGCTTTTGCGTCTCTGAGCATGTGACGAATTTTTCATTTTAAAATAACGAGTAACAATGTTTTATGAAATGTAGTGGAGTAAAAAGTACGATCTTATGCTTTGGAATGTAGTGAAGTAAAAGTTGCTCAAAATAAAAATGCTCGGGTAAAGTACAGATACTTGAAAAATGTAATTAAGTAGGCTACAGTAATAAATTAAAAATACTTATTTGTTCATCATTTATTGCAACGAACAAACTTCAGAAACAATTGTGATATGATGTACTACATGTGATGGTCTGAGGAGACACAACAATCACTGATCAAGTCACTGATATACTACATAATTTCATACAAAAATGTAGATTAAATTAGCAATTATAGATTAAAGAAGAGAGCTACATGAACATGCCAATGCAATAGAAGTAAAAATCAACAAAAACTGACAATGTGCACAAACAAATCTATCACTGAATGCTATTGATCTTTAGGACAAGCTGCAATGCTATAGATGACATATATACAGTATCTCACAGAAGTGAGTACACCCCTCACATTTTGTAAATATTTTATTAAATCTTTCCATGTGACTGAATAAATTGAAGTGTCATATTGTCGTGTTTGGGAAATAGACGTATGAGTGCTGCCAGCAGAGGTTGAAGGGGTGGGGGGTCAGCCTGTCAGTGCTCAGACCATACGCCGCACACTGCATCAAATTGGTCTGCATGGCTGTCATCCCAGAAGGAAGCCTCTTCTAAAGATGATGCACAAGAAAGCCTGCAAACAGTTTGCTGAAGACAAGCAGACTAAGGACATGGATTACTGGAACCATGTCCTGTGGTCTGATGAGACCAAGACAAATTTATTTGGTTCAGATGGTGCCAAGCGTGTGTGGCGGCAACCAGGTGAGGAGTACAAAGACAAGTGTGTCTTGCCTACAGTCAAGCATGGTGGTGGGAGTGTCATGGTCTGGGGCTGCATGAGTGCTGACGGCACTGGGGAGCTACAGTTCATTGAGGGAACCATGAATGCCAACATGTGCTGTGACATACTGAAGCAGAGCATGATCCCCTCCCTTCGGAGACTGGGCTGCAGGGCAGTATTCCAACATGAAAACGACCCTAAACACACCTCCAAGACGACCACTGCCTTGCTAAAAAAGCTGAGGGTACCTAAACCCTATTGAGCATCTGTGGGGCATCCTCAAACAGAAGGTGGAGGAGCACAAGGTCTCTAACATCCACCAGCTCCGTGATGTCGTCATGGAGGAGTGGAAGAGGACTCCAGTGGCAACCTGTGAAGCTCTGGTGAACTCCATGCCCAAGAGGGTTAAGGCAGTGCTGGAGAATAATGGTGGCCACACAATATATTGACACTTTGGTCCCAGTTTGAACATTTTCACTTTTGTGGCCAGCGGTTTAGATATTAATGGCTGTGTGTTGAGTTATTTTGAGGAGACAGCAAATTTACAGTGTTATATAAGCTGTACACTCACTACTTTACATTGTAGCAAAGTGTCATTTCTTCAGTGTTATCACATGAAAAGATATAATACAATATTTACAAAAATGTGAGGGGTGTACTCACTTCTGTGAGATACTGTATGTGTATGATATGTGCGAGTGTAAGGGCATCATTGCTTAATTGAATCACTCATGATGAATCTGTTATCACATCACACGAAGATGTGATTAATTGTGATGCGTCAGCATTGAATTTATGTACACTTCTTGTACTCATTTAGACATGATGAGAACACACCCTGCAGAGACTGCAGACACACACACACACACATAGAGGCTTCACACACAGAGGCTTCCCCCTGTGACCACCACACCTCTATCTCCCTCGCTCTCATTCACACTCTCCTCAGAGGTGATTCATTCATTGCTGCCACATTTGCATTGATTCACTGCGGTAATGCGGAATCTGGGTTGCCAGGTATTCCACTGACAAATCTCTTCAGGCTACACAGGGGAAGGGCTTTCCTTGAGTGTATCCTTGAGGGGATCTGGAAACCCCCTTAGAAAATGCCTGGCAGCTTCTTAAAGGCTGGCTCCTGACTGTATGTAATGATAATGAGGGTTATTAATGAAATAATTACAGTCTTGGAATTCTGGACAAAACACAACTAATTGCCCGACTTCATCCCAGAGGATTTAGTTAGTGTGGGTAAAAAGTGCTTTCCACTGAAAGAAAAAATAGAGGGAGAAAGATTTTCAATGATACTGAAACAGCATGTCCTTGTTATAAGCTCATTTAGAGCAAAAGAAAGACTTTTACTTAGCTTTAGTTGGTAAAGTATTTCTTAGCTGGTATCATAGGAATAAATAGACCGTCTCGTTGTTCATCTCAGCTGTCGAAATCCCTCTTAAGAACCCTTTAAAAAAAATCCCAGAATCACCTCAGAAGGTATTTAGACCCATTATTAGAATCACTGTAAATGTCTAAAGAAACGTTTTTCTGATATGCAGTACAACATAAAGGGTGCACAACGTATGGCCTGATCATTCCTTACGGCCCGCAGACCAAGTAACTAAAATCTAATGCAGTTGCAGAATCACCCACACAGATGCAGTTACTTATGCATACACTAGAAGTCCTCCTGTCGACGCACACTGGACGAGAAGCTATACGCTGCGCCACATCTTGATTGATAAAACAACATCTGATTGATAAACCGTACACTCTTATTTCAGTGTTGTCAATAATGTTGTGGTTACTTCAGCAAACAGTTTGCTTCATACATTCAGTTTGACAGCATCAAGATAAAGGATTAGTTCACCCAAAATGAACCTTTGTTCATCTTTGGAACACAAATTAAGATATTTATGTCCAGAAAAGTAGTAAAGACATTGTTAAAATAGTCACATTGACTGTTTTAACGGTGTCTTTACTATTTTTCTGGACCTTGAATGTGGTTATTACGTTGCTTTCTATGGAGGATAAAAAAAACTCTCAGATTTCATCAAAAATATCTTGTGTTCCGAAGATGAACGAAGGTCTTACAGATGTGGAACGACATAAGGGTGAGTGATTAATGACAGAAATTTCATTTTTGGGTGAACTAACCCTTTAAATTTGCGCCGACCATACAATAAATGCATCTTGAGTGATTGTGGTTTTCTAGTGTGTTTAAACTGCTCAGGTAATGTCAATGCAATTATCCATTTCAGGGGTAATCAGTCAAAGCTAGAAATGTATTTTTATATTTACAAGTAAAGCTTCATACAGGCTACTTTCTACAATGTGATATCTTGTTTGTTTATTATTACACTTTTCACAGATATAGGGACTAATCTACTTAGTTGCCTTGAATACTTATTCAATAATATTTGTCTGATAATTCTTGTTATTCTACCATTGTGCATCTGCTGTCTTACTGTTTTCCTTATAATGAAAACTATTTGCCAAATGTGTAAGAAAAACAAACTGAAGATATAATCTTAATTATTTTTTTCGCCTCAATTAAACAAATATACTTATTTAAGTATTTAATCCTTCATCATTTATTTGATCCCAAGCTTCATTCTTTCATTTTTTCCACTCGGTTGCCAATGGCAAAATCGTTGCCCTCCACAGGGCAGCGACACGCTATGCTAACCCCTCCATAAGCACACTCACTTCTGCTTCCTCCCTTGACTGCCATTTAACATTTATATGGCAAATCAAAGCTAAAGAACGTATTAAGAACAATGGCAGGGTGACCTGCAGTCAAAAAATCATTTATATTTCAGACGCTGTGTTTACCATACAGCCAGTGACCTTGAAAAGAGCTACTGGTGAATGAGAGGACATGGGGAGGCTCTGTTAGGGTTCCCATTCAAAGCTGCCAAACTGTAAGCTATTCAGGCTTTCTATCTATCTGTCACAAAAGTTCAATAAGTGTACATAGAAGTATATGAATATGTATAAGTGTAAATCTAAATAAATGTTGGTAAAGAGGACAACTACATTCATTTTATGTACATAAAGGAGTATGCTGTTTAGATATTATTTGGAAGAATGTTTGTAACCAAACAGATCTCGCCCCCCCCATTGACTACCATAGTATTTTTTTTTTTCCCCTACTATGGTAGTAAATGTGAATTAATGTGAATTAATACTAATTAATGTGAATAATGCATAATGTATAATTAATTCTAAAGTGAACATCATGGTAACCTACTAGTAATTACTCAAGTATTACCAAATCCTTTTTTTTTGTAAGGCTTTGGATAGTAATTCCTTCCGATGGATTTGGTAACACTTGAGCAATGACTAGTGGGTTGCCATGATATTCACTTTAGAATTAATTATACATTACGCATTATTCACATTAATTATGAACCTGTATATAGTAGTTCTTAGCAGTCTTCTGGGATGTATGAAAAATTCCTATATCGATATGAGCAATATAAAATCCTCAAAAAAAAAACTACCAAGAATGCCCACAAAGTATGTCTGTACCTACAAACTTCTGAAAAATTAGTTAAATAAAACTATATAATATTTTAGAAATAAAAATGGTTCTGAGCGCTATTACTTACTAATTCATTAATTTCTTTCAGTTTCTTGTTAGTTAATAGCAGTTACTAGAATGTTAATAGTGAGCTACTCATTTGTTCCTATGGACTTAATCACTAATGGTGGGACAGTATTCTAAAGTGTTACCCATAATTCTTCAGTCTAAATTTGATGGCACTGAAAAATGACATAAACCTCCGAAACAATATTGCTTACCACAACACTCCATAACTTGAGATAAACTGTGAGATAAAACCAAACAGATGTGAAAAAGGGTGACTCAAGATTTTAAACTCCCACAAAGCCTCACAAATCACATTCCAGAATAGTGACGCGTGCAATGCGTTAATTCAATTTTAACTGTTAGCATATAAGGCAAAAGTTAAGGAAGCTGTAGTACTGTTAGAGAACTCTTGCATATTCATCCATGCAGAAAGCATATAAAATTGAAGTGGTGTTAGCATATGCTGAATGCCAACACATACACACACACACAGACGGGCTTCTGGATGTTTCATCATTAATAGATCAATTAAGAGTCTTTTAATTACACTTTGTTCTCCCACAGAGACACTTTGGTCCCGACCTCACCACGCCTTCCCCTCCCTTACTGCCGTACCACCCATCACTTTTTCTGCTGACGAGGGAGTCCCTGAAAGCACAGAGCGGCCCTGCTCATCCGCAGAACCATCGCAGGGGGCCCCACAATGCAATTAGACGAAATCCCAACCTCTGCGAATCAGTCTGTGACAGGAGTTTGAGTTATAAGTGAATGTGTGTTAAGTCAGCAAAAACAGAACTCGGGGGGTCCACGCACACATTCTCACTCCTCCATCAAACAAGAAATGAAGATAGGAAAAACAGATTAATGACAGGGGAGCATGGATAGATGAATTCTGGAAGAGGATGGAGAGATTTAAGTTAATGGAGCTGCAATCTGTCATCTAACATCTCGAGACGTTGAGATGGGATGGAAACAACACAGGCAGGGACAGAGGAGAAGCTGTAGTAATCACAAAGAGTTAATGAACATGTTAACTTTTTGCAAAACGTGAATTAAATGGGGATGAATTATTCAAGAGAGTTTTAAAGAGAAAATATCCAATAGCACAGCCTTTTAAACACATACACATACACTATACTCTCTTTCTTACTGTATATACATTACAATGACGAAATACTAACTTATAGCCACTGCATTACAATTTAAGAGAGACCTATTATGCAAAATTCACTTTTACATGATTTTTGAACATAAATGTGTCGGCAGTGTGTGTACACAACCATCGTATAATGGTAAAAATCCATCCACTCCTTTTTTTAAATTTCCCAGAAATCATAAACAGTGTCTCAAAATGAGTCGTTCACATTTTCTATACATTGTGACGTCACAATGGAACAGGCCCCGCCCATGACTGGTGATGGGATCTGCCCATTAACACATGTATTCACTTGCCGCGGGCGCTTGTGAGCGTTTCGGTAGAGCAGCATTTGTTCAGTTGAGAAGCTATATGTGAGAGAAAGACGGACATTTTTTGCCAACGGACATATTTCTGGATCTTCGCGAGTAGACTGGAGCTTTCATTTTAATTTCTAAAATTTCCATAACTGTAATTTCCACACCGACATAATGAGTTGTTCTGAGTGTGGGCGGGACCTTGATATCGTGGCTCCACTTCGCACTCACTACTCAGCAGACTCGGGCTCCAAGTTCACTATGTGCCGACTCAAGACTCAAGATGTCAGCGCCATATTGGCACACTGTCAGCTTCAGTTACTACAATGAAAGAGAGTGAAGGTGCATCTTTTTTTACTGTCTATGTTTTAGACGCAAAGATGTGTTGTGTGTGAATGGCCCCAAGTGGGAGGGAAAAAAACACACAAAAAAACAAGGTCTGTTTAGCGTGTTTACATTGGAAATAATAGAAAAGCAGTGCCATGGAATGCAAAAATCTTGTAAAAAGGGGCATAATAGGTCCACTTTAAAATACCAGTTTTCTATTTTGATTTATTTTAATATGAAATATATTAATATTAAACATTTTTATTAGAGAGAAACTAAACAGCAGTGATTAGCAGTTTATGACCTGTCCAACAAAACACCTAAACAACAAAACTATGAAAAATGTACAATCACAGTCTGTTAAAATCTTTGAGGTAGGTAAAGTGATGTCACTTAAATGTTCAATGGAGTCTAACATATGTCCAGGGAAAACAAAGCTAAATGCATATAAATAGCCACTTATTCCTTTCACAACCACCTCCTTATTTCACTCCACCATTTCTCTCTATAGTTGTGTCCGGGGGGAGCTCATACTTGAGACCCTCTATTTAGGGACAGAAATATGTACTTGTTGACCCTTTGCCTTCTATAGATTTACCCAAAGGGTACACTAGGGTGTTTAGATCAACCCAGAATTGAATTTTCAGACATCATTTGGAGCTTCTGAATTAATTAAGACTAGCCTTAATGAACTGGAACTACATCTACCCTGCCTCTAAGGCTAAACTGAGCTCACTTATCATGTGTGTGCATGTACCTGGACATTCTTCAAGTCTGCCTAGAGAAAAAAAGATAATTAAAAATGTCATAGCATGAAAAATCTTTTGAAATAAAATAATTTGATGTCAAACTAGAAACTTTGTTATTTGTTGGTATATAACTAAACATTTCCAGATTGCTGCCAAATGCCATGCTGTTTCTGGAAGTGGGGACACCATTTTTAACAAGGTCCCTGATCACATCAGTCCAACCTTGAAAGATTTTGTGTCACATTTCAGTGCAGATTCCTTTGTGATCCTGACACAATGCAATGTAGCCTTTGCAAAGAGGCTGTTATTGAATGACAGGGCAGCTGTATAAAACATATTTTCTCTTTTCACATGAGAGAAATTTACATAGAAGAGAAACAACAGCAAAATGCCCATTCAATAAGGGTCAGGGAGAGTGTGAAAAATGGTTCACAATCACATATTTGGAATTTTGACAAACTTTAAGACACAGATAGACAGTTAGATAAAAGTTGTTTACCACACACTATCTACAGTTATGCCAAAAGCTGCTCATTTCCTTGCGATCAATACACACATCTTTATTTATTTCTGTGCATGGATGGGCAGATCATATTTTTGCCATTCATCACTCATCCCTCATTTTTTTCAGGAAATATATCGATAAATGTTTTCCTGCAGAAAGACTGGAAACCCTACAGGCTATCTGTCAGTATGGATATGTTCAACTGTGTTAGATTTATGTGCATGAAGGGAACCTGTTTGCATGTGAGAGCTTAAAGGGAGTTTAAATATAGCTTGTTAACTTTATATCACAACCTTTCTAAAAAAACACATTTTTGTTTATGTTTAAATTTAAATTTGTTGTCTTATACTTTTAGACTCCACAGTACACAACCATGCAAACCACATACATACTGTACGCACAAGCATATATATGCACACAACAACCAGCGCTTTGCACGCACATACATCACCCAGGAGACACACAAATGGATGCTCATGACCACACACGTGTCTGAGTCAGTCTGCACAGCAGGCATACGTACCATACCGATGAACAGAAAACCCATGCTCTCTGTAACTCCAGTGTACTTTTGACAGAACTCAAATACAGTGAAGTCATAATACTCTTTCATGTCTCATTTATTCTAGTTGACTTTTTTATGTATTACTTAGAGGGTTAGTTCACCCAAAAATGAAAATTACCTTCATGCCGTTCCACACCCGTAAGACCTTCTTTCATCTTCGGAAGACAAATTAAGATATTTTTGATAAAATCCCATGGCTCAGTAAGGCCTCCATTGCCAGCAAGTTAATTTCCTTTTTCAATGCCCAGAAAGGTACTAAAAACATATTTAAAACAATTCATATGGGTACAGTGGTTCAACCTTGATATTATAAAGCGACAAGAAAAGCTTCCAAGCTTCATGAAGCAGTGTTTTGAAATCTCCCATCACTAGATATTGTTGAATAAAGTTGTTATTTTATTTTTTTGCAGCACAAAAAGTATTCTCGCTTTATAATATTAGGGTTGAACTACTGTAATCACATGAACTGTTTTAAATATGTTTTTAGTACCTTTCTGGGGATTAAAAAAGAAAATCAATTTGCTGGCAATGGAGGCCTTACTGAGCCATCAGATTTAATCAAAAATATCTTAATTTGTGTTCCGAAGATGAACGAAGGTCTTACGGATGTGAAACGACATGAGGTTGAGTAATAAATTATATAATTTTCATTTTTGGGTGAACTAACCCTTTAGGATAAATTATGAGGAAGGCCTTATTCAAGTAATAGAGCTTATAATTCAAAATTAAACAAAAACACCAATGTATCCTGTAAGAAAACAACTAAATCATGTGAACAACTACTTGACTAGACATTTTCATACTGTATGTTCTATTATTTTAATGTCAGCAAGACAGCATATAATACCATCACATCAAGCTGACACCTACACATCACCTACCAACCTGATACACTATGTAGAATTCAGAAACCCTTGTTATTAGCGACACCGGCGGTTGTTAAGTAAACTGTAGCCAGCAACTTATTGCTCTTGCTGGGACTTGTGCACTCGTGCACGTGCAACATACAAGAAACTGAACATGATTCAGTGCCATGCCCCAATATTCTCACTGCAAAGATAATATGCTGTTCACACATTGACAATAAAAAAAGTGATAAATACATGACAATTCTTACATATAGCCCCTTTAAATATTGTGTAGGTGTCAGCCTAATGTGAGGGTATTATATGCTATCCTGCAAACTTTAGCTCTGCCTTGATCATATAAAATATAGGCTACTTTTTTTCTTTTTTTTTTTATGTTACATTCAAAAACAGCTAGACCAAGTGCAATAGCTAAAAGCCCAATATTAAAAAACAAAAATGGACCAACATTTAGACTTGACTTGAAGGTTTAGTTCACCCAAAAATGACATTTGAATTGTCATTAATTACTCACCCTCATGTCATTGCAAACCCATCTTCAGAAACCCAAATTAAGATATTTTTGATGAAATCCTGCTTCTGACCTCCCTATACACAGCAATGTCATAACCAATTTCAAGGCCCAGAAAGGTAGTAAAGACATCGTTAAATTAGTCCATGTGACTACAGTGGTTCAACATTATTGTTATGAAGCGACGAGAATACTTGTTCTGAAGATGAACAAAGGTCTTACGGGTTTGTACTGCTATAATATAAAGACATTTTCTGCACTGATTTTACCCATATTTTGAATTATGCATTGCACTGTGTTGTGTTTTAGGTTGAAGGAAATATCTATAAAATTAACAGATAATGTCCTGGCAGAAAACTACCCGTACCTCCTTTTTTCTAAGGATTTTTTTCTTACAGGGTAGCAAGTCAACGTCATGGTGGTCTGTTTATTTATTTTTTAACCTGAGAGACACAAGAGCGTGATGACCTGGGCAAAGTCACAGACTGTTGAACAACTGGCAAATACACACATATGCTAGCTATGAGAGTGTGTGTGTGTTACATAAGTTCAAAAGAAGTCTTTCCCCTTCTCCAACACACCTGTTATCAAACTTGCCTTGTAAAATTGAAATGTGAGCAGAAGAACACACACGCTCACACACACACAAGAGACACCGGATTAATCGGCCCAGCAGGTGTGAACTTCTAGAGGAATGTACGACATGTGAGTTTCCTTGTATGAGATGCTGTGAGTGTTTGTATGCATGTGTGCGTGTCTTTCTGTCCACACTTGTATATTTGATACACAGAGAGATTTAACCTGAGACTCAAATCCCAACAACCTAACACCTCTCTGGAACACAATGACTTTTCTGTTTTAGGACACCGTGCTCTAAATGCATCTGTGTCTGTGTTAAAGGGGAATGAGGGCTCATGGGAAGGTGCTAAACAGGTTTGCTGTGAGCTTGAAATCTATAATTTTGTTAAGTCAATATACTGTAATAACCAACTAAAAGTGACTACTTTATTTTATGTGTGAGAAAGTGGTAGTGAAGTGATATTGATATTGTGATAAGTGATATATTTCATTTAACGAGTGGTAGACAGGTTCAAATCCTGTCTAAATATTTTTCTAGTAAACCAAGCAAACTTGACATATGCACATCCATTTTCTTTTGACAGAAAAGGAAATACACATGATGCTTGAGCTACAGAATTTACTATTCAAGGTACAAAATAAAAACAGTTTTTCCAAAACAATTGGAAGTTGCATTCAAAAATGAAGAAATAAGTAAAAAAAAAAAAAATGAAAATAAAAATTGCATTACAGGCAGCAGGTGCAGCATAGATTACAGACATTAGTACACTATATTGGCAAAAGTTTTGGGACGCCTGCCTTTACGTGCACATGAACTTTAATGACTTCCCATTCTTAATCCTTAGGGTTTAATATGGAGTTGGCCCACCCTTTGCAGCTGCAGCTTCAACTCTTCTGGGAAGGCTTTCCACAAGGTTTAGGAGTGTGTTTATGGGAAATTTTGACCATTCTTCTAGAAGTGCATTTGTGAGATCAGGCAGTGATGTTGGCGAGAAGGCCTGGCTCACAGTCTCCGCTCTAATTCATCCCAGAGGTGTTCTTTCGGGTTGAGGTCAGGACTCTGTGCAGGCCAGACAAGTTCCTCCACACCAAACTTGCCCATCCATGTCTTTAAGGACCTTGCTTTGTGCACTGGTGCACAGTCATGTTGGAACGGGAAGGGGCCATCCCCAAACTGTTCCCACAAAGCTGGGAGCATTAAATTGTCCAAAATGTCTTGGTATGCTGAAGCATTAAGAGTTCCTTTCACTGGAACTAAGGGGCCAAGCCCAACCCCTGAAAAACAACCCCACACCATAATCCCCCCTCCACCAAACTTTACACTTGGCACAATGCAGTCAGGCAAGTACCGTTCTCCTGGCAACTGCCAAACCCAGGCTCGTCCATCGGATTGCCAGACAGAGAAGCGTGATTCGTCACTCCAGAGAACACGTCTCTCCACTGCTCTAGAGTCCAGTGGCGGCGTGCTTTACACCACTGCATCCGACGCTTTGCATTGCACTTGGTGATGTAAGGCTTGGAAACCCATTCCATGAAGCTCTCTATGCACTGTTCTTGAGCTAATCTGAAGGTCACACGAAGTTTGGAGGTCTGTAGCTATTAACTAAGTTGGCGACTTCTGCGCACTGTGTGCCTCAGCATGCGCTGACCCCGCTCTGTGATTTTACGTGGCCTACCACTTCGTGGCTGAGTTGCTGTTGTTCCCAATTGCTTCCACTTTGTTATGATACAACTAACAGTTGACCATGGAATATTTAGTAGTGAGGAAATTTCACGAATAGTGACAACCTATCACGGTACCACGCTTGAATTCACTGAGCTCCTGAGAGCAACCCATTTTTTCACAAATGTTTGTAGAAGCAGTCTGCATGCCTAGGTGCTTGATTTTATACACCTGTGGCCATAAAAGTGATTTGAACACCTGAATTCAATGATTTGGAGGGGTGTCCCAATACTTTTGGCAATATAGTGTATATGTTTATATTCAATTGGAACATCAAAAAGAAGAATTACTGCAATGCATTTAAGAATTTAGGGAATTTAAGAGTTCTTTCTTCCTGGTCAACAAAAGTTGAATTCATTATATACGATGATATATATTATATAAATTCAAGTTTTGTGGCATTTCAAATCTATCTATGCATTTTTTCAAAACAACATTCAATGTTTGTCTTGACAAACCAATTCATATTCATATTTGTCAATTAATTGAATTTTAATTTATTTTAATTCTGCTTCCTTACATTTAATGTGCCACTACTATGCTATTTTAAAGGTTCCTAATTTTGTTTTAGAAGTCTCCTACAACAGGTTTACATCCAAGCTATAAAAAAAAAAAATAAAAAACACTTTAATGATCTCAATGTACATTGCAGCACCACCTCTTCCCTCACAGTGTCTCAAACGGTTCGATAAAGGATTCGGTCTCTCTAAACCCCTCCTTTCCGAGAGCATACGCTGCTCTGATTGGGTCAGATGGCCCAGTCTGTTGTGACTGGTCAACCGGTGAAACCAGGTGGAAAAAAAAAATACACTACCATACTAAAGTGCTCTATTTTCATGCACTAATTTTGTACTTTGTTTTTTTGTACTTACTAATTTTTTGCATTTAATGAACTTGTAGTAATACTATGGATTCAAATGTACTACAAATGGTAACTAAAAAAAATTTTTTTTAATACAGAGATAGTATGTTAAAAGCACATTTTAGTTTGGTGTCTCTAAATAGCACACTTTTAAGATTATCTTAAGAAGTACTAAAGAAGAATTTTTAGTATATTAAGTACAAAATGAGTGCGCAAAAATAGAGCACTTTAAGTACATTATGGAAGTGTACTTTTTTTTTCACCTGGGCAGCGCTTGTCAGGAAACAAGGATGCTCATAATTAACTAGTTAACCATTAACTGACAGTAAAAATATTAACCGATTAATACTATCAGTTAAACAGTTTAAAAAGTAATTTAAGTTTTAAACATAGCTATAGGCTATATTTTAGTTCCCCTCATTGCTGCGATATGAACTTAACTTTGTCATGTTTATCTCCTGCGCGATCACTTACATTTTTCAATATTTTTCATGGGTCACAGACACTTATCCAGTCTAATTTTATTTAATTCTAATTTAACAATCTTGTCGGTTAATGGTTAATGATCGGTTAACGAGCATCGGTTAACAGTCCGGAAAAAAAAAATTAAATGAATATCCCTAGTCGGAAATGAAATGCCTATTACAATATTTAAATTTCAGCTCCGGGGGCTTCCTCAGCACTTGATAGACAGAGATAGGAACAATGCTGTTGGTTTTTCTGTATCAATTTGAGCCCGAGTCCTCATGCTTCTGAAGTACATCAAAGTGGATTTACTTTGGCAGCGGAGAAAAAGCCGTCTTCTCGACATGTCGATTACACTGGAATTGCTGACAATTCATTTCAGAAATAATTTCTTTCTTTTAGGAGACAATAACTCCATTTATCATTCACTTTGATTTTTGAAACAGCTATATTACACACTGCATGAAAGCGAATATTCGAAAAAGCATAATAGGGGCATTTTATGTTCAAATTCTGCATCCTGTTTGCTAATTCAATTAAAAAAGAATTTGAAATCTGAACTGAATTTGAATTTAAAAGGCACTCTAAATTTATATCTGAATGGTTACAGTCCGTCTGACCCAAACCTCAGGTTATGGGTACAAATTGTTCAGTACATCTATTCTCTCTTTTGTTGGGTTAAGGTTACACTACTCCTTAAAAGGAAGGTGCTCTGGTTTGCGTGTTTGTAGATGCTTTAAATTGTTGATGCCTGTTCCCTTGTTAAGTTGGTCATCTTGTGTTGGGTTACACCACCATAAAAAGAAGATGTGCGTTTCTGTTTACGTGCGTGACCTCTGCTACAGTCTCTCTGCGAGCTTGGCAGGAAAGCGTCGAGGTCACATTAAGAGTCCACAAACTAATCCAACTAAAACACACATACATAACAACAGCAGTATGTCTCTGTCCCTTTGACAAAGGAGAGAATATTGGATCCTGCTTACAACCACGTCCGGGCGTCAAACAAAAACCTTTCATGCTCTCACCTCAGGCATTCAGATCACTCCTCTGTGTTGTTAATCTCTGCATATCAACTGCTTCTAAAAGCATGAAAAAACAGACACAAGTGCTGACATAATATTGCCAGAGGGGCTGTTAAGTGTTAATATGCATCAAGCTTCTGGTACAGAAGAGCTACAGGAATACATATCTCTCATTGGCTGAATACTGTAGATGATGTGGTTATCTCCAGCACAATAATGGTTTTACCCAGCCAGAGATCTCAAGGCTTACATCTAACCCACTCTCCTAACAATTATAAGAGTTTGGCAGTTGTGGGGCAGTTGTGGCCTAATGGTTAGAGATTTGGACTTGTGACCCAAAGGTTGTGGGTTAAAACCTAGACCACTTGTCAGACATAACTGTGACACCAGGTACATTGGCGACATGGTTGTCAAGCATAAATTTGCCAAAACATACATTTATCTATTAAAACTGCAATAATCTTTACTTTCATAAGTGGCAGGGAAAAAAATGCCTTTGCTGATTGACCTGAAATATTTTGGTTGCTATACTTTTTATACTGACATTCCTTTTTGAATCCTCTATTTAAAAAAAAAAGTGAAATATAAAGAAATTATTCTCACCATATGGTGTAGAGCTGCTATGCTGACTTGTGTGGTTGCACAATGTAATATTTCCAGCATTTGTCATTTTTTTTTAATTGATGAGGCTCTTGGTTGCTGTCATTGACCAGTTTGTGTTTAGCTAGCTGATCTGAGTTCAAAAATTCTTTATTATTCTGCAAAAAAGGATATTACATCAAAAAAAAAAAAAAATTAATTATGTCATCATTTTACGTTCATTTAGTTCCAAACCTGCATTACTGTCTTTCTTCTGCAGAAAACAAAATAAGATATGAGAAATGTTTTTTGTACCCTATCAAATTTCATTGTATTGGTAAAACAGTTTAAACATTTTTCAAAATATCTAATTTTGTGTTTCACAAAATAAAGTCAGTCATACAAATTTGGAACAACATGAGGGTGAGTAAGTTATGACAGAATTATCCCTTTAAAAACATAACTCTCTAGGATATTACTATAGACAGAAACGCATGAATATTATGGATAATGTCAAATTAAGCATGTAAACATGGAACTGGTAAAAAATTCCTACAGCTTTAACTTCTTTAGGGTTTACATTTCAGAGAATCTTTCTATGGGACATAATATGTTTTGTAGTAAACTAAATTTACTACAGCAAATTACAATAACACACATTTAAAGTAACAATGTAACAAACACGTTTTTTTAAGAGAAGCAAGGAGGTCACCCAGACTCTGGTTCCCCAGTTTAATTTACATGTAGAAAAACATCTAGCACTCAATCAATATAAAACAAAGCGCCAGGCAGTGACCTACCACTATCCTGGGATGGAAAAAACAGTGACAGAAAGAAATAAAGAGGAGGAGAAAACACTATCTATCAAACAGCAGAGCTTATGATGGATGTTGTAGAGTTTCAGGCCAGCATTAACATTTATACATGCTTCAATAACAGATTTAAAAGCATTATTTAATAAAACACCACTAAATCCCATAAACTCACACTATAGGCTATACATTATGTCATATTAGAGTCCTTTTATGAAGGATTGTCATCAGATATTCTTTTATCAAAACTGTCATGGGAGATTTTAGATTTGTGACACTCTGTAAATTCACAGATGCCACTGGTTTATTCATATGGAAACGCTTTACAATAAAACTATTTTAGTTAACATTAACTAAGATTAATAGATGCTCTAGAAGTATTGTTCATTGCTAGTTCATGTTAATCTCATATATCAAATGTTGTGTCTGTTAAATGGGACCTATTTTTTTTTTTTTTTTGGAGGGGGGGTCTACTAAAATAGGTTTTCATGGTTCAATGTTCAAAAAACACATAATTTTTCTCATATTTGACATTGTTGAAGCACCTCTCTTCCCAGTCTGTCAGTAACGCTTTATTTAGTTCCTGTCTCTATGAAGCCCCTCCTTCTGAAAAGCACAGTGTGCTCTGATTGGCCGGCTGGACTAGTGTGCTGTGACTGGTCAACCGCTTCCAGTGTGTTTGGGGAAATGTCACACCCCTTACCATAACTGCGAGCTTCAACACACTACTAACTAACTTAACCAGGTCTCGCCCCTTTATTTTGCGTATGCTTTGGGTGGGAATTATTCATTCATATAAAATAGAAAAAAAATATGATGACCAAGCACCCTGTTAGCCAAACACAAACCAAAAAAAAAACACTTCATTATAGTAAAGCTGTTAATCTGTGAGCACACAATGCAGTAAAAAAAAGAGAAACACAATAGGTGAATACATGTCACCTGGGCTACTAACAGCCAAACAGAAAGACTTATATACACATACACTCACACAGTGGAATGAGCTTGAAGGCAGTAGCCTACAGTTGCCCCATAACAGCAGGACAATAGCCCAGAAACAGTGCAGGCAACTTCCCCATTATACACTCACAATGACTGTCTGTGCCACTGTCAACACGAGACAAACAGCCCTACCCAGTCGACATCATTACAACTTTAGACTTGAAAGAATGTGAAGAGAGAAAACACAGGAGAGCATGAATAAGAGGACAGGCACACAATAAGAAGAGATGCTACACACTAAGATAATGAGAAAGAAGGAGAGTGTGGCAACGGTCCTGGGTGAGATTAGGAATTGTAATGGATAGTGTTGGAAAAGAGATGAATGAAAAGAGGAGAGCAGGACAGGAGAGTGTTATTGATGAATCAGAGGGTGTTAATAAGAGGCAGACTGTGCGGACGAATGAATCACCCAGTAACAATGAAGTGCTCCAACGATCTGCAAACACCGCAACGCATACAAATATCCGTTATCAATTGCTAGTTGTCCTCCTGTCACCTAACACACACGCACACACACACACTTGAGCTAAAAGGATAATCTTTACAAAAGCATCATGCTTAGCTTGTCCTGTGGGTGAAGAATGTGTGTGTGTGTGTGTGATGAGTCTCTGATTAGGACACTTTGCATCATTTCCTTGACCTTGTTAAATGCTGAGTGGGCTTTTGTGATTGGTGATCGGTGGTCATTAATTTCTGTTAATCTCACCTGACACAACACTTCAGGAACACTTCAGGAACACTGATGCAGATTTAATCAGTCATACAGTCAACATCATGAGATTCTAAACTCTATTTAGATCTCAATCCCACCCCCTAAAAATCAGCTTTCAGTACCAGGACTGAAGAGGTTACATCCATCCATCCATCCATCCACATACTCACCGGCCACTTTATTAGGTACACCTTGCTAGTACTGGGCTCTTTTGCCTTAGAGAACTGCCTTAATTCTTCGTGCCATTGATTCAAAAAGGTGCTGGAAACATTCCTCAGAGATTTCCTGTCATATTGACATGATAGCATGACGCTTTGTCAGATTTGTCAGCTGCACATCCATGATGCAAATCTCCCGTTCCATCACATTCCAAAGGTGCTCTATTGCAGTGGTCCCCAAACTTTTTAGAGTGGAGTACCCCCTGAGGCATTCACCATCACTTATGTGTACCCCCTCTATTCCACTTAGACTGCACTTTTTCCATTAAAGGATAATATTTGCCCCCTAAATTGACTTTCCAGCGCATTTTTTTTTTAATCTTTATAAATACCTTTACAACATTAATAATGTTTTAAATAAAAAAGTAAAATAGAGAAATATGCAATAATGATAAAAATGTGAAAAGTGATTCTTTTAAATACTAAAATCGCCAGTAGGTGGCGGTAAGTCACTGTCTTAATGCATGAATCATCAAGTCATTCATTCATTCAGTAATGAAGCAAGTGGGTGCCCTTTTTTTTCCTTTTTTTTGATTGAACTATTCTGGAGTCCTGGGAATTATTTGTCTGTTTTTCAGAGTTATACCTTTCATGTGGTCGTTGTTGTTTTTTTTGGTTGTTTTTTTTGCCAGATGTGTGATTATTTCTAGTATTGTCGTTAATTGTGATTTGTTATTTAAGATGGTTTTAAAATGGAGTCTGTGGACTGATTATCTGATTGCTTTAATTATGATCACCTGAGGATTTGTAGTGCATTTTTTAATATTATTATCGAGAGTGAGTGAAATTGTTACACTGACGAAGGCGAAGAGCTGAAACATTTGTCAACTTATCTCCTGTGTACCATGATTAAAGTGCTTCAGAGTGCAGACCTTTTTTGTATTCTTATATTGATATATAGGTCTTAGCACCTAATTAGCTGGGAGAGCACGGTGCTTTGATTGGAACTATTATTTCGTTGCAAAATAGAGTAAATACTGACAATAATGTGATGCAAGTAGCCATCAGAAGATGGGTCCGCTGTGGTCATAAAGGGATAAACATGGTCAGCAACAATACTCAGGTAGGCTGTAGCGTTTAAAGGATGCTCAACTGATACTCAGGGGTTGTTTACACGACACTGTTTTCAACTAAAAACGGAAAAAAAATATTCTGCGTTTTGGCCATTCATTTACATGACAGCAGCGTTTTGGTGGCCTGAAAAAGCAAACATTTGAAAACGGGTTTCAAAGTGCAAGTTTTTGAAAACGGTCTCCATGTAAACAACAAAAAGTGAATCTGTGAAAACGATGACGTCATGCACAGTTTTTTATTGCCATCTAATGGCCTGCCAGCAGAATACAGTGTTTTTAGTCATTTTCATGGATTCGTATGAATGGGGATCGTTTTGACAATGGCATTGTCTGTCCATGGAAAACTCAAAAGGAAAAACTTCTCAGTTTTAACCATATCATTGTCATGTAAACGTACACAAGGGCCCAAAGTGTGGCAAGAAAATATCCCCATACCATTACACCACCAGCAGCAGCCTAAGGCAAGATGGATCCATGCTTTCATCTTGTTTAAGCAAAATTCTGACCTACCATCTGAATGTCGCAGCAGAAATCGAGACTCATCAGACCAGGCAATGTTTTTACAATCCTCTATTGTCCAATTTTGGTGAGCCTGTGGTCTTCTGCTGCTGTAGCCCATCTGCTTGAAGGTTCGTCATGTTGTGCATTCAGAGATGCCCTTCTGCAGACCTTGGTTGTAACGAGTGGTTATTTAAGTTACTGTTGCCTTTCTATCAGCTCGAACCAGAATTGTGAACTTTAGTAGTAGTACGTTTGGTCATTAACTTTTAAATGCATTATTATGCAAATTGCAAACACGAGGAGAGTTCTCTTTCTAACATTCATTCATTATCTCACTATGGGACCGCCTCAGGGCGTAACCGATCACGGAAGCACCAATAACACCACATCTGCCAACCATGGCAGACCAATTGCTGCAGCGATCAGGGAGTCCTGCCTCCCTGTATATAAACCGCAGCTACCTGCCATTTCGTCATTCTTGCTCTCTTCCTCGTAAAGATTTCGGAAGCTGTTCTCAGCAGACTTTGGGAATTATTGCTTAACAGTTTATAGACGGAGCCGCAAGGTAACGTCCCAAATGTAATATATTCTTAAAGTTTTTTGAGTGACTTGCTACTTAGAGTAAGATAACTAACGCGTCAAGGCTTAACACGCACCAAAAAAAGGGAAAAGAGCTCTCTATCGCAGTACAGCTCCGTACTAGCTGTCACGTTGTGGTGGACTTACTGTACGAAGAGAGCGCAGGCTTCATGGCCACTGCAAAAGAGCCGGAGAGCCCGGAGGAAAAGGCCGTCCTCATCCGTGTTAAAACCCGGGAGCGAAGGCTTTACGTTGCAGTAGCTGGGAAGTCAGACCCATGCCTCTCTGCTCAACCCAGAGAGGAACCGGTGGATTGTCCACAGGCCTCCAGCTCGTGGGGTGAGATGATGGAGAAGGTGTCACCCATCCTTCCACCGCTGTTTGAAGATCTGTTAGCGGGAGAGGAAGATGACTATGACAAAGTTTTGTCGACCATCCTTGAGGACGAGGATGATGATGATAAAGATGCTATTCTTCCCCCGATGCAATCGCGTCTGCTGAGTGCACAGGATGAGAGCTCACCCTCCCCTGTGCAGATGGATACACATCTACTCAAGGTCTGTCGCAGGGCCGCAGCTAGACTGTCGATCAACTAGCCATCCCAACCAGCAGGACAAGGAGCTGAAAGAGACCTGTATGACGGAAAGAGACTTCCGTCACGTCTCTCTCCAGCGAGGCACTTTATTCCGGCCATCCCGGCTTGTGTGGCTGAAATAAAGAGGTTTTGGGATAAGCCTTTTTCCCACCGAGTACCTGTCAAGGACTTCTCGAGGCTTATCACCCGAGCCGTCCGAATTTCAGGCCTTCAGGTAGAGGAGGTCATTCCGAATTTCAACCTTTCCATCCTGCTCCACCACAACAGCTGGGAAGCGTGGGCCCTTAGTCAAAGCCTGGTTTCGTGAAACCGAAACAGTCGTTTGCAGCCACAGCGAAACACCGGAGTTTGGCAACAAGAACGGTTTGGAGAAAGGTTTTTTTCTCTGTCCCATCCCTTCAAAACAATTCCTTTCTCCCTCCCGCGGGAAAACAGAGAAGGAATTTAAATGCACAATGTGTTTGTGTGGACAGTTCAAAGTCCAGTGTTCGCGGAAAAATGGTCCATGTTCCTCTGGCGCCCCCCCAAAGAATTGTCTCTCCCTCCACCTATGAGGTTTGTTCTGAGGGAGGAAAGACAAAAGTGCACAAGCATCCCATCACAAATAAAGTTTTCTCTGTCGCATCCAGGCCAAGGGCTGAGGGCGGAGAGTGGGATAAAAAAATAAATTAAAAAAAAAAAAAAATCACAAAAGATTGCAACAATCACAAAAAATGACGAATATAACTCCTTCACTGGGGCATTATTCCCCCCCTTCGCCACTAGAGTGTGCCACAGTACTGCTAGTAAACAAAACCGGGAAGGGCTCACTCGCTGCTCAGGCGGAGAACTGGCGCGCATGCGCAGTTCATCCCTGGGTTTTAACCACAATAGACAGGGGATACAGACTTCAATTCGCTGTAAAACCTCCTGTGTTCAATGGAGTGCTAATTTCAGTGGCCCAAGGGGAAGCAGCTCAGGTTTTAGAGGAAGAAATATCCTCTTTAATGAGAAAAGGAGTGATAAGAGTGATTCCAATGGAGGAAAGCCAGATGGGCTTCTACTCCCATTATTTTGTGATTCCCAAACAAGGGGGAGGTCTCCGTCCCATTTTAGATTTACGGGACCTCAACAAACACCTCAGAAAATACAAATTCAAAATGCTTTCGTTTAGAACTGTGTCAAAGTATTCATCGAGGTTCACCTCAGTGGACCTCCAGGACGCATATTTTCACATAGATATTTTTCCTGCTCACAGGAAATATCTGAGGTTCGCTTATCAGGGCGCAGCATACGAGTATATGAAAACCCCCTTTGGCCTTGCTTTAGCACCCAGGGTTTTCACCAAATGTGTGGAAGTGGCTCTGACGCCGTTAAGGAACAGAGGAGTCAGAGTTTCATCATATCTGGACGATCTGCTCATCTGCGCGCCGTCCCCGCGGCAAGCAGAAAGCGATACATATACACTAGTGACACATCTGGAGAAATTACGTGTCAATATAAACCAGACGAAGAGTTGTCTAATTCTAAATTTCTCATGCACTCTGGGTCCAGTTGTAATGAGGAAAGTGGTGACAACACACCATCTCTCACGGGCTGGGTGGCAGTGTTCGAGGGCAGAACAGTCAGGGGAGTTTAGTCTCCTGCACTGATAGAGAAGCACATACATTTTCTGGAACTACGGACAGTGTTACTAGCTCTGAGACATTTTTTGCATTTTCTCAAGAATCATCATGTATTGGTCAGGACAAACAATACAACGGTGATAGCCTACATAAATCGACAGGGAGGAGTGCGTTCTCACAAGCTTCACTTCACAGCAAAAGACCTGATTATGTGGAGCAGCAGGACCCTCCTGTCATTACGCGCGGCGCGTGTTCCGGGAATAATGAACAGGGGAGCAGATTTACTGTCCAGAGGGAAATCCTCTGTATGGAGAGTGGAGACTCCACCCCCAAGTTATGCCCATCAGTTGAGGGAGATTGCGCAACTGCTCTACGACCAGCCATGGCCGTTACCAGCGCGCAGGGCTCTCCTCTCACAAGCATGGGGGGCAATATTTCACCCCTCCCCTCAAAAAATAGCTCTCTGGGCCTGGCCCTTGAGAGGCTAAATCTGAATGCAGCTGGGTTACATCCGAAACTGATTGAGATAATTCAAAACGTGAGGGCTGCCTCAACGCGTTCTTTATATAATCTCAAATGGAGGGTGTTTGAAGGTTGGTGCGCAGATAGAAACATCGTTCCTTTCTTGTGTTCAGTTTCGGATGTGCTGTTTTTTTTACAGGACCTTCTAGATAAGGGCAGAGCCTTTTCTACGGTTAAGGTTTATCTGTCCGCTATCTCGGCATGTCATGTGGGTCTTAAGTCGGGTACTATTGGCCAGCACCCTCTTGTCTGTCGATTTATGAGAGGGGCATGTCGGTTACACCCAGTATTGAAGCTGCTGGTCCCGCCCTGGGACTTGTCCATGGTTTTGAACGCGCTCTCAAAAGCCCCTTTCGAGCCCATTGATAAAATTGCCTTGAAGCTACTCGCTTTAATGACGGGTCTGTTACTTGCTCTCACTACAGCAAAAAGGGTGAGTGAACTACATGCTCTATCAGTTCACTCTTCATGTATAATGTTCGCTCCGGGTGGTCAAAAAGTCACTTTTAGAACTAACCCTGCGTATGTACCCAAAGTGTTTGATCACGCTGGTGCAGTTCAATCAGTGGACCTGCTAGCTTTTCATCCACCACCCTTTGCATCCCCAGAGGAGGAAAGGTTACACAGTTTATGTCCGGTTCGTACTCTGCATATGTATGTTCAGAGAACCCGCACACTTCGTAAGACCAATCAGCTATTTGTCTCGTGGGCTGTCAACGACTTTCTCACTGGGTGGTGGAGGCTATCGTATTATGTTACAAATTTAAAGCCCCCAATAGGACTACGAGCACACTCTACTAGAGTTATGGCTACTTCCTAGGCTCTGTTTAGAGGCATCTCTATTTAAGAAATTTGCGCAGCAGCCAGCTGGTCTTCTCCGCACACTTTTGCTTGTATCTATAGACTGGATGTGCCAGAACCCTCTCTGGCCCACTCAGTCCTGGGAGTGAGTAGTCAGGTTGTATAATGCAGTTTTATTAAGGGGCGAATTCCTCATATTATTCTGTTTTCACCTCTGTCAGGAGCTATCATTCAGATAATTACACAGCCTTTCTTAGTCTGCTTTGTCAGCATATCAGCAATACGGGAGTTGTCTATATCCCATAGTGAGACACTGAACGAATGTTAGAAAGAGAACGTTAGGTTACTGAAGTAACCCCGGTTCTCTGATAACATAAAGTGAGGTATCTCACAAACATTGCCCTCCTTGCCTGTCCTGCATGGAGAAGAGATATGCGGAGAATGACGAAATGGCAGGTAGCTGCGGTTTATATACAAGGAAGCAGGACTCCCTGATTGCTGCAGCGATTGGTCTGCCACGGTTGGCAGACGTGGTGTTATTGGTGCTTCCACAATCGGTCACGCCCTGAGGCGGTCCTATAGTGAGATACCTCACTTCATGTTATCAGAGAACCGTAACCTAACGTTCTCCGCATGAAAGACCCATGACTGGCAGATCAACGTCTGACTACATTTCTCGCTGAAATTGTAGTAAATAAAATAAAATTAAGTGTGGAGGATTTTAACTGTGACAAGATCATTAACAGGGCAGTTTAAACGGTGAGAGGATGCAGATTTTTTGCAGATAAGAGACAGAGCGGTCAATTAAGAACGCAATTATGATGAAGTAGTATGTCTCAAAGCTTGCCTACTCTTCTGCTACACACTTTTTCTTGACAAAAACAGTACATACTTTTAGGGCATAGTATACTGTAAGTAGGCGAATTACAGCACATGTCTACATGCCTAAATGCACTGAGTTCCTACCATGTGATTAGATATTTGCATTAAAAAGCAGTTGAACAGGTGTACCTAATAAAGTGGCCGGTGAGTGTATATATTTGTAATGTTCCACAAATAAGGTATAGTAGTTTACTAATGAGCTTTTTTTGCACATTCTCTTTTATTAAAGTATATTACCTTACTGAGACTAAATTGGCCAAAGAAATGTTCCACAGTTACTGATATACATGTAAAAATGCCGTCAATTTGACCCCTTGCACTAAAAATAACAAACATACCTCTAAGCCTCAAGATTTTATTTTAACAGCTAATTATTTAAACAAGTGAAACTTTATTTAGTGAACAACCCAAGGCATGACAGATTTAATAAGACGGAAAGAAAAAGAAAGATGGTTTTAAGTTTGTGAAAGATGCTCTTATTCAAAATCAGACAAGTAAAGGGAACTACAGAAGTAGACAGCACTCCGTGAAGTATGCACTAAGCAGCTCTCTCTCTAGTTTTTTGCTGACAGGTGAAATTCTGCTTTTGAAGAGGTAACACTATATAAGTGCTCTCTCTATCTCTCTGATCCTCTCCATCAAAAGGCAAGCAAAATCATCCAGTCACCGTTAGCATAACAAAAGCACAGGATGTGAGCCTTACTGCAACAGCCCAAACTATACATATCACCCCAAACTGACAGAAAACATTTCTTCCTTTACTGCGCCAAATACCACCAACTGCCACCATTTTTCATAGACGTAATTACCGCTTGGCATGAGGCACTTTGCGGCAGCAGATGCCGCGTTACGGGAGTATGGTTTCCATGACGATTACTGTGATTTACTTGAGATACACGTGTCATAAATATCCCACCCTGGTGGCACACACACACAGCTGGGCCCTTAGGAAAGATGGGACTCTCAGGAGAGTGTATCCGTGAATGACCGAATATACTGTATGGATTCATGTTTGAGAGTAGTCTAGTTCAGATTTTTTTCAATCTTTTCTTGTTTGGCTCTACTACCCCTTCATTAACACCTTCATCGGAATTATTATCTGTTAATATATTACTGTATTAAAAAAATATATTAAATTAAAATAAAATGTAATTGAAAAATAATTTTTTATTTATTTATTTATTTATTTTTATAAATTAATGGCTTAATACAATTCATTACTTTCCAGGAACAGAAAACTATATATAGTATTTCCTACAACCTGCTTAAGTATCTCCCAAGGTACACATACCCCAAGTTGGCAATCATTGGTCTAAAAAAATTAACCTTAGTGAGAAGAAATACTACCCAGGTCTCACCTGTACTTCTACATAAGCAACATAAACACAATCACAGGCAGTTCTTCAAACCATTATTAGCTCTGTTGTGCCATGGGAAGCTCATGGTTCTATTTTAAAATTGCATTAAAGGTTCCTTCAGGTCATGCAAAGTACTGTACTTTGCATTGAAAAATAAATTACCCATTTACTGTGATGAAATCCTTCCCATGTTTTAACCAGAAAGCCAGAGGGATCATGAAGTCAAATAAGTATTATTATAACTGAAGCTAAAATTAAAACATAAAAAAAACATTTTCATTTCTGTGTAAATCTAGCAGTTAAAAAACAAAACTGCATGGATGTTTTATGGAAGAAGAAGAACATGTTTTGGTTGTGCTTCTTCTCTACGTGACTGTACGGATAAATATGGTTATTCTACTGCTCATAAAACATTCACTACAAGGTTTAAGAGATATAACCAGTTTAGATGGAAAGGATCTCAAGCTGACTAGCTGAAGATGTTACTTTAGCTTTACGCATTAATAGACACGGTACTTCCTTGAAAATAAGCACAGCGCTACCATAAAATGACCCTTCACAATAGATAATTCTTTACAATGAACTCTGTTAGAGAGCTATATATGACAATTTTGAGAAAAATACTTTACTAACCTGTTGAATGATAAAAACGCTTTTACAACATCCGTACATCCGGAAAGCCAAGCCAGTGTTGATTCTGGTTTTATTACGAGCTCTGTCGCGTTCTCTTTTTGCTAGCAGACTTTGCCGTTCGTATCATTCTAAGCTTCCTTAAAATAACAATAAAACCGAGTATGTATTTCTAGCAGGCAAAATGCAGTAAATACATAACATCCAGTCAAACCTACCTCATCTTTTGCAGTCAAAACTGATTGCATCCACACAAGCAGCGTGCATATGACTGGTTGCGTGCAGAGTCTGCTGCCTTAGCAGATCGCATTACATTACTGCCATTTTCGACAATGTTAAACTGGGAACGTAGCACGTAGGCTACTAGCATGAAGAACAAATAGCCTATAGACAGACTGTGCATTCAGATCATTTTAAAACTCAAACTCTCTTTGAAACAAAAACATACCCTGGCCTGTGTTCTTGTTTTTAATGATGATAATTTATTAATCAAGCAATAATGCATTTTTTCCCAAATATCCACACGATCGCAAAAGTGACATTGATTTTATACAACAGTTCAACAAACACAGGGGTAATTTTAAGTGATGTACATTTTAAACATTCCTGTCAGGATTGTTTGCTCTATTTTGCAACAAAATAATAGTTACAACAAATGCCACAGGAGAAATGTTGTTCGTCTCCAACAAAGTCCCTTTAAGACTGTATATAAAGTCTTTGGTCTCTAAACAACACACAGCGGTGTTTCGTGAACAAATCTGCAGCTTTGAACGAACGAACGAGTCATTGATTCAACGACCCATTCATAAATACAGCCACTTGCTTCATTACTGAATGAATAAATGACTCGATGACTCACTCATAAAAGCAGTAAGTTACCGCCGCCTACTGGTGGTTTTCGTTTAATATTTAAAAGTATCACTTCGTTTTTACCATCATTGCATATTTCTCTATTTAACTATATATATTTTTTAATTTAAAAGGTATTTATAAAGGTAAAAATGCACTGGGAACTATGGTATCTTTAACTTGATGTAGTTAAAAAAAGTAAAACTGAATTAAATTAAATTAAAAACTATACAGACAATTGAAAAAAAACAATTTGAAAAAACAAAAACAATAAAAAAAACAACAAGATGACTGAAACTTAAACTGAAATTAAAATGAAAACATAATAAATATAACAATAAAAACTATACTGAGTTGGACCCTCTCTGCAAAATCATATTCATTCAACCATAAACAATCACTTCCTATACCTTATATTTTTAATAAAAATTAAAAAAAAAAATATATATATATATATATATATTTTTTTTTTTTTTTTTTTTCTGTGGAATATATATATATATATATATATATCCTCATTTCTGCATTTAACTTCTGTTCTAGATTTTTTTTTAATGCAGTTTATACTTAATATTATGGCTCTTAAGACAGAATTCTTGGGATAGTCACTTTGGAAAAAAAGAATCTGCTAAATGAAACAAATGTAGATGTCAATTTAGCATTTGTCCACTTTATCAAACTCTACAGTATGTTTCCAAAGCAAAAATCTATAAAATTATGTAGGGGCAACATTATGCTTTTGTTTCATCAATAAAAATACACATTTATTTAAAATGAAACTTTTTTTTAAAGCTTACTTGACTGTACTCAAAGGGGGGAAAAGTCTTTGCAAAATGCATTATGATCCCTCAGGAAAGATTAAGACACACACAAAAACAGTCTGATGTGATTCTGTTCCACATCTCTTAAAATAAAAGCCTCAAGTCCTGTACCTGCCTCTTCAGTTAAATAATTTATTCAGATAGGGTAAATGTCTCATTGGGGGTTAATTATGTAACATGACCCTCACACAAACGCACGCAAATACCCTCACAAACACATGATCTCTAGCGGTGGGTTGGGAGACAGAGGGGAGGGAAAGACTGGAACCGCTCGTAAATGTGGCTGTGACGTTTTTATGTGCGTGCATAGGATCACAGCGTGTATCAGGTTCATCGGTGATCGTAAATTAACAGGTGTTGTCAAAAGCAGTACAGAGACATGCAGCAAAATGATCAGAACGATTACAAAGTGACATGTGCAGTTCTGGGTCCCAGACTCACTATATCAACAAACACTCTTCAGGAGAGACTAGACTATAGTAAGTCAACCCTCAAAGTCTCAAGGATAACATTCACTCATACACACTATGACACACAGTGGAACTGTCCATTCTTAAAGTGATAGTTCAACCAAGCACTCACTTTGTTCTCAACCTGTACGACTTACTTTCTTCTGTGGAAAACAAAAGAAGATATTTTGAACAATGTTTTAACTGTTTCAACAAAACAAGATTGAACTCCACAGACTTTCATTGAATGGACAAAAAAAAAAAAATGTTTTCTTTTGAGTTCCACAGATAAAAGAAAGCCATACATTGATATGATGGTGAGTAAATTATTTATTTAATTTGGTAAATGTCATGCCAAAAGCAAGGAGAACCCCGGTTTTGTTTTGATCAATCCATACTTTCTGAATAGTCAAAAAATATCTTAGCCTCATTTATGAACTACCATGATCTCAGAGGTCCTTCAAAACCAATCTTTCATCAGTCAACATGTCATAACTCAAAGAGATTAGTTTTTATGTCCATGTCAGTACTATTTAAACATGTTTTGCTAATACCACCCTCACTATTTGAACTCATTGGAAATGGATAGACTTAGAATAGAGCAGAATTTGGCAGATTTGAAGATTGGTTTTAGGATGTTTTGGACAACTCACCGGGTCTTTTTTCCAGCTTTCTTCCTCGACTGCTGCAAAGCCGGACTTTGGAGATGAGGATGAGGATTTGTTTCTGGCAGAGTGACTTGTTGCTCTTGGGGCAAGGCTTGCGTTTGTTGGAGACCTGCCGGTTGGCCTGGGGGTCCTTAACTTCCCTGCGCTGTCGGATCAGCGAGCTGGCGAGGGCAGCCATTTTGCTGTGCCCCGCTCACCCGTGGGGTGCAGAGGGCGTCAGTGGGCCGCCCACCTGTCCGATCACCCAGGGCCACGTAGGAGAGAAGCAGGAGACGGCAGATGTTCGGAGTACAGCGGGGTCTCCCACAATAACCAAGGGGAAAATGCGTCACAACTTGCAGGATGCAGAACAAAAAAGGGGTTTGGTTTAGAGGGTTAAAATGGGGAGGGGCAAAACACTTGTGAAGTTCACAATAAACTTTATTTGTTTCTTTGGCTATCAAAATAGTCCCCGGAACGCAGAATTCCTGATGTTGTGATCTTGATGAACGGCAGCTGTTGTTTTTGGGTTTGTTTGTTGTATTTCAGGTCTCGTTGCACAGCATATTGACTGGAAAAGTGGCAGCAGATGATCCATGGAGTCGTACTGAAATTCTGGAAAAAAAGTAAGCCATCACAGCAGCAACATCCTCTCTCTGTCCGGCTCTATTCCCTGCAGATCCGAGCTCCTAGAATCCCTGGCCTCTCACGTCCTTTCAACAATTTAGTTTGGGATCGATCTTTAGAAATCACCCAGATCAGAAATTATTCTGAGAGTTCAGAAAAAAAGGCATAAAACGTCCAATTATTTTATCCCTATGGTTCAACATATCAGTGGGATGCCCGTAAAACACAGGAGGATGCACGAAACGAACAAGCTAAAAAAAATACAGATCCTATGAAGAAAAGGAATAATATCCTGAGACAATCTCAGTGAAACTCCATTACCTGATTCCAAAGTATCGCATCCATGCAAAAACAGAAAAACAAAGACAGACAAGCTGAGTAAAAGTCAAAAACTGGTGTCCTCAACCCTGGACCTGTGGGTGATCAGATGGATAAGGATGAAAGGAATCGGAAGTTCTCTCTTCTCAGCCCTTCTGACATTCCCCTTTTCTCCCTCTCCCCAAGCTCCCGAGAGAGGGTTTGTAAATTCCAGCGGCTTCTGCAGACAGAGGTGACATTCATGAACGAATGAGAGTGCAGGAGAGCGGAGGGGAGCACCAAGCCTCCCCCAGACTCCCGTAAGGCAACCAGGCGGCGAGCACTGAGGAACCCGTAGCTTCGTGTCCTTCACACCACTTGAGAGGAGAGGTGGGAGGGAGGCACGGATGGAGGGATGAAATGGAGGAATGTTAAGGACAGATGCTGCACATATCTGTTCATCCAGCTTCACATGCTGTTAAGGTCCCGTTTAAAGAAGGTCCCTTCGGGTCTGTCCCAGCACTCCTGTCTTCTGTTTTCACTGCTGAAAGTATTCTCACCCCTGCAGGCGAGCGTAACAGAGTCTCCTTAGCAAGGCACCTCTGAATATGTGTGAGAATGAGAGAGTTTATGTGTGTGTGTGTGTGTATGAGAGTGATTGAGAGAGTGTGTGAATGTGTGACTCTCCGTCTCTCTTTTTTGCTCTCCCTCCCGTCCCCGCTCACAGTGAGTTACGGAGCCAACACTGGCAACATGCTTTGCTTTACTCCCTCGTTCTCTCTTTCCATCTCTTTGTAAACCCTCCCCTTACCTTTTTCTGCCCTCCCTCTCTGTCACTCAGAACCCTCCTTCTTTTCCGATCACTCAAAAGCCCTCCTTCTCTTCATGTCCTCACACCCACCCCTCTCATTCCTCTTTTCCCTCCCCCTTTTCTGTTCTCTCTCTCTCCTCGCTGGGTGCCGTTGTGGTCTAGAGCGTTAAAAAATTAAACCTGCCTCATGCTTCCTTAAAGCGACAGATGAGACAGAGAGAGAGAGAGAGAGAGAGAGAGAGAGAGAGAGAGAGAGTGTGAGTCCTTATTTACACTCTGTACCACAAACACACATGCCACTTAAAGTAACAGATATTAACAAAATAAAACACTGGTTACAGTGTTGTGAACTTACATAAATGCTACAAACCCAAGTCTTACCGTTTTAATCAAAGTATTAAAAAGGCAATATGAGTCTTTTAATATACTATATCAAGTGCTGTGTGGCATTCAAAATTGAATTCAGAATGCCTTTTACATCACAATTCAGTTCCTGAATTTGAATTGAGGTAGCAAACCGGGCGCAGGATTGCAATTCAAATTTGATAATTGTGAAGAATCAAAAATGCAAAGTTCACATAGCTATATTTTTTAACTAGAAAAGCACAGTTTGCCCAACCCCAAAAAAAACTTACAGGCCTTACAAAAAATAATGAATGCTAGAACAATCAATAGCATGATAGAATGTTAAGTAGAATGATGGATAGAACGATAGTGATACACTATATTGCCAAAGGTTTTGGGACGCCTGCCTTTACGTGCACATAAACTTTAATGACTTCCCATTCTTAATCCGTAGGGTTTAATATGGAGTTGGCCCACCCTTTGCAGCTATAACAGCCTCAACTCTTCTGGGAAGGCTTTCCACAAGGTTTAGTGATTTTTTTGGAATTTTTGACCATACTTCTAGAAGCGCATTTGTGAGATCAGGCAGTGATGTTGGCGAGAAGGCCTGGCTCACAGTCTCTGCTCTAATTCATCCCAAAGGTGTTCTTTCGGGTTGAGGTCAGGACTCTGTGCAGGCCAGTCAAGTTCCTCCACACCAAACTTGCTCATCCATGTCTTTATGGACCTTGCTTTGTGCACTGGTGCACAGTAATGTTGGAACGGGAAGGGGCCATCCCCAAACTGTTTCCACAAAGTTGGGAGCATGAAATTGTCTAAAATGTCTTGGTATGCTGAAGCATTAAGAGTTCCTTTCACTGGAACTAAGGGGCCAAGCCCAACCCCTGAAAAACAACCCCACACCATAATCCCCCTCTCCACCATACTTTACACTTAGCACAATGCAGTCAGGCAAGTACCGTTCTCCTGGCAACCGCCAAACACAGACTCGTCCATCGGATTGCCAGACAGAGAAGCGTGATTCGTCACTCCAGAGAACATGTCTACACTGCTCTAGAGTCCAGTGACGGCGTGCTTTACACCACTGCATCCGACGCTTTGCATTGCACTTGGTGATGTAAGGCTTGGATGCAGCTGCTCGGCCATGGAAACCCATTCTATAAAGCTCTCTACGCACTGTTCTTGAGCTAATCTGAAGGCAACACGAAGTTTGGAGGTCTGTAGCTATTGACTCTGCAGAAAGTTGGAGACTTCTGTGTGCCTCAGCATGCACGTGGCCTACCACTTCGTGGCTGAGTTGCTGTTGTTCCCAATTGCTTCCACTTTGTTATGATACAACTAAAAGTTGACTGTGGAATATTTAGTAGTGAGGAAATTTCACGAATAGACTTATTGCACACTATTACGGTACCACGCTTGAATTCACTGAGCTCCTGAGAGTGACCCATTCTTTCACAAATATTTGTAGAAGCAGTCTGCATGCCTAGGTGCTTGATTTTATACACCTGTGGCCATGAAAGTGATTTGAACACCTGAATTCAATGATTTGGAGGAGTGTCCCAATACTTTTGGCAATATAGTGTAGGTAGAAGGACTGATGGATGGATTGATAGAGCAACAGAACAATATAAAGACAGACAGACAGAGATAATTCAATTCAAATTCACTGTCACTAATTTAGAAGGGAGACAATTCTTCCATTTTGAAGAATGACAAACCCTGATAGCATTAGGCAAAGAGGATAAGGTAAATTACAAACAAATTCTGATTGCCACTATTGGGCTTAAATTGTCCACATCTGTCTCTCAAATGTAACCTGGAATACAAAATAAATTTCCTCACTTTATTTATATGCCTCACCTCTATTCCTCTCCCTTTTTTCACACTCAATTCATCACATTTTCCCTCATATTCATGTCTGAGCTGATAAAAACAAAATTCATTCACCTTAGACAGAAAACCAAAAAACTGACTTGCGTCAGCAGCTTTTTACCGCTTTTTAAAGGACAGGAATGCTCTAAAAACACCCTTTAAAACAAGTTGTGAATACTGATTTTAATACCTCTCTCCTGCTTTTCTCCTTCGGTGCCTCAGTTCAGTGGGGAAACGTTTAGCTATCTGAGCACCAGCAGTATGCACACAGGTTGAATGGGGCTCTGATTCCTTCACCAGCAGCCTAATTCAAATCAGTGTTATAATAAGGTTTTATAACCCACAGCAAGTTTGAATTAGTCATGGCCTGTGACGCCTCTATTTGCGTGTTGCTCCGCCGCCAGAGCACTTATTGATGCGGTGGAGGATTTTCTTTCTAGGCACTGAGTCAAAGCCATTTTAATCAGCAGAGTTATGACTATAACATCCAGTGGTGATGCTGGATGGAGTCAAAGACATCTGGGAAAGGACAAAGATACACAGAGAACTAAGAGATGACCATAACGTGAACAGTTTTTTTCTGTAATTTTTTACAGATTACATTTTTTTCCAAATCACTAACATGATGTAACCAGGTTGTCCAGTCTGTCAGAGGTCTGTCAACCTAGAGAGCCTGAAGTGTATGTATGTTTGTCAGTTTTCTCCTTTGTATCAACAGCATTGTCCCAAATTTGTCAACTTTTATTGTTCTATAATATCCTTTAAAAGTGGCAGGCTTAAAATAAAAAAAGAAAAGAAAAGAAAAAATAAAATAAAAAAACTTTAATCTTTTTAAAATATTTAAAATTGATATTCTAAAATATTTTCTAAAATATTTAAAATTGGCTTAATAAAATAAAATGAAAAAACATAAATGAAAAACTAAATATATAATATATATATATATATATATATATATATATATATATATATACACACACACACACACAGTCAAACCAAAAATTATTCAGACATTTTTGATATTTTTGATATTTTTGATATATTTTTACTAGTGGATGCAGGACATTATAGTTCATTTATGTAAGTGAGGATAGCAAAATAAAGTAAACTGTGACATATTATACCCAAAAATTCTACATACGGTAGACTACCAGTAAAATTGATAAAAATTTGGAACCAAATATTATTCAGACACTTTGACCTGACCATGTTTTGCTTAAGTGTTATCTGACATAATTAAGATTATTTTTTTCTGACACAGTTTAACTCTAATCTTGTCATATTTTATTAGCATTTTTTTAAACTATAATGAATAAATGTTATTAATGAACAAAATTTTCAAGGTGTCTGAATAAATTTTGGTTTGAATGTATATATATATATATATATATATATATATATCACAAAATTATAAACGCAACACTTGTTGTTTTTGCCCCCATTGTTCATGAGCTGAACTCAAAGATCCAATACTTTTTCTATGTACACAAAAGGCCTGTTTCTCTCAAATATTGTTCACAAATCTGTCTAAATCCGTGTTAGTGAGCACTTCTCCTTTGCTGAGATAATCCATCCACCTCACAGGTGTGGCATATCAAGATGCTGATTAGACAGCATGATTATTGCACAGGTGTGCCTTAGGCTGGCCACAATAAAAGGCCACTCTAAAATGTGCAGTTTTACTGTATTGGGGGGGTCCGAAAACCAGTCAGTATCTGGTGTGACCACCATTTGCCTCATGCAGTGCAACACATCTCCTTTGCATAGAGCTGATCAGGTTGTTGATTGTGGGTTGTGGAATGTTGGTCCACTCCTCTTCAATGGCTGTGCGAAGTTTCTGGATATCGGCAGGAACTGGAACAAACTGTCGTATACGCCGATCCAGAGCATCCCAAACATGCTCAATGGGTGACATGTCCGGGGAGTATGCTGGCCATGCAAGAACTGGGATGTTTTCAGCTTCCAGGAATTGTGTACAGATCCTTGCAACATGGGGCCGTGCATTATCAAGCTGCAACATGAGGTGATGGTCGTGGATGAATGGCACAACAATGGGCCTCAGGATCTCGCCACGGTATCTCTGTGCATTCAAAATGCCATCAATAAAATGCACCTGTGTTTGTTGTCCATAACATACGCCTGCCCATACCATAACCCCACCGCCACCATGGGCCACTCGATCCACAACGTTGACATCAGCAAACCGCTCACCCACACAACGACATACACGCTGTCTGCCATCTGCCTTGTACAGTGAAAATCGGGATTCATCCGTCAAGAGGACACCTCTCCAAAGTGCCAGACGCCATCGAATGTGAGCATTTGCCCACTCAAGTAGGTTACGATGACGAACTGCAGTCAGGTCGAGACCCTGATGAGGACGACGAGCATGCAGATGAGCTTCCCTGAGATGGTTTCTGACAGTTTGTGCAGAAATTCTTTGGTTATGCAAACCGATTGTTGCAGCAGCTGTCCGGGTGGCTGGTCTCAGATGATCTTGGAGGTGAAGATGCTGGATGTGGAGGTCCTGGGCTGGTGTGGTTCCATGTGGTTTGTGGTTGTGAGGCCGGTTGGATGTACTGCCAAATTCTCTGAAATGCCTTTAGAGACGGCTTATGGTAGAGAAATGAACATTAATTTCACGGGCAACAGCTTTTTAGAGTGGCCTTTTATTGTGGCCAGCCTAAGGCACACCTGTGCAGTAATCATGCTGTCTAATCAGCATCTTGATATGCCACACCTGTGAAGTGGATGGATTATCTTGGCAAAGGAGAAGTGCTCCCTTACACAGATTTAGACAGATTTGTGAACAATATTTGAGAGAAATAGGCCTTTTGTGTACATAGAAAAAGTCTTGGATCTTTGAGTTCAGCTCATGAGAAATGGGGGCAAAAACAAAAGTGTTGCGTTTATAATTTTGTTCAGTGTATATGTAATTATTATTATTTATTTATTTTTTCTCAATAAATATATACAGTCAATAAAAAGTTTCTGTTATTGAAAAAGAAATGTGTTTGTGTGTATGTCTTTAGTGTCTGCACACTAAAAAAAGTTATTGCTGCAGTCTTTGTGATGTCTTTGAAAAAATGTTGGGTCTTACTCAAGGGTAGGGCATAAACTAACGTATTTCCTTTTTGGCAAATGTAAATGCTTTCATTTTGCTAGTGCATGTCCAGTGAAGGATGGAGACTGCACTGGCAGAGAGGACAGACCTCTTCCATTTTAATCAGTCTGTTAAAACACAGCACTAAACCCCTGCTGTTATATGCACTTCACTTCATAACTACAGTAGAATACAGAAAGCATTATAAAGCACTAACACACAAACATTCATAAGCCGCTAATTCAGTAATTTACCAAAAGTTCCAAACAACCGAACAGACAAGTTTCCCTGTCAAACCCTATATTGAGATTCCTACCTAGAGGGCAATTTTAGACATCATAGGCATGAAAATGCAGTGAAGCAGCTTTGCATATCTTTTATAGTGCAAATAATTTCATTCAAAATCATTCAAGATGGCACACAGAGCTGAGAGAAATACTGCATTTAAATATATTTTTATTCAGTATTAAATAGTCTTGAATAGGAAATATTTCCAGCTAAAAAAAAATATAGACCAATCTAATTTGCATTCATACGTAATGTTTATGCACGCATAAGGCCAACTGCAAAAATGAGTAAAGACATTTAGACATGACTTTAAGCAAATTAATTGAAACAGTCTCTTGTAATGTGACATAATTGCTTATTATTTTACTTTACTTATAACAAAAATCTTACTGAATCTTACATTTTTTGAGATACCTAAAATTTGGAACACAACTTGTTCATATTTTTGGCTTTGATTTTCTTGCAGTTTTAGAGTAAAACTTGTTTTGTAAAATATATATTTTATATAAAATATATTTTTACATTTTACATTTTCATAAACTTAAACTTCTATAACTTTTTTTCTGCTTCACTTACATAATTTCACTTCTACAATAATCTACAATAATAAAGTATTCTTGAATTACAACCATTTAAGTTTTCTATACTGCATTTTCATGTCTCTGGCTAGCAGAAGTTCTGAACAGCTCGTAACTTAAAAATTTAGTAGCCAAATTGGCTGATGAGTGGAAAAGTTAATTTCAAACCCTTATTGTAAATTAAATACAATTAGGAATATCTATGAATACTATGAATATACGCATTTCACCCAATACATATTGTAATAATAAAATTAAATATAAATTCAATATAAAATTAAAGTGTCATGCGTAGTGCTTTCAGCAAATTTGCTGCTCGTGAAAAACAGTCTCCTCTCTCATTCTCTTGCTCAAACACACTAAAAGTCATATGTATTTCATGTAAACACGAACAGATTTAAATGTTAATGTCTACTTTAGACGCAGACTATGTCTGTCAGAGAGATTAGGGAGTGAATACTTCAGTTCTCTGTGAAGTTTCAGTGGAAGATGCTAAAGGCCGCATGCAGGTTAGTTTCTCCTCAAATGTGTTCACTGAGCATACACTCCCTTGAGAGGGTGATCGCAGCGCCTAGGGAGAGACTCTTTTGATTAAGACTTTGTAAGTGTGTCCTTAGCTCAGGGACACTTCCGAACAGGTCACAAACCACACAAATACACAGAGAAACACACCCACTCACACTGACAAATGTAGCTTCAAGAAGATGGTATTAAGATTTAGCTCAGGAAAGTCCAAATACTTTTTCTAACTGCCTGCTTTTCCAAATCCATTCTAGGCATCACCAGGCTGCTCTCTATGGAAAGAGCGTCAGCTGTAATCTGTTCCTGAGGGACTTGGAAGGAAAGATTGGAGGGGAAAAAAGCACAGAACGGAAGCAAGTAAAAGGAAAACAGAGGAAGACAGTGCTGGGTGGAGGCAATTAGCATAATGCTTAATCCGTAAACATCTATGGGAGTGTGGAAAGACAGAAAGAGCGATGTAGAATGAGAGGCAGGAAAAAAGTGCTGAGCCACTGAAGTCTGCTGTTTATACTAAATGGATGACACGCATTAGGGAGGTGGAAAAAGATTGGGGAAAAGGTGAGAGAAAAGATGAGAATAGGAAGGAAGGAGGCCTCTCGCTAAACACAGTTTGAAAATTTGGAGTCAGTAAGAATTGAGTCCTTTTATTCAGTAGGGACACATTTAATTGTAAAGTAAAGACATCATATTGAGATATTTTAAGATATTATAATTAATGAATGCTGTTCTTTTGATCTTTCTATTGATCAAAGAATCGTAAAAAATCAAATATTTCTTAACTTTCTTAACTTTCATTACAGTATGGTACAACAGGGCTTAAAGGCACACCTTAAGAAAAATGTGCTTTTCACTACTCCCATAGTAAATGATTGCAGAAAAAATATGTATGTTTTTATTGAACATTGATGGAGCAACAGATTTTCTGTGAAAATAAATCATAAAAGTGGTTTGTTTTGTTTAAAAATATTATAAATATATGAGGTGGCAAGGTGGGCCTTTTACCCCACAAACGAGGCTCACCAACATGGGGCAAAATGCACAAAGAATTTACACAAATACTGCAGCTAAAATAATATGTTTTGAATAATGTCTAAGTTAATACTTGTTCAAAACAATCACTTGTTTTCACAAAGCAAAGTTTGCAATAGTTTATTTTGGTAAACAAAAGAATTCAATTTTTGTTCAATAAATATACTGTCATTAAAATACGTTAATATAGAAATATATTTTAAAAATACAGAAACAAAATTATTGAAAGCACTGAATGAGATTACATAATTTAATATAGTTTTACAGTAGTAACAATAAATATATTTTATTATGATATGACTAATATCATATTTTTAAATATGAAGGTTGCATTGTAAATATGGTGATTATCTCTAAGATGGACACCCAACTCAATATATGATATTTACCATCTGAATCTAACCATGTCATGTCAAAAAAAAGAAGAAGTCAGCTAGCTATTAATTATCATGTTAATTATTGTGTCTTTTGCACCAACAGCAGGAGCACTTTTTACCCCAAATACCATACTTTTACATATTCTTCTATTATTAAAAACTGTTGCTTTAATTGACCCTTCGCCGGGAATTTGATTGACAGGTGATCTAACCAATCATAACGCCGACAAAGCAGTCTGCGGAGTTAGTAGATTAACGTTGGTGGACCTGAACTTGAAAAATGGTAATGTTCATTCATGTTTATTTGATGCTATAAATTAACTAGTAGGAAGACATGATCGGTTCATGAGCCGCTTGAACTGAGGTGCTACAGTGATCTGCCATGACACATTAAAGTGCCACGAAATGGTATTTATTGTTTACATTTCTTTAAAAATTACAAGATTTAAGACTATGTTTCATATCAAAAGTAACCTGCTCTGTCTTGTCTGCTGACACGTTGTCAGTGTCCTCTTTGCTCCGCCATGGATTTTTCACTGTGTGAGAACATGAGAGCAACATGGCTTGTCGGAGGTAGCAACAGTAACTAAAAAGGGCGGGTCTTTGCGAACAGTCAATTACCTTGAACAAAACTAAAAATCATTAACAAGACCATTGTCTCAATATACAGTGGGTACGGAAAGTATTCAGACCCCCTTACATTTTTCACTCTTTGTTATATTGCAGCCATTTGCTAAAATCATTTAAGTTCATTTTTTTTCCTCATTAATGTACACACAGCACCCCATATTGACAGAAAAACACAGAATTGTTGACATTTTTGCAGATTTATTAAAAAAGAAAAACTGAAATATCACATGGTCCTAAGTATTCAGACCCTTTGCTCAGTATTTAGTAGAAGCACCCTTTTGATCTAATACAGCCATGAGTCTTTTTGGGAAAGATGCAACAAGTTTTTCACACCTGGATTTGGGGATCCTCTGCCATTCCTCCTTGCAGATCCTCTCCAGTTCTGTCAGGTTGGATGGTAAACGTTGGTGGACAGCCATTTTTAGGTCTCTCCAGAGATGCTCAATTGGGTTTAGGTCAGGGCTCTGGCTGGGCCATTCAAGAACAGTCACGGAGTTGTTGTGAAGCCACTCCGTCGTTATTTTAGCTGTGTGCTTAGGGTCATTGTCTTGTTGGAAGGTAAACCTTCGGCCCAGTCTGAGGTCCTGAGCACTCTGGAGAAGGTTTTCGTCCAGGATATCCCTGTACTTGGCCGCATTCATCTTTCCCTCGATTGCAACCAGTCGTCCTGTCCCTGCAGCTGAAAAACACCCCCACAGCATGATGCTGCCACCACCATGCTTCACTGTTGGGACTGTATTGGACAGGTGATGAGCAGTGCCTGGTTTTCTCCACACATACCACTTAGAAATAAGGCCAAAAAGTTCTGTCTTGGTCTCATCAGACCAGAGAATCTTATTTCTCACCATCTTGGAGTCCTTCAGGTGTTTTTTAGCAAACTCCATGCAGGCTTTCATGTGTCTTGCACTGAGGAGAGGCTTCCATCGGGCCACTCTGCCATAAAGCCCGACTGGTGGAGGGCTGCAGTGATGGTTGACTTTCTACAACTTTCTCCCATCTCCCGACTGCATCTCTGGAGCTCAGCCACAGTGATCTTTGGGTTCTTCTTTACCTCTCTCACCAAGGCTCTTCTCCCCCGATAGCTCAGTTTGGCCGGACGGCCAGCTCTAGGAAGGGTTCTGGTCGTCCCAAACGTCTTCCATTTAAGGATTATGGAGGCCACTGTGCTCTTAGGAACCTAAAGTGCAGCACAAATTTTTTTGTAACCTTGGCCAGATCTGTGCCTTGCCACAATTCTGTCTCTGAGCTCTTCAGACAGTTCTTTTGACCTCATGATTCTCATTTGCTCTGACATGCACTGTGAGCTGTAAGGTCTTATATAGACAGGTGTGTGGCTTTCCTAATCAAGTCCAATCAGTATAATCAAACACAGCTGGACTCAAATGAAGGTATAGAACCACCTCAAGGATGATCAGAAGAAATGGACAGCACCTGAGTTAAATATAGGAGTGTCACAGCAAAGGGTCTGAATACTTAGGACCATGTGATATTTCAGTTTTTCTTTTTTAATAAATCTACAAAAATGTCAACAATTCTGTGTTTTTCTGTCAATATGGGGTGCTGTGTGTACATTAATGAGGAAAAAAAATGAACTTAAATGATTTTAGCAAATGGCTGCAATATAACAAAGAGTGAAAAATGTAAGGGGGTCTGAATACTTTCCGTACCCACTGTATATTCAATCATTTTAGCAATTCTCATTTGCTACTTAAATCTCCAACATTTAAAAAAAAATTTAAATATTAGATCAAATTAGCACAGAATCAACTTTGCACTGCAGCCTATGATTACGTCAAGGATCAGTCAAATTTCTACGAGCATTTTGAAAAATGTATGTTTAGGAAAGAGCTGCAAGTTTTTCTGCCATCTAGTGGTTTAGAGGAAAATAAAATCAGATGCACCTTTTACCCTGTTACGCCTTTAGCCCTGTTGTACCCTATTAGTAGACTGTTAGGTTCAGGTTAGTAGAATAAGTTGACATGTAGTTGCAAAGTTACTTATAGTCAGAAGAATGTCTGTTGGGAAGCATAAAAAAAGTGTTAGCTGATATTAAGCACAGTTTACTAATACTCTAATGAGAGTTAGTTGACATGTAGTTGCAAAGTTATAGTTAGTAGAATGACTAAATGCCACACTTTTAAATGGTAGTGTAGATATTGAAGAGGTCAAAAGAAAATGTCATTGTCTGTCAACTTTCATTGTAACACTTTACAGTGTTAGTTACATATGTGCAGTTCTAAATGAAGGTTTAGGAGATGCATGTTCACCAAATCCAATCACAACACAAGAAATGCGTTACCTCATTTTAGTCACAATCCTTCTGGTATATGGTGGAGATGCAGCAAATTGTAGATATCGGTATAACTCAGTGGGAACACTGCTCTGATTGTTCTGTGGGAGCAAGGAGCCCTGGTGAGTTATATCTCAGATGGAGCAATGGCTCAGCAGCAACTTCTGAGAAAGAAAAACCCATAAAACGCAATAAGTTTTCAAACACAAGCAATGAGCTACAGGCAAAAGGCACTAAACTGTACAGTAGGCACACAGATAGCAGTGTTGGGGAGTAGCTAACTAAAGGGCCATTCACACCAAGGATGATAACTATAACAATAAAGATATAGTTCTGAAAATCGTTCTACATATAAAAGAATAGCAGAGCACCACAACTAAAACAATAACGATATCAGATATCTTTGGAATCACTATCAGAATGATTTTTTTTTTTTTTCCAGCTGATGAATGGTTAAAAACAATGACAGCCAAGCAGAATCCATCCTGCTTTCAGAGCAAGCTATCAGATGGCTTCAGATGGCTTGGAATATAGTGCATGAAAACTTTCTGGTGCTTTACAATGTTTTTTATGCTTTTAGTGGGGCTTAACAATAACACAACATAGTATGTATAATATCTGATGTCACTGAGAGGTGTGCTAGTGGCGACGAAAGCAGTGGGGTTGGCTCACGTCGGCAGCGTCTGGGTCCAAAGTTGCCCTGACACACCAAACCGACACTCGACACCCGGCAGCCAAATAGCACCATTCTGCGCCTGCGTAAGAATAAATGGCTTTCCGTACCAGTAGGTGGCAGTAGCTGAACAGCCAATCAGAATGATCAGATGGCCCGACTGACTGATGACTCAACATGTGGAATCGGCAGAAAAAAAGCTGTCAAGGACCAACTTCAGCCGACAGTGCAGAACACACTGAGAAAACTTAGTTGGCCGACGAACAAAAACTGCCCGACGGCCGACCGGGCATCAGACTGATGCTGCCTGGACAGAATTTACCGCAAGTTTTCAAAATCACGATAATCAAACACTGTTTTAATGATAATTAAGGACATTTTATCGTGGTTTATCGTGAAACTGGAAATCGTCTCATCCCTATTATAAACCTTTAAAGACAGACCTTGAGCTATGAGATGAAGCTACTGAAGCTGTCAGCCCACATTATTTCAGCATATTTGTAAAATAATCATGTTTAACAGCAGAATTCCTGGTGAAAATCTACATTACCCATGATGCTGTACAGAAAATGACACCAATCAGAGAGTTGAAACAAGCAAAATGCACCAAAAGAGCTCTTTAGCTCCACCCACTCCCATGAAGCACTACGAATGATCTAATTGAGTCGGTCTCTCTACGCTCTCAAAATACTTACATATTCAATGGACACTTTACTATCCCACCTGGATGACCTAGTACTTCCGGCTAGATTCTGAAGTGTGCATACAGTGGACACTTTACTATCCCATGAGGCGACAGGAGAGAATTTATGAATGGCAGTGAAATGACGCAACTGACACTGGTAGGTCATGTAATTATGAAAACATGATGAATGCAGTATGTCTAGATTACAATTATACTATACACATTCATACTATATAGAACATACTTTTTTAGTGCATGCAAAGTACTTGCTATTCAAAATAAGTGTCTACTCAAGAGATTATGCGATTTTGGACACAGCCATACTTTTTTAACTATTGCAAAATAAATTGTGGTACCTACTCAGTCAGTATGTAATGTTGCATGTTTCCACGGAACCATCATTTTGATAAAGGTTCATATGAGGGCTTAAGTATATACACACAACAGTACTAGTATCAGGTTTCTAAAGACACCCTTCTCTGTTTTACAGGATTGAATTGCACTTGAGGGAACAAGTCTTGTACTGACAATTATTTTGTGAAGTTATCTCAGCCAGTGCAGAGGCTTCTATTTCTCTCATTGTTTCACATTACAAAACACAGAATCCGCTGAACAAAGAAGAAAACGGCATTAAAGATTAAGGATGAGCTAGTCCTCAATTCAGCTCAGTTCCTCATTGAGGTACCCAGCACATACAAAGAAGAAGAAGAGAGAAGCAGCCTCAGCATTCCACAGGAACACACGGTCTCAAAGCGCTGCAGGCACGCTGGAGGTGGTGTGCGTACATGTTTGTGTTGATGTGGTGTGGATGTCCATGCATGTGTGTGCAGAATTGTGTTTGTGTGTGCATGTGCACGCTCCAGCGTGTCTTTACAGGATGCATGTCATGCATGTAGTGGATGCTTGCTGCCATGTGCTTGCATCCTTTTGCTATCATGAGGATAAGTCCATTTGTAGGTGTTAAGCTGATTTCCAGGAGGGAAAAGACCTGAGCAGAACTGTGAGTAGCAGCTTGCTACTCACAGTTCTGCTCAGGTCTCTTCCCTGCTGGAAATCAGCTTAACACCTACAAATGGACTTATCCTCATTCTTTCATCAAGCCATACACATGAACCAGGCTGCTACAAGCATCCACTTCTAGAAGTCATATCTTCTTC
The DNA here is from genome assembly GCA_037101425.1 of Elopichthys bambusa. Classification (NCBI taxonomy): domain Eukaryota; kingdom Metazoa; phylum Chordata; class Actinopteri; order Cypriniformes; family Xenocyprididae; genus Elopichthys; species Elopichthys bambusa. The sequence continues at coordinate 11,872,791 of CM074432.1, read as the reverse complement.
TAAGAGTAGTTAAGTAGCGCAATTTAGTACAAGGGTTTTCAAGCAAGAAGGTGGTCCAAGAAAAATTAGGAGAGAAAGAAATAGAGGGGTGGGGGTGTGCTGTTAAAGGGAACTTAAATAAATTTTAACAGAATAATTTTGCATATTTTCCAGAATTTCTATGCATTTTTTTTACATAGTAAAACAAAACCTGTAGCTGTAGTTTGCCTTTTCTGCCAAATAATGTTAGACAAATACCAAATTTTGATGGTTTAATTGAACTTGTAGGGTCATTAAAACAATATATCCCCTCCCGACATCACTTTTGGACACTAACCTTTATTCTAAAAAATATCATTTGAATAAATCTAAATAAATGAATAAAAAAATAAATGCACAGTATATAAAGAATGGATTTCAATTTTATGAAAGGGGTCATTGACATTAAAAAGTTTGAAAAGCCCCTGATTTAGCTTATATCCAAAGCCTCTTACAGTACACTTATTGCAGGAACAATTCATGTGGAACATTCTGGGGTTAAGTGCTTCACTCAAGGGCTCAGTGTCAATAGTTCATGGCGTGTTCTTTACAAGACTCAAATGAGCAACCATCAGTCCATAACGCTTTTGTCCAGGTTGAGCAATTTCTCCATCCTGAGTGGTAGAATTAAAGGGTTAGTTCACCCCAAAATGAAAATTCTGTCATTGATTATTCACTCTCATGCCGTTCCACACCCGTAAGGCTTTCGTTCATCTTCAGAAAACAAATGAAGATCTTTTTGATGACAGAATGCTGTCAGATTTCCTTCCATTGACTGCCTTTGTAACTACCACTTTGACGCTTTAAAAACTTCATAAAGAGATCGGAAAACTAATCCATATGAATCGAGCAATTTAGTCCAAATTTTCTGAAGAGAATCGATCGCTTGTTATGATGAAAAGATTTAACCTCTAGCAAACCTCTTCCGAAAGCTCAAACGTGCTGCGTTACAAAGCCACTAGATGACAATCTCTGCTGCGTAACACACGAGAATGAACCTCATTGGTTACGCAGCACGTTTAAGCTTCCGGAAGAGGTTTGTTCTTGTGCGTTATTCAAATTAGGTTGAGATTCTGCTTATGTTTGCTGATCAATGTTTACATGCGAGTAAAAGCCTAAATTAAATCTTTTCATCATAACAAGCGATTGATTCTCTTCAGAAAGTTTGGACTAAACCGCTCGATTCATATGGATTAGTTTTCCAATCTCTTTATGAAGTTTTTGAAGCGTCAAAGTGGTAGTTACAAAGGCAGTCAATGGAAGGAAATCTGACAGCATTCTGTCATCAAAAAGATCTTCATTTGTCTTCCAAAGAAGAAGAACGAAAGTCTTGCGGGTGTGGAACAACATGAAGGTGAGTAATTAATGACATAATTTTCATTTTGGGGTGAACTAACCCTTTAAAACCCAAAACCAGTAAGAACAACCATGCTAAATGTTGGCATAACCAATATATATCTGTGTGTTACCTTTTTCCAACATACAGTAAAGAAGAACAGTCATGAAGCTGTGCTAAACTTCAAGACTTATGGGAATCTATCAATGCACATGCTCCACATGTAATCAAATTTGCACGTCTTGAATTGGACTCAGTTGACACAAAAAAAAAACCCTGTAATAAGAGAAATCATCATTGAATGTGACCATAAGCAAGTGTGCAATTTTATTTTTTTGTGTCCAGTCTGTCTAGCCTGCAGCTAGTTATTAGCTGGCAGATAGCAGGCCGGCTAAATAATATAACATCTCAATCTCTGCTCACCCAGTAAATGAACTGATGAGAGTCATTGTGCAATATATTACAGCTCTGTGAGCAGTACATCGCTCAATCCGGCACTCACCCGTGGGGTGGAAAGAAGAGACACGTCCGCCTTTGCAGCCTGATGACAAACTGCAGGGGGATCATAAGTGGATCATAGAGCGCCATCCGCTCCCAGTGTCCAGATGCGTGTGTGTTTTTGTGCTTTAAAGAGATGACTCCAGCTGTTTCAGTATCTACTTAATGGGATAATACAGGGCCCATCTGTTGAGCTGTCAATCAAAAGAATACTGATTTAAGTGTGAGGGCTAAACAGAGCTCAGTTTAGACAAAGAGGAGAAGATATGGGTGATCAAAGAGAGGAGAGGAGACAGAAGATAGTGATAGAAACGTTCAGTTATAAATAAGAAAATAAAGAAGAAAAAAATGAAAAAAAATTTACCACAAAATCTTCACACAGTAAGACCCTGTTTACCTGGTATTAAGATGCGCTTTGATCGATCAGGTTACAAGTGGACGACACTAAAACAGGTGTAAACGAGGTCTAAAACATTTTGAGCTTGTCCACTTTCGACCACTTCCTGAGGTAGATGAAAACACATTCGACCGGATTGCTTTTGTAGTGTTGACATAGTGTAGATGCAAAAGACCGCCTACTCTCCACCTACTGACCTAACATTATGGGACCTTTGTCGGCCGAAGACCTAAATTTGGTTTGAAGACGAAAAATGTACCAAGCACAATGTTCTCTCACCATTCCTGATTTCTAACATGCACTCACGGCATACAGTTTGGTCTTGGGGCTATCAGAGCAGAAACAAAAGCTGATGCTCTCCGTATGTTTTTCCGTCATCTCCGCTCGCGTTCATATGTAAATTACATGAGTTTATTTTGTTCATTAGATCGAAAGGACTGAAAAAACCCATACCTTTACCCGCCCATAAACCCTTCCCTCGAAGAAATCAGGACAGAATTGGTTGAAAATGGACAAAAGAGACAGATTAAAACACCAAACAGGTATGTGTCTCCCTCGCAGTGTTGCCAAGTCCACGGTTTTCCCGTTGAATTAGACTACTTTAACACTGTTGCTGCAAGTTGTTTTTATGTCCGCAGGTTGAAGCAACCCCAAATAACATTAGCATAACATATTTAGCCCCTGGAATGTGAAGTTTACCAGGGGGAACCCCGCCAAAAACGCTGTGCCTCCAAAGCGCTCTCAAGCGCCCCTAACTGGCCGTTTTCAGAAGAGCACCACTAGGGATAAACCACGGACCTGGCAACCCTGGCTTGAACTATGGGTCTGCTTTAACGTCGAGCCTGCTTTAACGTCACTTTTTTTTTTTTTTTTAATTATACCCAAAAACATTGAAAAATTTTACCAACCCCAAATTTTTGAATGACAGTGTATATATATAAATATACACACACACTAATTCGCAGACCAACTGTGATTATCTCCATTATGTGTGCATGTGTGTGCGACCTGATCAGCACAGAGTGAGGTTCAGATGGGGTTTTTCCCTCATCTGTTTGTGTACATGATTTGTGCCACTATTATGGAGAGAATCACAGTTGGTCTGTGAATTAGTTTTGACTAGTTTTTCCCAGTAGATCAAAGCTCTTATGAAAGTTGTCCTTCTGCGAGACTCTGCAATGTGAATTAGGGACGAGAGAGGGATTGTTTTTCTCTCACTTGTTCGCTTTGAGCGTTTTTCATCCCATTGCCAAGATTCCAGCCTCAGTAAGAGCCGTTTAAATTTTTTGATTTATTTCTTTATTTTTAATTGAAGTGTTCAAGAGTGTTACATAAATGCTTAATTTGGTCAGAGGATTAACAGGCAGACGCTATTTTTTGTATGATTAAAAAGGCCTGCTGTTATAGAAACATTTTATAACCAGGAGATGAAAGGATCATGATGAGGAGTGTAGAAATAAATAGATTACACAGAGAGAGACAGAAATGTTGGGGAGGGAGCCAGGAGACATGGATAATGGAGAACATGGTGATTCAAGGATAACCCTAGTTCAACTCTGCCAATTGAACAAGCTAATTTGTGTATATCTACTATGTGCATGTATGCATTATCAGTCATGGCTGACCAGAAGTTTCTTGCAGTCCAACACTGTAAAAGAAAGGTCAAGTCTCATAAAAGTACATGCTGAGGGAGTCAACCATCCCATTATCATGATTTGGATTAAAGGCTTAGCAGAAGTGTTATTCAGGCGATTTCTAAAATCCATCTAAGGTCCGATAATGTAATTGCCTCTTCCAGTCCACTGAGGAGCAAATCATGTCTTGTTATTGCCTAAAAAAGCAGCCAGCTCAGCTGTGTGTGCATGTGTGGCTCAGGTTTTGCCGACATTGTGGAGACCAAATGTCCTCGAATGGATAGTAAAACCTGAAATCACTGGGGAGAAACAGACAATGTCTTAAAGGGATATTTCAAATAAAAATAAAAACTCTGTCTACTCACCCTCATGTCGTTCCAAACCTGTATGACTTTCTTATGTCAAACACAAAAGAAGATATTTTGAAAAATTATTTTGGTCCCCATTGACTTTCATTGTTTAGACAAAGACAGTTCTATCAAAATATCTTCAGTAACACCTTACAATGAGGTTTCATTTGTAAACATTAGTTAAGTAGCCTACATTATTTAACATGTACTAAAACACTAAGCAATACTTCTACAGGATTCATCAAAGGGTTAGTTCACCCAAAAATAAAAATTATATGATTTATTACTCACCCTCATGTCGTTCCACACCGGTAAGACCTTTGTTCATCTTCAGAACACAAATTAAGGTATTTTTGATAAAATACGATGGCTCAGTGAGGCCTCCATTGCCAGCAATAACACTCCCTTTTTCAATGCCCAGAAAGGTACTAAAAACATATTTAAAACAGTTCATGTGACTACAGTGGTTCAACCTAATATCATAAAGCGACCAGAATACTTTTTGTGCGGCAAAAAACAAAATAGCGACTTTATTCAACAATATCTAGTGATGGGCGATTTCAAAACACTGCTTCATGAAGCTTCGAAGCTTTACGAATCCTTTGTTTCGGATCAGTGGTTCAGAGCATGTATCAGACTGCCAAAGTCACGTGAACTACTGGAGTTTCAAAACACTTGTGACATAACGAAGCCTCGTTTACTGAAATCATGTGATTTTGGTGCTCTAAACCACTGATTCGAAACAAATGATTCATAAAGCTTCCAAGCTTCATGAAGCAGTGTTTTGAAATCGCTCAGTAGTAGCTTTTTGGGCATTGAAAAAGGGAGTGTTATTGCTGGCAATGGAGTCCTCACTGAGCCATCGGATTTTATCAGAAACATCTTAATTTGTGGTTCAAAGATGAACGAAAGTCTTACGGGTGTGGAACGACATGAGTGTGAGTAATAAATGACATGATTTTCATTTTTGGGTGAACTAACCCTTTAATCTTAGTTAATGTTATTTGCAACATTTACTGATACATTATTAAAATCAAAAGTTGTAAAGCCCTTTGAAGCTGCACTGGAACTGTCATTTTGACCTTCAACCATTTGGAGGCCATTGAAGTCCATTTTAAGGAGAATAATCCTGGAATGTTTTCATCAAAAACCTTAATTTCTTTTCGACTGAAGAAAGAAAGACATGAACATCTTGGATGACATGGGGTGAGTAAATTATCAGGAAAAAGGATTAGTTCACTTTCAAATAAAATTAAGAGATGAAAGGAAAAACTACATTTGGATCTAGCATCATCACGCTTCATGAAGTGAGAAGAGAGAGAGAGTGAGACGGAGATGAGTGAGGATAAGAAAAGGAGAGAGAGGAAACAGAAAGCAGAACAGAAAGCAGATCAGAGTCGAACTAAGGGAAATCTTTAGAGTGGTGGAAACCCCTAAAGCAATTAAGAGACCCAGGACATGGAGACATGCTGAATGAGACACAGCTTGTCAGCCAATCAGATGGCTTTACAATGACAATAGCTTGGTTGTCATATCACTGCAAAACAGATAGAGATTAGTTGCTTATGCTCCAGAAAGTGAGGCAAAAGCAGAGCGACAGGGAGAAAGAGAGGCATCTTGCCAGGGTTTTTTTTTTTTTTTTTTTAAAGAGGGATTTACACTTGGTACAGACTTCAATGAAGACGGAGAGCCTAGTCCCACTGAGAGCAGTTCACAGATATGGTGCCATCGACTCTTTCCCAGACCTCATCCGAGTCTTTCTCTCTCCAATATCCTTTTCCAGCATCCTATAGCACCAAAAACCGTCTAGCAAAGCTTCTTTTTCTGTCAAGTCACAGAAGTGATACAATATTCTTCCAGTTTGAGGTGAAGTTTTATTCCATTCAAAATTTAGGCTAGTGTACAACTACAATAAGATACTATATCATATAGAAGAATGAAAGAAAATAAATTTTTATTTTTCAAAAATTACTAAAATTGACTATATGCATAATGCAGTCTAATTTAGCAATGGGAAAAAAAGATGAAAGATGCATTTTTGTGATTTATTTCACTAATAGTAAACAGCTGAATAAATGTATTGGGGAATTGTTTTATTTTTATTTATTTTTTTTTTTGGCATTTTATTGGTAAAATTCACTGTCACTTCCCACCACTATAGGCTTTATGCTGAACATCACATGAACAAACAGGAAAACGGGTGTCATAGCATCCGCTTGTCGGAAACCATTTTAACAGCAGTATAAACTGATGGTGACATCTATAAACTTTTTAGGTAAACAGCTAACCTAGCTAGTTCCTTTTATTGTTGCCTTATTATGCAAAATATCTAAATGTTAGTGAGAAGAAAAAAAGAAAAAAACATTTAGATATCAATCTGCATATGCGACGGACATTGGTTATGCTCATCTTTGCTCGCTCCTTCGAAGGCATCTTGAGTAAAACAGTTTTATATTTAACGAATACAAAAGACCTGAACCGGAAGTGATGCGAGAATACGGAAACATGCTATATTGAGAAATATACAAAAGTTCAAAAGTATCTAACTGAAAAATATATTATATAACTGTATAAAATCCAGTTATAAAATTCCTGTACAAAGGTTTTATGCCATCACCACAAACTTTTATGAGCTGTTTTTTCTTTTCTTTTTTCTTATAATGAATTATTTGACTTTACACAGAACAAAACGAACTGTGACTGGTTGTGTTACATGTCAGTCAAACGTCCTCTTGGGCGGGCCTTGGCCAATGAAAGCTGCCATAGAGTCCAGACCATATATAATTAGCAGCTGTTTGTTATGCAAGCTAGTAAACTCATGGCTGAGACAAGACTACATCATAACAGATGGTGTGACTTGACAAGTTTTGACAGAGCTAGCCAACATGCTTATTATGCACACTCATGTTCACTGTCAATGACCACTTCAACAGACATCAGAAACAAAGTCTCAACAAAGGCTCAAATGCTCACATAAAGAAAGGCCGACAAAATTAGCTCAGAAAATATTAGACAAGAACATCAAACCAACAGACAACAACAATGCATGGAGAATGAAGAAATATCAGACAGACAGTTGCAGATGACTGAATTGAGAAAGATGTGTCGATGGTTCTGTTACAATGGACTCAACAATTCTTTATGTAAACAGACTGAATCATGTCTGTTATCAAACAAGTCCACTTACCAGAGAAGAACTATGTCAAAGTTTTATATTGATTTTATATTGATTCGCGGAAGAACATTGTTTTAGTTGTGCTTCGGCTCTGCGTGTCTGTGCGGATGAATATGGTTCTTTGTCATAACTAAAAAACAGAGAAATTATCCTTACGTTCACTATATGCTTAAGAGATATAACCAGTAGGCTATAGATGGAAAGGATCTCAAGCTGTCTAGCTGAAGACATTACTAGACATGGTAACAGACATGATTATTCCTTGAAAATAAATTCCAGCACAGCGCTACAACCATAATAAAATGACCCTTCCTTCACAATAATGATTTACAATGAAATACAATGTAGTTAGATGACTACATATGTCAATTTATCTGTTCAATAAAATACCGTACTCACCTGTTGAGCAATTAAAACGCCATCTTCGCTCGCTTTCACAACATTTCAAATCCGTCAGTTCTCTTCATCTCCGAAAAACCAAGCCAGTGTTTATTCTGGTTTTATTAAGAGCTCTGTCACTTTATTTTTGTCAGCAGACTCTCCTTTGTTCAGCGTTTGTTTAAAACAGGTGATTTCCCAGATGTTGTAGATTTATCTGCTCCATGTCAACCTTTCTCACTCTTTGTGAAGACTAAACTCTGCCACTCCCACACCATACATTTGTCAAAGGAGTCAGAGCAACTTTTCTCTATTTACCAATATCAAATGTGCCGCACAAGTCCTGTAAAGTGAGGCCAAAGCATCTAGATCGCCCCCAGGTGGTTGGTCCCAGTATTGGTCATAAACCCCGCCCTCTGTAATGTAATTAGACTTGAGACAAACTAAAAAAAATCCGTCTTTTTATGTAGTTTTTATGACGCTGATGTAAGTTCAAGTGTCCGTTTTTTTAAAATAAGTTTGGTTTTGGTTAGTTATTTGATGCTATAAAAACGGGGGGGGGTGACGTCATGATTGACAGCTGTGATTGACAGTGAAGTAGTAACAGAGGCACGTTTAATCAGTGGTGTAATGTAGCAAAGTAATAATACTTCGTTACAGTACTTGAGTATTTTTTGGGAGAATCTGTATTTTACTTGAGTTTTTATATTTCTGTCAACTTTTACTTTTACTCCACTACATTTTACATTTTACTCCTCTAGAGGCGAAATAAAAACTATCACTGATGCCTCGTAGAGTTTGTTTTGACACATGACGTGAAACTGCGCGCTGCACGGAGCTGGACACTTCAAAAACGGATTTAAAACATAGACAACAAAACGGTATGTTATACAGTGTACACTACAGTACATGTTTTCATATCATTATAAAGTAATTCGTTTGTTGACTAGATGCTGCATTAGTGGAGAACAGTATATGTTTGCCATTGAGGCTGAGAGGATGCTAACATTAGTACCACAAACGGTTAAAACAATGTCACAAAAACACCAACTGTTTAATATCACGATTGTTACCATTCATTTGCATTAGTTTATATCCATTTGTTCGCTGTTATGCATTCGTTATCCAGCGAAGTTGCATATTTAAACTGTATCCTCATCATGCAGCGACAGAAACATAACACATCAGAAATGTAATCGATTTCAGTTCTTTCTTTCTTTTTATCGGCACTGTAACACATTTTGATTAGATAATCATCAAGTTTTCTAAAATAGAGGCAAATAATGTGTGAAAGTGTACATATAATAGACCTATGCTATGCCTTTGTGTGTAAAGATGGCCATTTTTAAGCATGACTGTTTGGATGAAATGGTAACACTGCAATAAGAGTCCATTTGTAACATTAAATAAGGTTAATAAAGGCATTGTTCATTTTTAATTTCAACATTTAATTTTAACATTTAAACATAGAACAATTTTTTATTTTATTTTTTTGTCCTTCATTTTACATTTACTTGTACTTTTACTTTAAATACTTAAGTACGTTTAATATATGTTAAATAAAATACTTTTCATACTTAAGTACAAAAAATATCACATACTTTAAAACTTTTACTCAAGTAATATTCTAAACTTTTATGACTTTAACTTCCACCAAAATCATTTTCTGGTAAGATACCTTTACTTTTACGCAAGTATGGCTTTCAAGTACTTTATCCACTACTGCCTTTAATAAGCAGTTCGGGACATTGGCCTTCATTTATCAAACGATCGTACGCCAGAAAACGGTGTGTACGCTCGTTTCCACGCAAAATTTAGCATTTATCAATATGAGCGTGAGCGGTGACTACGATCAAATCTCACGTCAGGTCTCAGCTTGTGTAGGCACGTTTTTGAGTCAGCGGGAACTTGCGTGCGTATGGTAAATCTCGTGGAGAACTGTTATGAGAACATTTAGATTATTTTCCTGACCGACAATCACTCACTAACCGATCATTAACCATTGAACGACACAATTAAAATGTCAAATTAAAATTAAATTAGAATAGATGCGTGTCTTAAAATACCACAATTTTTTTTCTTTCTTTTCAGGGATTTCGCTTTGCATGCGCAAATGGCTGCATCAACAGAACATTTGGATTCACACATGATACACCTGCAAGTTTCTGCAATGAGAAAAGAGAAAAACTAAATAATATAGCCTAAGCCTACAAGGAATAATAATAATAATAATAATAGGACTACACGAAATATATTTCACTGAAATAATTAACAGATTAACAAAACAAGAGAAAAACTGTGCATCAAGTAGGTCTAGTACAGGCTACGCTCGTGTTGTATTCGTTTTCTTTATTTTATTTAAAATATTTATCTTTATTTTATTAAATCCAATTGATCACGCGGGCGTCTCACACACGCAGACGCTACATATCAGTTTTAGTGTTGCTAACTTTACATTTTAGCCATTTATCAGCAAACTAAAATGCAGACAAAGTTAACACTGCTCAGTTTAATGGTCCGCTATAGAAGTACATCTGTACCAGTCGGCACGCGCAACGCCCAACAAAACACATTTTTGCGCATGCGAAGGATGATGTTTTACGTGGATATTGAAACAAGAGTGAAATACAAAGCTTTAGTTTATATAATGAACAGTAGTTTAGCAACCAATAAATGTTACATCGCGAATATGGAAACGTTTGGATTCTTCTCGAATGAGAGAGGTATGTGAGCCCAATTTAGTTTTGCTTGTTTGTAAGTATTTAGTTTTATTTACTGGTATTTTTACTTAAATTAATTTTATTGTTTGCGATTACGAGGTTGAGAGGCGTTTTTAGAGTAAGACACATTTCTTTTTCATGAGATTACTTCCTCTTCATGGCCGGGTTACGTTTCTCTGTGTCGTAAACTATAGGGCGAGGCTTCTAAAATTTGGGGTTGTGATATTTAAATGACGATTGTTTTCAGACGCCACATTTATCAACATGTGGGTGCTTCTCAATTCTTATTTGTACATCCTCGTTTCCTTTCCTCGCGTCTTAGCTCCACCCCTTCAGGATGCGAGGGAAGACACAAGGGGTGCTTCTCAATATCCCTCCGCCTTTCCTCGCTCCTCCGTCCTCCATCCTATGACCCGGAAACCGATCGAGCTCAGCCATCTTGAAGGACATCTCAATTCTCTAATTGTACCGCGAGGAGGCGAGGAACGAGGAGTGAGGAAGCTTCCTGAGGAGTCATGAGCGAGGATACACAGGTGTATCCTTTGCGGAAGTCTTTCTCGTCGAGAAACCTGACGCACGTATAAATTTTCCTCCCCCTTCATATCCGTCACAATAATTTAAATGTATGCTTTACTTTTGCAGTTTAAATAAACTTTACATCTCACATCTTTCAACGGGGCATCTTGCTTTATTAATATTTATTATAATTTTTTTAAATAACCAAACTTTAACAACATATGGGTAGATCCCGCAAGTGCAGCTAATGACGCTTTGAAGTGACGGTAAAAGGAGTGAGGATATCATTTCACTTGATTCAATTCCTCCATCCTCGCATCCTTCCAGGGCGAATCCTGTGAAGGATGCGATATATGGACTGTCCTTAGCCAGAATTAAACGAGACGTCCTTCGTAGGACACACAGGCAGGAAAGGAAACAGGAAGTATATCGTTGCTATGCCAACGCGTTCATGGAAGCCTCTTTGCGCTCTCAGCAAATGAATAAAAATTATTAATTTGAAAAGAAAATGTATTTTGGTTAATGCTTGAAGAGCTGGCTTATGTACAACAGATATCTATTACAGAGACAAAGGAGGAGGATATTAAGAAGAACAAAGTTTAAAACAGAAAGCATGAAACTAGTTACATTTAAATACATCTTCGCTTGTATGTACATTTGCCGACGCCATTTAATTTTTATTTTTTTCAAATAAATGACAGTTGTTAACAGCGACGCAAAGAATTGTGGGCTATCTGCAGGAGCAAAGGATACACCTCATGCATCCTCCGAATTCCTGTGAAAGAAGGGCGCATTCAAAGGTCGCGTTCGGAGTGTCCTACTTACTTTTCTAAAACGATACAGCCTCAATGACGTATGCAACCTTCGAATGCGACCTCCGGAGGACGCAGCCTTCGAAATGAGACAGCTTATGTATACCCTCTATTGAGATGTCCTTCAAGATGGCTGAGTTTGATCGGTTTCCGGGTCATAGGATGGAGGACGGAGGAATGAGGAAACAAGGAGGGACATTGAGAACCCCCATTCATTCATGCAACGGAATTGGCTGCATACGAAAGTTCAATGAATCACACGTGAGCGTTGACGCAAGCTGATTTTTTCGTTCAGATGTACGCTGGTTTCTACGTTCGTTTGATAAATGAGGGCCACTGTCTTCAGGGGTGCACAATGCACATAAGTGGTACGCATGCGCGGTAAAAATAAACGATGCGCACCAGAAGACATAGAGGAAAGCGCTTTTGAGTACCGGTTCACAGAGACACGTTTACTTACTGGAGTAGGATTTTTCTCCATCTCTGGTAAGATAGCAATCATGATGATAAGTGTGTTCTTTAATTATTAGGTATGCAACGGATCGCAGTTAATCCGTGATCCATACGGATAAGGTGCAACGGTTCAGCATGCATGTGATTCGCGGATTAACTGCTTAATTTAACCATCACAGAGTGAAAGTTTATCATTTAAATGTATTTTGTCTCGCCAATTAACACATTCAAACGATTTTAAAAGCGAAAGAATAGGCGAAAATTGGGACTCCCGAGCTGTTATCTGTGCGCACAGCCTCACACCCCCGAAACGCACACATGCAGAGAGAGAGAGAGAGAGTCAGACACCGCTCGAGCACTGAATTAATACCTCTTTCTTTTTTACTTGCTCTTGAACGGACACAAATTATGTCAAAATACCTGTCTCGGCAAGTATTCTCTCGGTTATGTCATAAGTGAACAGTTGAGAAAGAAACTGGATGTGTGTCAGTTATTTGGTCCGTGCTTTCCTTCTTAAAGTGACAGCAGCCTTTGCTGTTGTCTGTGTCATTAATGTTAGTAAAATAAAATAAATAAAAATCATTATCATCATCTACCATGTTCAAGAGAAAAGAAGATAGTGAGGGGAGCAGTCAGGAGGAAAGTGATGTGCGCAGCTTTTAGGATAAGTGTGTCGTGTAAAGTGTGAATACCAAGCAACATCAGGTGCTCCCTTGAGAACCAGACCAAAAAAGTTATGTGCACCCCTGATTGTCTTTCTTTATAGTGTAGAGTCATTATTCAACTACTACAAAAGTTTAACTGTATTGTGTTTGCAATAGCCTCTCTCATGTTCTGTACTGAGTCACAGAATATGTGATTAAAATAATAATGGCATGGGTCGATGATGTGAGAGGAATTAATTGGATTTGATTTTTGAGAAGGTCACAGAATTTGTGGTGTCACTTGTAATATTGACAAGGCCTTACTTGATTTATCTGTCGCTGTATCATAGCACGTGGCTTTCATGTAAAAAGCAGTAGGCACATCTTAGACTGACGGAGGCTGATCAGAGAGGTCAGACTTTTATCTTCAATCATCCAATCCCTGTTGTCATCTCTGGAGAAGTGTGTTTGAGTGTGGGCGTGTATGATTTGCATAAACATGTATGAGAGTGCTCAGGGTCCCTCTCTCGACTGCTTCTGTCATCAGTGTCACTGCTGATGGGTTTGTGTAGTTATCCATCTTGTTTTGAATAATACAACATGGCACCAGGAGCCTGATTCACTTGCACTTAAATGCCACAGATACCGAGACGCTAGAGTTTCTGAGTAAGTAAAGTATTGAATATTTTGTATTTAAATGGCATTTAAGTGCAAAGCATAATTAATGTTCTTAGGGTTAGCATAACAATGAAAAGAGGGGGAAAAATCATAAAAACTTAGACTTGAGGATAGGATCTTTTGACATGATTCTAGAATTATTTTTTTCATAGGAGTTTCAAATTGTTGCCTTTTTTCTGTGATTCTCAGATTCTCCGACTATGGAATCTGGCTACAAAATATGATTTTTAAATATATAAAAATCAAAATAAATCAAATAAAGTTCAGTAGCCTATGTCAAGGCACATTTAGGCACATTCAGAACATGCTTCAAAGCTGCTCGAGGCGCGCACACACACACACACACACACATGAACACACATTTCCCCACAAAAACCCTTTATACAACTCTTTAAAACTCTTTGTTTTTCTACTAAGCTCTTGCTTTTGATATTTCATAATTGCGTAGATTAAAACAAACACACACACACGTGTCAGCTAGTGGATGTGCCTTTATGTGCAGATTTGATTATATGAATATTCATATAACTCTGTGATTCCAGAGATGTAAATAAGTCGACAGACTTGAAATTGCAAGCATCTGGCCACTGGGGAGCATGTGTGTGTGTTGTGTAGGGGAGAAAGGGAAGCCTTGATAGTGAAAAATGATTCTCATTATTTTCCACTAACGATAAAACTCCTTTCCCCACCCCCTTCTCTGAGGTTAGAACTAATAAAAATGATCAAACACGTATGTTTACAGTGATACATGCAAGGTAATATGATTTGTTTCGCTGATTTCTGTGGCTACACAAAAAACAGTGGCAATTCTGTGCAGGTTTCAAGTGATATATCTTGTTTGATTTGTTTGAGAGTAAGTGTTTGTTCTGCAGTGATTTATGTAGCCTTAGTAGAGGATAGTGTTCAACTGACCTTTACAGAGACTCCTCTTCTCTCTGTCTTGGTTTCTCCAGAGGTGATTCATGTATGTGTATCACACTCAGTTTTTTCTGCATGCGTACAAAAAAGACAGATGACAACAGCTTACAAGGCACTTTCTTTTCAGATTAATCAATATCACAAGATTCTCTGAAATATTCAATAGTCTCGATCCGATCCACTCCCCTGCCTCCACCCAAACATACACGTTTGTTTTTCTATCATGGTCAGGACTTGCATTGAATCAACTAGCTAATGACATTTTCTACCACCTGCCCCTAAAACTAACCTTGGTTCCCACAATGTAGATGACTTAAGATTTTACTACCCTTGGAATATTTTGGGGGATATTTTGTCCTCACATTGCCAAAGCCACATTTCAAGGTCACCCTACTGGCAATAAAGCAGCAGATAACTTCATAAGTTGTGATTCTGACATCTGCAACCCCCACACCCCATTCACTCACACACACACACACACGCGTACACACACACACACCGCCGTATGGCTGTTAAATCTTCATCAGTTCAACTAGCTTCGTCATGAGCTCACTGTACCTGGATAAAAGTAGCAGATACATGGCAGAACAAATACGCAGAGTATGTCTATTGTTATATATAAAGCTTTATATATAACAATAAATTATAGTGCTAAGATTATAATTAGCTAAGTCGAGCCCTACCATTACCCCTACAAGAAAATGTTTTATATTTATTAAAATAAAAACACTGTTTACTTTATTAGACAGAATGACAGACTAGGCTACTTCTGCCTATCTATTTGATGCTTTATTTTCAGATATTTTCCAAAACAGATGCTCTAAATGGGTTAGAATTGGTATTAAACATGGTACAAATGAGTACCACACCATGTGTTGGAAACTGTACCGTTTATTTTATTTTTACTAAAAACCATTACAGCCCTAATAGACAGAATGACAGAACAAACAATATATGGAACGAATGAAAGAGTGAGAGATAGATAGAATGACTGGCAGAACTACAGAGAGATAAAACAAACAAATGATAAATAAACAGACAGAATGATCGATAGAACGATGGATAGACAGACAGACAGATAGATAGACCGAACAAAAAAACTCTAGATAGATAGAAAGATACAAACAGAACGATAGGACGATAGACAGAATAGTAGAACAAATGATAGATAGATAGATAGATAGATATAGAATGATAGAACGACAGGTAGATGAAACATAGAATGTAATAACAACAGAATGATACAATGATAGATTGTAAAAGAATTGTTTCAACTTAAAAAAAAGTGTTTGTGCTGCCTTGATTTTAAGTTTAGTCAACTCAAATATCCCTTAGTACAACGTCACATTTCAAGTTGACTAAACTTAAAATTTTAAGGCAGCACAAACACTTTTTCAAGTTGAAACAATTTGTTTACAATCTATCTATCTATATCTTAAAAACTTAAAATTTTAAGCCAGCACAAATACTTACTTTTTTAAAGTTAAAACAACATTTTTTTACAGTACAGATAGATAGATCTAATTACACTTGCATTTTTGTTGTGTCCTTAAACAGCTTTACAGAGGCATTTATGGACACTTCTGTTTGAAGGACCTATTGATTGTTTGAATGCTTGAGTGATCTACAGATGTGTGTAACTGTGTCCTCTTCATTATATTAGCATGGCATGTCCAGGAAAAGCGGGTTTGGGTGCTGTTTCTTGACAATGTGGCATCTGAGGTGCGGCTACGCTGTGTAGAGTCTGCGTGTGTGTTTGAAGTGCCTGCACCGGCCTTGAATACAGTGCAAGATGTATGTATATCAGAATGGGGGATGACAGGCAGAACTGGTCCGCTCTCTCTGCTGCTGGTGCCCACACACACACTCTATAACTTTAACTACTGTTTCAAGCAACTAAAGTTCCCTGATTTCACAGACTTGTCCCTGAGCTCCCCCACCAACCTTTCTCTTTGTAGTAATGAGGAAGATGAGTCATTGTACCGAGCAAAATACGAGAAATACAACAAAGCTTTTACATCCCCCTCCTCCCTCTCTTTCTCTCTCCTGCAAGCCAGCATGCAGCCTGCAAAATCTGCTCTGGTATGATGTTGAATAAGTTATGATCTTTGACTGTGACTTGTCCCTGTCAGTCATGGGTGTTTTCTATTACTTTTCACAGACATGTTGACATAGTAAAATGTTAGTGCACTCATGTGTGTCAATAGATTCACAGTGAAAGTTCATGTCCTGTGTTCGCAAATATTTACTACAGTATATGTATCCACAAACAGCAAACCATATACTGTACAAAGACAAAACCAGCATCTGTCTCTCTGCTGTAATTACATGACTAGACACAGAGAAGCATAAACAGTGTCCTTTCTTTCTCTTTCTTTCTCTCTCTCTCTACAATCAGATTCTTCTTTTGCATATCCCGCACGAATAAACCAGTAAAATGCAGTTCAGTTGTTCAAATACAAATTGTTGTTATTCTGCTTTACAAAAGCTGAAGTAAGTTAGTAAACAAGTCATAGTGATGGTATCAAATGGTAATACCATGATACTGTATAAGTACCATCAACAGAGCAATACAACGGTAGAAAAACAAAACAATGGAAAGATAGAATGAATGATAGAATGACAGAACAGATGACAGAACAACAGAACGAACGATCAAAAAAACGAATGAACGATAGATCGAACAAACGATATTCTATTGTTTGTTCGTTCGTACGATCGAATGAACAAACAATAGAATGAACGTTAGATTGAACGAATAAGCGAACAATAGATCAAACGAAAGAACAAATGATAGATCGAACGAACGATAGATCATACGAACGAATAATAGAACAAACATTAGCTCGAATGAACAAAGAAACGATAGATCGAACGAAAGAACGAACGAATGATAGAACAAACGTTAGATCGAAGAAACGATATATTGAACGGACAAACGACCAATAGATCAAACGGACAAACGAACGATATGTCGAACGGACAAACAAACGATAGATCGAACGGTCAAACGAACGACAGAGCGAACGAACAAATGAACGATAGATCGAACGAACGATTTGTTCAATCTACTGAACGAACGAACAAATGAACGAACGATAGATAGATAGAAATGATTGATTTTCCAGAGTGGCCTTAAATTCCCATAGATGCTGCTCTACCACATCAATGCCCCAGCCAATCTCTCTGGCTATTCCTCTTTCCTTCCTTTTTTCTCTCCCTCTCTTTACTTGTCCTCTCTCCCCTGCTCAATGTCAGTGACGGCAGGTGATGGCTCTGTCTTCTGTAACATGGCTCAGGGTTTGGCCGCCCCATTACAGAATCCATTTTCTACAGACAAGAATCTCATTTCAATTTCCATGTGCACGTTTGTTTTTGTGTGCGTGCGAAAGTGTATTGTGGTTTTTGTGTGCCCTAATGAACCGTGTTTTTGTGCATGAGTGTGCGTACACAAAAGACTGTATCCACTTTGTGTGTGTATGTGTATATGCACATAAATTTAGTGCTATTTCATTTCTTCTCAATGACTTTCCCAGTGCAGAATCAATTCTTCCAGTGGGAGAGAGGTAGCAGGGAAAGGAGTGCGATTGGTGGGTGGAGCATGCTTACTTGTTTAGACAAGAGGGATTGAAAATAGGAAGGAGGGTTGGACAAAAATAAGTAATATCCCATCATCTCTCTCCCTCTTTCTCTTTTTCTCCCTCTTTTGAAACACAGCCCTATTATCCTAAGTGCAATAATAAATACAGCAATGATCCAGAATTAGTCATGTTCCCCTCCAACCACACAGAGATGGAACAAAGAGAGTGCAGAAAAAAATGATGAAGGATGGAATAAAAAAGGAAGAGTGAAAGCACAAACAATGCCATGGTATCAGTCCAAAAATAAAAATAACATGTTACATAAATAAAAGCCTGAGATTGTGTCTAGTTCCTTTTTAAATCTAACAACATCTGTGAACTTGACTTCTATTTCAAGAATTATAGAAATCATCTCTCAGCCCCTTGTACTGAAACAGGAACACTCAGAGATGTCTGAGAGCTGCTTTTAATGTGGGCTGATAGATTTAACACTTGATTTCAGTGCTTGTCTTAAATCATATTTTTATCACATTTATTATCAAATGTGTTTCAAAAGTTCTGGTCAGACTTTACAAGTCTTTAAAATCTGAATTTATCACCATAAATCTTACACAATGTTATTTGCAGGACAGGCAAGGAAGTGGGTCCAAATTGCAGACAACATATGGTTTATTAAATAAAAACAAAGAGTACCAAATCCAGAAACAGGAGAAATAACAGGAGCAAACTAATGCAACAGCATAGAAAATACAGGACAATGAGCTAACTGAAACTAAGGGCCTTAATATACAGAGCTAACAAGGAAACTAGAGGGGACACTGGTGAAAGGAATCAAGAAGGAGGGAAATCAAATCAGTAACTATTACAACAAATGAGAAGGGCACAGGAACAGAAACACAGGAAAACAATGAAAAACAGCTAAAAGTCTATAAAACCCGACACACACAAATCTTAGACACAAATAAAACTTTTCCACTGTTTTCTTCTTTCTTTATGCCAGTTTGCTAACTTTATTGTTTTGTAACAAATACATTCCAAATCCAATCTGATTAAAACAATCTACACAATCTCTGGAAGCATTTTTTGGATGGAAACATAATATGTTTCATGTAGCCTATGAGTATAATGTGCAAGCTTCTTGCAAACCTCATCCTGAGCAGCTTTCTTGGACCACATATGAAGAGTTCATTTGCAAAAACGTTTTTTATTAATTCTCATAAATCATGTTTTTTTTATTTGTTTTTTTTATTGTGCATTCCAAGTAATATCAATCAAACTGCAGTTGAGTTGTTTTTATTAAGTAATAATAACAACAACAAAAAAAACTTACAAAATTAAAGTTCATCGAAAGTATGTGTTTTTTTATATATATATTAAAAGTTTGTTTTTTTTAGCAAAAGCAGATAACTCCAAAAGCTGTTTTTTTGGCAAAAGCAGACGAAACTCCCCTCAGCTAGCGCGTCTTTTCGAAGTGACTAGCAGTCTTGTCACCTGACCTGAATACTGCGCGCTGATTCACTGAAACTGACTTATCTGATTGTGTACAAGGGTGCTTGTCTTTTTTGCAAATGAACTCTTCAATGACTGCAGTGATTTTCCTTAAAATGATTTCTTGCAATTCAGGTACATTATCTAGGCCTGCCTTAGCTTTGGCCATTATTGTTTGTGAGTGTGTGTGTGTGTGTGTGTGTGTGTGTGTGTGTGTTTTCTGTGTCTAGCCGTAGAGTGCCAGCTTTGATACCTGTTACAGGTAAAGGGGACTGGGCCAGAACTGAGCCCTGGGCATTCTGAGTAATTAGGACACTGTGTAACCTTACCTCAACTCACTGAGATCAAACTGCCTGGCTAATATTAATCTAGTTCATTTTCCTGTGCTCTATTTGTATTTGAATAGTTTCCATCTAATTCTATAACTATTCTAAGATTACAAATTATTTAGTTCCTGTGGACATGTAGGCCATTTTGGGATTCGTTTAACGTGGACTGGACAAATATCTATATTATTTGTGAGCTGTGCTGCCTGTATATGTAGTGCTTCCCACACATAGACTTTACTTAAGCGGGCCACCCAGGTATATTAACGGCCGCCCAAGTATATTTGGAGACACATTTTTGCTTTTATTATTTTTATCCTCTTATACTTATATATCCGCCAAGATAATGAACCATCCACGATCGATTAACTAGTGGAAAATCTCCCCTTGCCCTACGTGTTTCATACCTGCTCCTTACATGTGTGTCAGAACTGTTTACTCCCGCTGACATTCCCACGTGCGCTGCAGAGATGCGGTGGATATTTCACAAAGAGCGCTGCATGTTGCAAAGTTACAAGGCGGCGCTATTGAGCGTTCTACAGGCTCGCACAACAGCGCTTCAGACTGCTTCAAAGTGATTCTTAATCAACGAAAAGCGCAGATTTATGCCAAGTGATTGCTAATGAACTCATGAATTATGACATTTTATATAAAGACCATAAAGTAGACAATGTTTTAGACGGTTGTAAGAATCTGAAGGATCAGCCTGCAATTGTGTAGACATTTCAAAATAAGAGTCCCGGTGTATTTCGGGCTTGTTTATAATTAAAAGTCACACGCTAAGTTTTTTCTTTTTCTTTTGGGCATTATTGGTATTTTGGTTACACAATAAATTGTATTTAATTTGTCTCCCCCACAGGAAGAAAAGACTAAGAACATTATTTGACACACATATATTATTCATTATATAAATTTTACTAGTAAAATCTGTGTCCCATTCACTGAGAGAGACACTATATGACAGCAAGGAGAACATAGGAAAAGGAGAACCATTTAAATGCTGTAATTTTGCATAATTTACCATGCATAATAATGCAAAATATTAGTAATAGTAATGTAGTAGTAAATGTAATAGTATTCTACGTAATTAAAATTAATTTCAGTAAATAAAAATACTGTTAAAAATCACACATTATTTGTTTGTCACATGTTGTAGACCATTTTTGTGCCGTGGGTAATAGGAGGTTTTTCACCTGGCTACCACCGCAAGTATATTTCAAACCTATATGTGTATGTATTTTTAATGAGATTGAGGAGGGGCTTAATCCCATTAGTGCTATATCATAGTGCAAAGTAAACAATTCAAACCAGAATTCTAGTTTCTTTAAGGATTTTTAATTAGGCTATTAATGCTTCCATCAGTGTTTGCTAGAAAAAATAATGAAAAAAGTAATTACCTATAGAGATATAGGTAAGTTTAATCATATAAAATGCCACTTCAGCCCAGGTCAAACATCTTTCACATGCCGTTTTGTCATTTTTCTGTCATCATGTTAGATGGAGATACTTACTTGTGTTTTTCCACCTCCACAGCAATGTTCCTCTCTTTCACTCCCTCAACAACTAATTCCTTCCATCCATCTTTCATCCTTCTCTATCCCCCTCATCTGTCTCTTTTTTTTCAGTTTTACCCCCCTGTTCTTTTACTGGTCTACATTTATCTCCATTAGGAGATGCACATGTATTAATAGTGAGGGTCTGAGGGGGAGAGAGATCGCTCATCGCTCTCTTTTACTCTCTCTGTGTTTACTATCAAGTGGAAAGACATAGTCAGGCTGTGACTACTATAATCATGTCTTATTTTCCCCTGGAAACGTTATTTAGCTTTGCCTCACCTCTCTTACTCTCTCTCTCTCTCTCTCTCAGTGATATCAGTGGTTCTGTGCTTGAGTTTATCATTATCTCACAGTTGTCATTAGATTTTGTGGGACAGGTGTTTTTTTCCCCTTTTAAGGAAGGTTGTAGGTGATTTTAATCACTGTCCTTCAGCTTCCCCTGAGGAATATTGTGCTGGTATTATTTTTATGCATCTGTGTCTTAGATCTTTACGTTTTACAGTCATATTTTTGCTGTTTCAAAACCATAAACATTAAAGCTATCATAGGCACTGTTCCAGAAGGTAGCCATCTTAATTAAAATGCCTTCTAAAACTCAGCCAAAATTTAAGGCAGTAGGTGCGTGCCAATTCGCATACTTATGCACTGTGCCCTTTGGTGGTATAAATAGTGCAAGTAGTTTGTTCACACTGAAAATTCCAAATAAAAAAGTATACGTTGAAATACCCAGATCATGCACTTGATTAACCCAAAAAAACAAAGTGTAGAATGTCGGACACTTCATGCTATCAACTGTCGCAGCTTTAATTACGTAGATGAGGGGGAGGGGCTAACAGATTCAGGTGTTGAATGACATAATTTATAACTTATGAATGATCATTATAACGTATAAAGATTATACACTACACGGTTGAGTACGTAGTGCATAAGTACATAGTGTATAAGTGCATAGTGTATAGTGCGTCATTTGGGACACATGCTGCGTCCGAAATCGCATACTTCTATATAGTATGCGAAAAACAGTATGCGAGGCGAGTAGTATGTTTGAATTTATAGTATTTGAAAAACAGTAGGCAAGAAGTACCCGGATGACCTACTGCTTCCGCCCGAATTCTGTAGTAGGCATACGATGGACACTTTACTATCCCATGAGGCCACAGGAGAGGATTTGAAAATGGCGCAAAGCGGTCGATTTTCGCGCTGTTGTGACAACACATGACACATGACAACATCAACTTGGCGAATGTAGTATGTCCGAATTCCATTCATTCTACTATATAGAACATTCTTTTTTTTACAGTCAGGAAGTACGTTCAAATTCAAATGTCGTACCTACTCAGCAGTTTGCGATTTCGGATGCAGCCACAGTGTCACATGTATCCTTTATGGAGAAAACAATCCCATAATGCACTGCGATGAGCTTATTGGGGGAAAATGTCAAGGAAGTCTTTTATAATGTACTTTATTTTATATTATAATGTACTTTATTCCTGTGATCGAAAATATGAATTCTCAGAATAGAATGTTTTGTAACAATATAAAATCTTTACTGTCATGTTTACTGTTACTTATGATCAATTTAATGCATCCTTGCTGAATAAAAGTATTTAAAAAATTCTTACTGACCATAGACTTTTGATTGTATATATAATTAACTTTGTGACTGTCAACTAGCAGTCATTAGAGTAATAGACTGTCTGCTTAATATCTGCTATCACTTTATTTTGATGGTCCCCCAACAGACTATAAGTTACTGTTACTGACTATAAGTTACTTTGCAACTACATGTCAACTTATTCTACTAACCCTAACACCTTACCCAACAGTCTAGTAGTCGAGTCTACTAAAAGTCAACAGTTCTAATTCTAATGAGAGGTAGTTGAAGTAGTTGCAAAGTTACTTAGTTAGAATGTCTAAAGTGGACCATCAAAATAAAGTGTAACCTATAATTATAAATATACTTGGTACTTATATAATTGATTCAATAAGGATACTGAACATTGACATTAAAAAAAGAAAAACTCTTTACCCCAAAATGTATGCTTATAAGAGTGCACTGTGTGTGAAGAGCACTATTCGTTTACATGGAGTGGTTGTTGAGTGTTCACTCACTTATAAAATGCCTGTGATGGTAGTAGGCAGTAATGTACCTCACTGGGTTAAGGAACAGAGCCTCTTCTATGTGTTTGTGTTTACAATTTGACAACCACTTGCCTATCTTGTATAATCCTGTTACATTTTCCCAGCTGCTGTGGGCCCTGATTGGTGGTCAGAGGTCATGTGATGGAGATAAGATAAGAAAAAGGATGGAAGGCATTAGTGATGAGCATAGTGACGTGGATCATTTCTTCCACTGAATGCAATTAAAGTTTATTGATCGGCCCCATCTTTCCCTGTCCTGGGATGTGCTGCTGTAGGTTACTCTCTCTCTCTTTGTGATTGCTTGCTTTTGGCAGTCTCATCTTCCCATTGTTTTCCTAGGGGACAAAATACTTATTTGAATTACATTTCCTCTTTTTTTTTTTTTTTTTACTGCCTGGCCATTTCGATCATTATCACTGTCAGCCCATCTGTAGTTACTAAGTTCATTTAGTCAGTTGCTGGATAAACTCATACCTTGTCTTATCTGTATCTCGCCAGCACTGACTGATGCATCTCTCCAGCATTTCCTATTATAGTCAATGTGTGAGTCACCATTAATATGGCTTTGTCATTTCATAGTGCTTCATTTATTCAGGCTATCCATATAATAATTAAATGTGCACTCAGTCCTTTTTGTTTATGTTACGCAGGCTTGGACTTAGACTGACACTGAAGTGGTGTGGATGCAACATCATGGAATATTCAGTGTGAATGGATCATTCACAATTTAGAAATCTGTTCATAGTGGGCCATAATTTATTGGAGGAGTGAAAGTGTCAGATGATAAAGTAGTATATATAAATAAGTAAATTTGAAGAGGACCTATTTGCCCTTTTTAAAGATTTTATTTTTGGGCTCTAGAATAGGTTTTCATGCTTAAGTATTCAAAAAATGCATTCGTTTTTACATATTTGACATTGTTGCAGCACCTCTCCTCCCAGTCTGTCAGTAACATTCTGGGGTGCGTTTCCCGTACAACGACGTAACTCGCTGCTTCACTACCATAGTACGATGCGTCGTTGAACAAATCAACTAGCTAGTCACGTCTGTTTCCTGAAACTGTATTGTCGCAAACCTCTCGTTCAGCCACATTGGTGAATGACGTCACGCAGGTGGTGAGTAATTAATTCTTTAAATGGATCAGTTTGAGATCTAATTAATGCTAGATTTTTTGCTATAAATTACGGACGTGTCATCTGAGGACTAATTCTCATTTTTCTCAGTTATTTTGCTTTATTTACAGATTCAATCATAGGCTTGTTCTTACACACTAGAGCACGTACGCACATGCACATTCTTCAAAAACGGTGCTTTAAATCTCTTGACAAACTAAAATATATAAATGACATTTGTATATATTCAAAATAAAAGATATACATTGTACTTGATGTCAGCTTGCTTAAGTCCACATGTCTATGAAACTATGCTTCTACCCACAGATCGAGAGCTGTCGTTCCAACCACACAAGTTTGCGATGTAGTTTGCTAATGTTCGTTTGAACTATGATTTCGGGAAACGCACCCCTGTTTAGTTCCTGTCTCTATGAAGCCCCTCCTTCCCAAAAGCACAATGTGCTCTGATTGGTCAGCTGGACCAGTGTGTTTTGATTGGTCAACCACTTTGAACACGTTTCCGAAATGTCACGCCCTGTATACCATAACTGTGAGTTTCAGTACATTACTAACTCAACCAGTCGTCGCCCCTTTATTTTGCTTATACCTTGGGCGGGAATTATTTAAATGTGGAATATTGTGACGTGTTAGTTCCCAGAAGAAAACTCAAGACTACAATGGAGGTGTTTCAGGGAGTTCAGAAACAGTGTAAAAAAAAAAAAGGGTCCTGTTTGGCTGGTCATGTAATCTCAACATGTCAGTCCCCATTAGGTGACCTGCTCCATAATTTTCATCAGTCTAATATGACGTCTTAATCTCATGTGATTGAACAAAAATGTTGAACTTTATATACATCAGCGAATTCTGGGGGAAAAATATTACGGCCAGCTCGTTCATGACCGCCACATAAAGAGGATCACACAAACAAATGAGTTCTTTGAATTGCCATGTTGATTATTACAAAATAATCTGTTCCAAACAAAATAGCACAATGTCTAGGGAATTAAATAAACAAAAGAAAATAAGAATCCAATGGGTAAGAAAGGTTGGGAAGTAATAAAGAACAAAAAGAAAGCAGGTTGGAGCAAATGACTTCTCTGGAGAAACACATTCTACCAGAGAAAGTACTGTTGAGTAGATCAGCCAGATATTTATATCTCCACCCATAAATTATCCAATGTAACATTGACGTCACATCCAGACGCCACACTGCCAACACCAGGCGAAGAAGAGAAAAGACAGGGTCGTAACAAAAAAGTATTAGTTTCCAAGCAGTTTTCAACATTGATAATAATCAGAAATGTTTTTTGGGCACCAAATCATCATTTTAGAATGATTTCTGAAGGATCATGTGATGCTGAAGATGATGCTGAAAATTCAGCTTTGCATCACAGGAACACATTTTAAAATATATTAAAATAGAAAACAGTTATTTTAAATTATAATTATATTTCACAATATTACTGTTTTACTGTATTTTTATATCAATTCTGGCATTAAGGAAACTCCTAGCAACAACCCAGAAAACCCTAACAACCATATACCAAAGCCTACCCTAGCATACTGCAGTGGGCAAAAATCACTGACATTTTCTTCAGAAAATAAAAATAAAATGTATAGAATGTGATGAAAATAGTGGATTTTATTAAATAATACAAATTATAGTACTAATTTCTTTACAGATGTTAGGGTGAGATTTGGACAGCGTGGTATGAATGTGAAGTTTGGGGCTGAGGAGGGTTTGTGTCTCTGTACTGCTCATTAGTTCCTGCTTTCTTGAGTGTGAGTTTAAAACTTTATTATCCTCCAGAGGAGAGGGTGCTGAGACATGAAGCGTCAGCCTCTGCCTTCTGTTGCTCCCATCGCCTGAGTCACAGCAGACAGACATACCGTAGAGAATAGCACACGCACACACCATTTGCCTTATGCTGTCTAGATGAAGACAAGGGAATGCTATTCCCACCCACCACAAACACATACACACATTCACACTTTTTGGTTTTATTAAGTTCTGAGAAACTGTGACAGACGTTTCAATGAATACGGTCTCATCTTGCCTCTATTGGTGTTAAGTTGACGTTTTAATTACTCTTTGTTTCTGAGACTGAAGGATATTTAAAGGTGCAGTAAAATATTTCTGAGAAACACTGTTGATATATGAAATCATCTCAAACACACTCCTCCCTCATTGCTCCACCCCCCAAAATGCACAACCACGCAAAAAACGGATGTCTCTTTATCATAGCTGAAGTGAAGCAAAATAATGCGAAGGTGACAAAAACAGATGACAAGGAAGAACAAACAATGAACGTACAGTACACAAGAGTATATACAAGCAAGATTTGTTAGTCACCAGCAGCAGCACAGCAGCTCCAGACAAACAATGACACTCAAAACTGTCCTGTAACTATAGCTAACATTACAACAACAGAATACCTTAGTTCTGTAAAAAAAAGACCAAAACCAATGTAATCAATAGGTTGTTTGCATATGACGTCATTGCTGCACGCAAAATGCGGCTGGAGGGCAAGGAGTGATTTTTCTATATAGGAATCCTATCACAAACTCAAAATTCCTATGTTTTGCGTTGTTTATGTTTGCTCCAATCTATCAAACCGAGAAACCACAAGTAGCTTTTATTGTTTACGTAACTTGTATCATTTTTTAACTTTAAAAGTTGTCACCTTTTAATACATTTTGCATCTGCTGATGCTGATGCTGAAATGAATACCTGCTTACCTTTTTTGTTTTTGATTTGGTTAAATATTCACATTCTTCATGGTATCGTTTACAGGGAAGAGAAGTTATTTTATCCCATTGCATGATCATTTGGTGTTTTCACTTAGGTTTTGTAGAATTCCGTTCAAAATGTTGAAAATGTTCAAAACCGTGAAAACAGTGTATGGTAGAAAATGTCCAAATAAAAAAATGTGTTCAACAACCTGACAGAAGTTGATCCATATCTTTGTTGGAAGGGTATAAATGTAGTTTTAATGTTGTCTTTGTAAATATTCACTTTCCCATATGACCACGGAGGAGAATTGGAGGGGCATTCAGCGGACAGACACCGACACACTGTATTTTATTTTTTTGTATTTTTTTCAACAAATGACAACTAAAATCAAACCCATAGAAGCTTGTGAACAGTTTTGAAGTGGTTGTGTGCAAGTTATACTCATTCACAAGCCAAGTGAGGATTATACTCGCTAATGTAATGTTAGGCTAATTATTAAACCAAACAAAACACTTTCAAAAACACTCAACTATGTGATTATTTTATTGAGTGATATGGAGTGGGTTCAGTCAGTTACATTATTAGATTTGCTATACGCCGTCTTCCCGTCACCTCCTCAAGCTGCTTCCCTTAGTGTGTTTTTACACTTAGGAAATTGTATTACACCGTCAAGTTTTTTCCCTGGCCGATGATCTGAGTTCCTGTTGCAATTCTCGATTCAGCATAAATGACCTACAATGGCGACATTTTTCACAATCACGACAGAAAATCAAAAATACTGCCCTTAATGTCACTAGTAGAAAGGCAGCGCGATGTAAACAATCCAGACTAGAACTGAACACGCCGTGACGGCAGCTTCACATTCTCTATATCTACCGCCCCGATGGCAGTCAAGTCTTTCAATTCAGTAGAAAAATCGCTCCTCTTCATAACATAAGGTTCACCTCCAAAATATGTTGTGATTTTCTGTTTATACCTTTCTACTCCAGCACAGTACGGACTTTTCTCCATCTCTTTCATTCTAATTTTCACTGCTTGCCCTCCACATTAATTTCCGCGTCACCAGAACCATGTGATTGCAAACAACCTATTGTTAATGTTATATGAAACAAATAATGTTATCGATGTTATTTGAAACAACGCAACCTCATAAGCAATTTTTAGGCCTTCCTGCTTAGGTCTCTCCTGCACTGTAAAGCTTTTCTAATATTAACGCGGGTCCTAAAGCTCTTGCCTGATTGTAACCCTTCTTTTTCCAATGATATTTCTCTAAACTTTTCTTCAAATCTCCCTCTTGCTCACTCTCTCTCCTCCCCCATCATGTGTGGACACGCCCCCTACTGCTGATTGGCTACAAGTGTGTTGTGGTGCTCGGTCTGATCTACTTTCAACAGCATTTCACAGAAATCGCTTACTGCACCTTTAATACAAAATTGCTTATGTAGAAGCATATGAGCTCGATTGTTCATAATACATTCATGTTAATTTATACAACTTGCAATGTTAAAAATGTGCATGTAGAAATGAATTAACCTATATTAATAAATGCTTTAAAACCAATACAAGTTTTTTTTTTTTTTTAGATTTTCTGGATGAATGCATGAGAAACAAGCATTTGGCAGAGTGGTAAACCCAGCCATCTTTTATCTGACCTGTGAGGGAACATAACTTGTCTGTTACTATTAAAAATGACTTGTTTGATAAACCCTTACACGGTTTCTGGACTCCTTCTCCTTCCTTTCATTTCTTGTAGGGTGAGCAGATTTTCATTTCTTTCCTGTCAACATGACTTGGTCTCCGCATGAAAACTCTTGTCTGTTCAGTTTCAGAATGCACAGCAGAGCAGAGGATCAGACTTTTCTGGAGAATTGACAGAGCACGTGTTTTTGGTTATTTTATTTTTTAGACAGTATTTTTTAGTTGGTTGTACTGGATCCTACAATAAACCTACTGGAATTGTTGTAGGCCTCTTCAGAATCATTCCCACCATTCACTTCATTAGCTACAGCCCTATGAGCGTGTGCATGCTATATAAAAATGCTCATGGGCTGATGACTTTACCTCAATAGTCCAATCTTTTTGAACACTCATGCACACCAGTTAATGCACTGTGAGACCAGGCAAGTCCAGCTGCACCAGCAGTGGCTAATGGACTAAATGTGATAATATTACAATCAATACGCTTACGTTAATACGAACCACACTAGCTCCCTACGGGCATCAAATACACTTGCTGTGTTTACAAATAAGAGCTTCATGCTGCATTAGCTGGTAAACCGCAGCGCTGCATTTTCCCAACATTCAATCTCAGATTGTTAGAGACCTCAGACAGTGTTGGTTGACTCTGTGCAAAGAAACCGACATGAATTTCCAAGTTATATTCATTAGATATATCCTATTAGCGATAAGCACCAGTTGGTTGTTCATTAACCTCATATACCTGATCAACCTCAGGCCTGTCAGTGAACTGGTCAACGTGCTGTTCAATTATCAGCCTCTTTATTCACAGTTATTGGTGCAGAGTAATTATCATGGCTGGCAATATTGATTGCAATGATTAGCCTGCAGGCTGACACAGTTTTACAAGCTTCATATCTTTCAAATGCAAAATAGTTTAGTGATGTTTTTAAAATACTTATCTTTAATACAAGCCCAGTCATACATCAAGGAGCTGTCTGACCGATCATAGAGGATCAACTGTTTTTGTGTTTAGTGTGATATTTAGCGATAGATAATGCTAAAATTCTCCTTTTTCATTTATAACGTATCATATTAAGGCCAGTTTCATAGCCTCTGTTAAGACCAACAAGAACTTATGCACTCAATTGAGGTGGATACATCTTTTTATCTGATTAGAAGACATGCGGATAAACTACGATGCAACACATTTACAGAATAAATCCCTCGATGCGCAACAAAAAAACTCTGACTTTGACTTTGCCTCAACAGTGGATGTGATTGGATAACTTGAGTAACCAGCAGACCAATTGCATTGCACAGCCTCTCAAATGTGGTTTGGTCATTCTGAAATACCCGAATTAATGTCTGTCATCAGAATGATTTGGATTAATTCACAAACAGCATCCGAATGCAAGAAAACATGACGTTTATTGCTTTTCGTCTGCGAGCTCTGAGACGCAAGTCATATGATGGAGGATAAAAGAGCCAAAGTGGCTTACCAGATTGCAGCAAACTTCCAATTACAGATATTTTGCACCAAGAAGTGATGATTTTGCTCTCTTGAACAAATGGGTTGGAATGGAAACAAAGCTTTATTCGATATTCCAATTTTACACCTAAGTTAAATTTGCAACTTTGGATGGAAACGTAGCTAATGAAATGCCAGGGACATCTTTTATTCTGAATCTTGCAAATTTGTTTGGCCTTCCATCAGCTCCCACATAATGTTAACAAGTTTTGAAAAAAGAAATACTGTTACCATCTCTGTGTAAACTACAAAAACGCGAATCTGTGAAAAAGGTGACGGCATGCACATGCGCATTACGTGTTTAGGATAAGCAAGCATGTTTGGTGCGAGTGCTCTGTAAAAGAATGCATACACTGTAAAAAAGAATTGTTGGTTCAACTTAAAGTAAGTTACCTGGTTGCCTTAAAATTTTGAGTTCATTGAAATTACAAATTTGAGTTACTACAACGAGTTAATGAGTTACAATTTGAGTTACAACAAAAAATTATTATCTGAACCACATTAATTATTGAAGTTGATTGGACAAAAGAAAAAATGTTGTGTTAACAAATCATGGAAATAATTTTTTACAGTGTATGTGCGCAGGCTTTCTTTACAAAGTGACATTGCTAACTTCTGGCATGGCGTAATACAACGTTTTTAGTTATTTTCACAGATCTGTGTGAACGGCGATCTTTTTGATAACGTCATCTGTACAAAGAAAAAACATCCCCGTTTTTAGTACATCGTTGTTGTGTAAACGTTCCCTTAAACATTAGAGAATGACACTAGAATGCATGAATTGATGTATAAGTCAATGCAAAGTCACTTTGGATAAAACTGCAAGCCAAATTTGACAAATTAAAACCTTCACAGAAAGTTTTCGTATGTGATGCTGAATGAAATAACTGATAAAGTGTTGCACATACAACCGATTTTGCGAGTTCCTACTTTAGATTTTAAAGGGGACATATTATGCAAAATTCACTTTTACAAGGTGTTTGAACATCGAACATTGTTTAAACATTGTACCTGTAAGTGTGTGAAAACAACCAGCCTATAATGGTAAAAAACCACTAACTCATTTTTTTTTATAATTCCCATAAATCAAAAGCAGTCTCTTCAAGCACAGTCCGCCATTTTGTTGTACAATGTCTGCAACCAAAAATGCATTACAAGTATTGTGTTTTGGGATGTACTAATGCACATAAGAGTCTCCATAGACTCCCGCCATCTGAGTCACTGAGGACACTGTGGTTAAATTTCATTTTCATAGGAAATGTCATGAAGAAAATTGCTAGAGTCTTATATGTTTGCGTCAGACTGCTTACCAATGGAGGATCTTTTCAATGCTGGATTTTCAAAAGGTTGATTCTGAAAGATGGGTCAATACCAACGCTTTGTGCGCAAACTTTAGATCCAGACAAAGTAAGTATCACAGGTCATATGTCGTGAGTCTTTCCAAATTGGCTTTCTGAAAGAGCTTGTTGGCAATGTTACTAAAGCTACCATTGTCTCTGCCTGTTTTAACTGATGCTGCCCTAACATGCTATCAGAATTATCGTAAATATGAATTTTCTAGTAAAAACTGTACATAAACTTACCTTGAAGTCACCCACATGAATGAGATGAGCTTGTAATCCCGACTTCAGAAGTGGGAAGACCACTATATTGTTATTTTTATCCCACCATGCTCACTGTCTGCGTAATTCATAAACACGCATTTATTATGCACAATACAGACAGATGACAGATAAGGTAACTCACCGTTACTGAGTTTTCAAGAGATTTTGTTGTTGCTGGAATTGTGCCGAATTTCAACTCCCTGCCAAATTATTACCTCCCTTATTAAAGTTACTACCTGATTGCCTAATCCTAACCCCTCCCCCACAGGGTAAGAATTTGGCACAACACCGGTATGCTGGAGCATGAGCTCTTGAAGCTCCACCCTCTTCCTGAAACGGGCCGGGAGCACCAGCTCATTTACATTTAAAGGGACACAAAAACAGCACATTTTTGCTTAAAGTGGCAATTTTAACATGTTATAAAAAATTATCTGTAGGGTATTTTGAACTAAAACTTCACACACACACACTCTGGGGACATCAGAGACTTATTTTACATCTTGTAAAAAGGGGCATAACAGGTCCCCATTAATGTTTTTGTTAAGCTATTAATTAAAATTACGACGTTCAAGTAATGTAGTAATACCCCATCTCTAAAACGACCTGTATTTTAAATACTCTGATTTTATGTAGCAGATGCTTTTCTTCAAAGTGACTTGCAAGTGAGGAATCAAAAGGAAATAATAACATTAGCCATACTGCGATAAAAATTGGCCAGAAGGGAACAAGCTAGTGCAGAGACCCAGCTATGAAGAGACATTAAGGTTTCAGTTTCACAAAGGAGTACAGAAAAAAATGATAACTGTGACTCAAGTGCTTGAGGAAAAGTTGTGTATAAAAATGTTTCTTAATGACTGTGAAAACTGAGTTTCACCGAGTTGTTCCTCCAGTGCAAAGCAAGCCAGGGCTGCATTTCACAAAAGCATCGTAAGCATAAACAAATCGTAGAAACCACTGAAACCAATAGTCTCTACGATCCACGTAGGCTCACAATGCTTTTGGGAAACGCACCCCAGATCATTTACCATCGCTGTTTTCATCATGCAAAATAGTTGTGATATTTTTGTCAGATTCATATTTTTTGTCATCAACAAAATTAAAACTGATTTGGCCCCCACGAGCCTTCAATTTCTACATCAAGGGAAGAGATCATTGTCATTTATATTAATTCCATTAGGATCACGCTAGTAACACATCATGCCAAGAATACTGAAACAAATTACACTAGCAGGATGACAAAAACAGAGAGATGCCCCTCCCCTTAGTGACCCTGGAAGATCAAATCTCACATCTGTCCCCTGCTTAACCTTGAGGGGGATGAATCAAGTTGGTGGTTGCAGTGAAGCAATGTCCAGCAATAACAATGTTACCAAAGCAACGACTGAATGATTGACAGACAGGATGTGAGTGTCCCATTCCAGGAAATCCCCTCGTGCCTGATGTGTAATCCTCTTTATGAAATAGGACAGACTGCTGAGGTATCAGCGAGACTATGTGTGTGTGTGTGTGTGTGTGTCCAGTATGTGGGAAAATATGAGGCTGCAACTTCATCTTTCTCAGAAGTGTCTGAAGCTCTTCAGCATTGGCTTAACTTCATTCATTCATCAATCCATCAACCACAACCGAAGTGCCCTTCAGCCACTGCTATGCTTACGACCTACACAGCCTTAAATTATTAAACACTAGACAGCATATATAGCCAATATAAGTATAATAGCCAACAAATTAATTTGTGTTTAATTTGTATTGCAACATAATGATCATGTACAGTTATAATTTATAATATTTGAAGGAAAGTTGAATTGAATGTCTTAGTATTACATCTCCATTTTATTTTAAAACGGCAGCACTCAAGCTGGCATGGACTCCACAAGTTAGTGCAAATCCTGAAAATCCATGTTATCCCAGCCTTATTCCAAAGTTAACATGGTAAATCATGAACCACATCTGATTAATGACACAGAAATTGTGCAGAATCTTAAATATTTCTTATGCATTTTAAATCATAACTTATCTTTTAGTCTTTTAAAACCCTACATTTATTTACAAGCTTATGCCCCATATTTTCAACTTGCACTTTTTGGACTCCATTGTGTATATCATACATTTCTATCTATGTTCATATGAATAATGTGTTGGGAGAGATATAGCAGTTGCGGGGCCTTGTGATCTACAGCTCCCGAGTGAGAATTGGTACAGAATGGATGGTTGTTGGTCATGCTAACACTCAGTCAAACAGCGTCCTCTGTTGCACAAACATTGTATTGCACATAGAGAGGCCACTAAATCTGAGACTTCAAGACTAAAGGCCCCTTCACAAAAAGAATAACTAATATATATATATATTATATATATTGTTTATTCCAAGCACGTGCTGCAATTTTGTCCTCTGCCGCTTTAAATGCTCGAACTCTTTAAAGTAGGATGGATTCTGATTGGCTGTCAATGTTTTTAAATAATTCTTAAAATGATTCCAACGACATCGTTCTGTGAATTTATCGTTATAGTTGTAGTGGGGACTCTGTTGTTTTACATTTAGAACGATTTTAGAACTATATCTTTATCGCTATAGTTATTCTTGGTGTGATAATAAAAAATAAAAAAATCATACATTATATAATGTAGAAATACATTTAACCACCTGACTGTCTCTGGAATTGGTATTTGGAGTACAGGTAATGACTTATCACAGGTTTAAGATGAGCAACATTCATAGATATCAAATATAAACAGTACAAATCTTCTAGTAGATGTAATGTTTTATTTCATGCTATGACCAGCATCATCACATAGAATAGCACAAAATGAAATGAGGGCAGTCCCCCCCAACAAAAAAAAAAAAGAAAAAAGAAAAAGAAAGAAAGAAAAAGCCTTCTGAGGCACAATAGAGATATGATATGAAATGTATAAATATTTGGTACTATTTAAATATGCATCGTTCTGTTTCCATTCAGGGAATTTAAGTAGATGACTAGATAAATTCAAGAGGTAAAATATGTTGTTTACATTCATTGCTCTAGGGCAAAAAAAAACTAAAACTTTTGTACACAACAGCATGACCCAAGGGACTATGCTATCAAATAAAGAAACACTGGGACCAAGTCATTAAAAAGCTGGGAAGGAAAATTTATGTGCTTTGGCTTCCTTCAGATATTCACCTGAAATGGGTCCGGAACATTTCATCATGCCCTGAGGCAAGAACGTTATTTTTTTTCCCCCCAATTAAATTACTGTATAAAACGCTCTTAGTAATTATTCACAGGCATAGTAGGCCTTAATATCTCATTCACAGAGATGATTTTTAAATCTTGCATAGTACCACTGTTCATTTGAGATCAAGCATTGTGCTAAACAACGGTCATAACATAAGCAGAAAAACACTGAAAATAACATTATAAAGATTGATTCAAGCATTTCACAATATTTAAACCCACTAAATAGGCCTTTTAAGGTATACAGTGTCAAACCATGACAATACACAACACATATACATCCGCTTTCCTTCATGCCGCATGACATTTAATCTAAGCAAACAGTCCTTTAAACTCTCTTTGGTGTCTTTTCCTTGGCATACAGCAGACACTTGTAAAGTAGCCTACCTGAACCATGTGCAACACTACACAAACTCTTTTCAGTAGCATGTCTCACATATTGGAATGAGAAATCCGCTAGAAAAAGCCTATTCCTCGCCATATTGCCGTCATTCAAAAGCAACACTGTTACTGACTGCTCTGTATATGCCCAGCAGCCATGTCAGCATTGCACATGAATAGTCTGCCAACTCCCACAGGGTGCTAATGCGATTTATGCTGAATACACATGTAGCATTGTTTTTTAATCCTTGAGCATAGTCAAAGAGGTAGAGATGGATAAAGAACAGCCAGAGATGGAGGCCGATGAAGAGGGAAGGATTTAGGAAGGAGACAGAAAGCAACAATGAGTGAGGGAGAGCAGATGTCTGCGGTCCCGGGAGTCCCATTGGTTCAGCCTAATCTATCCAGTGGACGTCATGTTTGACTTTCTCGATCCATCTCTGCCTCCCACAGCTACCAATGCAAATCTGCAAGAGTGAGATACTGTAGGACTTTTTCGCAAAAAACGAAACACTTCGATGCACTCTTCTGTCTCTTTACACGTTCCTTCTATCCGTTCTCTGAACCTCTGTTGCCCACTCTACTCTTTCTATTATAACAGTTCAAACAGTGTCAGCAAACCTTTTCAAAAACATCTAACTTTTAAAGACCATTTTATTCAAACATATGTAATAATGACTGACAAAGAAAAGCCCTTACACTTCAACACAGTTTATGTGTACATTAGAATCCAATCAGGAACCAAGAGGATACACAATCAGCATCAGTGTCGTTAGTACAGCCTATCACTATATCTCATCTTAAACCTTGAAATACCATCATCGGCATCTAACTTAAAAATCTAAAGAGTAAACAAAAATATCTTTGCACAGTATTTTTTTTTTTTTTTTCTCTCAAAAAGATTGTTTCTACAGGCTGTACAACAGTTTCTTATACATAAAGGACAAGGCCTGGATTTGCGAGTTACTCCTCGTCTTTTTCTCTCTTTCTGTTGTTTTAGACTGTAAGACAGCTCAAAACTCAAGAGTTAAAAGAAAGAAATAAAAAGTACCTGAGAAAGGGAGCAAGCAGGGTAACTGACAGACTAAAGAAAGAGAAGTTTGTTATCAATAATCACAAACTTCTCCACACACACAAAACATTACGTTTGGTTTCATCATAATGTACCTTGGCCTAGTTGGTTTTCCAGTTCTACTGTCCTCATACAGCAGAAAATAGTAGTAGTTTCTAATCTCAGTAGTACAGAGTAGTGGGTAAAGAAAAAAACTCAAAACTCAATAGAATATTATAATTGGATCGAGTCTACTTGATGTGCAGTCCGTCAATGGGGATTTCCTCAGGACGCGATTAAATTTTGATTTGATCTGAGTTACATAACTAAAATCTGTCCTTCCCCCTGTTACTTTTGTTCTCCCTGACATTTGCGACACCTGTGAAACTCATTGGAGCATCAAGCAGGTGCTTTGATTGTAGTCAGCCTTGTTAAGCGAGACAAAGGGGAAAAACCTCTGTGGAGATCATTTTACAATTTGGTTTAATACAGTGACATGACTATGTTCTCTATAAGTTCAGTCATAGAAGGTTTCTGTACACTGGGCAGTGTGTAAACCAGCTCAGTCCACTCAGTAAAACTTGTCGTCAATGCGGAAATGAGGGCGTGTAACGTCATCTGGGTTGAGGAAGACTGAAATAGATTTGCCAGGGTTTTCTGTCACCAGCTGCTGTAGTCGCTGTGCTAGCCGGTCATCCTGTGGTGATCCTGCACCATATCCGTGGCTAGGAGATGATATCCCATGCCCATTGCTCCCAGCTCCCGCGGCCTCTCGTTTGAGTTGGCATGCCTGTTGTGCTTGCTCCAAAGCTGCTCTTAAGTGCTCTGCAGGATCAGAACGTAAATGTGCAAGTTTCCGCGCAACTAACAGGGCGGCACTGTCCGTGAGGTGCTCTAGCATGTTGCACTGGGGGAGGAAGTAATTGGGACAGTTTTTACCCAGAACGCAGTGAGCCAAGTCATCAAGAAGACCAAGGAAGAGCCGTGCAGGCGTCTCATGATCTGGACAGCTAAGGAAGCTGGTAGGCAAGCGATCGCATGCCCAAAACATCAAGGTACGTAGGTGGTAGAGGCTAAGGCCAGTGCGAGGGCGAGCTAACAGTCTTGACAGTACAGCTTTAGCCGCTTGGAAGGCTTGTGCCATTGGGTAGGGCACGCATTTCTTTAGCTGAACCTCACTGCGGGAGAAGGCAAGTCTCCACTCGCGGTCAGGTCTGGTTGAGGGGCTGGCAGCAGGTGAATAACACGGAAGCAAGTAGAACCCACTGATGGCCTCCTCCTCCGTTATTTTACCGTCCCAGAAATGGTTGGTCGTGAGCCAGCCCTGTGCGACGGCCGGCCAGCCACGAAACGACACCACTGGAAGCAAGTCGTAGAGAATACGGCTAGCTCCTGCAGTGAGTATCAGCGTTGTTAGAGGACCATTCCGCTCCACACGATCCGGAACCGGAATCCCTCTTTGAGGATTCCGCCGCAAGTCTTCCACCGCTGTCCCAACTACACTCCAGAACCAATCGGCAACCAACAACGGAGAGAAGTAGCACCCATCTAATGACTGAGGATGCTGCAAGGATGGGATTGAGCCTTGTACTGAACCAGTTTCTTCCTCCTCATCTTCCACATCTTTATTCTCTGTATTTATCTCATCTTGACAGCAGATACGCCAACGTGTCAGCATTGCAGGATCGCAGAGGCGCAGGCTCAGCCATGAATGGCATGGTGGGGAATGCCTCATGTCCAGTGTCACAGGCTGATTGCGGTCATGCAGTTTAAGAGCAGGCACCAGTAGAGTGAAGTCCAAATCAAAGTCAACACCTTTGGCGTAGTCACCTAGGTACTCTGGGTTAAGGTCAAGAACACCTTCCCTGGCCCCACCTGATAGCAGCAGGTATTCATTGGCAACCGGTAGTCGCTTGTCTACCTTCTGCACCAGGCCTGTGAAGAGGAAGAAGATTCATGACAAAAATAATATAATATAATATCACCAGTCTTCAAAGAGACAGGGGGGTGGGTAGAGAGGAGTGCGAGGAGAGGGCAACGTTATCACAGGTCTAAACAATTTAAGCTCAAAATGCTGAAAGCAAGTGTAAAACCGTAGAAAGAGAGATGGCTGAAACATTACCAAGAGGAAAAGGTCAGAAGGAATATAATTGGAAGAAGAAGTGTTACGATCAGGCAAGAGCTAGGACACGTGTTAATATTGGAAAAGCTTTCCAGCGTTGGAGAGACGTTAGAGAGCGGGAAGGCCTGAAAACAGACACAGAGGTTTCTTTGTTTCTGCTTGATGTGTGAATAACATTGGTTTTTGATGTTCAAGATATGCTGTTGAATGTGTTGTTGTTGAATCACAGGTTATTTATCCATACGTGCGCGAGCTGTCTGATGCACCAGCTGTTAGTGGTTGCCTGTGTTGCATAGCGTGTTCACTAGGTTTGGGCATTATTTAAATTTTAGCGATTTCAATTCTGATTCTTATCTATTCCCAGTTTTGATTCCAATATGGTTAAAAAAGGTCAAACATGTAGATATCAAACATATTTTCGTCTTTTTGCAAGACAATCTGTTACAGCTGAATACCATGAACAGAAATCTTCAGCATAACTAGCTAATAAACTAGACTAACTAATATAAATTAGTTAAGTTCAGAAATTGAAATCAAATGTAAAATAACACAGCATAGTTTTCTTTTTAGAAATAAAATATAGATTCATTTTATTAAAGTTCCAATAGTTATTCAGTCAAGATCAGTGAGTGATTTTCTTTTTTTTCTTTGATTAACAGTAATGACAGACGGCAGCAGGTTTATTAGCCTGCTGTCACTTTAAGACCTAATGAACGGATCCAATATATTGTTACACATGCATTTTCTTTTTCAACTGCTTACATTCAAATAAGACATAACCCACTGTATTTACAAAGATATTTTGACATAGTTGTGTGTGTGTAAAGAGAACTCAATTTAGTATTCGTGTACTATATGAGGCGGCTTTTTGTTCGGGCGCTCTGGATGTGCCCAGTACAGAAAACAGCACACAAGTGCCAAACTGAGTTGTCTTTTTATTTGCTCTTGGTTTAAAACCACATTAAAATGCACACACAGGAATCAATAAGTGGAATTTAATTTTAATTTTATAACAAGTATCCAATTCCTGACCTCTTTTATTTGCTATTTTGGGGGCGGAGAAATTAAGGGAGGGATGTTTTTGTTTGGGTGTCAATTTCAAATATCTACAGTGTTCCTCAGAAATCAAAATGTAAATAATGTAAGAATATAGGGCTTTAGAACAGATGTGAGAGATCCCTTCTGCAGAAACCCTCATCAACTGCTTTTACTGGATGAGCACTATGACAGTGGATTATCCAGTAAAAGCAGTTGGCAATGTCATAAATCATAAACCAGAAATATAAAGCAGATAAAGGGAGGGAAACCGAGGAAGATGATGCTTTTCCTAAGACGACAGAAATCTCCCTAAACCTCTTCTCAGTCTAAGTCAGATCATTTCTGCTCATTCAGAGTGAAAGATATAACTTGATAGTCTCCCTCAACTCTGTTTTGCAATTCAAGCCATTGCTCTCATCTTCAAATGTGGCCCAGCTCCTTAAATTCTTTAAAATGAACATTTAATCTCAAGTGAAATCATTTTAATGAAAATGGGCATCTTGCTTTTTAATATTTTATGAAGGTAGAAATTGGTCAACACACATTTCTTTAGAATTATTTATCACACACTCAATTCATTTAAATTCAATCCACAAATTATAAAGATGCTTTGAGAGGAGGACAATTACTGAATACTGTAAGTATAGCTGCCATATGTATGTGTTACTTAATAGCGCTTTAATGACCCATAATCTAAAGACGTTTCTTTACTAGGGAAATAAGGAAATGAATTGGAGTCTTGCTAGGGGTGTTAAAATCATGTTGTCCAACACAAGTAGCAATAGCTTTACTAATTACCAATTTGTTTATGCAAATTAAGTAATTAATTAATTATGTTTATCAGTCCCTACAGGCTGAAGCCATCAGCACCAGGTGCATTTCACTCATCACTAGGGTTGGGTATCGAGAACCGGTTCCATTTTAGAACTGGTTCCAAATTTCAAAGAACCGGGTATTCGATACGATGAACGCATTTCGATTCTGTTTATCGATTCCTGACTTTTTTTTTTTTTTTTTTTTCCAGTCATTCTCGCACGGTGAACAGCAGTGAGCATTTTACAGTTGTATCTATCTGCTACACACCCAGCACAAGACGTCATTTCGACATTGTTTTTTAGGCTAAATCCAGGCGGCCCGTCATGGCCTTCATTTAGCCCAAAAATAGACGTTGAAAAGTGGGCTTTGTTTGGTCCATCTGGTTTGGTCCAAATTCAGCCCAAAAATAGACGTTGAAAATTGGGCATTGTTAGGTCTGTCTGGTTTGGTCCATTTCTACACATTTACCATTTCTAAAGCTATATTATGTTATATTATATTATATTATATTATATTATATTATATTATATTATATTATGTTATATATTATATTATATTAAACCAACTTAAAACGTTCCATTTACAGTTTGATGTAGCACAGGCCTATCCACTTAATAATTTATCAAGTTTCAGGACATTTTATCTGATTATCAAATAATTCACTCAATCAGTATGTAATATGTTTCAATGGACTATATGCAGGGTTACTTCCTGGTTGTCGTTAAGCCAGCTCGGGCATTTCCGGTGAACGGTTAGTTTTTCATTCTGTAGTCGCTGTATTTCGACACAAAACCATCAATGGTTGACTTTTTAATGTTGTATTCATATTTTATTGCACTTATTCTATTTACCTAATTTTCCAATAAACCAGTTTTATTGATTGCAATAAAGACAAAGCTATTGGGACTGTTTAAAAACGCTGTGTCTGTAATTAGACACACACACGCATTTTTCCCCCAGCACTTCAAATGTTATTTTTAATGTGATGACCACAAAC
The DNA here is from genome assembly GCA_037101425.1 of Elopichthys bambusa. Classification (NCBI taxonomy): domain Eukaryota; kingdom Metazoa; phylum Chordata; class Actinopteri; order Cypriniformes; family Xenocyprididae; genus Elopichthys; species Elopichthys bambusa. The sequence continues at coordinate 11,830,896 of CM074432.1, read as the reverse complement.
ATTGTTTGTTAATCCTTCTGAGATCGCCCCTATTGTAAAACCGAACGTTTCTAAATGTAGGAAATTCAACATTTGATAGAAAACACTTATTTAGAAATAAAAAAGACAATAATTACCACTTTAACCAGCAGGTGGCGGCAAAGTAGCATTTATTTGCGCATATATCAGCCATTTCCTCTAATCGTTTTTCACTTCGTTTTTGACTAAATAAACATAAAATAACTAGGTTTAAAAATACATTTTGTCAATGTGAAGTATGAAGTACTCAAAAAATCTTAAGAAAAACAACAACTTTTCTTGTGATTCATGAAAGAAAGCGAGCACCACACTCTCCCTTTGTAATCACAACAGCTGTCAGTCAGTGCAGCGCAAGATCAATGATTTCAGCACACATTTTATTCAATTAATCTATCTAAAGTGCACAATAAATATTTTTTTAAGCTTTTTTAACATAAAAGTGTGAAAACTGATGGTCGAATTGAATTTAGCCAAGGAGGAACAATGAAGTACTTATTTTTAAGTATTTATTTTTTATGACGTCTTACGTTTGAATAACTAAATTAATGCTACGCCTGACAATTTAAGTGACTATATTCTGGTTATAAACTAAGTATCACACTACTAATGCTCAGCACACCAGCAAATGACATTTCACCGGAAGTTTTCGAGCTGGCTTATATTAATGCGGAAGTTCTAAAGAATGCTCTGTGCATATAGCCCATTCTACATTTATGCCAATTGTGCGTGACTTCTGCGTGTTTTATTGAACGTGCGCGTGATCATTCGATTTCTTTGTTTGACTGAGGCTGAGGGCGTTACCATGGAAACGGTGCAGCATCTCTCAACTGACAAGCAGCGAACTCCGTCTCTCACTGTTGTTTTCACTACTTTCAGGTAAGTTTAGTCCCTACAATTACACAAATAGTACATACAAATGTCGTGCGTGCCAGATCCAGTCGCCTTTCCACTGTCAAATGTGCGATGCTAAAGGCTACTTATGTTAACCATTGCGATAATAAATGCACACGTTTATGGAAAATACCAGAGACTGCTTGAGGAACGTTATAGCCTAAATGTGGCAAGAATAAAAGGTAAAAACATTATTCTTGAAGTATTTGCTCTTTTTTTTTCTCTCCATAAAAAAAAATATATTGGAATCGGATTCGAGAATCGATAAGAACCGGATTCGATAAGCAGAACCGGAATCATTGAAAATTAAAACGATACCCAACCTTACTACTCCCTCATACAGTCAACACTACTGACCACTTTAAAACAAAAACAGAATAATAATGCCTTCAATACAAAACATCACTCCATGACTGATGCCAACGGAAAGCTGGTCAGCATATGCACTTACAAGTCATATATGCACTCTGTCAAAGAATGAGTTATACATAATGTAGGCCTATTGGAGTTTGGACCTCTGCAGGACTTTAACTGTATTCTGAGATGTTTCCAAGTTAAATAACTGTAACATTATGGGTTTAAATAACAAGAGGAATGTTTTCATGCACAGTTATAATGATGCTACATAATCTGTCTGTTCAAGCAATACATAACAGACACATACATGATCAGTGTCCAATTAATGTGTATATATGCTGGATGAAGCAGAGCTATAGTTATGTCTAGGTCTGTTAGTCTGACTAAGGCTGGGTAAAAATATCAAATTTCTATATTTTAATCAATTTTCATTTTGATGAGCTGATATTGATTCTTAAAATCCAAGAATTGATCTTTTAATCTATGCTTTTTTCAGAAGATGAATGAATGGAACATTGTAGTGCCTCCCATTCAATAAATTGCAATACATGTGCTTTGTTATTTTTGATTTAAAACAAAATCTCAGATTTTACATTCTGTCCACTTTATTACGAAATTCAAACAATAAATGCAGTTTTGTCGTTTTTTAATGTGGCGTGACGGATCGCTGTAGCGCCTCGGTTTAAGTGGCATGTGAATGCACAAGTAGCGATCATCTCTTCCATTTTACTACTAGTTACAGCACAAAATAAATATGAATGAACATCTGAAGGCATGTTGAAAGATACAGTACTTGTATTTCAGAACTTACTGAAATGAATCATTTGTCATGTAATTGCTCGACAATATGTCATGTAAAAGACGACAATAAAACAGTTTGTAAACAATGTGACATCATGTTACTTTTACCTCAGAAAGAATTCAATGACCATAAACTCGACAGTCAGCTAAAAAATAACTTGAAGCATTTTAACAAATATATGCTCTATATTACATGTTCATTTTTTTTTTTTTTTTTTTTTTTACTGTTCTTCAAAATTTGATGTCTGAATAAACCCGTCAAGTTTTTGACAACCACTATTAAAATGTAGATTAGAGCTGCATCGTTAAAAGATTGCACCCATGAGATGACTTCTCACAATTGCGAGTTATCACACAATTATTATTATATTTCACAATTCTGACTTCATATGCAATTGCGAGTTATAAAGTCAGAATTGTGAGATATAATCTTTTTCCCCTCACAATTGGACATAACACGCAATTGTGAGTTTATATAATGCAATTATTATAAAGTCGTTATTACCTTTTTTATTTTTTATTTCATGGTAGAAACAAGCTTCCATATTAAAGAGATAGATCACTCAAAAATTAATATTCTATCATTTACTCACCCTCCTGTCTTTCCAAACCTGCATACATTTCTTCTGCAAAAGACAATATTCTGAAGAATGCTGGAGCACACTGTCTTATGGCCAAACGAAAAAAACTAATACATATTTGGAATGACATGATGATGAGTTTTCAGATTTTTATTTTATCTGATTAAGGAATATAAAATAAAAAAATAATAAGGCAGCAAAAGCCAATGTAACTACACAAAACAAGATGCGTCTTCGCAATTTAAAATTGTTTTTGGTGTTTGTTTCAGGGACCCTGTGACCTTCACACCAGGACATCGAAGCAGAGTGTTTTTTATTTTTCTACAATAACAATGATCCCTTTTGCCCTTTACATTTTTAACACCATTTCAGTTTAATTAGCTCCTCTGGGAGAAATATGTTTGCAGGATTGTAGTGAGTCTAGAGGCTGGCATGCAGATGGTATGTTAATGTTCGCAGGGCATTAAAGTGTGGAAACAGAAATCATGATAATTAAATTGCTCAATGCTAATTTAAAATCAAGGCACTTGCTTTACATTAATCTATTCTTTTCTGGTCTTCTGAAGTAACAACATTAAACACTAATGGACAGGTAAGGGTCATCAAAAGTGGATCATCATTTTTCCAATCATACATAACGAGACAGAACATTCCAAATGAATGCTAAGGAGCACCCTATCTAGCATAAAAATAAAAAGCTGTCTACCCATCACTCTCAGTAGGTGTATGATGGATGTTGCTTTGAAAATGTCTGCATATTTTAGAGAATGAGCGATGGAAACGGCTAACAGGAAAAAATAAGTAGGAAGCTTTTGGCTGAACATCAAGGGGTTAAAGACGAGAGAAAAAAGGAAGATGTAACAAATGAAAGCAACAGGAGGCAGGCAAAAAGAAACAGACATTGCACTGGCAGGACAGCAGAAAAAAAAATTCATCCATCCACATCAGTAAACAAAGGTCCACAAGTAAACGACAAACAAACCAAGTACTGAATGATTCACAGGTAACATTGCAACATGTGAAACAAAAACAGAAGAGAGCTACAGGCTAAAAGGTTTCCTACTGCGGAGAGAACAGGCTATGGCAAAAAAAAAACAGCAGGCAAGGGAGGAAAAAAAATACAATGAGAGAGAAAAAGAGAAGCTGTCACCAAAACCAGCATTTGACAGGATTATGTGAAGCAGCTCCAGTGATGGTTTCAGAGAACAATACAATTCTGCAAATCTGTCTCACCCTCACTTATGTCATACAAAAATGGATGACATTAAGTTTGTGTGTGTACATGGTGACGGGAGAGCAAGGGATTAGAAAAGGTTGTTGGGAGAGATCTGGTGTGAACTACTGAGGGAAAAAAACAAAAAACAAGGAGAACTAGAGACACCTGCTGGACAAACAGCTTCACTTGGGTCAAGCTTGATTCAGAGACCTGGATAAATAAAGCTTAGCAGTCCAATATAAATATCCCTTAAAAAACTGCCCATAAATGGAATAATGCATTTTTCTCCATATTTTGATTAATTTTTTTTTTGCACCCTCAGATTCCAGATTTTCAAATTGTTGTATCTCAGCCAAATATTGTCCTATCCTAACAAACCATACATCAATGGAAAGCTTATTTATTTAGCTATTAATTCAAAAAACTTTCGTCTTCATTATGATGTGGTTTTTACTGTGCTCATAATATTATGATGTCTGGACAGAATTTACACACAGAAAGATGACTTTACACAAGGTTCATGAAAACACACATAAAAAAAAATCAAAAGTTGTTTATATTATGTGTATATTTATGTATGTGTTCACTATTACATTCTCACCCAGCATATTAAAGATGAAGTCTTTGGCCGTGTGCACCTCGAGCGCGGTCTGATCACCGAACTCTTCCTGCTCCAGCTGCACGAGCTCCTGCACCTGCGCTGACAGCTGCTCCAGCGTCGTGCCCGAGCGGAAGTCCACCTCGGACACCCGCTTCCCAGTCGCCGGTGCACGCGGGGCCACGGCACTCATGAGCGTCTCCATTGAGCATTACCTGAGAGAAACCATAACAGTATTACCAAACTGTCCCAAAACCATCACACTTATCAATTCGAATATCAATGATTCTCATTAATTGTATTCATTTTAATTATGTATTACTTAAACAATTCTCGACATTAAGTAATAAACACTAAACCGCTGATAACGAAAAAAACAACAACAGTATTTACACTTAAGCCTTATTCAGTACCAATAACTTCTCAACTCAAGCTATTTATTATTTTTTAATAACACCTAAATAGTTAAACGCAGATTAGTTATTCATAGCGACTGTAGTGGAATGTAGGTCAGTGGGCAGATTAATCAGCTAATTAGCCAGCTAATGTCTCTCTAGCGAAACAACTGAACCACAACTTTACAGTTTATTATAATAAACATGGCTAGACCTCTGAAATATATACTCTAAACAAGAATTCCCCATGACATGTGCTGTATGAGGGGGAATAAATATGTTTCATGTGATAAACGAGCATGTGTCCACTGAGATGCGTGTAAATCAAGCAGCCCAAATGAGCCGACTAGCAGGTGTGGAGCGAGCTAACGTGCTAACCCAGCTAAACACCTCAAGATTCAGCGATGACATTTGTTCTTTATAATTTACACACACCCTGTTTTCCGCTGGCTCGGTGCTCTCTGCCTTAGACCCCGGGTTGTTTGTTGTGATTTCTTGTGTGAAACAGGATTTCAGCTCCCGTCATTTCCAACAGGTCCCTCTGCGCGCACCTTCCCACTGGCAACACTATTCCCGGAAATCATGGACCTCCTCCGAGAATCTTGGGATTAGTAGTACTTTAAAAGGAACATAAATCTATCCATTATTTTTAGGTGCAATTATACAGGATAGTAAACTATTTGTACTGATTCATGTCTCACAACAATAATTAGCCTAATGAATTTGTTAAATAGTTACATTTTATATCTCATCTATATTATACAGTATATATTTTTATTTTAATGCTAGGATCAGTGTTAAGTGGAATCCCACTCCTAAATGAATTATAAAGACAAAATGTGAGCAATTAAATAATTTATACCAATAATTATATTATGATAATACCCAATGAAAGGCCAAAACAAAAAATACTATCTGGAAAAAGCTTTGCATTTAATTGAGTGTATCCTTTACTACCCACTATAAGCCTACAGTATCTTGTTTGTTTTGCTGATCTGGTCTGCCACCCCCCAAAAAAGTTTGAGAACCACAACTCTGCCCTTTAGAGCAAGGGAACAATTTTAAAAGGCACACCGTGGACTCCAGTCAAATGCTCCCCTGACAGCTTTTAAAATCCTCCTCTCCTCGGCTCTAAGACTTTTTTTTTTCCAGGAGGTGAAGAGTGATCAAAAGATTTTCAAAAACCCTCGCCAGCTCTCGCCGTCCTATTTCGACCCCCTCTACTGTGGTGTCACCTTGAAATACCTCCCCTTTGAAGCAGCATCTGAGAGGCTGACAGCGCAGATAATTGATGCCGTGGAAGAAACGGCGGAGGCCAAAGACAGCGAGGTGCTTTTAATTCTTCACTTCTTCAGCTTCGTTCTCTCTGCAGAGTCTGCACCATCCCCAGCAGCTCTACACCTTCTAATTAACAACTGAACCCTGTAATCTAATGCACATATAATTATATATTCATTTATAATGCAAATCTCATCTGTATTCAGTTCCTTAATCAAGCTTTTGTACTGACACAATCCACTTGCCTTTCACACAAAACAGCAGTGGCTATGTTTATAGCACAAAAAAGACTGGAGAATGAGATTTTAACATTGAAAAATGTAGTGACAGCTTTTGAAAGCAGCACATCAGAAAGAATGATGATCTTTTAATGGGGATGCAGAGGTTGAAAGGAGACTGACATGTTGAAGTGAAATTGTATTAACACTCTTCTGTGGGATGTGCAGGTATGATTGACGCCTAGAAAAGGGAGCGGGAAATAGAGAGAGTTTGGGTAATCATATCAGTGTGTGTGGGCATTTCATTCAAAGCCGAAAAATCCTAACCTCCCACACCTTCAGACGACGTCTCTTTCGACAACCGAGGTCACGCTAAATCAGACTGGGAATTGAATTGGCACTGCCCACACAAGCGAGGGTAAGTGTAAAATGTCAGCTGGTGTTCAGGGGAGGAAGTGAAGCCACATGAATACTGAAAGAGAGAGACTTTAACTCCCATGGGTCGCAATTAACAACACCTACCTCACTGCCACTGACCGCTTCTTACCGAACTGTAGTGAAAGCAAGTTAAAAGTTGCTTGGCCCTTAGATGCTGGTTCAAACACAGAAAGATCATTCAAGCGCGATGAGAATTTAACGACCGAATGACCACAGGGCCACTGCAATGTATTGGTTGCTTTAAACATCGATTTTTACTGGCTGCATCTATCCAGACAGAGCCAGGGAGGAGACACTTAACACGGCCTCGTGAAGCAGAGCGCAATATATATACGCTTTTATGGATTTTAACAAGGAGACTTCTGTAATGAGCGACTGGTGGAATTCCCAGAGCTATTGAAATGTCAGGGAGGAGGAAGAGGAAACAACGAAAAAACTTTTCAAAACAGGCTTCAATTTAGAGCCGTAGAAAGATGCTAATTATACATGCATATAGCTGAAAATGCCTTTATATTGTTCAGTCCTTCAAGTATAAGCATGAATGTCTATCTTTCTGCAAGCACAGAGAAATTTCTTATTCTTCCATCAGCACAGTGAAGAGGGGACTAAAGTAGTTTGATTGCCTTGCCCTGATTTGCACGGCTCTTCTAATAGCCCGAGTTAATGAGGGTTTTATGAGTGGTGTGATCACTTTATTGGGACGTGCGGCATCAATAGAAGCCTCTCTCCGCAATAGAGTTGGCTTATGAAGCTGCCCTTGCAAATTGACCTGAGGATTTATAAAGCAATTTTCAAAGGTCCCCAACCCAGCTATGTGCTGACAGTCACAGGCCCTGGAATTAGAACCTCAATGGATTTCACTTTTCATTTGAATAAAGATAAGTTTGGACACTGGAAGCCCTACAAGTGAGGTCGCCGGTAATGAACTTCTTACAGGATCAAAGCCTGAAGGCTATTGAGATCGCTGACCTGGGAGAGAGACGTTCAGAGAGACATTTCCTCCAATATCAGAAGGTCAGACTGGCAATCAACTTCTCAGACAGCTTTATTTTTTCAAACAAAGGAAACGTATGTGCATACACTTTCAAGACATGAACAAACCCTGAGTGTGACTCATTCTCGGTAATAAGCCACCAAGGAAAGCTTCTCAAAAGATTTTTTTTCCCTCCATGCTGACAAAATAAAGATGCCTGTGACAGTGTGGAGGGGAAAAAAATAATTTAGTTTGATCCCAAGGCCTTATCATCACTTTTCAGACGTGACTGAAAAGGGTTTAGATAAGATGTGAAATTCTCCACCCTTTTCTCCTTCAGCCACTCCATATCTCCTTGTTTCTTGTTTAAATGACAAAACAGAACATCATCTTTGAGAATGCTAAAATCACATGGTTGAGGTCTGCAAATGGAGTCAAAGTTCAAAGAGCCATTGCAGCCCAGCCAACAATGAGCAGAGAGCCTCCAATTGGTGCCAGCTTGCTGAAGCTGGGGTCATTGGTTAAGGCCTGGTGGTAGAGGGGACCACAGAAGCAGCCCATGCCAGTGAGGAGGATTGCGCCCGCCTTAAGGAAAAAAAAGTGTGTTAATTTATGTGATTGCTTCCTTATGTTCATTCAATTCTCAATACAATCTCTGCTTAAGCTGTGGTGCTTTATTCAATTCATTTCAAATCATCCAAACCAACAGATATCCTGTTCCCATAGAGGTTGTCAAGTAAAGAAGAGCATAATGAGTATCATTTCTGTTACTCTATTTATTTGTTGGAATAATATTCAACAAAAATTACCAAAGGAAGAATAAGTTTATTGTAACAATTTAAACTTATATAACGTTTTCAACATGATTCACCTGATGTCACGTGTCAGATTTCATATCATTATGAGGAAAAGAAAACATTTTTCTATTGATGGCCATTCAAAAGTAGGCATGAAATCTGATTAAATTATTCATTTATTGTTTCACAGAAAGGAGGGCGAGTTATGTTTTCTCTTTATTTATTATGACAAAATAACAATGCACAAAGTGCAGGGGACTTGTATCATCCTGTCCCTAAAGGGATTTATGTTATAGTAATGACTTTTTACAAGGCCACTTACCATATAAATTAATAAATGGACATACCATATTGATTTGAGTTATCTAGTATTTAATAATGTAAGAAACAATAGACTGAAGAGGGATATAAGAGAAATGAAACCTCTGTTAAGAAATCAGTTTCCTAGGACAACCGTCAATTATGCAGTTTAGAATCATTAGATAATATTTCATCAAAGAATCACTATCAAATATTCCAGAGAGCCATATCTTTGACAGGTATGAAAGACTTAAGGGTATAATATATAAGATGAATTCAGATACATTTGGGACACTTTTAGACAGCTAGGTGACTCAATTTTCATGATATCAGTAGTTATCATAACTAAAATTTTAGTTTAGAGCTGAAACTGTTTATATAGTAAGAATTATGATGAGAGGTGTGATTACCAGAGCTGGTTTCCCACAGCGAGCGGCTCCTAACAATGCCAGGCTGTGGTAGAAGTGGTACTTGTTTGCTGTATCGTACAACTGAAGACACAAAAAGAACAGAAACAAAAAAAATCTACATTATTTGTGCATTATTACCCCAGCCCCACTACTTCCAGCACAACAAAAAGCATGTCATAAAAAGTTGAAATTATAAGATGCTAAGTCATACTTAAGAGATACAAAGTAATAATGATGAGATAACGTTATAAAGATGAAATTATATACTTGAAATTATAATACTAAGGCATGACTGAAATAAAATACCAAAATTATGATATACCAAGTCATAATTATGAGTCAAAAATGTTTGTTATAATTAGGACAATAATTATCTCACCGTTTTGACTTGCTATTTTTTTTACTATTTTTGACTATTATGATTTAACAAAGCATGATTTTTTTTTTGTGGCGGAAATGGGCTTCTATACCAAAGTCTTCTGTGTAACTTACACACAATAATCCATTTTTTTAAAGGATAATTTTGACAAAATGAACAAGTGATAAAGACACAGAATATAAATAGCCAAATACACTCACCTCTCTCTGGTAATCACTGGCTTCACTGTGTCGGAAGCCTGTCCAATAAACAAACACACGAAAGAGTTGCAGAAAAGCTTCAAACTTTGAGGTAGTGTTCACTGGCGTGCGCTCGGTCACGTTACCCAATCGTGCAATATTTTCAGTCTTCTTAACGCGGCAATGTCATTAGCCAAATAAAACACAATCGACCAGACCAGAAAGGTCACTTACCGTGAGCTCCATATGCACCTGCTGCGACTGCAAGAGCTCCAGATATCCCTGCTAGCCTCTGGACCAGCGAAGTAGCTTTCATGACTCCTGAAGTAACCAGGGAGCAACTGTAAAGACATGCAGGAAACTGATGTCATTATGGATCTAACAGGAAGAACGACGCTATCTACTCGGAATTACGAACGTTGAGCCAAGATGGCGTCCAACAGCACAGTTGAACGTCACGTGAGCCATTCGATTACGCTTATCACCCAGTCAAGTTTGGACAGTGATCAAGTCAAGATCAAACACATTATATAATATAGTATATAAGTATAACAGTTAGCATGGAATTATAATGAGTTTGTGTAAAATATTACACTGCGCAAATGTATTATTTTTTCCGTCAAGGTCACAGAAATAACTAATTAGGCCTTAATAAACATTCTTTTATGTATAATTTCCCCTCTTAGGTATGCAACCTCAGATTCTTTTGAATCCCCAACATGCGAATGCCTTGACCCCCATTCAACTGTTTCATCAAACAAGTCCCCTACCTTGACCGCCGACAGACACTGCCCTGCATATTGTGGTTCATATGAATTATTAATAATCCGCCATTTCACTTCAAAAAGGTTATTAAATCTAATTCTCCTGGTTTATAGGTTCGTGCACATCTGTATTTTACAAAAAACACAGACTAGTGCAATTCTAATTCTAAAGCTATGAAACCAATTATACTTTATACTTTTAGAACAACCAACACGATTTTATTTTATTTTTTCTGTGCACAGTTTGTGTACAATTTATTGGTTTTCAGTGTACTGAATCCTACACGTCGTCTTTTAGTGTCCAGTGAGGGGCGCTGTTTTACTTTGACTGTTGGCTTTCAAAATTGTGAGTTTGTGAGTGTACAAAATAAGCCCTTAATATGAAGAACATTACATTTTTAAAATCCTGTCCTTGAGTAAAAGGTTTTGGTCCAAATTTGTAATGAACACAAACTAATTAAAAAAAAAACAAAAAAACACATAAGTAGTAGGCTCTAAATGTATTGTCTTGAGGTAAAGTAGGATGTAGATATTCTGACTGCAGTCAATAAAACCATTTACATAATTTCTGTACGTTCCATACTTCATGCACACATTTTTGTGTGGGGTTTGAAAATACGAAATCATTGCCTTTGGGTATTTGTTTTTATTGCAAATATAATTTAGGGTATACATTTCATGTCCATTAATGATAATTATATTTTTTTCTAGCAATTCAGAAATGTCATATTTGATCAATTAAGAAAATGCATACTATAATATCACACCAATATTTTATGCATCCTGTTTTTTTTTTGTTTTTGTTTTTTTGTTTGTTTTTAACTGCCTTTATGTCCCTTAAATTTCATTTTTTTTTTTTAGTGTCAAAATAATAGATAAAAATGTAAAAGTCAAGATTATCTATATTAAATATATTATTAAATCTGTTTCTACAATCTAAACACTTTGGGAAAACAGACTGAGTTTAAATGTAATTTTCTTTCAATAAGAAAATATTTCATTTAATTAATGTCTGCAAAAATTATTTCAACTAACCAAATACCCCCTGAAAACTAAAAAATGGTTTATCCCAAAATCATTTGCCCAGCATCATGTGATGTAATTTTGTTCTGTGGCAGATATTTTGAACACATTATGGTAAATATCCTCATTTTTCTAAAAATAGTTTATTTTATCTCCAATAACTTAATGTCAAGGACCATATTCATTTCCTTTCAACTATGTTGGATACATTTATGGTTTGCAATATTTAAAAAAAATAATTTTATTACAAATAAATATTAAAATGGGAGGTTAACATGATCAAGAAAATAACATTTGACAAGGCCTGCCATTGAAATTATAAGGCAAAATGGTAAAATTGTCAACTATGTTACCTGTCAATATGTTATACTGCCAACTATGTTTTGACTGATTTTTTTACATTTTAAATATCTAGACTGCTGCTTTTGATATTATTTCAGGGTATAGTTTGGACCACATGGACTTGTGGTTGCATTACATTGCACAACTATCAAAATTATCTTTAAAGTAGATGATAAAAATGTTCTTATCCTTAGTGACCGTGCTGAGAATTTTATACAAATATCTGGAAAAAAAAAAAAAATTCGTAGAAGTCTTAGTGATTTGAGTCACTTAAAGCGTACCACTCAATCAGTGTGTGTAGTGGCATATAGTTTGTCCGTAACATAACTGAAAAACTCTCGGGAAAATATCTCTTTTTTTTGTAATATCAAAATGGCATTTAATGATTAGATGAGCAGATATGTTACACTGATAAAATAAATAAACTGAAACCAGTAGTTGTTTTATTGAGAAAGCATATTGTTGTTGTTTTTTATTACTTTTTTTTTTTTTTTTTGCTGCTGTGAAATGTACCCTCAATTATAGAATGACTCAAAATATAATATGGTATGGTACAGCATATACATATACAGGAATTTCCATAGACCTTAATCAGGGTAGCACCATATTTAATTTTTGACAGGAATGAAAACGAGGCTGCGGGGCATAGAATTACAGTGTGTTCAATGGATTGTATGGTTGTTTATCAACATACCTGTTCAGCTGACAAAACATCTTTAAAAAAAAAAAAACTCCATAAAACTTTTAAAATTAGCTTGTGCCAAAATTCCATGATCTATTCTAAGACATTTATGCAGTGCATGCCATCGTGAAGACTGTAAGTCTACACCCCACTGCCTCATTTTCTTCTGCGTTACATTCAGTATGCCGTCTATCTTGAGAGGTCTATTGAGCATTGTTTATATTTACTGTAGCTAGCTATCACCTAAACATAACACTCACACAAACCGTTTTTACATTTTTACTGTATGTTTTATATCCCATTGTCTGGTCTCCGTGATGTAGGTGATTTCATATTTTACTGTCCTAGTGGGGAGATTTGGTCCCCAAAATGTAGGCAAACCCACTTGTAGATGAACCTCTTTGACAGTGCTGGTATATAAGATTATATTTGTGTGCTTGTTTCTGCTTTATCTATGTACTAGTTTGCATACTCTTCCAAATCCTGCACTGTCATGTACAGTTCTCTTAATAGGCTGCATAATATTCTTTGTGCGTGTGGGAGCGAGGCAGTCAGGCAGATGCAGAGTGTTGTACAGTGTTTTAGAGTACATTAAGAGACTACAACTGACAGTCTGTTCCAGCAAAATGGCTTTTGTTTTCTCACTAGCTGTTTAGCCACTTACAGTAGACAAAATGACAAGCACAACCATGAAACATTCTAGTATTAAAACCACATGCACTTGATGCACTGTGGCTGTCTCTGTCAAGGCTTCCTAAACCAAACACAAGTTTTCATTAAAGCAATTCCTCCTGCAGTCTGTCTGTGTGTTTGCCAGGTTTCATCGGAATCCTCGTCTGACAAGGTCAATTCAGTTTGTTAAAAACTATTTGGATGCTCACCAACAAGACCGATGCAAAAGAAAACTTACAACGAGCCACAGATGTCCAGTATTCCAAATCTGCTTTTTTTATGCTGTCATCACATTCTAATCATAATAACAACACAATGTTTTATGAATATCCTTTACAGGGATAGTTTACCCAAAAAATAAAAATTCTGTCGTCATTTACTAAAAAAATGATGTAAAAAACATTTCACAGTAAATTTCACAAACAATTACAAAGAAATAGCAAGTAACACATTGATTTTAAACATGAAATTTTGAAGTAGAACAACTGAAATAGTATTTTCTTGTAAAATGTACTACAATGATCTTTGTTTTGTTTACAACTATGTCGTTTCAAACCTGTATGACTTTTGTGGAACAGAAAAGAATATATTTCGAGACATTTCTCAGTGTTTTTGGTGTCAGTGTCAGTGTCAATGGTAACCAAAGCTGTTTGGCTACCAACATTCTTAGAAAAAAAAAAAAAAAAAAGGTTTAATGGGGTTCTATAGAACCCTAGGGTTCTTGGCTCAAATTTAAAGGGGACTTATTATGACCCTTTTCACAAGATTTAATATAAGTCTCAGGTGTCCCCAGAATGTGTCTGTGAAGTTTCAGCTCAAAATACCCCACAGATAATTTATTATAGCTGGTCAAATTTGCCCCTATTTGGGTGTGAGCAAAACACCCCATTTTTATGTGTCCCTTTAAATGCAAATGAGCTGCTGCTCCCGAGCCACTTTCCAAAAGAGGGTGGAGCTTTAACAGGTCGTGCTTCGGTTGCTTAACATCAACAAAGCTGGAGAATCTCACACAGCCAAAATGACGATTGTCAGTAACGGTGTTCGGCCTTACATTGTTTGAATGTCTGAACAATGTAAGAAGCTTGTTGTGGTTCCTACCAGCCATTTGTTGTAGTCCTTAAAAAGCGATTCCTGTAAGAGAAAATATCTCCCTTTGCATTGAACTTTGAGCGTTGTAACTTTGCAGATGTTGTTTATGCAACATTACACACTAACTAAAGTTAATAAAGTGAAATCATAATCAAGGACCCCTTTAAAGAACCCTTTATGCCAAAAAGGTTCTATAAGGAGAAATGTCTTAAATGATTGTATGTTAATTTAAAAAAATTTCTAGTGATAAAGTATGTTTACATGTTTTTTTTAGTTCATAAAATGTAATCAAAATTAATTAGGCTAATTAAAAATGAAAGGTGCAGTGTGTAAATTTTAGTGGCATCTAGTGGTGAGGTTGTGAATTGCAACCAACGGCTCAGCACCGTGCTCACCCCTCCCTTTCGAAGCACTTTTAGAGAAGCTACCATGGCCGACACAAAGACAAAGATGCTGTTGTCTGAGACAGCAGATAGCCAGGCAAGCAATGAGGTTTTTTCTTACTTCTAACAAAGAACGGTCTCTGCTTCTAATAAACCAGACGACTACTACTACTACTTCGAGCATATTCAACGTGACAGTGCAAGCTGCCTCTAAAAACACCAACAAACATAGAGACGAAACACATTCTGTAGAGCAGTTTGTCCGTTTAGGGCTGCTGTAGAAACAAGCCTGCGCATAATGGCGACTTGACATGGAGGGGGGATCCACGGTGTATGTAGATATAAATGGCTCATTCTAAGGTAATAAAAACATAACAGTTCATTATGTAAGGTCTTTATACACCACTCAAAACATAGTTATGCATATTGTATTGCATTTCTGCCAATAGATCCTCCTAAATTTTACACATTGCACCTTTAATAAATCCATAAAATGGTTCTGTACATGAAGCGCCTGAGAGAACCCTTTAAGGTTCTATATAGAACCTTTTTGTCTAAGAGGGTATGATGCATGAATTCTGTTAACAAGTGGTTGTCATGTGCAATGTGCAATATATTCAGCCTGTGTAAGACAGCCTCAGCATTGTGAATTCCACGATGCATGCATAAATCTTCATCCTTGAACATAGACAGCTTTCTCAAATACAGAGCTTCAATAATAGATCAAAAATGAGACTCTCGCTTTCTCTCTCTTTGTGTGCGAGTGCAGCAGGTGTCTGGATGCAGCCCCCTGTATGCTGTTAAATTATAAAGAGCCCTTGCAGAGTTCAGGAGAAAACCCTGACCTCCAGTAACAGCAGGTTTGAGAGAGAGCACCACATGAGTTCTGCAGCAGAAACAACATGGCGCCAATTGCTGATTCTGAATCAGTGGATTGTTTTAGCACACGGTGTATGATTGGCGTAGCTTTGGTCTGAGATCAGCTTTTTCGGGTTAATCTTATGTGGGAATCGAGGGCTTGGGGATGCACTGTGACTTTCTCTAACTCTTACTTTTGCCAAGTCAGGGAGTGTCAGAGCAAGAGGAGATACCGGTTATCAGCAGGGATCAAGCTGTTGATAGATACTTGGCTGTCTTTCTGACTCTCTGGGCTTTAAACTTAATACCACACCAACTTCTGTTTCTTAACTTCAGTGGTGGGAAACAAAGCTGATGAATCCATAGACTGTCTCAATGTATAGTAGCTTCTGTATATGATGTATATTACCACATCTTGCTCACTGCTAACATTTGCACTGCTAAGTTCAACTAATTCACCGAATTAAATTAATTTTGTCATGATTTACTCATACTTTCTCATTACTTTCTTTTGTGGGACAGATTTTTTCGTCCAAAGTCCATACAATGAAATGTTGTTCAGTGTTATTTTGGACCCCACTGATTTTCAGAAGAAACAGTGAATTAGTGAAGAAACAGTTAGTTCTGTGGTGAGTTGCTTTTGTTCACTTTGGGAAAAAAGTGTCTGCTAAATGCGTAAATTTCAAATGTTTATAATATCTTCTTTTGTGTTCCACAGAGTGGTAGGTTTAGGTGAACTAACCCTTTAAAATCTATTGCCATCATCTGAGCCATGCTGTCAATTTCCACCAAGAAAATCCCTGGAGGCAGTTTCCATTGGCATTCCCATTCATCTCAATGGCAGTTGCTCAGATGTTGCAGATTTGCTCATGGGAACCACAGAAGTTTTTGAGCCAATCACCCTAGTTATAAATGCCATGTGATTAATCAGTCTGGACCTGCATTGCAGCAGCAGCTAATGTGCACTAGCCAAACCTAGACCCCTTAATTACCACAGAAAATCATTTTGACTCATCCCTCAACTTGTAGAAACAACAGAAAATCATGTTTACTGTAATCAATAATGGAAGCCTTATAAACCTATTGGATGTCTTATTGGAAGAGAACAACCTTAACCTTTGCTCAGAGGCTTTGCAAGAAGATAGGTTTGGAAGAATTAGACGGTTTATGGAAATTTGTTCTCCAGAACCTTTCCTGTAAAACTTGGCCTTGACAACCATTTAAATTATGCTGGAGATTAAGGCATGCACACTGAGTACATTGGAGATTCCAGTAATATACTCTGATCTAAGCACTGAAATGCACCGTTTGCACAAAGTATGCTAGCAGTAGTCAAAGTGTGAAACAGAAAGATGTTAGAGACAGCAAGAAAAAGATAGGGACAGTGATCAGCACAGTAATTAGCAAAGCTCATTAGGCTCATCTCCATCCTGCTTCAAAGGCAACTCATGCAAATTGACAGGATTTATCCACCATCTCCATTTTGAAAAGTTCAGTGATGAACAGGCTTGTAGCTCTTACCTGCTTAGGAATGCCATAGGAATGTTTGTAATTAAACATTTCCCTATTTCATCCAAAATATTATGATCTTTTTCAGACTAGTCAATTAAGAATATTTAATATAGAACCACTAAGCAAATATGTTACAGTCTTAATACAAGTCGATTTCTTAATATTTTGTAATGTTTTTGAAAGAACTCTCTTATGCTTAATGCCAAGGCTGCTATATTTGATGACAATTACAGTAAAAACAGAAAAAATATATTGCAATTTAAAATAACTGTTTTCTATTTTATTATGTTTTAAAATGTTATTTATTTCTGTGATGGCAAAGCTGAATTTTCAGCACCATTACTCCAGTCTTTAGTGTCACATGATCCTTTAGAAATCATTCTAATATGCTTTTTTTTTTGGTGCTCGAGTAACATTTCTTATTATTATCAATGTTGAAAGCATGCTTCTATGCTTCTTAAAATCATCGTGGAAAGAGTGATAAAAACATTTTCAGGATTCAAAAAAAAAAAGTAGACACTGCAAATTGTGTTCATCAATAGAGGTCCAAATTAGCACATCTTACTAGGTTGGTGATATAGCAGTCAGACAGCTGTTTTTCCGTGGTAACAATTTCATATTGCTATGCAACATGTTTTGTGGTCCTGTGGATATTTGGATGGTTGCCAGTGACATATCGCAGAGCTGGGATTTGAAAAGCAGACTGATTCATCTTCTTTTTAAGAGGCTGTTTGCAGGAGGTCATCATTTACATCATCTGACCAGACTCTGTGCTGCACACAGAAATAATGATGCCCCTGTTGAGTTCTCACCATCCCTAAGAAAATTCCAGCAGAATCTGAATTGATTTTTCAGAGATGATTGATGGGCTATGAGGGTCTTAAGAGAACCTCTTGAAGTTCAGATGCAGCCTCTCAAGCAAGACATTATATTCATTTGAAAAATGAGAACCGCCTCTCAGTCCCTTTCATCCAAACAGTGACTCTCATTAACAAGGTTAATTAAAAGAGGAGAGAGAGAGAGGTTGTATTGTTTTCTGGGGCAGTGGGCAGATCTCTGTCATGTGGATGTAGCTAATATTGTCCATGAGACTTCCACCTTCATATTTATCCACTTAAGCATCCATACATGTTTAGAGACATGCACACAACCACCTAACCACACACCCTATATCATATTACACAAACACCCAGAGGGACACTCACGGATTTGGAGATAGACTTTAGCAGCACTGCTGGGCAACAATCAACACCTTGTTTATTCTGATAAAGAGACGAAAAAAGGGAGAAGAACAAGTTCCGCTGATTTTCACTGAGCCCCCTTCAGGGCAGATTCTCACTGCTGTTCGTCCTTGCCTTGTTAAGCTGGTTTCATGAGTGCACCACAAAACTCAGACAGAACTCTTGCTTCTCTAAATATTCATCTGATGGATGGGTAGATTCACTCCCCCATAAAGTGATATTTGAGAGTATATTTTGCACCTTCATGATCACTGATGCTTGTTTTGTTGCACTGGATCCTGCTGCTAGACTCTGTCTGCTCTATTTATTTTGCTGTACACTTCATTGCACCCTGCAGGTATACAGTATTGTACATTAATGCGTATATTGTATTTTTTAGTTTATATTGTATATTTTGTCTGTTGTTAAACCATGCATTCGATATGGAGCACTTTGGAGCAAACCCTCTCAAATTCCTTGTAAGTGCACCATTATTTGGCTAATAATCTAGAATCGTGGTTATGACATTGACAACCCAGTTTCATAGGAAAATGTATCTATTTTACAAGGTGGCAATTTCGTATGAATTTGTGAATCATATGATTTTTAGAAAAAAAAGTAAGCATGAAGATCCACCCCTGAACAACCGTCTCTGAGGTGTAAGCAGATCGTATGAAAATGTATAAATGAGATGTACAAATTCATATGAATTAGCCACCAGTTTGGCAAAATGTAAAATTGCAAATTGACACAAGATGGTGTTGGATTCTGATTTATTTACTGAGAAGATTTTCAAAGTGCCTGTATTATGCTATTTTAAAGGTTCCTAATTATGTTTTGGCGGTCTCCTACAATAGGTTTACATGCATCCAAGGTCAAAAAACACTGACCTAGGTCCGACAGCATCACCTCTTCACAGTGTCTCAAATGGTTCGATAAAGGATTCAGTCTCTCTGAACCCCTCCTTTCCATAAGCCTACTCTGCTCTGTTTGGTCATATGGCCCAGTCTGTTGTGATTGGTCAAATGCTTAGAGCACATGTCAGAAACGAAACGCCTATTACCATATCTGAATTTCAGCTCCAGAGGCTTCCTCAGCACTTGATACATATGATGTAACAGCAATGATGCATGGCGCTGGTTTTTCCCATATCAGTTTGAGCCTGAGTCCTTTTGAAGTGCGTCACAGTGAATTCACAGTGCTGAAAATATCTTCTCGACATATCAACAACATGAACCAAACTCTTCCAGGCCTCAGCTACAACTACAGTGTTTGAGGGTCAAAGTAGATGTTGTTCGCGGGCAGCCAATGAAAACCAGATGCTTGCATTATGCAAATTTGTTACATTGTTACATAACAGGAAGTGAAACTGGAATTACTGATGACTCATTTTAGGCAGCTCAGAATCATTTCTTTTAGGAGACAATAACTTTATTTGTCGTGCACTTTGATCTTTAAAACTTTGTAGACCTTTCACATTTACAAACAGTTATATTATACACGCATGAAAGGTAGCATTCGAAAAACCAAAATAGGGGTGCATTAACACTTCCACACCCTTAAAAGGTTAGTTCACCCAAAAATAAAAATTCTGTCATTAATTACTCCCCCCCATGTTGTCCCACACCCGTAAGACCTTTGTTCATCTTCGGAACAAAAATTAAGATATTTTTGATGAAATCCAATGGCTCAGTGAGGCCTGCATTGACAGCAAGTTAATTTACACTTTAAATGCCCAGAAAGGTGCTAAAAGCATATTTAAAACAGGTCATGTGACTACAGTGGTTCAACCTTAATGTTATGAAGCGACAAGAATACTTTTTTGTGCGCCTAAAACCCCCCACAAAATAACGACTTTATTCAGCAATATCTAGTGATGGGCGTTTTTAGTACCTTTCTAGGTGTTTGAAAGTGTTGCTGTGAATGGAGGCCTCTCTGAGCCATCGGATTTTATAAAAAATACCTTAATTTGTGTTCCGAAGATGAATAAAAGTCTTACGGGTGTGAAACGACATGAGGGTGAGTAATAAATGACATAATTTTCATTTTTGGGTGAACTAACCCTTTAAAGCATTCTTCTTTTACTTTAATTGTAATAATTTCAGCCAGTTGAACATCATTGTAGAAGTACAGCTAGGTAGATCCACAATGTTAAAGTCCCCCTGAAATCAAAATTTAAGTTTTTTAGCTTTTAGTATGAATATGTTAGCCTTAAGGTTATGAATAAGCTGGTGTGTTCCAAAACAATGGCAAAAATTTGCATTTAGGAGATATAAGCATTCAAAACTTACAGTCTCTCACTTCCGCTAAAATGGATCATGGATTTTCATGACATCACATCGCACTTCAGTTTCTCGTCAAATCTTTGGTCCAATCAAATGCTCTCTAGAATCTGAAGTCCCGCCTCCTTCTACACTCTTACAGAAGCTGAGTCTGAAATCGGTCATTTGTTCACACATTTACTAGTTTCTACATAGTGAATGGTACATAGTGCACTAGAGAATAGGGAACGATTCAGACGGTGTAAATATGTTTTCCTTTGACGCGAATGAAGTCTGCTCTGGTCCAGAGACACGAGAGCACAGGGCGGATCATATGCACAGGTCGGCACAGACCACAAAAGGTATCGGACCCATCTGAATTCGCTCTGGCTGAGCTGTAACATAAACGAAACGCTATTGGCTATTTTAAAAAAGGGAGGGGGGGGCTGTTCGATATATCGCCCTGTCTTCCTGTTTCAGCTGAAATTATGTCAACACATTGAATAGTGCTGCACGTTCCAACACTCTTCAGTGGGCCTTTAAAGCTCTGATAAAGATCTTTAATGGAGAAGGGTGTCATTTAAAACAAAAGAAATCATTTAAAAATGACCATTCTCAATTAAAGGATCAGTATCACAATTCTAGTTTATTAGCCAAATTATAAACCAAATAAATTTGCACTAACAAGATGTCATTTGATCATTTTTTTAAATAAATGAATGCTGCCATGACCAATAGAAAATGTACAGAAGCATCTCTTTTAAAGAAATTCCATTATCTTTATGCAAGCACTAATAACGTTAATTGCGGCAGACAAATGACACTGACTTTTGTGAACAAGACACAATCCATAATGATTCTAATTTAAATAGAAATGATATGAGCTGCAAAGAATGACAATGCCTCAATTTAAATATGCACGTCACTGTGCTATACTACCACGGATAACATCTGTTTTGGCTGGATTAACTGGTAAATGAATAAGACATTTAGCATAAAAAGCTGCACAACTTTTTAGTGATTTTACACTTCTAGTTCATCAAATGACATGAGTTTGGCAGGTGGGACTACCTGTTTGGACAGTCACTATTATCGCATGCTTTACACACTTCACCTAAATCTTCACCTAAAGCTTAAAGTGTGTATCTTTAAATAACATTACATATTGTGACGTGTGATAACATTATCCTGTCGTACAACACGAAGGTTATCCTATTTGGCATTCACAGCAGAGTACGTTTGAAGATAACCGTAATATCTGTTACTTGATAAATATCTGAAACTGGTGTGCAAAGTCAGTGGGATTGGGTCTCTGTCTAAAGAAATATTGACATCTTAGAGGACACAGCGATAAGTGTGAGGGTAAAGAGTTGTCTCAGTGCTTATAGGAGATAATTGTTTATGGTGCCCAATGATATCTCGGTTTGAACTAATCTTACCTCATCTGTCTTTTAGTTTGTCCTGTATATTTTTTGTCTCCCTTCCCTTCAGATAATCCACATTTCCTTTCATCCCTCTATGCAAGGATCCCTTTGCTTTTTTGTCTATTTAAATGAACGCTGCATTGAAATCATATCATGATTTATTTTAGGCCATTGCTTAATTATTTAGCCTACTCTGAATTCTCATTTGCCTCTTTAATATTCTGCGAATGCATCTGACTTACAAATGCACTGGCTGAAATAACTAACTATATAAACAAATAAATAAATGATTATGGATAATTATGGGAATCAGCTCTATGTAAAGAGCAGGATGAGCTGACTTAATAACCTGTGAAATTGTGCTCTATTTAAAGAGAAGCTGTGTGAACACATGCACACACACCAAAGACAGATACACTAAAACAATGTACAGCATCCATTTACTGAAACGAAAGCAGTAGACAAGACCAGTCACGATGATTAGCATCAATCAGTATGTTGGAACATCACGGTGGCCTACATTCAAACTGCTAGTGTGTTCAAACTCTTGCTTCCTGTTTCTTCAGAGAACTGTTATGGAGAGAATTCCCTTCATGGAAATATCAAACAACCATATTTCGTCCTGCCTTGATTTTTTTCCTTTAACAAGATATGTATGATGAATAATTCATTGACCCAGGGATTCTTCCCCAGCAGGGGAATGTACGCATAAGGGTGTGAACATGCGCCAACATAGGTGCACGGACACACATAGACGCACAGTACTCAAACACACTTACACACTGCAATAAATCTAATTCTTTATTAGTATCTCTTTGTTTTGTATTTCAGGAAACATATCTAACCAATCCCAAAACATGAATTAATTTTTAAAATTAAGTATGCAAGCCCATATCTCCCTCAGAGTAAAATAATTAAAAGGTAATTGTGACTTTATATCTCGTAATTGTAAGTTTATATATCACAGTTGTGACCATATTTTATTTTTCATAACTTAATATCTTACCATTTTGACTTCATTTTTCATGATTACAACTTTATATAACAAATTGCGACTTTAACTTTTTAAATTGCAATGATAAATGCAATTGCAACTTTATTTCTCAGTTACGAGTTCATGACAAAGAATTCTGAGTTTACTTTTTCGATTGCGTCTTTCACATAATTGTGACTTTATATCTCACAGTTCCAACTTTATCATAATTGTATGTTTATATATATATATATATATATATATATATATATATTAAATAATTGCTGTTTGGATTTAAATAGGCAAATGCTTATGATTGTATCATTATTGCAGTGATTATTATGTTTCTAGCTTGTTGTTTGGCAACAATTTTTCTAACCCTAATTCATTTCTTAAACAACCATGTAGGAAGACACATCATGGCCATATTCCAGGATGACAAAGCCAAGATTTATCAAGTTTAAATTGTGAAAGAATGGCTGAGAGGGCCAAACTGAATGGTTGCCAAACATATAACATGCTAGAAACATAATAATCGCTGCAATAATGATACAATCATTGACTCTTAAGCATTTGCCTATTTACATCCAAACAGCGAAGCATCAAAACTATCTCCTTACCTTAGCCCAATTCACAACAGTAAGCTTGTAAAAATGTTTTTTAATTCGAGTGGTACTGGTAGGTTTCCGCGGGAAATTCAAGCATGCAGCCGTTCGTCTTTGCGTCATTACATCACGTCTGTTTCCACAAAGAAGGAGTCCCAGCTAGTAGGCTATATGGCATGTGAGGATCTATGGTGAGGATGCTGCAGGTGGCGGATCATTTATAGCCTTTTTTTCACAGCTGCTGGAATAATTTAACATCATTTTGATGGCGAATTGTATGGTATGACAAATTAACATTAGAGATTAGACTGTACAAAAATTGAAATCTACAGGTGACACTAATACACACTAAATACATTTAGCCAAGCAATGCTGATGGTTTTTAACAAAAACTATTTGAGAACAAAGTATAACAATAATAATAATTTGCACGGTTTGATGTGATATGAACTAAGCGATCATTAGATTTAATCAGAACGCGATTTATTGTAATGCTTTTTTCTTCTCAGTTGGTCAGAACAAGAGTGGCAGACATGTTATTTACTTGTTCAGATTACATTTTCTGGTGAAAATTCTTATTTTGGTCATACTTCCTAAACTACAATCTGTGATTCCGAAGTACAGTATCCACCGGTGCGATGACTGACAGCCACACATTCGCCTCAAAACATTACATTCATCCGCGCTGAGGAGCCGTGCTGATGCACAACCCACGTAAAGCTGATAACTGCACTTGCAAGTTTCAAACAGAGGTGGCGACAAAGAGGCAAAGCGTACAGACTGCAGCTTTAATATTTCACAGTTGCAACTTTTTTTCTCACATTTTCAAGTATATATCTAACAATTGTGTCAATATTTCTCATAATTTCACTTTATTTTTCAAGATTGTGACTTTGTGTCTCACAATTGCAACTTTATTTCTTGTAATATTTGTGATTTAATTTTAACGTGACTTTTGTTGTTTATCTTATAATTATCTGCTTTATTTATTTACTTTGAGGTGGAAATGGCTTATTACAGAGACTTATTTTAAAAGACTAATTTTCTTAAAGCCATTTGTGCAGGAACTCGTTGAGAAACCAAAACATAGCTCATATGTAGAACGCCAGTACTCACAAATCACAACTGCCGTACACCCCGCTGTCTCACAAATATGCATATTCAGTATGAAAAATGACCATGAAAAAGGATTTTCTTCTATTTGTTTTTCCTCTCTTCCTTTTCTGTCTTTCTCTCTATTTACCACATCTCTCTGCCTGCTTCTGTTCTTTCATTTCCTCTGTGCGTCTCTACATTTCTTCTATTTCTCTACATTTTCTCTCTATCCCCTTTTCTCTTTCCTCTTCCATCCTTTTCTTTTTCCCCAGGAATGTATATTATAGTGTATACAGGTGAATGTATCCGGTATCCATCTCTCCCCTTCTAACTCTGTCTATTTTCCACATGCCAGATCTCATATGGGCTTCAGTTATGAACAGATGCCAGGAAAGTGCAAGACGCTTGCACACATGCACTGCAGAACCGTGTCCCACCTTGTCCTGTTAGTGCTGCTATATTAATCTGTTTCTTGTCATGCAAGCTGAGAAAGAGGAACAAAAAGAGATTGGCAGGAGAAAGACAGGGACAGTGGGATGCCAGTTTTCTTGCCTGTGGTGACTGCCCTGTGACCCTGCCAGGTGGTACTGACTCATGGACACCTGATGGCTGCTTGTTTGAAGCTAGTGGAACTGGCCTCAGACTGACAGCCCTCAGAGATATGTAACCAAGATTTAGGAAGGACAGAGAGGAGACATGTGTTCACCCGGCTAGAGATTGATGACCGCAACGTTGCCAAGTACGAAGTGTTCCTGGACTTTTTGTTGGTCCAGGAACAACATTACAGCAAAGAAACTAACTTTTTGTTAGACAGAAGCGATGGTTTATAGTTTAAAAAAGTTTAAAATAATAGTGATTGTCTCTCACACACACCTATTATTTTGAATAATCAGAAGACATTGATTCACGTATAGATTACCATCATGTTTGTTTTGTGTGGCTCTGTGACCCACTTGACTCACAGAGAAAATTTTTCTAAAAATCTATATTTGTGTTCCACAGAAGAAAGATATATAGTGAGATGGCATGAGGGTGGGAAATAGTGTTCATTTCATCAGTTATGTTTTAATTTAGTCTTTTAGTCCTGTGTCATATACTTGTTAGTTTTTAACATATTTAGTCAACCTTATCTTGTTTTGTTTTTGCAGCCATTGTTGTCATTTGAGAAATTTTCATCAGAATTATTGTACTTTCACTTAAGCACAAATCAAGAGAATGTAAATGCATTTGCATGGTTTATTTTACCTCATCTAGTTTCCCGTTTAATTATACTTATATAAATAAACATACTCACTACATTATGAAAACTGGTAAAACAAGAAACTTCTCTCAAAAGCTAAAGCAGTGAAATTCCTAGTATTAATTTCAGTAATTCCAAATTGTTTGTTTGTTTTTTTCCATTAAAACCACAGCAACAGAAAAGTCTTTCTGTAGCACTGTAGCACAGAGTCACGTAAGTGCATTTATTCATCAACCACAATCACAAAAAATAGTCGAGATCCTTTTTTTGATTCATTGCAGTTCATCAGAAGGTTTGATTGCAGATTTAGCTGCAGCAAACTGCACAAATGATATTACAGAGATATTTTACTTCATAACTTGTTAAATATGGATATTTTTTAAACACAAATGCATTGTTTTGCTTCAGAAGGTCTTTATTAACCCCCCGGAGTTGCGTGGAATATGTTTATGATGGATGGATGTGGATGGAGACACTTTCTTCAGCTCATACTGTTGGTATCGTTCACTGCCATTATAAAGCTAAGATGCGTCAGGATATTTATTAATATATCTCAGATTGTGTTAATCAGAAAGAAGGAAGTCATATACACCTAGGATGGTGAGTAAAGCTTGGGCTAATTTTCATTTAAAGGTGAACTAATCCTTTAAGAGGGCAAACCTAAATTACGCTGTTGGTAAACAGGCAATGAGGTCAAAGTACCAAACAGTTTCTTACTCAGAATTTCTAACTCACTCTCACAGAACAATGATCACAAAAACTATTAACTACAAACTTTCTTTTATCTCTGTTTCACATACTTAAGCAGAGATACATACCATTTACATTCTGCCAACGCGCAATCCAGTGTCATGAATAAGTCAGTTTGACCTTTGAGTTTAATTCGACTATAACCATGCATTCATTATTATATGTAACATTAGTCATTAAGACATTAATGATTAACATTTTAAAAGACATTAATGCCTCTTGACATGCATCATAAAGTTATTTTGTAGGATTTTTATTCAGGCACTGAATAGAGTAAGGTAGAATGTTCTTTCTGCCAATGGAATCACTTTGGTTTCACTTTAACAACCGCTCAGAAAACCTTCACAATCACATAGCAGGGCTATTGCTTTTACACTCTAGCCTTGACAATGAGGTTTTCACAGGCAAGCACCATTTAAAATCTAGCTCAAGTATTATAAATGTACATGTAATGTAATTAGTAAACTCCACAATTAAATTATAAGGACCTCACGGTTACAGACACAATTAAACATTGACAAAGGTGTTACATTTGTTGAACATTCTGGTTAATTATAGCATCGATCTTACTCTCAGTATGAATCCAGTCTTCATTAACTTGTGTCTCAAACGCTCTGACATAAGCTACCATATTTATGTCATATTAATGCCATGCCATCTTCATAATTTTATCAGTCGCTGGACAATTTACATTTCATTAAACATGCAATTCTATTGAGCATGTCACACGCAGCCCCGAATGTGTCTTGACAGATGCTGCTATACTTATCAGACGCTCTGAGTTTTGACAGGTGTCACCCCACCGTACACCTGTCAGATTGTCGGTCTAAAACAAATTTGCCATCAGCAAGGTAATGAAAGCCTCATGAAGTTAATGTTTAAAGATAGATTACATTTTCCACCGCCATCGCTCTGTGATGTGTCACCACCACCGGGGTGTAAAGAAGAATTTAGTCCCACGTGTTGATGGGAAAGTGTGATGCTCACACATTTGATCACATGCAAGTCTGGGTGTGTGATCTTTATGTGTGTGTATGTGTGATACGGCAGCACCTTCTTGCATACGTTTTGACTCAATTGCAATTGTGAGGCATTTGAAGCATGACTGGTGAACATAGACACGGGGGTGAGAGTGTTGTTTCAGAGAGCCAATGCTTGTTAAAACTGAAAGAAAGAAAAACAATTCCCCTGTGTGTTGCTGACTGCTTTCACAGGATCTCACTGCTGCAACAGTACACACATTTTGTATCTGGTAAACATATTGGATGGCAGATAATGCGGATGACAGTGACTAAGTGGTTAGAAAACCTGGTCCCAGACACCCGAATGGGCCTGGCATTTAATCTATCTTAAACCCTGAACTCATTGTGCAATTGATGCTTCTTGACCTCGTCTCCAGAGGTCATGAACTGTAGCTGACCCTGTACTATGACCCCTATCTCTCTCTCTCCCAGCAGCATGATAATTGCATCAGTGATTTCATTACCAATACACCATTCAAAATGTCAGTCAAAATTATTGAAAACATTATGTATACAGTATAGGTGAATTTCACACAAAAAAATTCATTGTAAATATTTTGCATAAAAAGCCTGTTTTGTGTTATTATTATTATTGTTATTATTTATTATATTTTATTTTTATTGTTTTGCATGACATTTTATTTGCATTGCAGGGAAAAATCAGTAATAATAATAATAATGCCAACAACAACACCACAAAAGTCACCATGAAATCAAAATGGACAATTCTTATTTTTTATGGAGTATTGCAGTGTTTATTTAAAAAAAAAAAAAAAAATTAATGTGCCCTCATAAGTTTTTATCAAAATAACTTCCCTCTTGCAATGACAAGTCTTCTCTGATTTTGTGTTTACTGACATGAGGGCGGGACAACCTGTCACTCACATGAGATCACAGCAATAGACCATGGTGTTTGCAAACAGTGATGACGTTCTTTTGGGCGGAGCCTACCTGGTGGCAGAAAATGACATTTCTGTAGTAGCAGTCTATGGAAGCCACGAAATAAAAGGATAAAAAAAGGTCAGTTTATATTTCACAATTCTGAGAAGAAAATTAAAAATTGTGAGATATGAACTCATTATTCTATCTTTTTTACCTCAGAATTTTGAGCTTATTTCACACAATTCTGACTGATATAAACTCGCAACTGTGAGTTATAAAGTCTGACTTGGGAGATATAAACTATATAAACAATTTTGATATAAACTATCAAAAATGTATAGGTTTAAATGTTACCCATGTAAAATAGTACAGGTTTAAATATTATTTCATACTGTAGGGCTAACATCATGTCCTCTATGAGCTGCATGTGTGAATATTAAGTAGATCTATTGTTTTCATCAAATTCACGCTTTAATAGTAGACTAAACATCGCAGGTTTAATCAATCCAGTCTGTCCTTTTAATGGCTTGCAACCATAAGGCCGTGTGTCCACCAAAGTGTTTTTTTCCCCACTGCTAGCGTATTTTTCCAATTGTTTTCAATGGGAGCGCTGTGCTTTTAAAACGCTAGGAGCGTAACAAGGCGCTGAGCTTCGCTGTTTTTTACCGGCCGCCGAGAACTGGAGAATGTTCAACTTTGGGTAAAACGCAAAGCTCGTCACTGTCACTTTTTACCCACTTTAACACTGACCAACTGCCACATTCTGCTTGTACAACGTCAACAGATGACAACAACAAGCATACAAAACGGGCCAGAGCAAATACTTTACATTGTATTGACATTTTTATACAGAACCAATACAGAAACAAACTATCTGTGAAATTAGATACTATAATACTTTCGTGGATATTCCGTATCATAGCAAGCAAAGCAAAAACACTAGGCTTTTCAGCAGAGCGCCTAGCCTTTTCAGCTGTCTAAAAACGCTTTGGTGGACACGTGGCCTAAATGTCGTTTAGCTTTCAATGCCGTCTTCAATGATATTCTATAAAAATGAGGCTTCAATGGTATTCTATAAAAATTGAGACTTAACTGGTATTTTATAAAAATGAGATATTTTTTGCATTCCGATTTTGACTTCCAAATGCACATTTTGTTCTCTTATTCCATGCATCTCGACCATTTGTTACCACTGTTAATCATCCAATCAATTCCCAATGGACAAAATCAAGTTCCATCCTACATTTTCTTGTTTAAGTAGCAGTTTCACTGGGAAATACATCACAATGTGGGGGGGGGGGGGGGTCCTGTATGTTGTAAACAATGTATATACAATTTAGTTATTTAGCAATCAGAAATGTACTTTGTTGGTGCATATTACTAGTCTTGTGGTAAACAATTAATCCGGTCAAGTTAAAACACAGAAAAAAATTTGTTTGTCGCTGTAATCTTTAATCAAAATCTGAAAAGTTACTTCCGGTCTGGAATGGCGTTCCTTCTCTGATAATGTCAGTTTGACGGCATAGGTTGAAAACGCGTAAACCACTCCCCTCCAAGTCTGCTATGAGCGAGAGATGGAGAGGAGGAGTGCTAAAGTAAAACTCTGCTCTCTATTCAATATTCTGTTTCACTTGGAAATACGTCACAACACTGGAGAAAAGTCGTTTGCAACTTCCGGTTCATGTGGACTTTAACTGCCTGATTGGGTTGCTTTGCAAATGATATTTTGACACATATGGAGCTGGGAAGATCATGATGACTTGAACCTTATTTGTCTTTAAATTCAGTGTAGCTTAATACAGTACATTACCATTGAGCAATGATGATTGTAAAGAACCATACTATTAGATTACAGTGTGAGTGTGAGTGTAGATGAACTGTTGAAGGTGTGTATGTATGTTTGAAGCTTCTTCGTGAGACAAAGCGCCCTCAGCCTCTAGGGGTTTGACAGCAGGAGAGAATCTTATAAGACACTTCAAAGATTCTTCTCACTGGTCACTTACTGAGAATAAGACAGATCAAACGTCACTCAGTAGAAATGAGAGAGAGAGAGAGCATTGCAGAAGATTACTTTATGGAATGTGCAACTCCCCAGGGTTTCCTCTTCTGTTGCAGCTGACCCCCAATGGGCAAACAGTGTGTACGTGTGCGACGTGTGCATCGGTTTGTGTGTTGCAAATATCAAAGAGGTTGTGTGGCTACATTAACTCTGGCTCTGCACAGATGTCAGTCTTCTCTGGTGTGGACCATTACCTTTGATGGCTGATTCTTATCCACTGAGAATTGTTAAGCATCCCCAGCTCTGAACTCTCCGTCTTTGGTTTAGTGCAGTGGACATGTGAAATAAATGTAATATATCTCAGGGACGTCAGGCAGCTTTCTTTCTGTCTCGGACAGTATCTTCCTTGTCAACATCTTGAGTAGTATCGTCAATCATAGTCCACCTCCCCCTCCCCTTCCTAATTGCTCTTTTCTATTCACCCCCTTACATCCATCTAACACGTCCTCTTTTTTTCTTCCCTTGTCTTCCATGTTTTCCCTTGTCTTCATCATTGATAATCTGCCAGCATGACTGTTAAAAGACACTTTGGCAAAATGCCATATCAGTCATTACAGAAATGTGACCAAAAAGGACCATATGAGACTGATGGTTTTAGAACCGTTACACCATTTCTCCAAGTTATTGAAGCTTCTGAGGAAAAAAAAAACCTCTCCAAGTATAGCTGATGTTGGGAGAAAGAGCTTTGGGAGTTAATATTCATAACACATAACATTTTTTTTTTTTTTTGCATATCCTTTGTTTTCTTTAAAAAAAGGAAAAATTGAGGCGCTTACATAAAGGGAAATGAGGATGAACTTAAAGCATTTAGCAGAAATGTAAACTTGTAATTTTGTAGAAACACTTACATAAATTTCTCTGTTAAAACATGTATTGTTTAAGCTGTAAAGCTGTTCAAATAATATTGTAGTTGTTTTGGGGATTATGGTGTTAAGTTGTCTTATAGACAAAACTGTATGCAGAATATAACTTTACACAGGTTAGTAAGCAATTTTTTTCACATTGAAATCGTGTTAAAGAATATTGTTTACATCTTGTGGCTATACTATGAAACAGTTGGTATTTTAAAGTTTATGGATTGGCCCCATTCAGTTCCAAAATGAGGGATAAGTGGTAATAATGTTTTTGTTCTAATTAGCATTGTGCCACAAATGCTGTTGTTCCTTTAAAGTGGGCATGGAATAGAAGTTGTGATAGCCTTTTGTTCCATATGGCTTCTCTAACAAGAAAAATGTAGGGCAGGACTTGATTTTGTCCATGGGGAATTGACTGGATTTTGGATGGTTGTGGTTTGCCATTGGTGGATTGCCAGTAAACATGACATCAGAGAAGAGGTGCAAGAGGGAGGGGAAATTATTTTGATTAAAGATTACAAGGGTATTTAAAAAAAAGAAATAAATAAATAAAAAAAAGAAATATATATATATATATATATATATATATATGTTGATGTACACGTATAAATCATTTATAAAACTGCAATATTCCATAAAAAGAATGATCAGTATTGATTTCATTCTGACTTTAAAGAGTTAGTTCACCCATAAATGAAATTTCTGTCATTAATTACTCACCCTCATGTCGTTCCACACCCATAAGACCTTCGTTCATCTTCAGAACATAAAGTAAGATATTTTGATGAAATCTGATTTTTTGAAATCTGAAATTACCACATTCAAGGTCCAGAAAAGTAGTAAGGACATTGTTAAAATAGTCAATGTGACTACAGTGGTTCAACCTTAATGTTATGAAGTGACGAGAATATTTTTTGTGTGCCAAAACAAAACAAAAATAAAGACTTTATTCAACAATTTTTTCTCTTCCCTGTCAGTCTCCTATGCTGTTGACGCAGTGAACACAGTGCAGAGCTTCCGTGTTTGCGTCCGAACGCTGGCTCAGTATTGGCCGGCTCTTGCGTCAGCATCACATGCGTGCGTCATGGTGCTCACGTGAACCGTGTCGGCCAATAATGAGCCGGCGTTCAGATGCAAACACAGAAGCTCTGCACTGTGTCAACAGGGAAGATGAAAAATTGTTAAATAATGTTGTTATTTTTGTTTTGTTTTTGCGTACAAAAAGTATACTTGTCGCATCACAGGATGAACCACTTTTAGTCACGTTGACTATTTTAACGATGACTACTTTTCTGGTCCTTGAATGTGGTAATTTCGTTGCTTTCTATGGGAGATAAAAGAAAACTCTTAGATTTCATCAAAATTATCTTAATTTATGTTTTGAAGATGAACAAAGATCTTACTGGTTTGGAACGACATGAGGGTGAGTACTTAATGACAGAAATTTCATTTTTGGGTGAACTAACCCTTTAAATACTTTGCCAGTATTATAGTTTTATACAGTAAAGCCATGCTGACTCTGAGACTGTAGATAAACAATTGTCTGTGGAACATTTAGGGAACTGCCTCTGTTGTTTTCTAGTGTGTATGGCCTTGTAAGGTGGGATACTGTGGCAAGCCAGGCCAGTAAAGTGTCTCCCTCCTACTGTGAGAGGCAGTAGGAATGAATCCCTCCTCTGCCCAGAGCAGATGTTTCCACTGCTTTAACAGATTTAGACACACCTGCTGCCTTCAGCTTCAGGTTAAATTAAGGTGAGACCAGTCTGCATGAGTTTAAGATCTCCTGAAGTTCCTCAGTGTTGTCTGGAGACTGGTTAGAATGAGATCTATTTCTGTATAACTAACTGGATGTTTCACCTGCATCTCACTGAAGCCCATGGTCCCATCACATCATTCTGTAGAGCAGAAATGGTTATTCCCACAAGAGTGCTGTGGTTTTTGCTTATTTGTGGTTTTTGCTAATGAGGGTAGATATTATAGTACTGCATTTTGTGCAAATGGAGCAATATCAGTGATTTATAGTTATTAAATCAATAATATCAAATTGCTGCTTTCTTATTATAACTGATTATGACTAATGTTGGGTAGTGGAGGATTGTGAAATAATTTGCTCTTAACCATAATATCAGCCACTTTGCATGTCTCCATTCATCACTATTACATTTTTAATGGATTATTAGAATAAATTTAATTCTTTCCTAGTTTTGTTTTTATCTAAATGAATTTTCTTTTGTTTGTTTTTTATGTATTTTCCGAGAAAATATTGTTTAAAATATAGTTTGGTGATGGTGATATAATATTTTACCATTATTTCAAACCATATTTTAAATAAAACATTTTTCTAATTATATAATATTATAATATAAAATATTCAGTTTACCAAAGATACATGTCTCCATACTAATAACAACCCAATAAGGCTTATAGCTCAACAAGGATATAATAGAAGATCCCCCATCATCCAGCGGTTGAGATCGGGTGATGGTGAGCAAGAGGGGGTTCTGCCACTTTAATATGACCTGACGTCATTCTGATGCAGAACTGAGGATGACCTCGTGCGCGAGGAGGGAGAGGAATCAAACGTATCGTATCATATATAATATTAAGCCTTGGTTTTTGGCAGCACCACTGCCGTCATCATACGCCAGGGTCTGTTAATGGTGTGTCCAGCAGATCTGTATCACATAGGAATGCAGGGATGCTGAGAGGCCGATGTGTGGAATGCGCGCGTTGTCACAGCGACAGAGCAACTTGGATACAGAGCGTCACAGAAAGCGTGAACGCGCACAAGAGAGAGAGAGAGAGGGTGCGAGAGAGCTGGGCAATCAAAAACCTCACAGCATCTCTCCCATTGCACTAGCTCCCGGAATCACGGGAAAACGACAGAGGAGCCGGTGAGCACCATGACCGCCTTCAGTAGCTGGAATCAAATGCTCAAGATGCTGATAGATTAAACTCGAGACTTCGCTGCCAAAGTCAGCGCGTTAAATCGGCGTTTGTTGCCGGAAAACCGTAAAATATCACGTCTAATACGTCTAAACGGAAAGAGAGTCTTAATTAGACACGTAGAGGGGAAAACAGGTCATAGAAGTGAATTCGTGTTTATTTCATCTTTTTCCCTCCATATCCGCTATGATGGGAGAAGCTGACTGACGTTTCCAAACAAGCTTTTCAACGGACAAATCCAACTAGACTCCATTTACATAGACGTTCCGTTGATCGAGCGACACAATTCTTCACTTTTGAAATCGTTTTCTCTGAATGTGTCTTATGGTGGGGTGTTGTCGGGAGAAACCGTGAAACATTTGCTGCTGTTCTCGGACAACGGAGAATCTTGTGGTTTATTCCGAGCTCAGGCTGATGGAATTGCGCTGAACAACGACTGAGAAAACAGGGAAATACCCATAGATCTCCAATATACACAGACCTCGGATTTCTGCCTGCGGCTCATTCCCAGGTAAAGGTAGGCTATTTCTTTGGATAATATATTAAAAATTCAACCCAAATAGTCTCTGACTATTTGTAAGGCTGTTTTATAGTCAGTAGGGGCAGTTGGAAAGTACATAAAATGTTGTTGGTATAAAGGGAAATTTTATGACCACTTTTTGCTGTTTAAACTGTGTGGTGCTGCAACCTGTTCTGAATCCTTTTCCGAAATGCAGCGCGACAAGGCGATTCATCCCCGCGCGTTTCAATTGGGGCATAACGGGCACGCGCGGATGGTGCTGTCACGTGCATGATTGTGTGTGTCGGGAAATAAACGTGCATATTGACCCATTTTAATACTACGCATTAAACACTGTTTAATGTTTTCTTTCCTTAATGGCCAATTCAGCTTAATTTATATATATATATATGAACCCCCCATCCCCCTCCCCCCAGTTCTGTTGTCACACTTTTTTTTTTTTGTCTCAAACTTTGATAGCTATAGGCTAATATTGCTAAACTTAAACTAGCTTAGAAGTCTGCAAAGTAAAATGAATGTCAACTGCAAAAGGGGAAACCAATCTGAGTTGCAACACCAATAGAAAACATAGACTTTTAAATTTTGGCCATGAATTTATTGTGGTCAAATATACCGATTATGTACATATATATTAATTTGTATTCTATCATCAGATTCAAAAGAGCAAGCTATAATTAGAACCAAATTCAGAAAAGTATAAAGCATATAAGATGAATCTAAAAACAGACCATCATCTTTATGGGTCCAGTAAAGTACATTAGAAGTGTTACAGTTCCCCCTATCTTTTATATACTTATATATATTTATACATATATATTTTACCTATAGGGAAGGTGTGATCATGTATAGTGATGTCATCCCATGTAACACTGCCCCGTCTCCCCTACACATATTTGAAATATCAATGTATTGTCTCATTTCTTATATATGAAGGTTCTTTGACGTCATAAAGCATGAAAATGAGATTATCAAAGAATCGCTCTGGCCCCCAGCATCCTTCTCTGTCCTCTTGAAACAAGCACACTTACACACACATGCACACACATGCACACACACACATGCACATGCACATACACAAAGGAACATAAACCTATCACCGTATATCAAAGACAAGTAATCGCTGGTTCACTGATGTGCCAAACATCTGATGGGAGGAGAGGTCGAAGCAAGAGCAGCAGTTACCACACACACATAGTCTGAAAGAATGGGCCACATTTATATGCTAACCTAGTATAGCCATTCCAAACCTAGTGGATAGCAGAATTGAGAAGAGACAGAAGCGCTCTGTTCTGTGAGCAGGGAATGCTGAGCTCTCTCTCTCTCTGGCCCAAATAGCAGATATGGAGCTCACTGTGTCATTTGGGAGCAGCGTAATAGATGGAAGCAACTGTGTGACTGTCCTTGTGTTGGGCTGATTGGTTACTGTAGATGTTCATTTTTCCACTTGCTGCAAAACCGTAGTGTGTAGCTTATACTGAACACCACCTATTTGTGTTCATTGATATAATGTCATACCTATTACATTGTTGCTATAACTTTTTTGTAAGACTTTTCACTAGATGTTGGAAAATGCATCTGGAGATTTGCTCCCATTCTTAGCCTCAGTGAAGCACTGATGTTGGGCAAGGGTTCCAATTCATCCTAAAGGTCTTCAATAGGGGCTCAAGTTTGGGCTTCACGCAGGCCAGCGGTGTTCATTTTTACCAAAATATCCTTTAACTTTAGTCAAAATTTTGCTGTATTCGTAATCATTATTTTCAGTCAGGTTTACTAATTTTACGCACCCAAATGGCATCTAATTTTTAGTCTACAAACATTTTAATTCACCAAAATTTAACCAAATATTGTTAGCGGTGTTATACTGTTGACGAAAATTTTTCTTATCTTTATTGTTGACAGAAGACGTTTGTGGTGCCAAATTGAACCAAATATTTAAACATTATATATTAATGTAAACATATCAACATTTAACAAAACCAGCATGTTAAAACTTGTTTTTAGAGAGTTGTTATGGAAACAGTATTTTCACAAAGTGGCTCACGAATAATTATACATCATCGCACCATAGGCCCCGCCCAGTAGCGTTCAGTAGCATAATAGCTGATATTTGCCTACACTGGATTTGAGCTTCACGTCAAAAGCAAATAGAACTCATTCTAATCACTGATGCTGTCTACACTGGATACAGTATACAGATGTGTCATCATATGCCAGGTCAGTTTCTGACAGTTTCGACACTTGAGTCTGTCGACAACAGGACAAGTGGAAGAGTGAAAAAACGTTTGCGTTGACACATCCAGTTTAAACAGCTCCTTTGCGTTGCTCTACAGACTTGAGAAAGATCCCAGTGTCAGAAACAAGTGGGTGGTTTATTTTAATGGTGTCCCGGATTGTGTCTGAGAATTATATGTTTGTTCAGAGCATTTTTTTTTTGTAAGAGAGGCACAGTGTAATGGAGAGAAAAGAGCAAAAAAACTTTTGTTGAAAGATAAGGTTGCTAACTATATTGGATCTGACAGCAGCTGCATCACAAACCTGGGCACAAACCATGCTTACTGGGCGTTGATACTATGCAGTGACGTTAGCCAATCATAACAGTGGCCATTTACTGACAAGCCTTAAAGGAGCCGCCTCTTGAAAATTAATTATTTCAGACAGAGGGTCAGAATGAAGGTTGAAAATAATAGTTTTTCTGTATATATATTTGTTTTTTGTGCAAAAAACTTTGTTAAAATTATAAGTGAACCTCAAGGAACATATTAAAATAAAACATTTAGTGGATTGTTAATATCAATTAGGGCTGCACGATTACGACAAAAATCATAATAGTTGATTATTCCCATGAAATTGTAATTGCGATTTATTAATTACGATTATGACAATTTTAAATTGAATGTTTTGTATAGCTTTATACCATTGTTTGAAGCAACTGCATGCCATATTTTTACATGAAAATAAACAAGCTGAAAACACTCTTCCTGAAAAACATTTATATCTTTAAACCTCAAATGTCAACTATATATTGGTTTGGTTCTTCTTTAAATAAAAAAAAGGTAAAAATATGCATGGTATTATAATGTTACACTAAAAATAAAATTAAAACAATGGAAAAAACCCTTAAAGGGATAGTTCACCCAAAAATGAAAATTTGATGTTTATCTGCTTACCCCCAGGGCTTCCAAGATGTTGGTGACTTTGTTTCTTCAGTAGAACACAAATGATGATTTTTAACTCCAGCCGTTGCAGTCTGTCAGTCGTATAATGCATGTCAATGGGAACACAATCTATAAGAGTCAAAAAAACATGCACAGACAAATCCAAATTAAACCCTGCGGCTCGTGACGACACATTGATGTCCTAAGACACGAAACGATCGGTTTGTGCGAGAAACCGAACCGATCATTTTTTACCTCTAATACACCATTATGTCCAACTGCCTTGAGCGCGCACGGCATCCGGTGCATGAGGTGTGCTCTGGCGTAGTTTAAAGGATAATTTACTCACCCCCATGTCATCCATGATGTTCATATCTTTCTTTCTTCGCTTGAAAAGAAATTAAGGTTCTTGATGAAAACATTCCAGGATTATTCTCCTTATAATTGGACTTCAGTGGTCTTTCCAAATGGTTGAAGGTCAAAATGACAGTTCCAGTGCAGCTTCAAATGGCTTTAAACGATATCAGACGAGGAATAAGGGTCTTATCTAGCGAAACGATCTGTCATTTTCTAAAAAACTGCTTCCGTTTTCCGTATTCCTTAAAAAGCTTACGCTGTATGTCCTACGCCTTCTCTATTCTACTTACGCAAAAAACTAAATTGGCACCGTGTTTGTTTCGTAAGAGTACGGAAAGCGGAAGCACGTGCAAGGCGATCATTTGTGTTTATAAAGCATATACATGTGTATTTTTTTAGAAAATGACAGAGCGTTTCGCTAGATAAGGCCCTTATTCCTTGTCTGTGAAGCTGCACTGAAACTGTCATTTTGACCTTCAACCATTTGGAGGCCATTGAAGTCCACTTTAAGGAGAATAATCCTGGAATGTTTTCATCAAAAACCTTAATTTCTTTTCAACTGAAGAAAGAAAGACATGAACATCTTGGATGACATGGGGTGAGTAAATTATCAGGAAAAATTTATTTAAAAGTGAACTAATCCTTTATACTACGCCAGAGCGCGTACACACCTCACGCACTGGATGCTGTGCGCGCTCAAGGCAGTTGGACATAGTGGTGTATTAGAGGTAAAAAAATGATATAAATACTGTTCGGTTTCTCGCACAAACTGATCGTTTCGTGTCTTAGGATATCAATGTGTCATCACAAGCCGCAGGGTTTAATTTAGATTTGTCTGTGCATGTTTTTTTTACTCTTATAGATTGTGTTCCCATTGACATGCATTATACGACTGACAGACTGCAACGGCTGGAGTTAAAAATCATAATTTGTGTTCTACTGAAGAAACAAAGTCACCTCCATCTTGGATGCCTGGGGGTAAGCAGATAAACATCAAATTTTCATTTTTGGGTGAACTATCCCTTTAAGATAACCTGTAGAAAGGGGAAAAAAAACATCTTAAACACAGAA
The DNA here is from genome assembly GCA_037101425.1 of Elopichthys bambusa. Classification (NCBI taxonomy): domain Eukaryota; kingdom Metazoa; phylum Chordata; class Actinopteri; order Cypriniformes; family Xenocyprididae; genus Elopichthys; species Elopichthys bambusa. The sequence continues at coordinate 11,791,308 of CM074432.1, read as the reverse complement.
TAATGTAAGTTGACATTTTTTTATTTATTTTTTGTAATTGCACCTTAAGCAATTACATAATTCTGGCATCTGTAATTGTAATCACAATTAGAAATTCAATTAATTGTGCAGCCCTAATATCACTTAATTTTTTTTATTTCTTGTCTTAATTTTGGCTACAGTATGTTTTAATGGAAGTTGTTTAATTATGGTCACAATGCAAATTTTTCTTATTTTTCTTATTGACTCTACAAGTTCTTCCACACTAGACTCTGTAAACCAATTCTTTATGCACATTGCCATGCTGGAACATAAAAGTTGTTCCCAAACAAATTGAAAGCGTACAATTCTCAAGAATATCACAGTATTTCGGATACAATATGAAAAGGTGTCATTTTAGCTTTTTGCTGTGTGTTTGTTTGTTAGAAGCAGCAGCACCAGACAGCATGTCTTGTTTATTCATGCAGAAGCAGTGGATCAATGAGCACTAATTGATTTCAATGAACTGATTACAGATAGGGAGGCAGGAGGCCACATCATTGGAGGATATATGAGCATGTGTGCATGTGTTTTATGTGTGTGATGCCTTGCTGGAGTATAGACTTTGTGATCTCACAAGATGGAGAGACCAAACATATGGGTGTAGATGTGCACAGAAAGTGTATGTGTGTGTGCTGGTCTCGTACCCTGTAACAGATGGGCTGAACTGAGCCAGATAGGGAGTTGGACACCAGGCTCTTGAATCTCCATGTGTTCATCTGATAGTTACTGATTTCTATGTAGTCTAATACTAGGACTGAATGTGCTGTATTTACCTCAACATTTGTTCGCTTTGCCCGGAATCTATTCATTCAGAGCAGCTCATTGGATTCGTTTATGCTCGGATGGGGCTGTGAGATATATGTGGGTGTGTGCGTGTGTGTGTGTGTGTGTGTGTTATTGTCATGGTTGAATTAAGCTGGGGGATAAAAGGTAGTGCTGTCAAAAGGTCAGATTTGATGGTTTCTCCTGCTTCATGCCATTTCTATCCGCTTTTGTATCCAGGTGTTTAGTGGTCTTGGATCAGGGCTGTGTGATGTTCGGATGTAAGGGATAAGAATTGAGGGGTAAAGAGAACGAGATAAAAGCTGGATTCTCTCACAAACACACACACATCCTGGATTCTCTCTGGTCATGCATCTCAGAGCTTTAAGTCAATGCTGGCCATCATGTCACCACTCGGCAGCCATTTTAATGAGATCTGTGTCCTCACTAGGGTGTGATGGTCCTCCTGTCTCCTCTGGTTTGTGTTTCCCTCCCTCCCCCTCCGATAGATTGTTCTACTCTTTTTGTTCACAGCACCTCACTTATCTCTTTCTCATAGGCTCTCGTTTTAAGGTTAGAGGAAGGTCAAATGCTCAAAAGAATCTATCATGGTGTGTGAAGTATACTCACACATCTGTGTTATAAAACAGACCAGTGAAGAGGGCCAAGCGGATTAAAGACATGAATGAAACCATTGGACACACACATAGACTAACACTCGCATTTACATCCCTCAGTGTGTGAGGCACCTGTTGGGATGTAAGACTCAAAGGTGAAGTGTGAAGTGTAGCAGCTCTCCAAAATTATACTTTCCAAACAGGTTTCCTGTGCTTCCTGTAGAATTCTGTTATATATTCTGTGTATACATACACTAAGAAGTTTGGGGTCGGTAAGATTTTTTTATGTTTTTGAAAGAAGTGTCTTCTGCTCACCAAGCCTGCATTTTTTTGATAAAAGTAAAAACAGTAATACTGTGAAATATTATTGCAATTTAAAATAACTGCTTTCTATTTTAATATATTTTAAAATGTAATTTATTCCTGTGTCAGAAAAGCTGAATTTTCAGCATCATTACTCTAGTCTTCAATGTCACATGATTCTTCAGAAATCATTCTAATACTGAATTGCTGCTCGAGAAACATTTATTTGAATTCCTTTTGTTTTTAACAGTTTAAAATGACTCGGATGAGTCAGCGTATTTGAACAAATATTTTGAATAAATGATTCAATTATTCATTTAGGGATGCACCGATCCGCCTTTTTTGCTTCTGATACTGATTCTGATACCTGGGATTTAGTATCGGCCGATACCGATACAGATCTGATATTCAAGTAATAATAATAAAAAAGTGCTAAATTACCTAATAAACTGTATGCCTCACTGTGTGGAAGAAACTGGGATCATTCTTTTGTGCAAGGTATCAGGCTTGACTTAAACATTACTTTACTAACTTTGTAAAACAAAATGACAAACAGACACAAATGTAGTGAATTATTTATTAAATAATTGTGCATCAGTGCAACAACTGTAAATAAACCAATAGCTTATCTAGCTTGGTAGACATTCAAAATAAACAGGAGTCCAGCTGATTCCTTCTTCCATGACTCATGAATGTTTGAGTCATACATGACATAAACTAAATATATTTATATATAAATATAGGCTATACTATAAAATTAAAAGACATTTCTTTTAAATTTATAGCAGATTTTTTTTTATTTTTAATAAGGGCAGCAACATATGATATATAGGACAGAACAAAAAACGCTATTAACAATCTTTCATTGCGCAAAAGTATTATAATATGAACGGCTCCCATACAGAGCGGCACAAAGTGCTTATGCGCATCCCGTGTGCAGAATGATGCGCGTTTGAAGCATCATGGAGTCACAGCGCGCAGCGCTCCGCATTGAAAAGTTCAAAGCACAAAGTAAAGATATATTGATGCGTATCGTTGTCTACAGATGAAGTATAATAATAGAAACATTGATTCATCTTGAAGAGAGTTTCATTGTGTTGACTGTCGTAACCGAACGCGACGCAGTCTGAATGCTGGATGGAGAACAGCCACAGCGGAGAGAGGCATTTTCGTGAACTTTAATTTAAGGACTTAAATATTTATCTGTACCTCAAATTAAACTATGGAATGGCTTCAGAACACTTGGAATATACTTGGAAACTTTATGGTGCTTTTTAATGTTTTTGTGCCTTTTGTGGAGCTTAACAATAACACAGAATAGTACATGCACAATATCGGTCCCATTCGGGCAATACCCGATCCGGCAAAAATGGCAGTATCGGAGCCGATACCCGATCTGAGTATCGGATCAGTGCATCCCTACATTCATTATAGCTGCATCCCAATTCATAGGCTGCATCCTTTGAAGGACGCAGACAGTTTTTAAATTTTACATGTTCCATACTTTTGAATGGGTCTCAATAATAAAAATATTTTAAAAATCTGATAAATTATCTATTGCAATATTATTATCATTGTTGTTGTTTATTGTGTTGTTTAAAAGTCACATCAGATCATAACCAAACTGAACAAGTTCGGGTAACACATTTTTGTGCATGATTGTTCTGCTTTAATTTTAATGTTTAGCATTTTTACTTTTAAAAACTATTAAAACTAGGCAATCATGTCTCATTTCCACAACTTCAGAATACACAGCCATTAATGTGTATATATATATATATATATATATACATATATATATATATATATATATATATATATACATTGCTTCCCACACATAGGCTTTACTTGGCGGGCTGCCCAGGTATATTTGGAGACACATTTTTGCTTTTATTACTTTTATCCTTGTATACTTTTGTATCCGCCCAAGATAATAAAACCATCCGCGATTGATTAACTAGTGGAAAATCTCCCCTTGCCCTACTTGTTTCGTACCTGCTCGTTACATGTGCGTCAGAACTGTTTACTCCCGCTGACATTCCCACGTGCGCTGCAGAGTGGATATTTCACAAAGAGCGCTGCATGTTGCAAAGTCACAAGGTGGCGCTATTGAGCGTTCTACAAGCTCAGACTGCTTCAAAGTGATTCTCAATCAACGAAAAGCGCAGATTTATGCCAAGCGATTGCTAATCAAGTTGATGAATTATGTCTAGTTTATGGCCTTTATATAATATGTTTTAGACGGTTATAATCTGGAGGATCAGCCCGCAATTGTGTAGACATTTCAAAATAAGAGTCCCATTGAATTTCGGGCTTGTCTATAATTAAAAGTCACAAGCTAAGTTTTTTTTTCTTCTTCTTCCTTTACGATTGTAATCCTGATAGTATTCCCTCTTTTTATAAAATGTAACTGTAATCTGATTACTACATTTTTTGATGTAACTGTAACGAATTACAGTTACTGGATTTTTATATCCTGATTATGTAATGCTGTTACATGTATTCCCCAACCCTGATTATATATTATTATTTAGATAGCCACTTACACTAAAGTCAGAGTTATTCTCATGTTTGGCGACTCCCTAATTTTTTTAAGCGTCCAAGTGTTAATGTCGAGCCCTGCTGTAACTGTTATTTTCATCTTTTCTCTTCAGCTCTTTACATTTTGTGCGCTAGTTAGCTCCCGGTCACGTGAAACCGTTGCGCAGTGAAAGGGAGATTGACGGCTATACTAACCAGCCTGAAGTCTGCTTTAAACTTAAGAATATAAAGATAAAGTTTAATTAGTTGTGTGATAGAATGGTGGACCGGTCACTGTATCAGGTCACAGCAAGCACATAATTAGCGATTATAATTATTTTCACTCGCACAAATGCTTTTGAGAGCACACGCATTAAATTTAGGGAGCATATGCGACTAAAACGGTCGCAATTTCGAGCCTTGACATTGCCGTTCTTCTTCATCATAAAAGTTTATTATCTGCATGCATTTTAAAAGCTATATCAGTTTAAACTTCTAATTTATTATTTTCTGAGCGCACGCGTCTGAAGCACACACACAGAAAGCTGGCTGTCAGATGGTACGTCTCGTGAGTATTAAACCAACTTCTCTTTCATGTTTTATTGTGCTTAAAATGTCAAATACACACAAGGTTGCCAAAAACACATAAAGTTCACATAAACACAGTTGGTGTCGTGAGTAGCAAGTAACGGAAAAGACAGAAACGGACGCCTATGTCTTGTTGTCCGAAGAGGTGGACTTAAAGGTTTTTGCAAACATTTTTTTGTTAAATAGCAATGAATTGACTAAAGTGACATTTTTGAAAATAAGGCATTTTAATAACTGATCTTTTAATAACCTTTTCATTGCCATTAAAGTGAAATTACTAAAACTAATCATAGGAAAACTAAACTAAACATACTGAAACAAAAAAAGTGCTCATTTAAAAGAAAAAATGTCAGACGGACTTAGAGGTTTTTGCAATAGAACTCTTCATATATATATATATATATATATATATATATATATATATATATATATATATAAGCAATAAGGTACAAGAGGCTGTGCTGTATTGTGAATAAGTCACGGCTGAAGGGCGTTGTTAGGCACGACACAAAGCCAACCCCTGATGCGAGCCGTGACTTATTTACGATATAGCACTAGCCTCGAGTACCTATTGCTTTTATAAAACAGTTACTACACAATATGCAACTTTCATGGAGTAAACTTTCACTAAAGCCTTTCTACTGCTGGAAAAAATAGTCTGTAACCATGAACAGCAACAGATACATTATTACACCATTAGATGGCGGCATAGACTGTCTTTATGAGTGTGTCAGTCAGTAGCGAAGACTTTTATATTGAAAAGACTGAATTGTTGTGAACATGGAACAAGATGCAACTGACAAATGCTATGACTAGGGCTGTCAGTCACGGGAAAACCCCTTAACTGTTAAAAGGGCAAGATAATACATCGGACATTTAAACTGACTTTTTATTATGAACATAGGACTGACCTGAAGGAAAATGCTAAATCTGAATGCAGGTAATAAACTTGCTCACTCGATCTCTTTCTCACAATACTCTTCTACATAATACAGTAAGCTTCAATTAACAGTATCAACTAAGAACAAAGAGTTTACGTTGCTAAGAGTGGTTGCTAAGGGTGTGTAGTGATACAGAGAACCGTTGGGTGAAGCGGTCATAGCCGTGTTTTATCTTGAATAAAACACAGCTATTGACCAATCAGAATCAAGGACAGGAACTAACCGTTTTATAAATAAATAAATATATATGTATATCTTTATATATATATATATATATATAATCTCTAATATTTATAAATATAAAGTGTTGCATGAAATCCGCCCACCTCTTCTCCCAAGATGTCAACCTAAATTGCTTACTTTTAGCTGTTTGTGCATTAGGATAGAAGTATTTTGACATAAAAAAATACACACTTCACCTTTAACTCCAAGTTTATTATGGCAGATTTGTCAGCTCCCAGAGTGTGTTTGACAGAATGGATAAGCCCACAATACAAGCAGCCAGAGCAGATCCCAGGTTTCCAGGGCATGATGCTGTGAAATTCATTCAGTGTTAATAAGAACCATCTAAAAATACAGACACAGTTGGGGATGATGTTAGGTGACTCTTCTTGTTTTTATGTTTAGAAATCTGTTTAAAATGCAGTGTTTAATTCATCATCTGCTGTTCGTTAATTCTATCCATCCATCTACTGGAAATCATTGCAGGTTGAACACTCAGGTGTCGCTGAGGTATCGATAGAGACATCTCTTAAATGCATCGATCTGCATTGATGTTCTGTTTAGTCACCGGCATGCATCACGTGACCAGCGCAGCAAGGTCACTGCTCGTCTATGGCCTGATTTCCTCTTCCTGCTGTTGAGGGGATTTGAGTAAATCCGCATTGCACGATGACGCTCGGCTAGATTAGTATATTTATTATGTAAGACATGCGCATAGACGCACACAGACACTGTATATCTGTAATCATATTCCGTCAAATTTCAGGGATATAAATAGAAGCATTTGTTGCTAGTATATCCTCGAATGGTGTTCATGCAACGCATTCACCATTAGAGCAGCGGGATGAAATGCATTGAGTGGGCTATTACATTTCCTTCCTGTTCTGTTAACATATGCACAGAGTGAGTTTATTAAGCCAAATGGCTGCTCTTATGGCAAGTGGTCCTGGCTACTCCTGGTAACACTGTGAATTCTGGGAAACAGATATATTTGGAATATTGATGTTAATGTGGTTGCATCAGTCTGATGGTCAACATAATATCAAGATCCAGACATTTAATTTACAACAACCCCCTTTTCTTGATTCTTCTCTCTCTTTATGTCTCTGTCCAATCAGGGTGTTTGTTCAGATAGTGGTGTGTTTATATGTGTGTGTTTTACTGTCTGCTGTGGGTGCCCGGGTCTGTCTGTGCCCTTGTCTGAATGTTAATGTATGATAGGCGTTAGACAGCACACAGTTAAAGCTAACATCATAATGGCCAGCGATTTGACAACCGACTGTCACAGGCAGGTTGCAATAATGAAGCACTGAACATTAGGGGCTTTCGCACTAGAGGAACAGGGACCCGCCATTTTAAAAAGCCGTGTAACTGCACAGTTTACATATACTTACTCCACAAACTGACATACAGAAAGCTAGTGTTAACAGCACATAAACATATTAGAAAGCTAATGTTAACAGCATTTACCTGGTGCCTTTGTCTGTGGCGTTGTGTTCTTTTCTCTGCCTCAGTGATATGTAGCACTGCAAGTTGTCTTCTGAGATTTCGTCTCTTATCCCTCTCTTATGCTCTTTCAATCGTATATTTTCCATCTGTTTTCATGAAACCCATGACACACAACAAAAACACAGCTCTGATCACGGCGTCCTCCAGGTGTTGACGTTGTTGAATGCCGCGCTTAAATGATGTCGCTGTTGGGTGGCTTACGTCACTTTAGAGTTCCTACTGGTGGTGCGAATGCAACCATTAAAATGGCCCTAGGGGGAAATTTAGTTCTTGGAGGACCGCCCTGGTGGCTAGTTCCTATAACTGAGTTCCTATAACTACCCGGTGCGAAAGCCCCTATTCTGTCTGTCTCCTAAAGTAAACATGAAAAGGCATTTTCGCTTTACTTCCATAATCAGGCATTTCTGAGTCAATCAGGATGTTAAAAAATTGAATTGTGACCTGATTGAATTGTGAACAATCTGGAGGACAGGGATTGAAAAATAAGGTGACGCTTATCAAAAAGTAATTTCAAAGTTCAAATTAGTTATGATAAAAAAAAAAAAAAAAAGACAATTATAAACTAAATAGGGTTGATTTTTCACAATGTTTTTCTTGATATATTCTGGTTCTTTTTCTCACAGTATTGTACTGATAGCTTGGATCCTATTAGCAATAATCTAATTTATTACTGTGTTCATCTAATGTCATTTTCAGCAGTTTAATTATTAAAGCAGGTTAGCTAAATAAGCACAAGTGGTGAAAGTATAGTATCATGATATGCATCTTGAGGTAGTTCGTGATACTCAACATAATGCTGACATGCATACACATGTATGTATATTTTTTCTGTTCCATTTCATTCTTTTAGCTTCCTCGCTCTTTTTACCCCCTCTCTTCCTCTATGTCTAGAGGCATTTCCACGCTGAGGACATGACTGTGTGTCTCTGGCTGGCTGGTTATGTAGGTTAAGGAGGGTGACGGAGGCATTGAGGACTGAGCGCTGCAGTGCTGTACTTTGGGAGGATGATGTGATGGCTAGAGCCTCTCTCTCTCTCTTCCTTTCTCTCCCCTTTCCTTCCCCCCTCTCTCTCTCACTTTCTTTTTTTTCTTGTTCTGTAGAGCCCTGCTGATCCAAATACTCCTCTGCAGTGCAGGGTTGGCCACTTGACCTATGTCAATATTAGAGCACAGCAGCTGGTCCTAGATCAGTGCAGCAGGTGTATTGGTTGAGCCTGAAGTGAAAGAAGAGAGGATGGAGAATGGAGCAGCTAATCAAGGATCTGCACTCGCTCCCGAATGCACTATGTACTCTTTCTGAAAGTGTGCTTTTAACCCCCCCATTTCTCTCTCTTACTCTTGCTCTCTCTTGCTCTAGTGCTCTGTTTCAGACTCTAATACTGTATGTGGCTATTTTTTATGGCCATTGAGTTTTGTCAAGAACATTGTCTGTCATATTTCATGCTAAGATCAAAATAGAAAAGAAAATATCTTTTTTTTTTTTTTTGCAATTGCAAAAATAATGATTGAAATAGTAACATAGTATGCTGATAATAACAATTACATTACTATACAGTAATCAAAAAATTAATGATTTGACAGAAGGAGGATTTTGAATTCTGTGAATCATTTGTAAGATAATATTTTATATAAAAAAATGTATATGTATATAACAAATTATGCAAAATATTATAAATAATGCACAATTATAAAAAGTGGCACTAAAATATTTTCTTTTTTATTCTGAAATATTACTCGGCCATAAGAATGAGAGGAGAGAATAGCGAAGGATCGCTAGTGTTCCTCCCCCCTTCTTTTTGTTCATTCTTTTTACTGCCACAATCAATGGTGAAAAAATCCACACTGAGCCAAGACTGAGTAAAAGAGACTGAGGGAAGGATTCAGAGAGAAAATAGGAAGGAGGGAATTAGGTGAGCTCAAGTCTCCAATAAAAAAAAAAAAAAGCATGATACGGTTTTCTTGGCCGATTCTGCTTGTCGAGTTGTTCGTCTCTTCCTCCTTTTTAAGCGCTGGGCATTGTGTTTGGTGTGCTGCCATTTTTCACGTGAAACAGTGGCTTCTTCAAGATTCATTAATCAGAAGGCTCTTTCTTTCCCTCAAGGCTGAATCAATCATTCAGAAAAAAGAACAGAAAGCGGAAAAAGATGGGCGGATACGGTGAGTGCTTGTATAGATGAGTTGGCATCATGTTAAAGGTTCCCATAGTCACTTCACTTCCTAGAGTTCAGTTGTAAGTATGGTGTGTTAATTGCAATGTCAATAGTTACTGAATTCAGTCGCGCTGTTTGTACATTTGCTTTGACACACAAAGCTCTGGTGCTTATTTAGATAAGTCAAGTTTGAATCTAGCATGCAGTGTTTCCTAATCCCATTCACCCTTTTCTCCCCGTCACTATAGTATGGAATACATTTTCTTTATTTTCTAGAGACAAAACTCTAGAGAGTTGTGGGTGGTTACCAGGGTATTACTATGTTGTTGTAAAGATATTCTGATTGGTTTTAATATGTTGCTAGCTGGTAGAGTAGAGTATTCTGGGCAGTTTCAAGGTGGTTGCTTATTGGTCCAAATCAAAAGAGACCAAGCCCTAAGTTTCTATGATATTCTGTCCTTCCTTAAATATATGGAATTCTGTTGGATTTTTTAAAGGGGTTAATGACATGAGAAAACAAATTTGTCTTGATCTTTTTACATATAAGAGTTCTTTGTACCATTAAATCATCCTGCAAGTTTTATAGCTTAAAACATCCTCATCTTTATAAACAAATCATTTATTTAATCAAGCTCCAAAAATAGCTTGTTTTGATAATCCAGGATTTGTGACACTACAGGGCCGAATATATTTGCATATGACTGCCTCCAGAGCAAGATATCGACGAATAGTTATACATCACCACACCATAGGCCCCGCCCACTGGCGTTCAGTCGCTTAACAGCTGACATTTGCCTACAATAGATGTAATTGTTGTGTTGCGCATCAAAGGCAAATAGAAACCATTATAATCACTGAAGCTGTCTACACTGGATACAGTATAAATGGAAGAGTAAAAGAATGTTCACTTTGACGCATTCAATTTAAACAGGTCCTTTGCATCTCTGTACAGACTTCAGAAGGATACCAGCATCAGAAACATGTGGATGGTTTATTATAATGGATCACACTGGAAGATTATATGTTTTTTCGGAGCATTTGACTGCAGATTGTTTTGTAAATGAGGCACAGTGTAATGGAGAGTTCGCAAAGAAACTTTTGTTGAAAGATGAAGCAGCCAACTGTACTGGATCTTACAGCAGCTGCATCACAAACTGTAAGTAAATGATTTCATAATTTTTGATCTGTAAATGACAAAAAAAACTTTATTAACATTATAAGTGAACCTGTTTAAATAATAAAAAAAATCCATGTCATCATGACCCCTTTAAAACCATGTTATTATCCACCAGGTGAAAATGTAAATGTGATTACACACATTATCATTAGCAAGCACCACTCTTAAAAGGGGCAAAAAAGCCTTTCCCCCCAAAAAAGCCATTTCGCTGCACTAGAATAATGGGGACCTGGCAGTTGGTTGTGGTACATGAGATATTGCAGCTTGTTCTGCCAGCACCACCAATTTCAGAGAGACAGTCATTTGGGACAAAGCGTGCTGCATCAGAGACATAGACATGTTAACACCTTGCTGGGCAGCAGAGGATGTTAATGTCACTCACTGACAGGCTCATGGCACATAATATGTTGCAGCTTTTTTTTTTTTTACAGCACATGGGCATAACCCAATGAAGTGGGATGACACTTGTGCAATCCCATAACTAGTTAAAACACCAGAGACATGGGTGATACGAGATTAAATGACCTTTCTCAATTTCCAACTCCAGGGAAATATTTTTGGAAGCGGGAAGGAAAATTAAGATTGAGCAGAGGAGGGTGGAAATAAATGCAAGTCAGCAGGATTCTCCCTTTTTCTTACTTTTTTTCTTTGAGGGAAATAAACATGTTTTCAAGGATGAGACAGATTGCTTGCAAATCATGCTTCTCATCTAGGGAAAGAGGAATCCCAAGATCTCGCTGTCTTGCATTGTAAAATAGCCCATATTAATTGCTTCCTTAAATTATTTTAGTGTTTAAGTTATAACCCGCAGTGATAAGTTCTTTCTTTTGAACTATATTTAATTTGCCTAAATTTAAAATTCTTTTAATTGAGTAGTAGTGCCAGAAATGATTATGAAAAGTTAAAGGTAAAGATGTTTTTATAACATAATGATGAAAACATCTTTGTATTGATCTTGTTTTTGGAGGAAAGATTTTTCTTTCTCTCTCACACACACCTTTATGCCTATTTGAATTATTGAAACCTTTACATTTTAATTCCTTGTTAATCACAGAGAGAATCCAGGAAGTACAGAGGCGGCAATCTCAGAGCTTTCAGACATAAATGAATCATTGTAAGCCCCTCTTGAAGCCGTCAGATGAAATGTCAGCCGCTTTCATATTAATTCCAGTGCGAATATTGCCCATGTAAACAACGTTGTAATTATAGAAGACTACATTTCCCATGACCACCCCTCATTCTTGCAGCTTTTCTTTGCTCTTTCACCCCTCTTTCGTTCATGCTGCTCAGTCTCTCTCTGCTTAATTAACCATTGATCAGCATGCTCATAAATTAGGCCTCCAGAGAAAGGCTTTCTAAGCCTCCAACTTCATCCATTCTTCTCTGTAATTCAATAGACAGGGCTCGAACCACTGCGTTTAACCACAGATGTGTCATTTTTAATGGACCGAGGGACATTTTTCACTTCCTTAACCTTTTCTTATTGTCTTTTTAAAACCTTGTTTGTTATATGTAGATGTATGCACTTTCGGGGCCATGAAAGGTTAATCAGCAATGTTTTCATTCATTTCTTTCACTGGGATGGTGGGTTGAGGTTTGAGCTTCAGTCTAATTAGGATAGACTGGTATCCCCTCACCCAATTCAGCCCGCTTCCCATTTAACCATTAGCATATTCTGCAAACACACACACACACACACGCTGTGTCAGAACCTAATGAGCCAAGCTGGTTGCTAAATGGATCAGGACCAGGAACATGTGTCTGTGGGGGCAATCAGCAGACATGATTTAGTGGGACGAGGCCTCCCTGAGCCGCCGAACTCTGGGTTTAGCACTCAGATGTCCTCAGAGGGGAGTACAGCACTGTGAAGCACATTAGCATGTTCATTTTACCATATCTCTAATAAGCTAAATACATGACAGTGTCGCTGTGATGTATGGAGGAGTTACTTTGTTCAGTTTTGCGAGGGGACTCTTCTAATGACGCCCAGTGTTGTTTATCGTTGTTTGATGAGAAAAATATAATGAGTCAGGTATCCAGATCATTTGTATACCTTGCTGTAGTGCACATTTTTATTTCCATTTGTTTCTCTTCTTTCTCCTGCTGAAGGATGTTATGTGGTGTACAAATGCGGGTGGTTCAATAAAAGCGTATTGAGTTGTTTCACTCATTGATAATTTTGTGACTCCTCTGAGCAGTTGTTCAGTTCTTAAGTGTGTAAAGCCACGCTTCAGTTATAGAGTAGTGATATTCCTTTAAACAACGGATAGACTTGTTTTTCCCTCTTAATAGTGAGATTACAGTGGAAACGTTTTTTTTTTTGTGTTGTTTCCATTTAATGAAAATGTAAAGTGTGCAGTTTAATAGTTTGCAACTGATTTAGCTTCAGGACCTAGACATTACATTGGTGACCCAACACATGCCATAATTGTTTATCACACAAAAATGTATTGGTTTCTAAATGTTTCTTGGATTTTTGTTGAAATCCAATAATTATTGTAATAATTCACTATTGTGGTTGTCACAAACTTGGTTCATCTTGATATAATATAAGTTAAAGGGGCTATGTGTAAGAATTTTCATGTATTGATCGGTTTGTTATTGCCAATGTGTGACCAGCTTGTAACGAAACTTAAAAATTGAAAAATCGAGACTTACTATGTTGTCTGTGAAAGCCTGTAGACTGATTTTTATGTGAAGGATTGGGGCCGGTTTCTCCGGAAAAATCCAAAGGATGACACGTTTATGCTCCCGAGAGCTCTTCCCTTCAATGACACATGAAACGAATGCTTATACAGTGTTCAGGATAATTCTGAAAAAGCCATTCTGTAATATCAATGTGTCATGCAAAGGCCACAAAAGTCTCTCATGTACTTTAAACATACGCACATATGCACATTGCTATGATCAGATGCTTTCTTAAAGTCCCCCTGTATTTTATCTCTTAAAACTCATCTTTGATCACCAAAATTACATATTTAAACGTTTTTTCCTGTGGAAAAAAAAAAAATCTTAATGCCTTAAAATAGCTTGAATGTAACTCTACACCCTTGCTTCATTTAATATACATGGATATATGAACGTCAGTGGAGAAAGGCATATAGTTAATCATAACATCGTAATATGGATCTTACACCGGCTATATTGCTAAATCTACGCAATTTTTCATATCAACAGAAAAATATACCGGGATAACCTTCTTTTGAGACTTCCTTGTGTGGTCAGTTAATGATATGCTAAAGCCTGCTGGCACGTTGACGTGATTGGTTACAAGGTAGTTTGTTTTCAAACCGTGGGTTTGAGACTGTCATTGGTTTACTGCAGTTTTAAAGAGAAAATACTCAGCAGTGGTGTTGACTTATGGATTTGCACATGGTTTGTTTTAAAGCATATTAAAAACACCACATAGACATATAAACAACATTAAAAACTAGATTTTCACCACGGGGATTGGGGGGTGGGGGTGGGGGGGGGGGCTTTAACTGCTGCTTTCTGGCTGCACTTCACTTAACGTCCGCCTTAGTCACTAATAACAAGGGTTTCTGAACTCTATGTATATATATAGCACCTTTAAAATATATTTATTGTTTTGCTTTGTAGATGAGAGTATTTGAAGATATACTATTGTTCAAAATATTTTTTTGAAGAAATTAATTTTATTCATCAACGATGCTAGTCAAAAGTGACAGTAAAAACTTGATTAGGAAATGATCACACTTTCCAAAAAATATTAAGCAGCACAACTATTTTCACCATTGTTAATAATAAGAAATGTTTCTTGAGTCCCAAATCAGCATATTAGAATGATTTCTGAAGGATCATGTAACACTAAAGACTGAGTAATGATGCTGAAAATTCAGCTTTTCATCCTAGAAATAAATTACATTTTAAAATATTACAATATAATTTAAAAAAATATATATATATTTCACAATATCACTGATAAAAAGCATCCTTGGTGAGCATCAGAGGCTACTTTCAAATCTGACTAACCCAAGTCTGACTAACTCTTGAACTTTAGTGTATTTTATTTTCATATTGTGATATTATATAACTATATCCATAACTATAAACGATTGTATGGTTAGCTACATTTTATTATTTGCATTTAGCATTGTTTTTCCCTTCTGTCCTCAACCCCATCAGAACCACTGCTGTCGTGTATGGATGTTTTGTCTTAGCCATAGGTGGGTTCTGGCAGGTGCAAGAAAAAGCAAATCAACACCATACACTGGATGTACATGCACATTTCCCTCTGTTTGATTGATGGCAGGGTCAAAGAAGCTAAATGAAATGTGTCAAATGAACTTAGCATCACAGGTTTTAGTTGTGTTCAGCCTCTCACCTTTCTAGAGCCACACAGTGGAAACCTCATTGTTATTTTACACTGTGTAACCAGATGCAATGCAATAAAGTGGCAAGCGATAAAAGCTATATTTTCCATGACTGCGACAGAACACTTTGTTGGTTTCTTGGTTTTTATCTTTATGGTGTTTCTCTAGACATTGAAATCTCATTGGATGAAATCCCTCTCTATTGCATATTAAACATCAAATCTGTTCTGATTGCCTGTGATTATATTGCATCGCGCAACACTTTCGCTTCTATTGAGGACAGACAAATGACTTGTTTCTGGAACTTGTCACATTGCATCTTGTTAGGACATGGTGTAACAATCCACCTTAGATGCTGTGATTGAGGCTGTAAGGATGTTGAGGATTGCTTTAGTAAAGCCTATTTCAGCTTCTCTGTCTGTCAGTTCACCTGATTCTCATTTTCTCTATCTTCCTCATACCCTCTCTCTTCATCTCTCCCTTTCATGTGCCCTGCTGAAGCCTGTGTTAACTGCCTGGAGAGTTGCCCATGTCTCTAGGGAGTATACTGTTCACTCTTTCATTCTTGTTTACTGCCGAGGCTACAGCAGGGCCACTCTCCCTCCATTACTAGATTGCTGACTGCTGTTGAAAAGGCAAAAAGGTTGAGATCTTTCCCATAGATCTGCAGAGATATTTCTGCAAGCACGTGCTATGGCTGGTGTGCCCAACCATCATTCAGAGCTGAATTGGGAATGGCTTTCAATTCCTGAATTTTAATTAAATTGCAATTCAAATTTGAATGTAAGGAATAGGGTTGTCAAAAAACAAAAACAAAAAACAAAAACAACGAACAGTGAAATGAAAGAGTTTATTTCACTCAAATAATAATGAAAGTTCATTGTACTTAATAGATAAAAGTTGCACGAACTCAAAATTTCATTGTAGTAAGCTTAACTTAATATGATTGAGTTGAAACTCTACCGACCCCAAACATTTGAACAGTAATGTGTAAATATGTGTGTGTATACAGTATACTGTATATATGTAGTTGTTCCTGAGACGCACTCATGGTGTTACTGTAGTTCTGTTTGGCAGCAGGAGGCCTGTATCTGAGGATCAGGTATAAGGTGAATGTGAACATATGGCAGACAGGCTGTTAGTCACAGGACAATGCTAAATTTGTAGACAGTCTGCACCGAGGGGGGCTTAATGGGAACCAACCCAACACTGCCACCTACAACATAAAAGCACAATGAGACTAGAATTTTGAGAATCTAGTCGTCTCTCGAGAGCTTAACTTTACGAGACAACCTCCGTTCTGCTGTGTCTACACATGCTGCTTTCTGTCTTTATTTCTTCACTAGCAACAGTCATTGTAATGATGTATGAATGTGATGCTGTATTGTACTGCAGGGCATTGGACAGTGAAGTTTCATTTGCTCACATGAATCTGTATTACAGACCGCCAGCCTGGGACAGGATTATAGCACATTGCTGTCAAATGAAAAACACACTGAAATAAGATTAAATGTGACTGTGCAAAATAATATTCCCAAAGGTAAAGTGGATTGTTATAAAAGACTGAAATCCTGATGATAGTATTGAGGCGGAGAAAACATGTTATTTCACTTTTGTCAAATCGTCAAGCAAGGACAATTATTTTTTCAGAAGATATGCACTTTCTTATCACATATTTCTGGTCTTATTGTGAGTGATTCGTGGTTGCATGTTATTCTACAGGAAAAAATATTGTCTATGTAACGATATGTAATACTTTTTTTTCCCACCGCTGACATCACTTAGGTCATTAGGGCTATTGGATAATGTTAACCAACATCCAAATAGTTATTTGCTTACATTCAGAACTGGCTCCATTCTGGGATTGAATGACCTTTTTTAACATTTAAATTGATTCTTCAAGGATAAAATCAAGTTCAGTCCTAAATGTTTTTTTCTTTAAAGGGGTCATGACATGAGAAATCAAATTTGCCTTGATCTTTTAACATATAAGAGGTCTTTGTACCATTAAAACATCCTGCAAGTTTTATAGCTTAAAATGTCCCCCTCATTAGACACAATGCATTTATTTAATCAAGCTCCAACAACAGCTAGTTTTGATATTGCGGGATCTGTGATGTCACACAGTCAAATAAATTTGCATATGACTGCCTCTACAACAATACATCGACGAATAGTTATACATCTTCCCACCATAGGCCCCACCCACTGCCGTTCAGTCACTTAACACTAGATACATATACAGAAACGCGTTCAAGACAAATGGAAGAGTGAAAGAACATTAACTTTGACGCGTATGATTTCATAATGCTTTGTAAATTTGAGGTGTGTTGCTAATGTAGGTGTTGTAGGTTTTATTCTGGACTTGATCCTATTCCCTCTTTCTCTTCCCACTGTTACTGTTTAACTACTGTTAATTTCCATTATATCTGGCTATATCTAAGTTGTCAAAGCATTACAGTATGTTTATTTTTAACCTTAAATGATACACATGTGAATGATTTTTCATGTATCAATTTCTCCAATTAAATTAATGTTTTATGAATGTATCTATTTTAAACATTAAGAATGAATTTAAACTAAAATGTATCCATTAGTTAATTAGTTAATCCATTAGTACTTTAATGTAAAACTGTTGCAAAATATATCACAGTATGACAACACTGTACCATAGATAGTTAATACACTGGTGGTCAAAAATTTAGAATAATTAAGATTTTTAAATGTTTTTTTAAAGAAGTCTTTTCTGCTCAAGGCTGCATTTATTTGATAAAATTAAAAGTAAAACAGTAATATTATGAAATATTACAATTTAAAATAACATTTCTATTTGAATATATTTTCAAATGTAATTCATTCCTGTGAATTTTCACTCCAGTCTTCGGTGTCACATGATCCTTCAGAAATCATTCTAATATGCTGATTTGCTTATTATTATCAATAATAAAAACAGTTGTGTTGCTTAATATTTT
This sequence comes from Elopichthys bambusa, assembly GCA_037101425.1. NCBI lineage: Eukaryota > Metazoa > Chordata > Actinopteri > Cypriniformes > Xenocyprididae > Elopichthys > Elopichthys bambusa. The sequence continues at coordinate 11,773,192 of CM074432.1, read as the reverse complement.
TGTGGAAACTATGTTACACTACCATTTATTTTCATGTATAATGTAAAATAAATAAAAACCAGTACAAATGATTGAGCACCAATAATAAATGATAATAACTAAGCACTAAATTAGCATATTAGAATGATTTCTGAAGAATCACGTGACACTAAAGACTGGAGTAATGTAGAAAACATTTATTTTGAAATGTAATAATGTTTCGCAATATTACAGTTTTTACTGTATGTTTGATTAAATAAATGCAGCCTTAGTGAACAGAAAAGACTTATTAAAAGAACAAAAAAAATCCAAACTATTGACTGCCAGTGTATGAACATACTTTATATTATACTATAAAAATAAAGATAATAAAGCATGTTTATGTTGTATTGAAAAACCATATAAACTATTTCTGATCTCTCTTACATTACCTTTACAGCATTAACTACATTCAATCATGGTGTATTTAGCCTGAAGCCTGAAACCTTTCTATTTTTACCCCAGCTTGTTGTTCCCTCACTGCTCCATATTCACAATCACACACCGGCTTAACATTACTGACCCGAGAGGCACACGCAAACACGCGTGTACATGCAGGAACTACCTCACAGCTTTCTGGAATCTTTCCACCAGCCGATATGGACACTCAGGGCAGGGCTGTCAACCCTCCAGCTCAGAACCTGGCTTGCCAGAGGGATTGTGGGTAAATGAGTACTCCCGGGCGGGCGTCTCATCTGTCATCCAGTGTGTGTCAGTGATGGAGCGAGTGTGTGTTGCCATATAATCACACAGGGCGCATGTCCCATTATACTCAACATCAGCACACCCTACAAAGAATAAACAGCCCGGCACTTTGATGAAGAAAAACGACAGGCACCCTGGAGTGAAAGCTTTAGAAAATGAATGAAAAGAGGGGAAAAAGGAGAGATGGCGGAAAAAGGGAAAAAGTGCTCAGCACTAGGGGTTTTTGGTAAGAAAGTACTTTCTAAGAATATAAATGTAAATGTAAACATAATCAGCCAGGCAGAAGTACACATACAATGCATGCCAAACGTAGTTTGTTACGGCAAATAAACACAGATAAATGCACACACATACAACAACACACATGCAAAATGTTTACAGTTGGACACATATTTACTCTTTCGAAAAAAGTGTTTTTAGCCAGCTGAAAATGGCAGACGCTCTTCTGAAGACGCCTAGCTGCAGGTACGAGAGTGCTATGGCGGCGCAGCATTTTTTCAGTTAAGACACTTTGCTATGTTAATAGTATTTAATTTTGCAAATAGTTTGTTTCTAAACTATAAAAATGTCGACACAATGTAAAGTACTTGCTCTGGCCCTTGTTTTGGATGATTTTGTTCCATTGTTGTGCTTATTGTTGTCGTCGGTTGCCATTGTACAAGCAGGATGTGACCATTGGTCGGTGTGGTATTTTTCACACCCTTCCCCCTCTGTGATTGGACAGCTGGGTAAAAAGAGACAGTGATGAGTGCTGCGTTTTACCCAAAGTTGAACATGTTGCTAGTGTTTTTAAATGTGCGGCACTCCCATTGAGAACAATTGAAAAAAATACGCTGCCCTTAGAAAAAAAAAACTCTTTGGTGGACACAAAGCCTTACATAGGCTTCATAAAACCTGGCCTGCACATAAGCGCTCACTCGCTCTCTCACACACACACACACCCTCAAGGGCATTTAAACATCTATGTGGTTGACTGTTGTTGTTTAGTGATACAGGTGTTATTCCCATTGCATGCAAGCTAAGGCATCTCATAGAAAATGAACAGTTTGACAAGCGCATGATGATTCGCCTGCGGTTGATTGGCACTAATTATCCACGTCTCTCTTATTTTTTATTTTTTCAAGCTACTCGGGCTAAATGCACCTGCCAATCAAAGCAGAATAACACCATTAAGGCATTTTCAGTTGAAGCATGTAGGTCAAGTAGACCATGTGCTGTAAGAGCGCATTCATTTAAACACACACACAAAATCAGGCCCTGGTACTGTTGAACACCTGTAGTTTGGAAACAGAGCAAGTGGGAGACAGTGGCTTTTGGAAACAATTTTTGGGTACAGGTGAACACATGCAGACAAAATAGTAGTGTAGGTGCCACGAGGGGGCCCCAGGGGGCCCGGCCTGGCCACCTCGGTCAGTGTGCCCCCTCAACCTCTGGTCAACGTTTCCACCGGCACCTCATGATATTCTAGCATTGCAAACTTGACATCGCAGCCTGTTCATTATCAAAATGAAATAAACAGTAAACCAATTATAAAAAGTTACACTTCTTAATTTAAATAGTCCGTAGTAGGCTACAATCTGTGCCGTTCAGCGTGAGCGCCGGCCCACTGTGGCACATTTTTGCTCATGATAATATTGGAACATGCGTGAAGTAGCTTGGCTACAAAGCCTAGTTTACATAGTAATAGTTAAGCATCCAAATATATGGCGCATGAGGAAACATTTGGATTCGTCCCGAATGAGACAGGTAGGCTACGTGAGCCCAATGCTCGTTACTTTCAGTTTCGCTTTAAATTAATTCGTTTTGGCCTGTTAAGCTACTTTCTTCATTCTTGTTCTGTTCTGAATATAGTAACAGATTTAAGGATTTGTTTTGGGGTGAGAGGAACTAAAATAGCCAATGTTTATAGTGTTATAATGTTTGTGCATTATAACATTCGCTTTATGTAGCTGGTATTATTTCTGAATGTGATAAAATGCGACTTAGGCTTAACTTACCCGTATTTTTTCTCTCAAAATCTCACAATTTGTCTAGCATGTTTTTTAATCATGCAGCAAATGATAATCTGTTAAAATAAAAATCTTACTGTCGGTTAACGGTATTCTTATGCTTGTCGGTATTCTTATGCTTGGCTTTACTTGATTACATGTAAATGGTTGTATATATGGGTTGTGCCAATTTAAAAAGAAAAAAAGGTTGTGCTTAAAGTTTGAAAACCACTGGGCTGCAGCAACAGAGCCGTCAGCACAGGAGTGTGTGCGGCCAGAACACTTCATTCATATATAAAACTATATGTTATTAAATTGTATTTATAAAATTACCAGTGTACAAAACTACAGTTTATATCAATCAACATTCAGAAACATCAACATTTTTTTTCACATGAATACTCCCCCCTCCAAGATGCAGTCCCCCCAAAAATTGTTTGTCCCCTCAAAATAGCATACGATGCACCAGAGAGCCTATACGTTCAGAGGACATGTGCTTCATTTTTGTTACACACATTTCTTTTTATATCAGGACTGTTGTTTTGTTTGTGTAGTGCACTCCATGCCATTTGCTTTTATAAACGGATTATTGTTTGTATATCGCACTATTAATATGTTCTTTTATTAAAAGAACTGGTTCATAAGAGTCATTTGTTCATAAATAAGTCTGTACTTGTTGTGCTTTATGTAATTTTAGTTTTTTATTTTGTGTTCTTTCCAGTCTAAGATTACTACAGTCAAATACAATTATTAAATCAAAGATCTGTCACATAAGTGGGCACTAGATTTGCTTGCGTGATCATCAGGGCAAGGCGACTGTAATGTCACACATGATTAAAAGAACTTGGGTTGCGTAGGGGAAGGCGGCTGCTGTTGTTTGTGGTGGTACAATTTGTGTAAATATGGAATGAAAGTTTGCCACCATAATGTCACATTTCATCACATTTTGCTAAGGAATTATATTTTAAATTCACACAGCAGTCAGTGCTAAAATGGACTGTATGTGTGCCTCCATGGCACTGCTGTAACTTTCCTTTTACCAGCCTGTCTTCCTCTCGTTCCTTCTCCTTGCTTTGTTTCAGTATAGTCTGGTTATCTCTGGTTATCTCATGAGCAGATATTTTTTTTAATTTATTTTTTTTAAATACTATATTTGGCCTGCAAGACTGAATTGTAATTGTTTAACTTTAAGTCTGGCCTTTAAATTCAGCATGTTGGTTTAGCTTTTAATGCTAAATGGATAGTTCACCCAAAAATAAAAATAAGACTTTTATTCACCTTTGGAGCACAACTGAAGATCTTTCTGATGAAATCTGAGAGTTTTCTGTCCTTCCATAGACAGCTATGCAACTGACACTTTGATGCTTCAAAAAGTTCATAAAGAGATCGTAAAGCTAATCCATATGAATTGAGCGATTTAAGTCCAAATTTTCTGAAGAGACTCGAACACTATGTGATGAACAGATTTCATTTACGCTATTTTAGAAATATATTTTTTTATTCACATCTGCAATCTGTTGCATTCACATTGTAATTAAAACCCTTTGATGGTCTTCAGACTATAGAGCCTGAACACAAATAAGCACGGGACCATTTGTGGGTACTGAATTAAGTCGAAATAGTCTTGGCTATTTGATCCGTTACATCAAATATTAGTAGTTCACCGGTCGGTCTGTCAGAATAAAAGAGCCACAGTAGCTTCCCTGATTGCATCAACTTCCATTTCTATTACAGATATTTTGCGCCAATATCCAGGAAGTGACAGTTTTGTTCTCTTGAACACATAGGATGGAACCATTGTATCCATACTGGATACATTCAGTAAAAGGAGATTATTACAGTCATTAGTTCTGTATAAAGTTAAAGTTCATGATTGTGTAAAAAAAAACAAAAAACCTGTTTAACAGGCCCTTGATGGAGATATCCACCTGGCTAGTGGCTCCCATGGTATTTTGAGTTTGTGGCCTGTTTCTGTTTTTTTCTGGTATTTAATTTGATGTTTATCTTCGTCCTCACTCAATGTGTTGAAATACCTGTCGAGCAGCAGTGTAGTCCTCGAGTTTAGTAGCCTGGAGAGCACAAGAGAAGACATTTAGCATAGAGAAAATATTGCTGCATAGAATTGACACAAAATGGCAATTCACTTCACAGATCAATTGTTGAATCACGCTAAAGTAAATGCCACCCCCTGAGGTTGTTTTAGTTTTTCCAAGAGCTATTCAGGATTGTAACTTGCTAATAGCTTGAGCATATCAGGCCTCCAGTGGTAACGCACCACGGAGAGGCCCACCAATAAATGAATCACGCACACTAAATTAGCATCAAAATTCTCCTACTCACTGCGATAAACTGTTTAAATTTCATCAGTCTGAATACGCCAAAGGCTTCATGTTATTTGTGTCTAATTTTTTCAAAATTACATTGGTCAAATGTGATTTAAGGAAGCCGGTTTTCCCAGGGTGCTAGAGTGGATTGCATATGAATTTAAATTGGGTTGGTGCGTAGAGGATTGGTTTCAGCTATTAGAGAATGGAAGTAAATGTGGAGGTGGAATGGGAAAGGATTATACCCCCTCACCATGACCTGTACGGAGAGAGAGAGAGAGAAACAGGGGGAAGAAGTGTGCAGAAAGGGAATATAAAATGAGAAGAAAGAGAGGGAGATATGAAGCTGAAGGTTACAAGTGGGGTGCTATACGGTAATGAAAAAGGGATTGTGGGGAGAGCGCTGAAAGGAGGAAAAGAGAAAAATGTTGAAAGAGGGAACAGTATAAAGGGATGATTTCAAGAAAGAACCTGCAAATGAAAGACAGCAGTAGAAAGAGATGATAAAAGAGACGGGTACACAACAAAGAGGATTATGGCAAAATAAAGAGTAGAAGATGGAGAGAGACAGAAAGACAGTGGACTGATCCAATCTGAGGTAATCGGGTCTGTGGCACTGGGGGTTATTCATGAGTGATCTGGGGAAATGAGAGGAGAGAAGTTTGAATCGCCATCAGTTGTTACGTGAACCCTGTGCAAAAATGCCCCTCCCTCACAAGTCTATTTTATACAGTTACCTCTGCTCATTCCTGTGGTTTATAGCCTCTTCAGACTTGACCTTGGCCGCAAGAGAGAGCCTACGGTCATGACGATAAATTTTATATAGAAAGAAGAGTAGACTATCCAGTACTAAGCCTAAAAAATTGCCATTTTGTCAGCTGGAATGTTATTTTAAGTTTCCGAGTTCAGCCTTTGGTTAATGCAGGTTTTGTGTCGAGCAGTGCTTTGAAGTCGATTTTCATGCTGTAAGACGTTCACACAAAGGGTCTAACAAAATCACTCAGGATAAGGAAATCTGTTTTGCCGAATCTAAAAGACTAATAGTGCGTGTGATTATTTGCTGTGTTTGAGTTCATTGTACAGAATCTGTTTTATCGTTACTCTCAAGATCTAATAGCTGTCAGGAACCTCATAAGGCACAGCTTGTCTTGTAACGATACGCCTTATTTTTAAAGGAATAATATGAATTTGAATAGTCCTGCATGGTAATAATGGTTCCATGCGCAGGGCTACATATGAACATCCAACCCTGCTTATTTTGAAATTGCTGATCGTTAGAGTCAGACTATGAGCTTTTTTGATCCATTTTTACCTGACAGAAAGAGTGCACTTAGAACTAGGCAAATAATGTAAGATGCAAAGGCCAGAACCCTTACATTCGGATATTGTAATTGTAATTATTTCAATTATGGTGTTGTCATGCAATTTAATGACCAGTCAAGACATTTTGTGGTGACCCCAAACTTTTGAACATTGCACCGTTATACAGTGGGTACGGAAAGTATTCAGACCCCCTTAAATTTTTCACTCTTTGTTATATTGCAGCCATTTGCTAAAATCATTTAAGTTCATTTTTTTTCCTCATTATTGTACACACAGCACCCCATATTGACAGAAAAACACAGAATTGTTGACATTTTTGCAGATTTATTAAAAAAGAAAAACTGAAATATCACATGGTCCTAAGTATTCAGACCCTTTGCTGTGACTCTCATATATTTAACTCAGGTGCTGTCCATTTCTTCTGATCATCCTTGAGATGGTTCTATACCTTCATTTGAGTCCAGCTGTGTTTGATTATACTGATTGGACTTGATTAGGAAAGCCACACACCTGTCTATATAAGAACTTACAACTCACAGTGCATGTCAGAGCAAATGAGAATCATGAGGTCAAAGGAACTACCTGAAGAGCTCAGAGACAGAATTGTGGCAAGGCACAGATCTGGCCAAGGTTACAAAAAAATTTCTGCTGCACTTAAGGCTCCTAAGAGCACAGTGGCCTCCATAATCCTTAAATGGAAGACGTTTGGGATGACCAGAATCCTTCCTAGAGCTGGCCGTCCGGCCAAACTGAGCTATCAGGGGAGAAGAGCCTTGGTGAGAGAGGTAAAGAAGAACCCAAAGATCACTGTGGCTGAGCTCCAGAGATGCAGTCGGGAGATGGGAGAAAGTTGTAGAAAGTCAACCATCACTGCAGCCCTCCACCAGTCGGGGCTTTATGGCAGAGTGGCCCGACGGAAGCCTCTCCTCAGTGCAAGACACATGAAAACCCGCATGGAGTTTGCCAAAAAACACCTAAAGGACTCCAAGATGGTGAGAAATATGATTCTCTGGTCTGATGAGACTAAGATAGAACTTTTTGGCCTTATTTCTAAGCAGTATGTGTAGAGAAAACCAGGCACTGCTCATCACCTGTCCAATACAGTCCCAACAGTGAAGCATGGTGGTGGCAGCATCATGCTGTGGGGGTGTTTTTCAGCTGCAGGGACAGGACGACTGGTTGCAATCGAAGGAAAGATGAATGCGGCCAGGTACAGGGATATCCTGGACGAAAACCTTCTCCAGAGTGCTCAGGACCTCAGACTGGGCTGAAGGTTTACCTTCCAACAAGACAATGACCCTAAGCACACAGCTAAAATAACGAAGGAGTGGCTTCACAACAACTCCGTGACTGTTCTTGAATGGCCCAGCCAGAGCCTTGACTTAAACCCAATTGAGCATCTCTGGAGAGACCTAAAAATGGCTGTACACCAACATTTACCATCCAACCTGACAGAACTGGAGAGGATCTGCAAGGAGGAATGGCAGAGGATCCCCAAATCCAGGTGTGAAAAACTTGTTGCATCTTTCCCAAAAAGACTCATGGCTGTATTAGATCAAAAGGGTGCTTCTACTAAATACTGAGCAAAGGGTCTGAATACTTAGGACCATGTGATATTTCAGTTTTTCTTTTTTAATAAATCTGCAAAAATGTCAACAATTCTGTGTTTTTCTGTCAATATGGGGTGTTGTGTGTACATTAATGAGGAAAAAAAATGAACTTAAATGATTTTAGCAAATGGCTGCAATATAACAAAGAGTGAAAAATGTAAGGCGGTCTGAATACTTTCCGTACCCACTGTATAAGTGACATTCATAGATTTTTAAGTGTATTTAAGTGGGTTCAAACACATTTTTCTATGCATTTCACTGTTGTAAAAAAACAATAGTATTGGTTTAGCACCTGCAGATGTGAAAATCTAATCATTGATGACTGATCCTCCATTTAGAGCTACCCAAGTGATCTTACCACTCTTCCTCATCAATTCATCAATTAAACAGAGCGATTGAGCAGTCAACAAAGTCTTGGAGTCATAATGTCTCTGGAGTGAAAGTGGACCGCTGCATTATGATTGCTGTGTCTTGAGCAGTATTGGCTGAGAAATAGCTTTTAATTCATTTAAAGAACATATTAGATTTGTATTTATTACACAAAAATTATCATGATTTTTATGGTATTTGATTGAAATAACATTAAGTATACTGCTCCTTTGTTACTGAGACAGTTATTATCATTACTTTATTAGACATATAAACTTTTACTAGCTTTTTGTGCATTGGGGGTATTTCAAGTGATGCAAGAAAAGCCATTAAATTAATTAGCTGTTCCCTGTAATTCTTTATGAGGTTTTGATGAGACAATGACACATATGGCGCCAGAGGAAATAAAAGGACCCCTCCCCATTGTTCTCGATCCCTTTTTCATTTTCTCATTCCCTACTGTGCACATTCTTTTGATCTGTACTGTAGCTTCAGCTTGTATTCAGAGATTGCAGCATTGAGGTCACAGCTCTCAGTTATCCACAGGTAGACCAGAAGCCATGGGAACCAGGTTGATACAATCATGACTCGATTAAGCATAGCTCTGCGTCTGCCTAAATCCACTCACTATGCATTTAGTTCTTGTAATGCAAGATAGGAGGCAAAACTAACCTGGCACTTTTCAAAAGTGATGTCAGCAGGTGTGTTTTGTCCATTTCAGTGGAGTCAATTAAAATACAGAATGAGAACGAAAGAAGAAAATGTTTCAGCAAACTAGACTTAGAACTAACTGTGGAAAACTGTATTGCTCAGTGGTCTCTCATAGCTCAAGGTTATTGAGGTATGTATCAACTTTGTCTCAGATTTTTCTTGTAAAATTTTTTATACGTATTAAATGCAATGAAATTAAAATAGACATAAATGAGACTGGAAATACACTACCAATCAAAAGTTTGGGGACAGGGGTCAGTGATATATAAAATATTTTTATTCAGCAAGGATACATTAAGGTGATCAAAAGTGACAGTTAAGAGTTACATTGCTACAAAACAATTCAAATAAAATCTGGTTCTTTTGACATTTTTATTCATCAGATAACACTGGAAAAAAATTGTATCAGGATTTCCACAAAAATATTAAGCAGCGTAAATGTTTTTAACATTGATAATAATTTGCCATCACATGAATAAATAACATTTTAAAATAAGACTTTTCAAAAACATAAAAAAATCTATTTAAAAAAAAAAAAAATAAGTATAGAGAATATAGAACTATCAAATGAATATGGACAGTGTAACTCATAATTTGGTCTTGAAAGACTTTGATGAGAAATACTGAGATATCTGGCTTTTGATTGCTTACAATAAAATTTGAGACCAATTTGAGACTGTTGAGATGTTCTTTTTAAACTCTAGAGGAGACATGACTATATTTGTCTTCACTTAAGCAATTGTCTTTATTTGCTATTCTTTTTGTCTCATTGCTGTCTGCACTCTAAAAATTGCTAAAAACAACCCATTTGGCAACCCAGTGCTGGGTAAATATTGGACAGAACACATGATGGATTAAAATAACCCAGCAAGTTGGGTTGCACACTTTAACCCAGTATCAGCTCATATTGACTAAAAGCTGGGCTAATTTTACCTCATAAATGGTTATTAGCCTATTTCCATTTTTCTTGCAGCAAATGTTATTTATATATTTGTTTTATTTGTATAAACTATTTCTTTGTGTGGGAATTCCAAAAAAACTGCTATCTCAGTACAGTATTAACTATCTATTCAGATGACAATATTCACATTTGCTAAGTGATGTTAAAGGAAAAACACTTTGTGTACCAGACATTACAGTCTCACCTTGCGTCAAATGCGTGGCACCAGTGTCGCTCCCATTATGGCAGTGCCAACTGATTTTAACCCCGGTTGTGTCGAAATGCGTTGCGGCTGTTGTCGTGACTCTCGTTTAACAGAAAATTATACTTCAATATAGCCGCGATGAATCTCTCACTTGGTCGAGTGAACCTAGCAGATGTGAAATCAGCAAACAACGGTTACTCAAATCTATCTATCTTGAAATTGAGATTGAATCATGCAATTTGTGTCAATACCCAGCTCTAATTTATATATATTTATATATATCAGGGCTCCAGACTGTGACCAAATGGTTGCATTCCTGCAGGTGCGTGCGACTAACTTACTGGTGCGACTAAAATTTGGAAACCAGGAGAAACCTTGTGCCATGAACGAACAAGTTATAGAAGGCTTTTCAATTCACAAATCACCACTATTCACCAAGAATTTAATGTAGCAACACTAACCATGGTATTATGGCAGAAATAGTCTAATGTTTTTTTTACATTATTCATCTCAGGTTTCGTATAACCTTTTAAGAGTGAAATTCGTGCAAAGCTCTAAATATTATTCAGTTTTAATGTTAAGTTTATTATGATTTGTAAAACTAAAAGTGTAAATCTATCCAACACTGTGCAAATAACAAAAAGACTCAAAATTTCAGAGTGTAGAAGAAATAGTTAAGATATTAAGAGATCTCATTTGTGAAACAGTGCTTCCATGAAATATGCAAGTTCACTTATTAAATAAAATATAATTTGATTAAATTTATTTCAATTTACTGATAACTGCAGCTGCTTGACCTAGCAGTCATTTTCCTCCTCAGCGTGAGGTGCTATTTATTTCCTTTCACGAACATCTTCCTCACCCCTGTTTTAAAATCAGAGCTTTTCCACTCTGTCCTGAAGGGCTTCTCAATGGTCTCTTCAAAGCGCTCTCACTTCCTCTGAGTGTGAGGTTTTAAATGGTCGGGGGGGGTTAGGTTAAGATGACAGGTGGGGTGAAATGTTGAGAAGTGGGTATTTATCCTCTCTAGCAGTGATGATAATTATGACCAATTGACATCCTCCGTTCCTCTGGAAACCATCCTCTCCAAACCCTCATGGAGGATAGTGCTTAAAACGTCTCATTGACAGGCCTCTTCCGAAAGAAGACAGGTTCAATTACATCAACCGTTTACAACCTTGTTATTTTAAGGTCTTTAGATGGGATATAGTTCTTTTTGTCTTTATCTGTGATAACAATAACATTTTTTTGACAGTAAGAGAGGATTTCAAGGTTCTTACTGATTACTGATTACTTTTCTGTCTTATCTTATTCTTGAGATTCTATCTGTCTGTCTGACAATTTATACTGTAAAGGGATGGGTTAAAAATATAGATTTCTCGATTTTAATTGATTCTAATTTTGATTAACTGATATTGTTTAGTCTATGCTTTTTTCAGTTGGTAAATGAAAAACACTTTGTAGCACCTCCCATCCAATAACTGTTTTGTTACTTGTGATATGAAACAAAGTCTCAGCTTTCAAATTCTGTCAGTTTTATAATGAAATTCAAACAATAAATACCGCTGTTTAATGTGGCATGACAGATCGCTGTAGCACAGTTCAGTACACATGAATGGATCATCTCTTCCACTTACTACTAGTTACAGCACAAAATAAACATGAATGGACAACAGAAGTACATACAATACAACTTTACGAAATCCATATCATGTCTCATGTAATCACTATTGTAAACAATGCCACGTAATGTTACATTTACCTCAGAAAAGCCATTCAATGACCATAAACTCTTTACTCACCTAGAAAAATGAACTCAAAAGAGGAGCATTTATAAATATATGCACTGTACTATATTTTTATGATATTGTATTTTTACTCAACCTGTTTAATATTTAATGTATGTTTGAATAAATCTGTCATGTTTTTATGACAGCCACCATTTAAATGTTTGTATTTCAAATAATGATAATGAGTAGAAACATAATTATGGCATTAAAAAGTTATTATGTTCTTAATATTATAAAAAATCCCTTATGTGTAATTTAAATCTAAGTAGCCTATACAAAGCAGTTAATTTTAACTTTTAATATCAGGCTATAATAATGTACCAATAATAATGGTTAATAATAACCAACTGGAGTTCCCTGTATAGTTTACAGAATTAGTTGAGTGATATTTTTTCAATGTACTATACCTGATATACATACCAAAATTAATTGATATTAAATCGAATTGAATCAAAATCAGAATTCAGTTGAATCACAAGCTTGTTAAATGAAATTGAGATTGAATCATGCAATTTATGTCAATACCCAGCCCTAATTTTTATATATTTATATATATCAGTGCTCCAGACTGTGACCAAATGGTTGCAATGTACAACTTTTTTTCCTGCAGGTGCGTGCGACTAAAATTTGGAAACCAGGAGAAACCTTGTGCCATGAACAAGTTATAGAAGGCTTTTCAATGCACAAATCACCACTATTCACCAACAATGTAGCAACACTAACCATGGTATTGTGGCAGAAATAGTCTAATGTTTTACATTATTCATCTCAGGTTTTGTATAACCTTTTAAGAGTGAAATTCGTGCAAAGCTCTAAATATTATCCAGTTTTAATGTTATTTTTATTATGAATTGTAAAACTAAAAGTTTAAAGATGTAGGAAAACTTTGTGGCAAACAAACATTTTTATTTAAAAAAAAAAAAAGACCACTTTTTTAAGACCACTATAACTAGTAGATAGTGGCAGAGGAGCACTTATTGACTTAGCCATTTCCACTCCCTAATATATGGAAAAAAGTTGGAAGTCACAAAGTCTCATGAAAAACAAAACCTTTTCTTCAAATTGAAAAGAAGGCAGTGTTTCCCATACATTAACTAGACTGTGGCGGCCCGCCACATTCTAATTTGTCCCACCACAGTCTCAAAATAGGCCTGTCGCGATATTTAAATAACCGATTGATAATTGCACTCTTTTATACGGCAAAAATGGGAGTCATAGAGCAAAAGAAATAGACTAGCATCAATTAAGTTTTCGTGTACTATATTCAAAGTCATCTGAAGCCATTCCATAGCTTCATGTGAGGGACAGAAGAATATATACACCGTTAAATTTAAGTTCAAGGAAACTCTTCTTCCCTCTGTTGCAGCTGTCAATCATTCTCTTTTCAGCACTCAAAACAGTACGTCGCGTTCGGTAACGACAGTCAGCACGGTAAAACTCTCCAATATGATATATTCCCATTATAATACTTGATATGTAGATAAAAGGGCTGTGGATTTGTATAAAATGACTTTATCTTGCTGGAGTTTATTGCTGTTTCTGAACGATGTCATCAAACTTGCTACAGGGTATCTGTTAGATCGCACATGAATTGGCGTCACATGCACAATAACTGGAATTTAAAAGTGAGAAGGAACATATGATTTAAAATTGTTAGATGCAGATATACACAGGGATTGTCTTTGTGCCATGAACTTTTCAATGCGCAGTGCAACTGCGCGCTGTGACACCACGTTGCTTTAAACACATCATTCTGCACCCGGGATGCGCATAAGCAGTTTGTGCTGCTGTTTTGAAGCATTTCATATTATCATGGTTTTGCACACTTAAAGATTATTAGTAGCCTATTTTGTTCTAACGTATCTATCATATCTTGTTGCCCCATAAAAAAGCTGCACAATACATTTAAAATAAACGTCTTTTAATCTTAGATTATTATAAATACATGTTTTTACATTCATATATAAATATAAATCAAATAGAAATAGTTTTTTTTTATTTCATAAGAATACAAATAGTAATTTTAAACTTTTTATTAACATAAACGTCTACCCACCACAGTTTCACAAAATGCTGTGGGAAAAACTGCAAGTAAAGAGCATTCCTTTTATAAACACTGAAGATGTCTGTCAGTTCAGTATACTATTTGAAGAAATGATATTTAATGATGAACTAATCATATTTAAAAAGCGTGGAATATATATATATATATATATATATATATATATATATGTGTGTGTGTGTGTGTGGATATATTGCCCCTTTCAAAATAAATTGCTGACATTGAAGTATGCTAATAAAAATGTTAATTACTAATCCAGGATAAAGTATATACAATATATTAACAAAATAGCTCAAAATAACCCATAATTTAAGGGCCAAACCTGTGGCACTTGACCACAAGTTATTTTCTCTCTGTTTTGTATCTCTCCTCATATTTGTATTTCTCATTCATTACTGCTGTCTGTCAGCACCTGTCATTGGATTCCTCCCTCGCTGTACACCTCCATCTCTCTCCCTCATATATCTCCCTCCTTCCTCATGCACTGATGATTTAGCCAGTGATTTTCTCCTCAGTAATGCAATACAGAACGTGGACTGGTGATTATTCTGCCAGCCATATTGACTCAGCAGCTATAGCGCTCAGAGGTGTGGTTTAAATCAAAACAGCCTGTTACTATGGAGGCATCACTCGTATCACTGCAGGCCTCCACCTTTTCATGAAGTCCTCAGTTTATACCTTATTTTCCTCTGTCTTTCTTTTCTTGGCCTTTTCTCTCGCTCTTTTTTTCACTTACTTTCTCTCACTCTTTCTGTGCTTGGTATCCAAATCTTTTTTAATTTTATGAAAAAAAAAAAAAAAAAGTTCTCATCTATTTCTTAATTTTTTCTCCTGTGTCATTTTATCCCTGTTCTAGGTTGTTATGTCAATACCACTACCAGTGAAATGTCAAGATACACAATATTCAGCAAATAATTTAATATTTAAAACAGTTTTATTTAATTAAATTAATAATAATAATGGTACAGTATCTCTACTTTATTCCTACCCTATTCTCTGTCCAATATAATTCCTCCTTTTCCCTCCACCTCTTCCATTTGTTCATGTGACATTTTCTCTCACATGTTTTTTTGCTTATTTTTTCTTTCTGTATAGTGTTTTTTTCTTCTCTTTACTATGGAAAGTGGTCAGGAGAGAGTGATTAAAGAAAAAAGAGAGGGAATACAAAGTAGGAAAAAGTAAAATCATAGAAAGTATGGTGTCTTAAACAGGTGTGGAGAGAGAAATAGATAGACGAAACGATGGATGGAATTTAAATTTGTTGCAGCTATAACAGATGCTAACACATTAACCACTCTGTATTGTTTACTGCTGGCTATTTTGACTGTGTCATCTTAGAAACACTATTTATGTGGTGAAATGGATCTTTCATCACTTGGGATAAGGTCTGTTTTCTCCACAGATTAGCTCACACCCCCTTTTGTCCACCATCTGCTTGCATCCTGCCAAAATGAAGCTATGTGCTTATATAAGATAAATGCTCTTGTTGATTTATGGTAAAATGGTCTATGTAAGTCTGGGAAATAATGTGGCGGAAAGAGGAGCTTCTGGGACAAAAACCAACTGTGATGCATCTCAAACAGTGAAATCTCAAACAAACAATAGTCACAGTGAATTTTGCTATTGCAGTTGTTTTGTCTGAATGAGCTTAGAGGATAATTGAATGTTGGATTTGAGTTATATTGACAATATGTAAGTCAAATTCGAGTCACAAATTTAAAGTCAATTGTGACTACCTGGTATTTATTTGTTTTTTCAAGTTGTTCACTGACTGCCTGCACATTTATTAAAATAATACAATATTACATACAATATTGCAATTGTTGACATTTTCTGTTACATGTAATATTCCTGACTTTTTAGACAATTCACTAAACATTTCATTAACCACTCCCAATCCAGTTTAACCATTAAATGTGCTTAAATATTACTGCAGCTCAATTATTTAAATTAAGTCACTGTCATTCTTTTTCAGTGAAACACTCAATGATTTTTGTCTACTGCAATTGGAAGAATGTAAGTAAATGTTTGTGTAAACTTTTATTGATTTGCCATGCAAATTGTTTAGCACCAATTTTTGTGGTTGCTGTTACTTGATTTGCATAATTTGTGAATTGGCCAGTGAAACAGCATGTACAATGTGTACAAATAAATTGTTAGTTAATTCCCTCATAAAAGCTGAACAGATTTATTTACTGTCAAATATTGTGATCTTTGAAATGAGATTCTTTGAAATTATTAAATCCCTATCTGGTGATAGAGATTTGATCAACAGGAAATTTGAAATTGGCTTGATTATTATGGACACATATACTATTTCACAGAAGTGAATACACCCCTCACATTTTTGTAAATATTTTATTATATCTTTTCATGTGACAACACTGAAGAAATGACACTTTGCTACAATGTAAAGTAGTGAGTGTACAGCTTGTATAACAGTGTAAATTTGCTGTCCCCTCAAAATAACTCAGCACACTATTTTGAGGGGACAGCAAATTTACACTGTTATACAAGCTGTACACTCACTAATTTACATTGTAGCAAAGTGTCATTTCTTCACTGTAAAACCAACTATTTGGCATGAAATCTTACACTTGAGTCTAACTTGCAGTTTGGAAAGCCACGACTTGGTTACGGCTCTGCGTTACTGTAAGTGTGCCCCTCGCAGCTCAGCTAAGTCATAATTAGAATTAAGCCTAAATTGGCTTCCATTCCCCTTATACTCAGAGCCACATGGTGCAAAACAAGCCCAAAATGTCACGACTCATGAATGTGAGATCATTTACATAAATCTGCATACATTTGAATACTGTCACACATTCCCTTCCTGTGGTACTATGGTAAACATCACTGTGTGTTAATCTCACTGCCACTGCATGGGTTTTCCCAATGATGATGTGAAATCTTAAAGTGCTCCTATTATGCTTTTTTGAATATTACCTTTCATGCAGTGTGTAATATAGCTGTTTGTAAATGTAAAAGGTCTGCAAAGTTTTAAAGATCAAAGTGCACAACAAATAAAGTTATTGGCCTGGTGTCACAGAAAGGTCTTAGATTAGGCCAGGATTAGGCCTTAGTTAAATGAGGACATTTATAAACATGCCTTAGAAACAACATTACTGGTGTGTATCTTGAGACAAAACAGCTCAAACATGAATTTTAATCTGGGGCTAGGCTTAAGCCTTGTCTGTAACATCAGGGGATTGTCTACTAAAAGAAAGAATCTATTCTGAACTGCCAAAACAATCGTCAAAATTTTCAGTCTTACTTATCTATGTAGGTTTGTAACAAATTTACATAATGCCATCTTCATTGGCTGCCCGTGCACAACGTCTACACTGTACTTTAACCCGCCCTTAAATATTGTAGTTGTAGTGAAACATGTTGTGTTGTTGACATGTTGAGAAGACGCTGTTTTCTGCGCTGCGAATCCACTTTGCTTACACTTCAAAAGGATGAGGACTCGCACTGGAATTGATACGGTAAAACAGACGCCATTGTTACTGTTCGTATCACCTTGTATCAAGTGCTGAAGAAGCCTCTGGAGCTGAAATATGGTAATAGGCATTTCGTTTTTGACACACTTTGTAAACCATAGACCAATCACAACAGACTGAGCCGCATGGCCAATCAGAGCAGAGTAGATCGACCGCAACAGACTGGGCTATCTGACCAATCAGAGCAGAGGAAGCTGTTGGAAAGGAGGGATTTAGAGAGACTGAATCCTTTATCAGTTCATTTCCCTGGGAGATTACTTATGGTCATTTTTGGTTAGTGCACCAAAATCAGTAACAATCCTCACAGACTGTGGGCTTGCGCTCAGTCTATCAAAAATTAAATATGGCGTTACCCTGGTATATTACTTTACCATGACTGGATGGGTTATATTACTTTGTATTGAATAGGAGTTTGTGTTAATGTCGAAGAACAGTTGTTAATGTTTTTATCTTTCTAGCATCATCAGGTCAAGGAACAAGCTGTTTTTGCAGATTAGTTTCACAAAGTATGTATATGTATGTGTGTGTGTGTGTGTGTGTGTGTGTGTATATATATATATTAGTTCTGAGTGTTACAATATGTTTTCATAGTACATTTTGCACTTAAAAAATAAAATTCTGGATTGCTTGTTTTTGGAAATCATCTGTTGCCTCTATGTGACAATGTCTCTTTTGATTCAGCATGACTTAAATTATTTTAAATGGCACTGGTCATTCAGTTAGTGCTACTTTACAGAGCAAGACTCACTTGCAGAGATTATAGATGAATCTTTGGCTCTAGCACTGAATCTGAAGGATAACATAGAAACTGTCGTGATGTAGCCTTTCCATTCTGTTTCCATTTTCCTTTTACTGAGTACCTTCTCAATAACTATTACCTGTCTTTTTCCGCTCCACTCTTCCTTTAATCTCAGCCCTCCTCTGCCTGGCTCCTAAAAAGCTCAGATGAGCTCTAGAGAGGTGCCTTCCTTGCCTTCAGCTCTGCAAGGTGTGTGTGTGTGTGTGTCTCCTAATACCCGTGTGCACAGGGGTGTTTCATCGACCACGGCCGTGGCTCAGGAGAAACGTCTGACGGAATAGGGAGGGAATTGAACGGAGGGGGGGCATGAAGACCTAAAAATAGAGAGGAGGGCCAGTCGCTCAGAAATGGAGATGAGTAAAGACGCATCTGCTGCTGCAGGTGAGAGAGAGAGTGTGAAATAGAGAGAAAAAGGATGATGACAACAGAGAGAAAGAGCAGGACAAATAGTCAGAGAAAGGGTGAGTTCTGTTAAGATAGCCTTTTCCTCTCACTGATATATTTAGGTGCGAAATAATTCAGCAATCGAAATATAAGGTGGCTTATATACTGTATGTAGGTTTGCGTGTGTGTCTGTTTGGATGTTTAAGGTATGAAAAAGCTTCGCAAACAGTCTTTTCACCCACACAAAATCATTATTTCTATGGTAAAAACATTCAAATTATCACAGAAACTCTGGGAAAAAGGTTTATATTTTGAATATAAACACTGATGTCTAAGGTAGCGATCAAAATAGAGTAAATCACCTTTTGAAAGTGACTTGATGCTTCAAATAAAGATTGTATAAATTACATCGTTACACACCAGTGGGTGGCAACAAGAGACTGTTAAACATGTATGTGTCATTGAATCATTAATTGAAGAAATTTATTCAAAGATGCTGATTCATCCATAATGAAACAAGAGCTGCGTCCCAATTCAGAGGCTGCATTCTTCGAAGGCCACATTCAAGGCTGATTGCGTCACCGCGGCGTGACAAAGGCTGTCATAATTTAAAGGCTCCTTCAAATGTGGCCTCCAAATGCGTCCTTTGTTTCCTGAACAATTAAGGATACAACAGATGGTTCCTTCATGGCCTTGCCTCCCCCAGAAGTCACTGTGCGCCAGTGATGACTTACACTTTAAGAGGCAGGTACTGGGTTTCAACTTATTAAAATATCTAATGATACAAATATAAAAATAAAAACTAAAAGCGGTTGAAGTGTTAACCTGTATCTTACAAAGATGCAATTAAATATAGTTTATATTCTTTAATATATACAGAAATGGACCATGGTAAACATATATATTCATCAATGGCAGCTGTCACAGTTGCTAGACAGTTGTTGTCAGATTTCATTGGTGATTTCAAATATTAAATTTAATGGAAAGCTTGGCAAACAGCTTTGGAGAATTTAATGTTTCCACATTCAAAGAGATAGGAGCTGCACTTGCATGCCCGAGAGGCGTTTCAAAGATGGCTGCTGAGTGAAATGACTTGTCTTAAAAGGACTTTGGCTAGATCGTCCAATTTAACAACTCTTGTTTCGAACTTCGTGGCCTTTGAAGATGTGTCCTTTGAAGTCCATGTCTTTCGAAGGATGAATCATTCATTCAAAAGATTTGTTCAAATATGCTGACTCATCCAGTAATGAAACAAATCTTTGAGTGAGTCATTGAATCATTCATACAAACCGATTTAAAAAAAAAAAAAGAATGAAATATATTTTTAAATAGACTGCAGTAATTGACATTTTGACAGGGCCTCTAGTAAATTACATGTTGTTTAGTTGTTTATTCAGAATCATGGGATAATCGTGATCTCTATTTTTAAACAAACAAAAAAAAGATGATTCTGGCTCTACTTTTAATTAACAATAACAACACTGTTTCACATAGATAGTTGCTGTGTGGAGCTGGTTGGAATGATCGTGGAAGATCAATGTTGGGTTGCGCTACAGAACCACATTGTTTACATATTTCTGGGGAATCGTCTTGCAAATAGTGCATGTAGTTGTCTCTGAATATTAAGCTAGGATAACAGAAATCTTTTTAACGTCAAAGAATTACACACTTCAGCTTTAGGTTATGGATCCTGTTTGTGAGGTTATATTAGTTCAATTTGGCTGGTTCTTATTGCTCATTTGAACAGGTTACTTGTCGTGAGCTAAATACATTAAGCTGTTTTTGTATCAGTATTATTTCTGCATGTGCTCTTCTGCTGGCGTGGGAAAGGCAGTAGAGTGATACTTAATCCAAAAAATAGAAATCATTTTCTAACCCTTTGTTGTTCTAAGCCTGTATGACTTTCTTTCTTCTGCAGAATAAAAAATATATACATAAAAAATATTTTGAAGAACATGGAACCAAACAACATTGGAACTGGAACAGTGGACAAAAAAACACAGAGAAATTTCAAAAAATATCTTCTTTTGCATTCAACAAGAAACAAAGTCATACAGATTTTATGAGAGTATCCTCATAGTGTGATACATTATTTCAGATAAGGAATTGCTGATTTATTTCATTCTTTCTAGCAAATGCAGATTTAATTGATTTAAATAGTCACTCACGGCTGTTTTCTCTCGTGATTCCTGGATATGCGATCACGTGAGCGCCATTGCTACTGTTCCTTTACTTTTAAAATGGCTGCTACATCCGTGTGTGTGTGTGTGTGTGTGTGTTTTAGTGCTCAATATGGAAGTCTTTATGGAAGTTTTTTTCTTTTTTGGTAGCTGCTCTCTGGAGGCTGAGTCTGGCAGGTGTTACCTATGCTCACAGACTTTCCCATAAATCCTTCTTTTGCTCTGTCACATTCTCAAGCACACAAGCATGCACACTGCTGTCCTCATCCTGCTGGAAATGAAAAAAGAGGCTTTCTGGTGTATTAGTGCTGCAGAGACAGTGACTGGTCTATTAAGAACACTTCAGCGATCAGAAGCAGTAATCACACACACAGCCTGCCCTGTGCCTTTCACTCCCTCACACACTCCCAGTTACTCTCCCTTACACTGAAGTATGCTTAAATGTGCTCCCTTGAGTATGCACTACAGAATGACAGCTGCTACAAAGGTTCAAGGGTGCTCACTGCATCAATATATGACAGGCTCAGATATTCAAAGAGTTAAAAATGTACATTGTCTTTCTTTTTTCTGTGGATTGATGTTATTCTTTCGGTGTCTCCTTTTGTTCTTTATTTTCCTCTGAGAAAATTATATAGACTATTTCAGAGTGCTATTGCATTTGTGACCTTTTAAACAAAGAAACAAAACAAAGGGGAAAAAAAGGAATACAGTTATTACTTATTAGTTTACTCAACATGTATAGAGCTCAACTCAGAGCAGTATTTCATATAAAAAGATGAAATAGAATGTGTGAGTGTGTGTGTGTGTGTGTGTGTGTGTTTGAGAAAGGCGGCAACATTGTTTACAGGGTTTCTTTATATAGTGATGCATCCTTCACCCATAAACTCACATCTACAAAGACTACATATATACATACAGTAGGGTTTAAAAGTTTTAGGGTTGTGAAAAAAATGTTAAACCAAGAAATGTTATGCCGATGTTGTAGTGCCACGTTTAAAAAAAAAAAAAAAAAGGATTTAGAGAATGAAGTTGTAATATTTTGAGAATAATTTTATGTTTTATGAATAAAGACAAAGTTTGAATAAATTTTTTTTTAAGGTGGCATTAAAATGGTCTAAAATGAATGGCAAACATTTAAAGGATTAGTTCACTTCAGAAATAATATTTCCTGATAATTTACTCAGGTTTTTGAGGAAAACATTCCAGGATTTTTCTCCATATAATGGACTTCACTTCGTTTCGGCTCTGTTTTCCGAGAATGTGGTTCTGAAGATTTACGGGTGTGAGTTCGGTTATAGAATGCGGTTGTCACTCTCGTAAATAGCCATATCACGTGTGAACGTAATCGACTTAAATACAGGACTGACAACCATATTCTGCTGCTGTGTGAACATGGCCATAGAAGCATTTTCGCTAATGGTTTCAGACTTTCAACTGAACCCCATTGTATCTACACACACGCAGATGAGCCTGCTCCTCTGTCATCTTTTATTGAAGACTGCTCTTCTATTTCAAGCACAGCTGTGCTCTCTCTATTTGTGTGTTACCATACCTTTTGAAAGCAATGAATTCTGTGCAAGAATCACTGCCAGGACTTCAATACACACACACACACACACACACACAGAGAGAGATACATCCCAGGGGTGTCCATATATGTTTGCACTCATGTATGACATCACACACATCTCTGTGATAAAAGAGACGTGTGTGATCCACCACAATACACTGCCATCAGACAGAGATCAGACCAGATGAAAGCGAGAGAATAAATGATAAGATACTGTAGAGGCAGTATCTCCAAAGAGTTGGAGTGAGGGAGAGTGCTTTGGATGTAAACAAACACACACACACACACACACACACTTTTAAATCTATAGTTTTTAGTACAAAAATAACTTGTAAGACTGTCAAAATTTATTTTTTTTTAAAGTTCCCCTTTAGTCAATAATTGTATCCCTTAAAACTCATCTTTGATCACCAAAATGACATATTTAAATGTTTTTTTCCTGTAAAAAAAATCCTCATGCCTTAAAATAGCTTGAATGTAACACCCTTGTTTCATGTAGTTTATGTTGATTCATGAATATGCAAATTAGCACTGCCCCCACTCACTCACACCAGCTCAGAGACCCACTCGGTTAACTTTCACTCAAAATACTGTAGTAAACGCTGCATAAAGGTATCGCTCTTTACATCATCGGACACATAATGGTAATTAATATGATTAGACTTTTGCTTGACATTATCAAACAGCTAATAATGTGTTGCTAATGTTACACAAACCATGTTTCCTTTCGCCATCTCATTCTGCATTCTAAAAATCAGTATAGATGCTTTGAAAAACACATAAAGTTCATCTTAACATCATAATATACATAATTCACCCGCTATATTGCTAAAACTACCCGATTTTTCATATCAGCTAAAAAAATTACCGGGATAACCTGGCTTTTCTTGAGACTCCCCTGCTCCAGAGCATAGTTAATGATATGCTAAAGACCACCCGTACTTTGAGGTGATTGGATACAAGGTAGTTTGTGACATAAGAAACACAGTGGATTTCAAACTGTGTTTTTGAGACTGTCTTTGGTTTCTTTAAGGAGAAAATACTCAGCAATGGTGTTGACTGATTAATTTGCACGTTGTTTGTCTGAAAGCATTTTAAAAACACTACAAAGACATATATACAACATTAAAAACTTGATTTTTACCACAGGAGTTCTTTAAATAAAACAAATGTAAGAGATATAACCATTTAATGAAAGTTATTATAAAGTGTTACCAGATTTTTGCTCATTCACTCATAAATGAGAAGTTACTGATCAGATACAATATGGTTTTATTTGAAAGATATTAAGTTATAACTGTTTTATAAGCTTCCGTTCCACAGGGCATAAACAGACTTGGGAATGCAACAGTTGTATACAGCTTTTTACTACATGCACAAGATTTTGAAGTGTATTATTTTCTCTAAATGCTCTGGTGGCTACTGTGTGTGCCTGTGTTTTCGTACTTAGTGGCATTTTCTTCAATGGGTCTTTAATGGCTGTGTTGCCATGGCCACCTCCTGTCTGCACGCTCAGAGCAATGGATCTTTTGTGCGACCGCTGAGAAAACAAGCCATCAGAAGACATTTTCACACACACACGCACGCACACACACACACAGTCTAAAGACTATCAGGACTCTTTCCAGGAGCACAATGATTATGCATTTAGCTATTATAATTGCATAACTCTAAAGCATCTGTACATCAACGACATCTCGATAGATTATAGTTACAATCCATCAATGCGTGCTTTACATTTTTGCATTTTCAATTTCCCAATCAATGCCGGAATCCTGTCAAAATATAAAATCAATCACTCGTAAAAGTGCAGCCAAATGGGTTTGTAAATCACACCCGTTTCCTGTGATGCTCAAATTGCGGACATGTTGCCATCTTGAGTGTTTTGTGCAGTCCCCCCTTTTTTCTTTTTTTTTGCAAGTTTATGGAGAGACTTTAAATTTATGGTTGCTCATTATTTCGGAGGAAGTTGCCTGCTATAAATGACTAAAGTTCTTGTCTTTGTATACTCCGGCATGAATCAGGAAGAAAGCCTGAGAGAGGGAGAGATATTTTAATACTGTGTAGACGGAGTGTTTGTAATGACATTCACAAGTTGTGTTCAGACAGGATCTTGAGGGAAAAGAAAATATTTAGAGAGTAGCGTCTTGTGCTTCTCTTGAAATAGACCATCTTCAGATACCGATTTAGAAAAACACATACGCTTTCGCACCAGTTGAAAGCTGACGAAAAAATGCCAAATACCATTAAAGCTGATACACAGGCTGGCATTTCATTACACGAGGGCTTACTTGTGCGTATGCCTTTGATTTAGTTTAATATAATAACACACTAGATAAAACAGCCACAAGCACTGTGATCTATGGCCGCCTGCATCTGAACAGCAGCATGCATTTGTCTCAATGATGCCTCCTCTTATTTAGAGTCGAACTCCAGTGGGCATTCTCCCAGCCGTATGGCATGAATGGACCACGATGCCATCGCTACAATACGTGCCAGGTCTGTGCCAGAAGTTGCCTTCTGTGAATGTAATAGGGATGTGCAACAGCGATCGAGTACTCGAGTACTCGACCGTGACAGCGATGATCGATCATGTAAACATGATCTAAATGTTTTTTTTTTTTCTTCTTCTCCTGATTGGTTATAGCAGCACTTTGGGCGGCGCCCTGAACTCTGATCTGTTTAGCTTGCCGAGTGGGAGAGAATGTCTGGCTTCACTTTGACAAGATAGATGAAAATACAGTTCAGTGCAAGCTGTGCAGCACCAAGCTTTTATCTTGTGCTGAAAATATCCTTTAAATTATATTCATAACTAATTTAACAATAATCATCAGCATAGGCGCCGAGCCCCCGAGCACCCACGGAAAAACACAAGATATTCTCATTTCATTTCAACCAATAAAAATCGATTGAAGCCTTCAGACACGGCTTTTTTTTGTTTTTATAGTCCAATTTAGGCAGTTTCTATTTCGTTAATGTCGAGAGCGCATCCATGTAATTCACAAGCACAAATCTCTCTGCTCGGACGCGGAATTCTTTTTGGACGTGCTGAAACTTGTCCTGCTTTTTCTCATGGAGAGTGGGCACCCACCAGCAGAAACAGAAATCGGTGCCTATGATCATCAGTGATTTTCATACTGTAAAATAACATTTTGGTTGATCAGAAAGTGCAAATTGATTCCAAAATATTGCTGAAATATTAGAATAAATAAAAAAATCACAATAGTGACACTGATGTAGCCTAATAGAATGTGAATTTGTTGTGCTTTCATTTCATTGGCTTTCGTTTTAAAGCGCAATCGGAGTAACACTTTCGGTCAAGGTCACGTTTGCATTCGCAAACTTTTTGCTGATGAAAGTTGTAATAATAATAATAATGTAGATGAAAATAAAGCACAAATCTGCCATAAACATAGCAATATAATGAGAACTTTATAGAAATGTATAGCAAATTCTGTCCTTGCCCGTGTTTTAGCGCGCTGTCATGAAAGCGCATCACGGCAGGAGCTCTCTCTCTCTCTCTCTCTCACTCTACCAAAAATATTCTCATCGCTTTATAATATTAATATTGAACCACTGTACTCACATGAACTGATTAAAATATTTTTTTAGTACATTAATGGATCTTGAGAGAGGAAATGTCATTGCTGGTTATGCAGGCCTCACTGAGCCATCGGATTTCAACAAAAATATCTTAATTTGCGTTCCGAAGATTAACGAAAGTCTTACGGGTGTGGAACAGCATGAGGGTAAGTAATAAATGACATTATTTTCATTTTTGGGTGAACTAACCCTTTAAAGTTCACTGGCATTTGCATCCTTTTTTTGCAGATACAAGTTGTAATGTTAAGTCTATGTTATGTATCTGAGTTATCTGATTCATAGGATGTGTCATAGAACGGGCTTCAGTTTATTGACATAAAGTCACTATTTCTTTTTCCGCTAGTCCTTTTAGATGCTTCTTAACATTGCTGCATCATAATCATAATCTAACAGTGTTCTAATCACGTGTTCATGTTTTCATAGACAGGTTTTCATGTCATATTTTTTTATTTTTAACATTAATTTTCATAACAGTCTTCAGATATTTTCATTATCTCCATGACGGCCATGCCCTGCCCCCCGCACACTCCCTGCCCCCCGAGTACTCGATTACTCGTTTTTGAAACCTATCAGTGATCGAAATGAAAAATTGCCAAAAATGCCCATCCCTAGAATGTAATGTTTACTTTTACTCTGCAACTTTTTCTTCTTACAGATAGTTTTAGGTCTGGTGCCAGACGTTTGCTGCTATGAATA
This sequence comes from Elopichthys bambusa, assembly GCA_037101425.1. Lineage (NCBI taxonomy): Eukaryota > Metazoa > Chordata > Actinopteri > Cypriniformes > Xenocyprididae > Elopichthys > Elopichthys bambusa. Next base: position 11,746,415 of record CM074432.1, on the reverse strand, counting down.
GAGTTCTTTGTTCTGTTTCATGGCTGCCGGAAGCCAAAATGTCAAATTTTGCAGTAGAAAGGGCATTTAATAGATGCCGTCTTAGAATTTCTTGTCGTCTGAAAACCATGCGCAATAGTTATATTTGACGCTGAGTTTAGCCAGTTTACAAAGATGTGTTAAATCTAGCTCAGAAAAGTTTGTAACCAATCTGCTTTTCAATTCATTTATAGGAGCAGGATTTGCTACTGTTGCATGACATGATATGGTGACTAGAGATGTACACTACTGTTCAAAAGTTTGGGGTCAGTAAGATTTAACAAAACATTTCTGAACTTAAAAACAAATATTAAGCTGCACAACTATTTCAACATTGATAAGTTTCTTGAGCATCAAACAGCATATTAGAATGATTTCTAAAGGAACATGTGACACTAAAGACTGGAGTAATGAAGCTGAATATTCAGCTTTGCCAACACAGGAATAAATTAAATTTTAAAATATTTGGTAACACTTTACAATAAATTTCCATTAGTTATTGTTAGTTAATGCCTTATCTTAACACCAGTCTGAAATACATTTGTAACAGTATTTATTAATCTTTGTTAGTTAATACAAATATGGTGAGTTCGAAGATTTAGTCTCCCTAAACCCCTCCTTTCCGAGAGCTACTCTGCTCTGATCAGTCAGATGGCCCAGTCTGTTGTGACTGGACTGCTTACAGTACGTGTCGGAAACTTAACACCCATTACCATATCTGAATTTCAGCTCAAGATCTTCCTCAGTGCTTGATAAACAGTGATATGAACAGGAATGATGGCGCCAGTTTTTCCGTAATCAATTCCAGCACAAGTCCTCATCCTTTGAAAGTGCATCAAAGTGGATTCACAGCGCTGAAAACAGTGTTCTTTTAAGGAGACAATAACTTTATTTGTTGTGCACTTTGATCTTTAAAACTTTGCAGACCTTTTACATTCACAAACAGCTATAGTACACACTGCATGAAAGGTAATATTCGAAAAAAAGAATAATAGGGGCGCTTTAACAGATGCAACTTTTGATTTTAATAATTTACTAGTAAATTTAAAATTAAGTTAACTAATGTTAACTAATGGAACCTTATTGTAACGTCGTACCAAATACAGTTCAGTCAGGACCACTTAAGTCAAAAAATTGCCATAGACAAACTTTTTAGTCAATTTTTTATTAGTATATTTTGCTGAAGTTACATTTGGCGGTATGGCTCTGTTCTAAATTCCCCGTCATTTTCATGAGCTCCATGAAAGCTAAGACAGGGAACAGCAGCAGCTTCTGGGGACAACCTTCCATTTTTTAACTGGGAGAGCAGCACAAAATCCTCCTATTGAGAACAGAGCATGCAACAATGACAGCAGAATGACACTGATTAAGTTAAACACAAGTTTATGGAGGAGCTGGGGGAGGAGGTGGGTTGCAAGCAGCATGCAGTGGAAGCAGCCAAGCAGGCAGACAGACGGAAGCTGCATTTAAGTAATGCGCCCTATTTGAGAGTTGCCAATTGACTCCATAGGAATCAGATCAGCTGATATGGGTGGGGTTGGAATTTGCCAATCAGCTGATAGCAGAGCTTGACTACGAGGCCTGCCTTAACTAACGTAAAATGCTTGATTTCATTTAGAGTGTAATAATATTTCACAGTATTAATGTTTTTACTGTGTTTTTAATCAAATAAATAAAGCCTTGGTGAGCAGAAGAGACTTCTGTCTTCTAAAAATCTTACCTACAAATAATTCTCAAATAATAAAAATACTTAAAGTCCCCCTGTGGTGAAAATCAAGTTTTCAGTGTTGTTTATATGTCTATGTAGTGTGTTTTTAATATGCTTTAAGACAAACCATGTGCAAATTCATAATTCAACACCATTGCTGAGTATTTTCTATTTCAAACTGCGGTTTGAAATCGCTGGTGTTTCTGACATCACAAACTACCTTGTAACCAATCACGTCAACGTGCCAGCAGGCTTTAGCATATCATTAACCATGAGCGATCTGAAGCAGGAGAGTCTCAAGAAGCCAGGTTAACCCCGTGTATTTTTGTGTTGATATAAAAAATCGGGTAGATTTAGCAATATAGCGGGTGTATCATGTAGATAACGATGTTATGATGAACTATGTGCCTTTCTCCACTGAGTTGCTCAAAGCGTTTCTAAGGATACTGATTGTTAGAAGACAGCTGCTGTCAGACTCGTGAACGGGAACATGGTTTGTGTAAGATTAGCAACACATTATTAGCAGCTGTTTGATAATGTAGTCAAGAAAAAGGCTAATCATATCAATTACCGTCATGTGTGTGACGTTGTAAAATATGATACCATTGTGCAGCGTTTACCTCAGTAAGTTGACAAAGTGGATCTGAGCTTGTGCGAGTGAGTGGAGGCGGGGCTAAATAGCATATTTATAGATCCGCGTATAATAAATGAAGCAAGGGTGTAGAGTTAAATTCAAGCTATTTTAAGGCATGAAGACATTTTTTTTCACAGGAATGTTTAAACATGTAATTTTGGTGATAAAAGCTGAGTTGGGGGGTTGGGGAGTAACGGAATACATGTAACGGTGTTACGTAAAATTAAAAATGCAATTTATTTACAGTAAAGTTTTTCTTTCTTTCTTTTTTTTATACATGTGACCTTGAATTAATCCAAAAGTAATCAGATTACATTACTTTCATATTTTGGTACTTGGATTACGTTACTGAATACTTTTTTTATGAAGTAATTTGTAACTGTAACGGAATACATTTTTAAAATAACTCTCCCAAGCCTGGTTTTAAGGGATAAAATTATTGACTACAGGGGGACTTTAAGTAAACGAGTAAATATGTGCAGATGTGTAGAACTGTGTTCTGTTTGTGTCTTGCAAACCCTAGCAAGCCCAAATATACAAGTTTACTGTAGTTTTGCTAATACCCAATATCTTCTCTTTCTCAGCATCATCCATTCTCTCCCATCTCACACCTTCTCTCCCTGCTTGTTCTCTAACTGAATAAATTTGCAGTGCTCATATAACTCCGGGCCACCGTGTGTCTTGTCAGCTTTCAGCAGGGGAACATCTATAATATTACACCCCAGCTCTGCACTCCCCAGCTAAACCATGTCGTAGCACCGCTCTATCTAATAAACAGATGTCTTTATTGATCTGAAGTGCCATATCCCTCTCTTTCCCCATGCACTCAGCTGAAAAAACTTTGTTAGGAGGCAGCGATAAGTGTCACGCCAGCTTGGGTTTTTATATCTCAGTTACCACCGGAGACTAGAGGATGTCCCGCCACGGTATATCGAAAGGTTTGCAGGGTCAGAGGAGACGATGAGCTAAGAACTTAATAACTCTGAGTACATTTATGATGGGTATATTATTGAGTGTGTATGTGTGTGTGTGAGAGAGAAAGATAACTGTGTGTTAAATTGCCCCCATATGCTTTTTCAAATACTACTTTTCATGCAGTTGTACTATAGCTGTTTGTGAATGTAAAAGGTCTGCAAAGTTTTAAAGATCAAAGTACACAACAAATAAATCTATTATCTTCTAAAAGAAAGAATAAATTCTGAACAGCTGAAACGAGTTGTCAGTAATTCCAGTCTCAGTTCCTGTTACAAACCTACGTAACAGTGTAAATTTGCATAATGCCAGTCTATGGTCTTCACTGGCTTACCACGAACAACATATACTTTGACCCTCAAACACTGTAGTTGTAGCTGAGGCCTGGAAGAGTTTGGATCATGTTGCCGACATGTCAAAAAAATACTGTTTTCAGTTCTGTAAATCCACTTTGTGTGCACTTTAAATGCCCTGTTTACACCTGGTATTAAGATACGTTTTGGTTGATCGGATCACAAATAGACGAAGAAGACATACCCATTTACACCTGGTGTTTTAATCCACTTTTGACCATTTCTGTCCTGATTTCTTCAAGTCTATAGGCAGGCAGATGTATGGGGTTTTTCAGATCTTTCAATTTAATGGACAAAATAAGCTCACGCAATTTACATATGAACACGAGATGACAGAAAAACATACAGAGAGCATCAGCCGCAAGACCACGTTAAACGCTGTAAGTGCGTGTTAGAAATCAGGAATGGTGAGAGAACATTGTGCTTGGTACATTTTTCATCTTCAAACCAAATTTGGTCTTCAGCTGACAAAAGTATAAATCCCTGGCTATAGCGTGCTTCCCATAATGTTTACGCATTAGGTCAGTAGGTGGAGAGTAGGCAGTCTTTTATTGCGATTCAAACACATTCGACCACATGAGCATCTACACTACGAAAGCAATCCGGTCAAATGCGTTTTCGACTACCTCTGGAAGTGGTCGAAAGTGGACAAGCTCAAAGGGTTTTAGACCGTTTACATCTGTGTACATCCACTTGTGATCCGTTCGACCAAAACCCATCTTAATACTAGGTGTAAACAGGGCCAAGAGGATGAGGACTCGTGCTGGAATTTATACGGAAAAAATGATGCCGTTGTTACTGTCCGTATCACTGTGTATCAAGTGCTGAGGAAGGGTCTGGAGCTGAAATTCAGGTATGGTAATAGGTGTTTTGTTTCCGACATGCACTGTAAGCGACAGACCAGTCAAAACAGACTGGGGCGTCTGACCAATCAGAGCAGAGTAGGCTCTCAGAACCATTTTCTGACTCTTTGAAAAGTTAGGTGATGTACTATGTATATTATGAGAAAATTAAATTGTATTTTGAACTTGGATGTATGTAAACCTAGGATAACTCCAAGAAAAAATTAGGAACCTTTAAAATCACATAATAGGGGCACTTTAATAGATGTGACTGCACAACAGCATGAAGTACTACATCTGAATGGGTCACATTTTTTACTTTCACAGACTAGCATGTACAAATGGACACTTGCATCATAAAATGCTCGAGTAACTCCAACAGTTAGTTTACTGTTTTGAAACAGGCCTGTTTTGACATGTAACATCTGTTCTGATGCATCGTGGTCTGTTGCTAAGGGCAGTTGCCATAGTTTTGCAACGTTTGGGCTGTGCAGTCATGTACGTGTATGTTTGTGTGTGTGTGTGTGTGTGTATATGAGCTTGTAGAACATTTTGAATTGAATTGAGACAGACTTTTGAAATCCAATTTAATTCCTAAAATGCTAATTGAATTTGCACTGGATGCAGTATTGCATTTCAAATTAGAATGTAAGGTAGAATAATTAAAATTATTGAAATCATTTACTGTCAGATTTTGTCAAGATAAACTTTGAAAAGCTTTGTTTGAAATATCTGTGTAAAAACAAGTTAAGGAACTTAACTTAACAAGGAGCTTGGATGGATGGATAACCATGTTTGAAACCTATTGACATTTGTATTTATTTTTTATTTTTTATCATACTTAATAAATTAATTTTTATGGACCGGAGTGGAAGAGCACTTCAGAATGCATTACCAGTGTTGAATGTCTTTATACTATTCAGTAAATTCCTCCTCAAATTAATCAAATTCAACTTCAAATAGAAATTCAACTTCAAATGGTTCTTCAATTCTGAAAAAAAAAACCTGCAGTCTACAGGAGAGCTGAAATGTTCATCTGTGTCCATAGTGATCATTTTAGAACCCTCAAGCAGCCCTAAAAATTTAAATCTGACCTTGGACAGCACATCTCATCATCAATTTAATGCCCCTGCAGCCCATGTAGACTCATGATTGAATGGGGAACATGATTCCTGGTCATTATGTTTAAATACTCTGACTCTTTAATGGCACACACTTATTACTGATTTGAGAACTGTGTGAGGTCATTATTCAAGACATTAGAGAAGTCTTATCTTTAAAACGACAGAGAATGAGCAGGGGCTGGTCGTAATGTTTTGAGCTGAGTTGCTATCAAACAGCAGGGAGATCTGCTGCACATGGAGTTGACAAAGTGAAACATACATTTATCTAAATGAGGACTTCCCGTAGACGCCCTTTGTTCTTGAATTAAGCACCATAAATGTCTAACCTAAGAAAAAAATACCAGCTTTTGGTATTTTCAGAAGAGAGATTTTAAACCCTAGAGCTTGCTAGATTTTTTTGCTCAAATTTCTGAGCAACAGCAAAAGTCTTTATTTGATCTTACTGATTTCTAATAGAAGACATTTAATTGAGACATTAAAGAGATGTCTTTCATAGTTTTTCTTTTCTATCTGCTTTGTTATTAAAGTAAGAATAGGAGTAATTTGTAAATTGAATGTGTCTGGCTTCCGGTGTTATCCGTTTCCAGTTATTTTTAGCTGTACAAAACAGCTTGTAATGTTGCTTGATATTTCTTAACATTTTATTTGAATGTATTGTCGTAATTAAAAACACTCTGGTTTGTAGTCTTTTGTGTTTTCTATACTTCTTCTTATTTACCGGAAGTCTTGCTCATTCACAGAAAATAACTTACTTCCGCATTTCGAAATAAGGTGGATAGGATGACATGAAAGTATTTTTTAAAATGTGATTTGCATTATTAAAAAGAGCTCAAAAAGTTCAAGAGTTCAAAAATTTTCACTATTGATACCGATACCTTGACTTCGATACTGATTCTTGAACGATACCTTTTTTGATACCAATTTTATGAAATCTGTTTTAACAAGATGACATTACCTCAAAAAATCTTTGGTTTTATATTTTAAGTTTGACTTTTTTTTTTACAGACTTAGAGATTCATCTCCTGAGCCACTGCACAAAGGAATAAAAAAGGCTGCTTATAAATTAACATTTATTTAAAATTAAAGTTCTTATTTGGCTAAATTACATTTCCTTAACAGCCTTTAAACACAGGCTTTACTCCCTTCAAACTTATATTTTGCCACTGTTTCCTTACATCATTGTTGGATATATAATTATATATACTACATAATTCTGAAATGAGAGTTAGCAACACATTAATGATTTTCCCCTCATCCACTCGCAATTAATTGGAATGTGTTTTTTTTTTTACTTGGCCCAACCCGCGGATCATAAACATTATATATATATGCTTTTTCAGGAGACAACCGTTTGAAAATGCACACAGTGGCAGTATCAGGAGGACACTGAATCCCCTTTTCCACTAGAATTGTTCGTTCTGGAGCAAGAGCCTGTGCGAACAAGAGGCCATCACGAACCTATCACGTGTTTCCATAGACTTGAGGAACAAACGCTGATGTAACGCAGCTGTGTGTTGTACCTGTCCATAACTAGTCTAAAAAACATTGCGTGTCCCGCTGTTTGTGCAGGCAGTGCAGCACTTCTGTTTTGCTGTTCACAGTATCTGGAATGACTATAGTGAACCGGCTGCTCGCATAAACAGCCGATACTCTCACCCGTCTTTTTCAGAGATAAACTGAAAGTGAAACCGTTGATTCCCTCGCTCTCTCGCACTCAGGGTCTCTCTCACGTGCATAGTTTTATATATTTAGATATAAATAACAATGTAGTGCAACGTTATTACATTGCTCAATGAGACAGCGACAGCATTTCTCCGCCCACTCACCCCTGCTCCATTTGGAGGTATCGAAATGTGGCACCGAATGACAAGACACTTTTCGAATCATTGATAGTATCGAGGTAATTTGGTCGGTACCTAAAAAGTATTGAATTCGATATCCAGCCCTAGGTCTAACATATGCTGATGATAAAGCTGGCTATGAAACCAAAAGAACAAAAGAACTTGTTGGACAAAAGAAGTCTTGCTTGTTAATGCAAGTTTACTTTTATAACACATTTTATACACACTTGAAATCCTATTAATAACCATATACAGTACTGTAAAAATTACCATAGCTAAATGAAGGAAAATAGTCAATAAATTTGAATGAAAAAAAAAAAAGTATAAATAAAAAAGACAAAAAAAAAAAAAGATAAAATAATGCAGCACAGTGCTGAAGAGATTAAAGGTGACACTTTCTTTCTTCTGTGGAACACAACAACAGAAACATTTTGAAAAATGTATCAGTATCTTTTGTCCATATAATAAAAGTGTTGTTTTGGACCCCATTGACTTTCATTATATGGAAAGAAACATTCCTCAGAATATTGTCTTCTGTGTTCCACGGTAGAAAGAATGTCATGCAGGTTTGGAATAACGTAAGTGTAAGAAAATGTTGACAATTTTCATTTTGTGATGAAATTACTACCAGCAACACACTGTACATTGTATAAACCATGTTTCCTTTTGAAGTCATCTCCACTTTTCTTCTGTTAGGTTTAGCTAAATTCGGAGGATATTTCCTAGCAATTTCCCCCCAGAGTTATCGCAAGGTCAGAAACACACAAAGAGACAAATAGTAATAGCAATTAGTGTCTGTCCTTATTACTGATCTGTGACAAAGGCATCACACACACAAATACAGAACAAATTTATAACAATTAGACTCTTATTATTGATCCGTGACCAAGGTGACACACACACAAACACACAAAGGCATCAGATGGATTCTCTGGTTCATTTCAGTATCATTAGAAAGGCAGAGGTCGTTACCAAGCTTAATTTGCCATGATGATGTTTTGGTCAGCAGCAGAAAGAACATTACCAGAGGCGGAATGTGTTCATTTGGATTTTGTAGGTTTATCTAAAAGTGTGTGCTTGCTTTGTATTCACATAATGGGCGTGTGTTTATGTGTATGTGTGTGTGTCACACTCACCGTGTGTTAACACTCCTCAGGCGTGTGTGTGTGTATGAAGCAGGTGCCTATATTCTATTTTGTAAAGGCAATTTTTAAAAAACAAATTTTTAAGTAAAATACCAAGAATGATATTAAATGTTCAATCTGAATTGTGACATCTTAAGTGAATTTAATATGTGAATTTGAATACTGTGAATTTGAGGAATGTGACAGCGTGGAACAATTTCAAACAAAATGGCTACTTCCATTTTCTGTAAGTTCTATAAAATTTCTAGAAATGGCATTAAAAAATAATAAACACTATGTAAAAATAAATAAATAATGATTTTAGTTAAATTGCTATATTTTATTTGTATTTATTTATTTATTTTTTAAACTTAAGTATTTAGATAAATAAATAAATACATAAATATGTATGTATGATGTATTTGGTTGCCTATTCAGTAAAAATAAATCTAAAATGTAATCTGTAATATTATATAATATAGTTAATATTATTCATTTAAAATTATGTTTAAATTATTTTTTACATACAGTGGTGTTGATTTCATTTGATTTCAATTTTACAATTTCTAGAAGTTTTGTAAAAAATAAATAAATAAATAAAGTAATAATGTATGCTGGGTTTCCTCTTAATTAATTAATTAATTAATTAATATTTCTAATAATTACATAAAACATTAAATCAACACTTTTGTACATAAAATGTGATTTTAATTACATTTTAACATTTTAAATTTAAAGATAATATGTCTGTGTGACTACTGTATTTTGGAAAGGTTATTTTTAAAGAAACATTAAGTAATTCATTAATTAATCATAATTATTTAATTAATTGAAATGACTGTTTTGTTGGTATTACATTTCCTTACTGCCAATAAAAATGTTGAATCGCATATACAGACAAACACACATATAGCTGCCAACCTTCCACTCACACGAAGAAGTCAATTTATCAGATGTGTCACAAGCACTAATAAAAAGGCTGCTGTCTGTCATTTAGCCACATACGTGTGTGTGGGAGATAGAGTCTGTTTGTACACTTTACATCCACACGTTGCTTGGCTTAGAGATAGTGAGATGACACTGGCATGCCTTTCTCTGCATACATTTCCATAATCAAAGCTAATATGGCTTCACACAGTGTGTAATTTAAGTCTATGGATGTGTGTGTGTGTGTGTGTGTGTATGTACAGAGGTGGTTTATGAGAATACGTGGGTGCCAGAATATTAATCAGATGAGAAACTGAAAGTGTATGTGGAAGGTGTATGTGTTGCAGTAAAGATGGAGGATATGAGATATGAGAGAGCGTGTGTGTTTGCGTGTCGGCCCATCCTGTGCTGGTTAATAGACCGTTTACGGTGAGCGTTTGATCCCAGCAGAAACTGAAGTGCCACAGCAGCAGCCAGGTCACAAGAATTATGAGACACCGTCGCAGTCACACACCAGGTGACAGTAAATCCTCCTCACTCCACACTGCATGAGTTCAGTATCGCAGCCCCTTTTAAGTGAAAATTACCTTACTGATATTAAAATCTAAGTGAGATGACACCCCACACAGGACAAACACTCAGAGAATCTCAATGACTCTCACAGAGAGAATGTTCCACACTAAAGTGCTATTCAGACAGGATTCATTTTCCAAACGACATTTTAGTTATTAACACAAGACGTCTGTGATGTACTGATTTGGACGTGATTGAAATCTCTGTAGTTATTCTAAAGTGGTATTGTCTCTGAATGTTGATGTTATGAAAGTTCATGTGCTCTGGATGAAACCAATTGAAAAGGTGTTTTATGTGATATAATTAATACATTATAAGGGAAGGAATTCATTAAAATGCTTAAAAGTTGGCCAAAAGTTCTAAATTCATAATGAAGGTTCACCAGGCAGCAGAATGGGAAATTTTGCTTTCGTTACCATATTCATTGAAGGTCAAAATAGGAGAAACATTGTGAAAATGAATATACTGCAATCACAGACATTCCTGTACAAATGGGTTTAGATTTCTCAGAGGACCTCTGGGTTAGCCGAATAACAGTAGCAATTTGCACTGTAATTTTTACCGAGGTTGTGCAAGTAAATGACAACAGACACTGGAATTAAAATCACAAAGTAATTTGAAAGTGAAACACAAATTAACCTGAATTCCTCAGGGAAAACTACCATCTGAATAAGGCTTATAAAATTCTTTACTTAAAAGAAAAAAACACTTGTAACAAATCATGTCAGGCTTAATGGAGGTCTCAGATATTTGTCATTTAAAGCTGTGTAGTACATTAGCATTAAAATGCTTTCTCGCGAATGTAAGACAGGCAGCGTTTGGGAAACCTGTTTACTGTTAAACCTGTCATTATTTTTGCAATTCCCCCTTCGCCAGGACTTTGATTGACAGGCGATCTGACCAATCATAATGCTGAATCTGCCATTTTGTCTGACAAGCAAACCAGACAGGAGAGTTGGACTTGAACTTGAACTGCGGTTGAAACAACGTACCTTCTAATGTTAATTCATGTTTAAATGATTACTAGTAAAGAAGAAATGATTGGTTTACCTGCCATTTAAACAGAGTTGCTACAGCGATCTGTCGCGACACATTTAAGAGCCACAAAACAGTATTTATTGTTTGAATTTCTTAAAAAAATGACAAAATTTGAAACCTGAGACTTTGTTTCATACCAAAAGTAACCTGCTCTGTCTTGTCTGTCGGCGTGTCCTCTTTGCTCCGCAATGTATTTTTCACTCTGTGAGGACACGTGGTATGAGAACGCCGTGGCTTGTCGGACAAAGAAACTGTAAGGGGGGCGGATCTTTGCAAAGGGTCAGTTCCCAATCTAGCGGTCCCAAAATTACACACCTTCCAGCTTTTTCTCGGATGTTGTTACTAAAATTCTTTTGAGGAAATTGTTGACACACAGTAAAGGTGATGATACACGTGGCAACTTTTTGAGCAATGTTGCTGGGCAACGTTGCCGTCAACAGGCAACCTGATGAGACACAGGGCAACTAATTAAGGCAACGGACAGTTGGCAGCAACTAATCAGAGAGGAGAAAATCTATTGCAAACCCAATAAATACTTTATTATAAACACTTGTTAGGCACTTTATTTCAACTTTTCAAATACTTTCTTCGTTTTTATTAAATATAAATGCCTTTCCGATCTGATTTGTGATATGAAAAGGGAGAAGAGTGAGTTTGGCAAAAGGCGGATTCGAACCCTACAGCCTACGCCACTACAGATGTTAAACCAACCGGGTCTTTGTAGTATTTAACTGAAAACATTTAATGGCTTAATTAAGCCTACGTGCATTAAATTGGACAGTTGTTGGTATTTTAAGCATTAAATTAGGTAAATTCCCTGTTTTGGGTTGACACATGTCAACTTACCAGCGATATAAGTTTATGCTCCCTTTCTCCGCTCGACTGCCGCTGAGAGGCTGCCATCTTGTTTGATTTTTTTTCTGAAATCTCCAAGCCAGTCACGTGATCGGCTGCTAGCATTCTGATTGGAGGATCTCAAAAAATTGCCCATGACCAATCTAAAGTATCCAGATAGAAATTTGTTGCTCATTCTCAATTGGAAAGTGCCCAAGCAACGTTGCTCAGCAACATTGCCCGGCAACATTGCTCAAAAAGTTGCCCCGTGTATCATCACCTTTAGAGTATAGAACTATACAAGTAATGTGGGCAGCCTCGCTCAGATCATTGATTTTGGAAGAATTAGCTGAGAATTGTTTATATTGAAATCTTGTCATATCTAAATATAGTGGCATTCAGATTTCTTTTTTCTCTCTCAATTTAAAGAAGACCTACATCGAAAATGACTCCACTACAAGTTACAAGTAACCAATTCCAATACAACTTGAGTAAAAGTCTTAAAGTATCTTATTTTAACAGTACTTAAGTAATTTACTCATGCTGAATGTAGGCTCAGAGATGCACTAGTTCTGAGAGATATGCAAGTGAAAATAAGAAACAATTGATTTGTAAGATGAGAAATCAAGTTTATTTTCTGAAATCAAAATAAAACTGAACACCTCAATGTTGCAAAAAATCAAGGCCGTCACAACAACCTTTTAAACGTCTACAAACTCTCAAGTCTCAGTTGAGCTCGAGTACACAGAAAAGCCATAAGTAAACCAGTATCCTTCAAAATGGTCTTGTCAATATAGCGGATAAATAAAACAATGTTAAGTAAAATTAAATAGTCAAAGTCTTCTGTATGTGCTGGTTTGAGCCTCATCACCAGCTGCAGTCATTTACTCATCTAATAAATAAAACATCTGCGATCAGCAACTACCTGCTAATGCACTCAGATTCACATAAAGTATCCTTGTTGACAAGTTTTTGGTGAGTAAAGGCAAAATGCACAAGATATAGTACCTTCAATGCCCTTAGATGGCGATATCACTTCTTTATATCAGAAACAAACTGCTGCAGAAAAAGTTAGCTGCCATGAAAAATTTAATTTGTAATTGCATTACTCATCACAAATGTAGTGGAGTATAAAGTGCATTTACTTGCTCAAAAACGTAATTAAGTAGAGAGTAAAAGTTGCCAATAATTACATTTACTCAAGTACTTTACACCTCTGGAAATGTTTACCCCTTACTATAACTGTGAGTTTCAACACACTACTAACTAACTCAACCAGGCCTCGCCCCTTTATTCTGTGTATGCCTTGGGTGGGAATTATTTAAATGAGGAATATTTTGATGTGTTCGGAAGAAAACTCAAGACTACAATGCAGGCATTTCAGGGAGTTCAGAAACAGTGCGCACTGATATAGAAAAGATCTCCCTTTGTGCTTTGTGACTTTGCAGAACTTTTTCATGCTCAAACAACAGCATTACACAGTAAAGAAAGTTGAACATGTAAGAAAAAAACATAATAGGTCCTCTTTAATATCATTGCTATCTGGGAGAAATAACTGAGGCATATAAAGAGATTTGTGTGATTACTGTTTTTTCGTTCATGTTCTATGGCATATTTATTTATTACTTTTTTGTGGTGGGGCCAGTGAAAATTTTGGCATGGCAAGTAAAAATCTGAACCACTAAAAAAAAGAAAAATCCTTAGCGGTGAGCCCTGAGAGGGAGATATGTGTTGTATCGGTGAGTATTACATGATGTCATATCTCTTACTAGTGGACACGAGAAAGTGAAAACGGCGGACAGAGAGAAAGCTACAGATATATAACCTGCACCATCATGTATAAGTATGTATCATTCAACTTTTCCCCATGCTCTAGAGTTAAAAAAGCAAAGAAAAATCGTAATACTTGAAGAATCGCAGTTCTTAAAAACCGCAATACATATCGTATCAGCACCTAAGTATTGTGATAGTATTGAATCAGGAGATGTATCAGATCGAATCAGGTGTATCATCCCACCCCTAACAATTCTGTATAAAACAATAGTGGTTTTAACATCAAAATATAACTTCTAATGATAAAATGTATGTTTTTAATGTATGGTTCTACCTTTAAATACTTTGGGCAGTTCAAGAAAAATGTATGCAATTTTATATTATTTATTTGAAAGAATTAAAAGGGCAGTTTCATGTCTATCCTTGTATTGTTCAACTGGTCGAGGTTGATATGGGATTTAGAAAGTAATTAGTAATAAGTAATACTGTTTAGAGTAATAATAAGCAATACTTTTTAGAGAGAGTAATTAATACAGCAATCTGATGACTCTGTAGAAGATGTAATTAGTAGCTAGTAATTAATTACTTTTTTAGAGTTACTTACTCAACTCTGATAATGATATATCTAATGCTCAGCCCAAATAATTAATTATTGTCTTACATTATCATACAGTTACATGTGTTAAAGTTTACTAAGATGAATTTTTGTTTAATAAATTACAAGATTCAGATGGGTGACCTCTGTTAAAATCATTAGATGAGTGTTGTGTGTTTGTCTGCATCTGTGTTGATTACTTTGGGATTGTGTTGCATCTCAGCTCTCGCTGGTGTCAGTCAATAGCACAAACTAAGACTCCCTGGTGGCCGAAAAGCCTGGCAGAATATCTAAAAACATGTTAAAAATGAGCAACACCATGAGCCATCTCTCCCCTCCCTATCTCACACATCCACATGCAGACACGCGCTGGCATGAATATTATTCAGTGTCAGATTGAGTGAAGAAATTATGTGATGTCTAGATGTATGATGATGGCATCCCCAGTGACACACAAACACACACACACTTTGCTTGTTTACTTCCAGGCTTCTGGCAGGCATGATCGGGGGCAAAGGTCATGGCCATGTGGACGGTTGCCATGGTGGCAACCACTGCTGTGGCGTTGAGACAGACTGTTCCAAGCTTAGACTGGCATAATTAATATTGGCTCAAAACCCTTGATGACGAAGCAATCCAACCCTGCCTGGCCCAAGGCAGCCTAGCGGCCCTCGTAATTTGAAACACAACCTCTGCTATTTGCAAACTGGTGCGAACTGGCTACGCTTTCTTTCCCTCTCACTCTTTCTATTTAGTTTATTTATGAAATGCTTTTGTTTAATTAGAGCTGTCAATCGATTAACAGTTTCAATTCAGCATGTCATTTAATAGCATATGCTGATTAGTCAAATTAATTGTAATCACATACATAAATATTTGATGAGAACAGTTCGAATGAAGGTAATTCATAATATGACACTTCTCGGGTTTAAGAAGTCAATATATCATTTGTTTTATATCTATAATCCCCTGTTTTATATCACCAAGGGTGGCAAATTTTATGCATTTGGGGTATATAATTGGGGATTATGATTTTGTGATTCCAAACGCTTTAAAACAATGTTGTAAACATTACCATTTGCACTGTTAACATGTAAAACATTCTAAATTATCATGAATTAAAGGTGCAGTAGGACATTTTCGGAGAGGCTAGTAATAGCAAACTACCTAGCATAACATCCCAATCTCCCTTCAGAGCGTCTCAAAGCCATGTCTTCTCCAAAACACATGAAGGCGCACACACACAGCTGCTCTCGGCAAAGTGTCACAATAGATGGCGTTAAACTACCTCATGTCTCAGAGCACATAACATTACAATAATAATGAATGTAAACAACTTAGAGAGCTGACTGCTGCACATTCATTTCGGTGTTGATACTGTTGACATGGAAACGCATAATTCTGAGTCTGAGAAAGTGAACAGCTCCAGTTAGAACATCACGGGTTGCCATCTTTTAATTAGGGTAGTGAACGCAGCATAAGCTCATTGTTTTGATTCGGTAAGAACTTTAAAAGGTGGCTGCTGTTTGTTTGCGGTGCTCCATGATTGAGATCTGTCCACATAACCTCTGCATAGCATTAAATTGCTGATGACATATAGTGGTGGCCAAAATTATTAGAACGATAAGTTTTTTTTATGTTTTAAAAGAAGTCTCTTCTGCTCACCATGGCTTCATTTATTTGATCCAAAATACAGCAAAAACAGTAATATTGTGAAATATTTTTACAATTTAAAATAACTGTTTTCTATTTGAATATATTTTAAAATGTAACTTATTTCTGTGTTGACAAAGCTGAATTTTCAGCATCATTACTCCAGTCTTCAGTGTCACGTGATCCTTCAGAAATTATTCTAATATGCTGATTTGCTGCTCAAGAAACATTTATTATTATTATCAATGTTGAAAACAATTTCTTTTCAGGATTATTTGATGAATAGAAAGTTCAAAAGAACAGCATTTATCTGAAATAGAAAGCTTTTGCAACATTATAAATGTCTATACTGTCACTTTTGATCAATTTAATGCATCCTTGCTGAATAAAAGTTAATTTATTTAATTTCTTTCCAAACCCTTTTGTAATAATGTTACAAAAGCTTTCAATTTCAGATAAATGCTGTTCTTTTGAACTTTCTATTCATCAAATAATCCTGATTTTTTTTTTTTTAAATATTTCACAATATTACTGTTTTTGCTGTATTTTGGACAAGTAAATGAAGCCTTGGTGAGCAGAAGAGACTTCTTTTAAAACATTAAAAAAACCTTACCGTTTCGAATAATTTTGGCCACCACTGTATGATGTCTGTGTGAACGGTGCGTGAACGGATATGTAAAAACTAGGGTTGTCAGTTTTTAATCGCGATTAATCACGCACCCTTAATCGCGATTAATCGCACACTTGTCGGGAAATTAAGCATACAGCATTTATCTTGTTTAACATGTCCATTTTGCCATCATTGCCTATATCCAGCAAAGTAAACCATCAGATTGAAGTGTGATTTTTCAGCTTTTTTCAAGGTCTTTCCAAAAAAGGACACCAAATAACCAAGTGATATGATTTCATATAATTCATAAATTTGCTCTAAAGCAGCCATAAAAAATTTAAAAAAAAAAAATTCAGAATTCACAGTGTATAGTATGTGCAACAGCAATGAGCTTGTTTACTTTCAAGTCAAGTTGCGATACTGAACAGGACCACATGGAGATGCCAAAAAAAACCTAAACCAACCACCTTGACCTGCATATATGCTAAAGTACACAGAAACATACACAGGACAAATTTTATCCTGAATGTGTGTGAAAACAACGTGAATGTACTGAAATGTGTCTCTGCATAAATACAATGTGCGTTGAG
Source organism: Elopichthys bambusa (assembly GCA_037101425.1). Taxonomy (NCBI): domain Eukaryota; kingdom Metazoa; phylum Chordata; class Actinopteri; order Cypriniformes; family Xenocyprididae; genus Elopichthys; species Elopichthys bambusa. The sequence goes on along the minus strand of CM074432.1, from coordinate 11,729,206 downwards.
AGCGCTCATACATGATTTGTTTGTGCATCAATATAACAGACTCACGCGTCCTTCTGTACATCACTGCAATCGTCTTTACTTTGATTGTAATCCTCATCCATCAAAACTTTCATAGCAAGAAGCTGGTTTGCTTTATCCAGCCGAGAAACATAGTTTTCATATTATTCGGCCATACAGCGGTGGGATGTTTTGACGTTCTGTTCAGACAGGAACAGTGTGATGCGGGAGGGCTCAGGGTTCTTCAGATACAATGACACAATATGACAGAGAGTTCATGTTTTGACACTGGAATGAATAATTCTCTCTGCCATCTCTGATATAATCAGCATGGACTTTAAGATCATCTAACTGCATGACGTAAATTACGTTATGACGCAATTTCACATGCTTCAGTAAGTTTTTAGCGTTAAATGCATTAAATTATATTAATGCATTAAGGACTTTGAATTAATCGCATGCGTTAAGGCGTTAACGTTGACAACCCTAGTACAAACATAATTTTGACAGGCAGGTAGGATATAGTATTATTTCATTTATACCAAATATACTGATTCGATGAACATTTTATGGTCCTACGTCTTCCACAGACAATATATATTTATAAAAATACATTTAGACCATTTAACATACCTGGACCGAGAAATTCATATTTATTTGTCAGCACAGCTTTCATGAAAACTACAGATTATACTTCCACCTTTTTGCATCCCCTAAAATACAGTGTTTTAGGCCCAACGGTCATCCAGTTTGAAATGTTAACTGTAAATGTTAACATATTTCATATTTTCCGTTGCACCGTTCTTTTCGTATTTATGATTCTTTGCAGCCTTTAGACACTGCCTACAATGTGCTGGATCCTTCACTGGAAGCTGTAAGTAACTCACTCACATTAAACGTTTACTTCTTGAATTCTTGCACCGGGGACCAACACAAGTTTGCTAAGAAGTATTTCCAAAGCGGTATTTGACTCCGGTAAGCGTATCCACAGCAGACTGGTGGGAGTGGCCTTGGATGGCAACATGCCCAGTGCATTATGAGTTTTGAAGTTTTTCTACCTATTTGGCAAAATAACAGCCTTTTTTCTAAAAAAAAAAAAAAATGAAGCAGCACAACCGTTTTTTTAACATTGATAATAATGAGAAATGTTTCTTTAGCATCAAATCAGCATATTAGAATGATTTCTGAAGGATCATGTAACATCGAAGACTGAAGTAATAGTGAAAAATTTGCATCATGAATGAATATTTTAGTCTAATATTATAGTTCTGACACCTGCTAATTGACATTTACTGCTTCCCAAATACTTTTTAATGCACTGCAGGATTTGAGCTAAAAATCTGTGCTCTGTCAGTTGAGAGAGGTCGTTGTTTCGAGAGCAAGCACCCTGTGATCATCCCGTTAGTAGATGTATGTAACTAGGGCAAGTGCTGGTGGGGTGGCTGGTTGATTCTCTCTGGCTCTGTAGCAGAAACTGTGATGGAGCGATAGAGAGATAGACGTGACGAAGACATTGATGGACTGATGAAGAGCTGTTCTTTTGTTAAGAGCAATGAACGTTTAAAGCTCTGTCAAACACCTGCTCATGTCACCTGTGAGCTGTGATATCTCACTGCACGTGAAAATGTTTTGGTTTGTGCGTTGAGGCATGGTGTCATGGAAGAGTTCACATGCAAGATGTTGAGATTCATGATACCGGCTGTAATTATTCATGTGTGTATCAGGCACATACGTGAAAACATTATCCTGTGGATGTTGTTGGGGTTTATTTCTACCTGCCGAGAGTACAGGGCTGAAACAGAATAATGGGTTGATTTATTTTAAGTCTGGAGCAAGTCACTTCACTCAACAGTGTTGGCAACAATTTTCTTGTCACGCAAGGATGGCTTCTTCCTACTTTAATGGGATAAAGACCAACATCACCAAAACTGTTTGTCAAACCATGAATGCAAATCCAGTCCAGCTAATGCTAAATGTGTTCTAGAGCAAACAGACCGATGCCTAAATTCTTTACTTTTTTTGTAAATTTAAAGGCAGGACTATGCATAAATGTTTTGGAAAACCATCTATTGGTAAATGTTTACATTTTACAATTATAACAAAGGTATGACAAAGAGGATGCTTCTTTAACATTCCCTGTCCCAGCAAATGCGGTTTATTTATTTTGTTAGTTTGTTAGTATTCATTTTTAGTTTTAAGTGATGTCCAGAGGTGATATTTGTTTTCAATGACCCTACAAGTTCGTTTAAACCATCAAAATATGAGGAAAATAATTTAAATATATTTTAAATATGAAGGAAAAACAAAACACTAAACTTGATTAAGGTATATTTATCTGGCAAAATGTGTTGGCAAAAAAAGGCAAACTACAGCAACATGTTTTATTTTAGTATGCCAAAAAAATAAATAAATAAATAATTAAAAAAAAAAAAATATATATATATATATATATATATATTTATTTTTATTTTTTTTATTCTTCTTCTAGGTATTTAGACTGAGATTAATCCCCCCCACTGTTTTAGCCTCATATCTCTCCTATGAAGTGCTCAAAGCAGAATATGGTAGCCATCATTTGGCATCATAAATAGGATTTCTGGCTTAATGTTTTTTTGGTGCCACTGAGGTGCTTTGCCTTTGCCACAGGCACAAAAACACTGACACATACATGTTCACACACATACTATATAAACACACAAAACTCCAGTCTAATGTTCTCTGCCCAATTCTGTCTCCTTCCTCAGCTTTAGGTCCGTCCAGTAATTGTTGTTGGTCACGGTAATTAATTTGTTTAGCGGCAGCTGTTATTGTGTGGAGATGGATGCTGAATCAGGGGGAGTGTATTGATGTGATAGAGGGATGAAATGAAAAGGTGTGGAGGGAAAACCAAGAGCCAACAGCATTAGAAAGGATAGATGGAGGAACCCGACAAATAAGCTCTTTTCCAAAACCTAGTGAGCTGCCTACGGAGACAGCATTTTAAGGCTTCGTAGGCATGCTTCCAACACAAAGACTGTTGAAACTAAATTATGCTGCCTCCTAAAACACCTAATTTTTGCCAAATTCTAAGGCAACTTCGCATTTATGCTTCACTGAGAATGTAATCCCAGAATACATTATGACAATCCCAGTGAAAAGAAACACAGTAAACAGGTATAGATTTGACAATCGGTATAAATTTTTGATTATCGTCTCTTTTGTGGTTACGCTCACATATTCCATCATCAGTGTTCCATCATCATAAAAATGTATCTTTTTTATGTGTTTTTAAGCCTTGTTACTTTAAAGCAAAAAATGTTCAAGTGCAGTAATATGCAAAAGAGAATTCAGTACAGTTCTTGCACCCATAGAGTGCACAGAAACTGTTTGTAGCTTTAATAAGAATCATTATATATATATATATATATATATATATATATATATATATATATAATCTACATGAAGACTGTGTTTTATTTGACATTTAATTAAAGGGAAAGTGGCGTGTAGCCACGTGTGGTGTCCCATACTCGGAATTGGTGCTCTGCATCTCACCCATCCAAGTGCACACACACAGCAGTGAGTATTGAACACACAAACCCGGAGCAGTGGGCAGTCGTTTTTGCTGCGGCGCCTGGGAAATGATTGGGGGTTAGGTGCCTTGCTCAAGGGCACCTCATTTGTGGGTAATGAGAGTGAAAGAGAGCGCTGTTCATTCTCTCCACCCATCTACATTTCCTGCCGGTACTGAGACTCAAACCCACGACCTACAGAAGAAATACTACTGAAACAGAATAATGTAATAATAATGTTTCTGTAGTATTTCTTGCCATTAGATATACCTACCTGATTTATTACTGACTGTTTACTTGTCTTTAGTAAGCTTGAAAACTTTTTACTTACATTAGTTAGAATATAATATAGAATATAATTTTTGTAAATTCATATACTGCATAATTTTTTTTTTTTTTTGGTGTTCCTCTTCTGTCGTCTGTATTGAAATCAACTGCGAATCGAGTCTCTGGAGGACTTTGTTTGTGAACTGCTATTTTTATGACAATTCTTGCCTATGTAACATACCATTTCAGTTAGAACGCTGCCATTGAAGATAGCTCCCTATGTAGGTGGCGAAACGGATCACTAGATGTTAAAACAGAACTACAGTATAAAGAAGAGACATGCCACTAGCAACGTCAAGGTCACAGGTTTGATTTTCAGGCAGTTGATGAACAGATAAGATGTATGCAATGTAAGCCCACTGGGATAAAAGCATCTGCCTAATACATTGTATGTGCATGTAAATGTAGGGATACAAACACACACAAACACACTTAGCAAAGATTTATGGTTGGGGGTGTGTTTTCATAGCTTTTACATTGCTTTGATATCAGTCCCATAGATGGAGAGGAGAGGAAAAGAAAAGAATGAGAAGATGAAGGGAGTGTTCCCCTGTTTATGCTGTTGCTGAGGGTATAATGTACATCAGTATTGCTTGTATGGTACTAGCCTTGCAGACTTAGAATTTCTATGATCAGTCATCTTTTTTGCTTATTCTGTCCAAGAATACGCAATGTGGGCTCTAACAATTCACATTGTGAATAAGATTTTTGTACACTAAACAATTTTATTTCTACCTGACTTGAGAAAACAGAGAAAAAAGGCTGTTGTCTTCCCCAATGTTCCCTCTAAGCTGCGCACGTGCACGGCTGCGCACTTCTGATGCTGCTGCCACGCAGAAAGAATAAATGCCGCGCAGAGGACAGACGCAGAAGTGAAATGTGTGGGGAAATCCATTTAATTGTAGTTTAAATGAGAAATAATTGCAGTGCTCTAGTCAACCGCTATAGAGTTATTATTGCTATAGAGTTAGAACCAGTAAGCGCGGTTTACAGGTTTCATAGAAAGAGAACGTTGTGAGCGGGCCTGAGCCAAATCAGTCACGGTAAGAACACGGTCATGTTTGCGGACTAAATAGCTCAATACGAGAGGCAACGCGAAACGCAAAGACATGTGAAATAAAACGTCATCATGTCATCACAAAACTGAGATATTACGAATACACACCCATAACAGGTGTTGCGTGCAAACTCAAAATACCTCAGTTTAAATAGATTTGTGTGAGGTGTGGGTGTCAGGGATGTTTAGATATAAAGAGTTCACATGTTAACTTTTCTTGAAAAAAATTAAGCTATTATCTGTTTAATAAATAATAGTAAAACAAATTGATATAGTTACAAACTTACTAGTATTATTAAGCACACGAACGAGGAGATGGAGATAATAGAGTCTTTACTAGAAAATCCAATTGGAGAATACAGGAACATACACCAGGATAAACACGACCCAGTCAAACATCCAAACAATACCCAACAACATAATCCACAGAAACCGGAACTTAAATACACAATGAATGAACTCAAACGACGAACAGCTGAGAAGAATGTGATTAGTGTCCATGGTGACAGATTGTGGCGGGAAACTAGAACAAAGGAACACGTGACAGATGAAAACAACAAACAGAAAGTCCATGTGACTGTAACAGATATAAGATATATACCGATATATCTGTTTAAATACTTCAATTATTTTTATATTTTATTATGTTATATTGTAAGCCTAATAAAGTTATAGCTGATATACCTGATATAGAAAATCTTTGAAATTCAAGAAACATTTAATTTTGATGGTTTAATGCTGTCTGTTGCTAATAATTGACTGTACAAAAACACATTACGGTTGTCCCAAACCATCTCAGTGTAACTGCTCATATTATTATTATAAAGAATTTAACTGTCCTGCGGGAGATTTTTTAAATAGAATTTCTTGGTAAAGACTGGTACAGTTAACAAAATGTGACCTAAAATGTGCTTAATTTAGTGACTAAACTGCATGTTTTCGAAAATGCTTTAATACATCACTGAGTTACATCAAGGATCAAATAAAATAGAAATGGCACATTAAAGTTAAAAGTTACAATTGCATGATGAAACCATTTTTTGTGTGTTTAGGTACACTGTACAGGTTTGGAATAAAGAATGTTTTTGCCAAAAATGTCTGCTCAATAGAGTAAAGTTTTACCCAGCAAGAAACAAATATTAGAGGGAACATTGGTCTTCCCTTTTGCCAACTGGGCAGGTTGCCATCCAAGGCCACTCCCACCAGTCTGCTGTGTATATGCTTACCAGAGTCAAATACCACCTTGCTTTGGTAGGAAATACTTCTTAGCAAACTTTTAGTCATAATGGCATCAACTTGTGTTGTTCCCTGGTACAAAGAATTCAAAGAGTAAACGTTTAGTAGAAAGTGAGTTACTTACAGTTTCTAGTAAAGGATCCAGTGTGTTGTAGGCAGCGGCTAAAGGCTGCAAATATTTAAATTAGTAAATACGGGGAGAATGCCGCATTGGAAAATCTATAAAACCTCTGTTTGTAGTCAATTTTAAACTGGATGACAGCGCACACTGTGTTTTAGGGTAAACAAAGGGGAAAATCACTGCCGAAATAAATTGGCATTCTGTCAGTTCTGCCTGAAGCAGAATGCCGTATCATACAGGTCAGAAAGCTGATGCCATACTGTTCCATTTTTACCATAATGCTGTTTAAAGAGTAGACATAGTATGATACAATTTTCAGTGATAAACCTACTCTTACAATAACTGTTAAAGGGATAGTTCACCCAAAAATGAAAATTCTATCATTTACTCACCCTCAAGTAGTTCCAAACCTGTATGAATTTCTTTGTTATGTTGAACACAAAGGAAGTGTCAGAACCCAGACGGAGACAGAGGGGTGAGTGAACACAGATGTTTATTAAAACAGAGGCGCGAACACAGGCAAACGGTGGATTCAGGTGAGTAGGTAAACAAGCACTTTAGGAACAGGCACTTAGCTGAAGGTAATAGTGGCTTGTATTTGCTGGTAGAGGAATAAACCTGGAGCAGATGATTAGAGACGGAAGACGATGGGAAGAAGACACAGGAGGATTCAGGTAAATAGCAGGTAAGGATTCCAGGTACGTATAACGAGACCAGACAAGGATGTGAAGGGAGTGAGAGTCTTTATAGTGTCCTGGGTGATGGGATGTGAGTACAGGTGATTAGTATTCGGGAGACTGTGAACGAGTGGGAGGAGCGTGGCAATCTGGTGATGATGCGTTGGTGTTGGTGGGTGCTGGCTGTGACTCTGTGACAGTTCCTCCCAGTCAACGAGGTATTCAATCTGGGGACCCCGTCGTCGGGAGTCAAGGACTGCCCGCACCCGGTAGATGGCCTCTTCTTCAGCGATGTAGGGAGGAGGAGGTACCGCATCATGACCAGGATCTGTGGAAGGAGAAGACATGGGTTCAGTGTGGGGCTTGAGTAAGGAGACATGACATGAAGGTGGGATACGGTACTGTGCAGGGAGGATGAGATGGTAGGTGACTTCGTTGAACTGCCTCTGTATGGTGAAGGGACCTATATACCGGGGACTCAGCTTGCGGCAGGGCAGCCAGAGATGGATGTCTTGCGTCGAGAGCCACACCTTCTGGCCAGGTTGGTAATGAGGAGTGGGGCCCTTCTGGCGTCGGCGTGCCTCTTGTGTCTCTGGACTACCTGCTGGAGATGGACATGAGCAGAGTCCCACACTCTCTCGCTCTGCTGGAACCAGTGGTTGACAGCTGGAACCTCCGAGGGCTCACCCAACCAGGGGAAGAGTGGTGGTTGGTAGCCCAGGACACACCTGAACGGGGTGATCCTTGTGGTGGACTGCTGGAGGGAGTTCTGGGCATACCCTGCCCAGGGTAGGAACTGGCTCCAGCTGTCCTGGTTCTGGTGGCAGTATAACTTCAGGTATCTCCCGATCTCCTGGATTTTGTGCTCAGTCTGGCCGTTGGTCTGTGGGTGGTATCCGGATGACATGCTGACGGACACTCCTAGGAGCTTAAAGAAGGCTTGCCACACTCTGGAAATGAACTGTGGTCCACAGTCGGAAACGATGTCTTTCGGGAATACCGAAATGACGGAATACATTATGGAACAAGGCTTCGGCGGCTTCAAGCATTGTGGGAAGACCCTTGAGGGGTATGAGTTTGCAAGCCTTGGAGAATCGGTCCACTATTACCAGTACACAGGTGAAGCCGTTTGAAGATGGTAAGTCTGTCATGAAGTCAACTCCCAGATGTGCCCACAGTCTGCGGGGTACAGGTAAGGGGACTAGTTTTCCCCCAGGAATCCTCCTAGGCGTGTTGGCAACGGCACAGACTTAGCATCCTCTGATGTAGCGGGAGACGTTCCCTCAGGACCTCCCGGCAGAGCTGGTTCAGAGCGGTTAGCTTGGGATATACGTTGATTGATGGACCACTGGATAGGGCTGATGATCATGGCTGGAGGGAGGACTGGTTCGGGATCAGAGTTTTCTGGATTGGGTTGGTACAGCCGAGATAAGGAGTCTGCCTTGCAGTTCTTGGTTCCCAGGCGGTAGGAGACCGTGAAATTGAATCAAGTGAAGAAAAGGGCCCAGCGGGCCTGACGAGGGTTCAATCTTTTCACATCACAAAGGTACTCCAGGTTGCAGTGGTCTGTCACCTTTATTTATATAGCGCTTTTTACAATGTAGATTGTGTCAAAGCAGCTTTACAGTGATAACTGGTACATTATTCTGTGATTGCCTGTGTCTGTGATCACCTTGAACTGATGGTTCGCTCCCTCCAGCCAACACAGTAACCAAACTTGTCTCCCATTTACTACCATACCTATGGTAGACATTGGATGGGGGGGGGGGGGGGGGTTGTTTGGTTACTGACATTCTTCCAAATATCTTGCTTTGCGTTCAGAAAATTCATAAAGATTTGGAACTAATTGAGAGTGAGTAAATAATGACAGAATTTTTTGGTAAAATATCCCTTTAATAACCCTCTGTCGTTCCAACTGTCTGTGGGCAGGAATACAAAAATGTGGAAGTATAATCTGTAGTTTTCACAAAAGCCCTGGAGTTGTCAAAAGACTTTTGCTGACAAATAAACGTGAATTTCTCAGTCCAGGTAACACGGAGAACGAGTAAACGTAGTTCATTTACATATACTGACATTGTAACAGTACATAGTGGGTTGAAAATCCGCAAAATTACATTTGGACTGTTTTCTTTTTTTAATAAATATATTTTAAAATGTAATTTATTTCTGTGATGTCAAAGCTGAAATTCAGTATCATACTACAGTCTTCAGTGTCACATGATCCTTTAGAAATCATTCTAATATGCTGATTTGCTGCTCAAGAATCATTTCCTGTTTTGAATGTTGAATAAAAGTATTGATTTACTTAAAACTGACACCAAAATTTTGAACTGTAGTGTATGTTCTAATTGGCTGATTTTTGTGTTGCTCAGCATTTTACTTGTCAGCACCTAGTTAGGACACATTTTGAGACTGATTAGTACAGTACTGACTGCAACAGCAGTGCTTGATACATGAGCATTTGCATTATTTTCTGTTCACTTTTCATACAATTTGACTGATAGATAGAGAAAGAAATAAAGGGAAGAAGAAGAAAAAAAAAAAAACACGTATCAGCCACCAAATGACTGAAATGTAGAAAAGCACAGCATAACCATATTTTATGGTGCAGTTTTGCATATATGTTCACTAAAAAATGCACGGATACAGACACACTCACATAGTTTTACACAAACTTGGTCATTCATCATTGATAAAGGACTCAGGCTGTGAGCTTCCCCGGGGCCTAAACAGTGGCTTGCTCACACAGAGAAGTAGGGGGAAAAAATCTTGCTCATGCTTTCTGTCTCTCTGACACACAAAAATCCATTTATCACTGATTTTATGTAAGAGTGATTGTGAAAAGATTCTCTTTTGGCTGATCTTGAGATATTTGCTTGTCTTCTTTCCATTGGTTTTTGCTCTCCTCTCCTCTTTCTCTCTGTTTTCGTCTGAGTTGGAGAATGCATTCTGATTGGCTAGAGGGCTGTGGGCAGCACATGTGTTGAGTATGTAACAGTTACAGCCTTACTTACATTTGAAAATTAACAAGGAGAAATGATGGTGGTAGCTTTGTCGTTTTTAGTAGCTGCTGTGCTAGTGACGGTATTTGTAATACAGTAAAAAGGCTACAAACCTAATGACAGCTTAATGAAAGCACACACATTTCATCAGACTGTGATTAAGCAGATATGAGTGTTCGGTGAGTAACGGTTCTGTCTAATTAGCATGGTGCGGACTGCCGCTGACCCTTCACGGAGCGACCGTGTCCTGGCCCACATTAAACCCCTGTAAATATTTGCTTTTAACTCTTCCTCTTCTATTGTTTCCAATTTTGTGCTCTGGTGGACTGTGACCACTCATTCATTCCAGTGTGTTTGTTTGTGTGTGTGTGTCCTGTGACTGGACAAAGGTTATCCTTCTCATCTCTCTCTCTTTTTCTTTAGAATGGATGAGGGGAATAGATAGGAAACAGACTATGAATGGTCAGTCGGAGGCTAATTCTCTCTTAAAAATTCTCTCCTAAAAAGTCTCCTAAACTGTATACAGTAAGTTGTTTCATATTAAAGTGCCTAATTGGCACATTGAACATTTGTGTTAAATATCTTATACATTAGTTTCATTTTTGTGGTTGGGGGCACAAAAAATAGGGGCAATGTGGTCTCATTAATAATCGTACATAATGTAAAATGCTGTTTTAGTCAATTTTTGTCATTTTTTACTATTGCATAAACACTGAAATGTAAATTATTACTGTGTTGACTGCATATAAAATGTAAGCATCTCTCGAAATAACGGCTTTAGAGATGTACAAATTTTTATGATCCTTTAAAGTTTATATTGAATGAATACATTGAATTTACTGTATTTAGTCTTATTATTGAAATAAGTTGCAAAAAAAGTGTTTTTATAGTATAACAGGTTTAAGAACTCTTTCTTATAACAAAAAGAACTCTGAACATTTAATTACAATAACACAATACACTTGCAAAGTAAAATTTTCATACAATTATGAAGTAAAATGTTTAGATCAAAGTGCAAAAAAATTATAAAGAACAAAAGATAACACTTTACAATAAGATCTCATAATTTAACGTTAGTAGGCTATTTATTTTAAAACCTTAACATTTATTTTTTTTAAAAAAGTAAGTTTGAAAATAAATAGCCTATTAAGTCTTTAAGTATTAAGTATTTGGTGCTGTGATGAACAACATTGTGAATACAAAAAACTGAATGGCTGTTTGAAGCATTTTAAATACTGTAGTAGTGCAGCTGCTTTGTTTACTCGGTTTCTAGGGTAACCGCTGCATTTCTGCTGTTCCATCACCACCCTCTGCTGTAATATATATTGGACTATATATGAAATAGCTGAAAAAACAAAAGAAAAGATCATTTAAGATTAAAAGTAACATATAATACAAGCGATATCAGTGATAATTATAGTTCTCTCTTGATTTCAGTGCTTTCAGCCTATCATCAATCTGCTGTCTTTTATTCACAGAAAGTAAATGTGCAATTTTATTTAGCGCGGCACCATGTGCTTCTCATGCAGGTTGGGCTTGTTTACATCTGAGTGCGCGTGTCCCTTTGACGCAGCACACAGCGGTGTTGTGCATTTTATACGGTTGATGGGGAAAGTATTCTTAAAATGTATTATAAAAATTTTAATAATTTGTTATAAATAATTATTCACGGTATTTTGAAGTGGCCGTGATAACAATATCATGCATATTCATTATCGCTATATATCATATTACCGAATATCGGCACGTGTCTAATTATCAGTATTAAAAACAATTGTACTGCTTATACATTTTTGTGGAAACCGTGATACATTTGTTTAAGGATTCTTTAATAAATAAAAAGATAAAAAGCAACTCATTTATTTGAAATAGATATTTTTTGTAACAGTGTAAAAGTCTTTACTGTCATATTTGATCAACTGAATGCATCTTTGCTGAATAAAAGTATTAATACATGCAGTTTTACATGCAGTCAATGCATTTCAGTTGGCTGTGTGCAGTTAAGGTAGCACAGAACAAAATACAGTAATATATATTGGACTATATACGAAATAGCAGAAAAAACAAAAGAAAAGATCGTTTAAGATTAAAAGTAACATATAATACAAGCGATATCAGTGATAATTATAGTTCTCTCTTGATTTCAGTGCTTTCAGCCTATCATCAATCTGCTGTCTTTTATTCACAGATCAATGTTCGGATAAGGGGGACGCAGAAATTAGATAAAGTGGCGGGAGAAGGTAGTGGCAGGTTGTGAACGTCTTTTGACCTGGCCGTCAGCAGCTCGGCTATCAGTTGGCTGTCTGACACACACACTTACACACACTCAACGCTTTCAGCTCTCAGGGTGCCGAGCATCAGCGAAACCATGAGGGTCTGAATGAGGGTGCTTCTAAGAACAGCCTCTGCACACATCTGTCCTCATTTGACACTCGCTGCAGGTATCTGCTGTCTTAGACACAGACAGGCCTTTTGCCTGTGTCCCCAATTCACACCTCACAGTTACCCCTTCAGATAAAGCACTGTGTGTGTGAGTGCGACAGAGCGAAGCCTTGTTTGTACTTTCACCTAGCGCCACACCGTGACGTCCACTGACTGCGTGCGCACTTCAGAGGCTTTTATAGTCAACGTGCTCACCATTCAGGTATCAGCAGTATTATGTATTTAAAATATGTATTAGAAATTACTATTTCCTGTATCAACTAGTTCAGCCCCCCACCCCAACTTTCATGCACATGATATGCAGCTGTACGACTCAACCTAACTTTGGGTGAGTGAATTGTCTGCATTAATAAGGAATAAGATAAGTTGAGGATGTCATGGATGATTCTACTGGTTGATTAAAGGGATAGTTTACGCAAAAATGACAATTATCCCATGATTTACTCACCCTCAAGCCATCCTAGGTGTATGTGGCTATCATCTTTCAGACAAACACAATTGGAGATATATTCAAAAATATGTTTTTACGACTGTCTGCTGGAAGCTAGTTATTTTACTTAATAAAGTTTTAAATATGGATATTTTTCTTACAAAAACCCATCGCTTCGCTTCAGAAGGCCTTTATTAACCCACTGGAGCCGTATTGATTAATTTTTTATGATGGATGGATGCATATATTTCGGGCTTCAAAACAGGCCCCCCATTCAGTACCATTATAAATCTTTTGAGAGCCAGGATATTTTTAAATATATCTCTGATTGTGTTTGTCTGAAAGAATATAGTCATATACACCTGAAGATGGCTTGAGGGTGAGTAAATCATGGGATAATTTTTGGGTGAACTATCCCTTTGAGGTTAAAATGGAAATAACTAACTAGCTAGTCAAATGTGTTTAAGCATTACTGTTTGCTAGGATTGGGTGATATGATAATATATATTGTGGTGATGATATAAAGTGTGAATCGATTCAACCTTTTCTATATAGTTTATATATTGCAGTATGCAAATATATCCATGCTGCTTTTAGTGGACGAGAGTTATTGACACATTAGAGTGATAAAGAACATGGACGAATGAGTAATAAAGAGTAGGATGTGCTTGTGCTGTGCGTGTTCTGCTGTGCTGTGTGCGGCTAAATGGTAAATTCATGTAAACACAGTCGGTTTTTTGTGTTTAGTGAAGGAAATCTGTTGGGAGAATTGGATGTGTATGCATCAGGTCTGCTCTTAAAGTGACAGCAGCCTAATAAACCTGCTGCCATCTCTCATTAATGTTAATCAAACAACAAAAGACAAAAAGACATTCACTAACTGCTCTTGACTAAATAACTTTTGTAGCTTTAATAAGTATCAGTATGTATACAGTGAAAACTATGCAGTGTTTTATTTTTACATTTTATTACTTTCGTTTTATTATTTTCATTGGTTAGATATTTGCAAAACCCACAAACAGACGTAAAGGGTGTCCAATAATAATGGTTTATGAAAAGAAAAAAAAAATTAAAATGATGAAATATGGAGACACAAGTTTTCCCCCTGACAGCACAATATACAATATTCTTTGAAATGCTTACATCCATATATACTTTAGGAATGTATAAATATATTGGCAGCACTTTAGTATGGGGACCATTCTCACTTTTAACTATAGTCGCTTATTAGCTTGCATATTGGCTTTTTATGAGTACATATAAAGCACATATTAATGCCTTATTCTGCATGACCATATTCTACATCCCTAAATCCTACTTCATCGCTACAACAACTATCTTACTAACTATTAATAAGCAGTAAATTAAGAGTTTATTGAGGCAAAAGTCGTAGTTAAAAGTGAATATGTGTTCCCCATACTAAAGTGTTACCAGTATATTTTTGTATATTCCTGATTTTTCCAGCAAATGTTGTTGGATGCACACTGTTCACTCAAGTTATTAAAGAACACCATGTGAAATGGAGTCTAGCTAAGTCAATGCGCACTTTGCAATGGTCATTTTTGTCACACGTAAGTACATGGCGAGTATAAACCTGACTTTAGAGTGTGTGTTTCTCTATTTCCCTCGCCCATTTTCTAACTCATAGCCCGTTTTGTCCATCTGCCTCTTTCGTTGTTTATTTCTTCTATTCATCATTTTCCATCACACCCGGAGGGCACACAGCACGGCCACAACTGGCCAATTAAAGCCTTGTAACGGTGCCAATCAAGCAATTAAGACCCAAACCACCTAAGCGCCTCCACCCGACCACCCCCCTGCTACTCCGCTCATGCCAACTGTGTTCCCGCTCTGGTCCTGCCGCTCTTCATACTCTCTTGCCCCGGCTGCGGGGGCATCAGCTGCTGCTGGACCCATCCAGTCCTCTGATTAAACACAGCGCACACTGGCTCACGATCAGGGAGGTGACAAGCTCATTAGTCTGACATAAGCCTTAATTACTGCGGCGGCTGATTCTAGATCAGTGTGGAACGGAATAGCAGATGGACATGTAGGAAAGACATTGCATGGGAGTTGATTGACATATGTGATGAACTGTCAGAGGGTAAATGCAGCAGTTCAGCAGGGTTATGAGCCAAAGGACCCTAATGTGGGTTCTTTTGCATGCATCACAAGCTGCGTAGGGAAGCTAGTTTTGAAAATGTAGCCTGCTGAACTAGAAGCTACCTACAAAGTAGCTAAATACAGTACAGTCAAGCCGCACTATTGGAAAATTATTGGCTAACAAAATGAAGCAAATACTGCCTTCAAGTCAAATGGTGCACAAAAGTGGGTGTTGTTCACCCAAAATTTTTGGATCAGATTTACTGTGCATTTTTTTTAATAGATTATTGGCCATTTTCAAAATTGCTGTCATCATTTGATCATTTCATTTTAAACCTGTATGGCTTTCTGCAGAACACATAACATTAGATCCCTTGACTATTTAGTTGTTATTATTGCCCAAAACTGTAACTATAACTATTAAAAATTGTTCATTGAAATAAAGCTTTAAAAAATAACAAATTAGATGAAAAAGAAAACTAGCTAAAATTGTTTAAGTACTAAAATTGCAACAGCTAAAAGCTGTCTACACTGAACGCAACAAACCAACCGTTGCAAAGCACTTGGACTACGTCAGAAATAGAACGGGGAATGTGTTTACTGTCGGGAATTTGTTGTGTCGCGTCGCACCGCATCCAGTTTAGACAATATCGCTGATTATAATGGGTTCTATTATCTTTTGACGCGTCGCATCGCGCCACTCGCATCCGGTGTAGACATCGTGGTAGTGTGTATGTGAGCACTGTAATTTGCTTTCTTGTTGCATGTTTCTTGTTGCATGCTTTGCATTTTGTTGGTTATTATAGTAGTACAATATTTTAACAGCTTTTACAGAATTGCAAATGTATTATGAAATGCATAATTCTGATTCTAAATTATGTTTGGAAGAGCTGTGAGCGTATTAAGTAAGTTGTTGCCTGGCAACCCATAAACAGTCAGTTAGTGCAATTAGCCTCCTATATTACTTGGCAAAACAAATAGTTCATTCTTATTATTAATATTAATTAAATATTGATGTCTCATCATATTGCTGTTTCCACAGGCAAAAACATTCCGCTTTGCAGTATATTGTTGTTATTAGTAGTGATTGTGAATGATGACTGTACAATTAATTTGTCAGGAATTAAAAAATAAAGTAAATTTTATTCCAACCACAACTGGTACAAAAAGGATCCCACACATAAATGTATAAAAAATACAGTAGTTTAACTGATATATAATGTTAAACAGCTGTATCTAAATATTTATTTTGCTACAAAAAAATGATGCATGATGAGTGAGAAGCATCCAAACGAAACAGAGCACCTATGAATCAGACATCACAGCGCTACATGAGAGATTCTGAGGGAATGAGTTTATTGCCTCAGCTTGTTCAGTTGTAAAGCTGTTTGCCCAACACAGTATGACATAAAAACAGTGGTGTCGCGCTACACTGCTGGCGAAAAAATAGCTTGTTACTTGAAAACCTACCCAATTTTGAAAACAGCCGAACTTCTGTCACACTACTGAGAATGTAGTTTAGTTATTAGCGTCACTACCTTTAGTTAGTTATGAAACATTGACCAGAAGCCTACTCTCTCCGTAACTTTTCATCTCTAATCTTTGTGATGGATTTTTTTCTTAATCTTTCTCATGCTCTCCAGTGTTTTTCACTTGTCACTCCTTTACTCCTGATCAGTTCAGGTGTGTTATTGTTTAAGGGGAATATGTTTGGTGTGTAACTGTGTGTGTGAGTGTTGTGCAATGTGTATGGTCTCTAAGGTTTAATTAAAGAGCAGCCAGAGAATCCTGTTAATGGTCCCAAGACTCCCCTCAGAACCCCAGAGTCATCCTCTTCTATTTTACACTCCACAGAACACACACACACACACACACACACACACACACACACACACACACACACACACACACAGACATACAGAGAAAGAGAGAGACAATAAAGTGATGAGTTATAGGAGGGATAATATAGAGAAAGATGCTTTTTAGTTTTATTGACAGTGTTATGTAGTACCTTTGAACGTTGTAACCTGAAAAACTAATATGCTTTTAAGGATGTATAAACGTACACCAGACTTATTAATATATCTTATTATAATATTAATTATAATATAATATAATTAATATAACTTGTTAATATTTTTGTTCATATATTATAGTAATAATATTTTATGAATCAATAAATATAATAAATAATAAAAATAATAAATAAGTACAGTGTGTTTTTAAAAGATTTAATTGTATCCAATTATATATACACACACATTTCATTTTTTTCTATTTTAGCCAATATTTTAATAATTTAGTCAACATTTATTGCATATAAAAGTTATATGCATATACATATATTTATGTTAATATTTTTATATTATATAATATCATATTTTGGTAACACTTTAGTTTAGGGTCCAATTCTCACTATTAATTAGTTGCTTATTATCATGCATATTACAAGGATATTGGCTGTTTATTAGTACTTACTGTATAAAGCACATATTAATGCCTTATTCTGCATGACCATATTTCACATCCCTAACCATTACAACAACTATCTTACTAACTATTAATAAGCAGTAATTAGGAGTTTATTGAGGCAAAAGTCATAGTTAATATTTAGAATCGGACCCTAATCTAAAGTGTGACCCATATTTTATAATATTGAAATGTTAATAAATAAACATAAGTTAAGGATGTTGGATGTTTATAAAATTTTTATTTTATGCAAAAAATTATGATATTTTGGATAATATTTTGGATTTTATTTTATAGTATTTTTGCAATTTTTTTTAGTCATATAGGCTAAATTATAGGGACATGAACATGTACTTCAAAACAGGAATAATCCACTCTTTGTTGCATACAAAGGCTAAATGCTTATACATGCCAGTGTTTCTCAACCGAATCCAAAGTCAGAAGACCGATGAAGTGGGTCGTGGTGTGTTTAGTCAAAGAAACAACAACAACAAACATAATTCTAAGACTTTTTTGCAAGACTTTTATTATGAAAGACATGCGTGAAAGCTTATGACTCTTTTGTCAAAAAGTGCCTGAGAAAAACTTGTCCTGATTCAGTATCTGCTATTAGATGAGATGTTGTCAGGCTATATGTTAGTCATTACACTAACGCTATTTTTATAACTTGTTATGAAATAAAAAGTCTCTCACCTCAGAAAAAAAAAACTTCTTTCAGTGAACCTGTTATATCAGACGTTATACTGTGCTTTTTTGGCCAGTGGCATATTGCAAATTTGCGGGGCCCCTCTCTAAAATGCAAGGCCGCATATTCTTACAATTCATGTGTATGTTAAAGGGTTAGTTCACCCAAAAATGAAAATAATGTTATTTATTACTCACCCTCATGTCGTTCCACACCTGTAAGGTATTTTTGATGAAATCCAATGGCTCAGTGAGGCCTCCATAGACAGCAATGCCACCGAACTTCTCTAGATCCATAAAGGTACGCAGAACATTTCAAAATAGTTCATGTGAGTACAGTGGTTCAACCTTAATATTATAAAGTGATGAGAATACTTTTTGTGTATAAAAAAACAAAATAACGACTTTTCAACAATATCTAGTGATGGGCGATTTCAAAACACTGCTTCGAATCTTTTGTTTCAATTCAGTGATTCAGAGCACCAAAGTCACGTGATTTCAGCAGTTTGGCATTTTGACACGCGATCCGAATTACTGAATCGAAACAAAAGATAATTTTTTTGTTTTTTGGCGCACAAAAAGTATTCTCGTTGCTTTATAATATTAAGGTTGAACCACTGTTCTCACATTAACTGTTTTGAATATGTTTTGAGTACCTTTCTGGATCTTGAGAAGTTTGGTGGCATTGCCGGCAATAGAGGCCTCACTGAGCCACCGGATTTCATCAAAAATATCCTAATTTGTGTTCCGATGATGAACGTAGGTCTTATGGGTGTAGAACGACATGAGGGTGAGTAATAAATGACATTATTTTCCATTTTTGGGTGAACGAACCCTTTAAGTAAATCGGGATGGTAATTGTGTATGTGTCAACTGATTTTGAGAAATAAATAAGCTTGGTTCAAATTCCTAAAAAGTCACGGCTTAGTGACCATGAGAAAATATGGGTCCCATGGCCAAACCTGTTGAGAACCACTTCTTTATACAACATTTTCTCTTCATTGAACATGAGGGTGGGGAATGGAGACAAACTAAGCCCAGTATTGAGTCTTGAGTTAGAATGAAAGAAAGTGTGAAGAATTCTAGTGCAATAATAAGAGGGAAAGGCAGCTCAACTGTTTTATTCCTTTACCATTTCTGTCTGACCTTCTTAAATACCACACTACATATAGACTACTGGGGGATTTATACCAGAGTTGCTATTGGAATTTTACAGCATTTATCCGTATTTAAAGCGCTAATGCCTGTACAGGCCCCTGAGCGAAATACCTACGACGTCTTCACACCTCTTGTTTTCTCTCTCTGTTCCTTTATCTTTCTCATTCTATATTTTCCTCTCTCCAATCCATAGTTCTCATATCCAAATAGCTTTATTGGCATAACAAAAAGACAGACACACATGCGGCGACAGCTCTGTACTAGAAACGCTAATGGCCACATTAAATGAGACTATTATAGGATGGTGATAAAGTAATATCACTGGAGGAGTCCATTCGGCATGATGATTGTTGCCGCATTAACGATGATGGTGATGATGATGGTGATGATGATGAGGAAGCATTGTTTTGCTTTTAAATAGCTTGCCATTCACATATACTGCACCAAGGAGGTCTGTAATACCTGGAGACAGCTCTCTGTTAGCATTCCCATTCCTCTCAGTGGCAGTTGCTCGGTTTGAAATCTGCCATCATTGCTAGGTTTTTTTTATCCAATCACCTGAGGTGTATATGCTAATGACTAATCACCCTGGAGCCACAGGAAATTATGTCATAACAATGCTGAATCAATTTCTACAGCGACCATATTGAGTGTTACAATTTCTCATTCAATTTTCTATGAGTGTTCCTTCTACCTTTTATAATGTCTCTGGTCTGCACCTATTTGTGTTATTCGTTGCTGTTATATATACCATTGCTGTCATCTCAAGAGTTGAGATTTCTTTCTCCATTAGTTTTAAAGTACACTGTTTATGCTTGACCTTTTGCCCTCCATTTTGTCCAGACTTCAAATCTAAAACCACATTAAATCCATTCACATCACATAAATCTCTGTCCTCTGTTTTAGCTAACTGTTAAAATGCTTAAGCGTCTAAGCTAGGCGCTCTTGGCTAAATGCTAACACCATTTGAAATGAACATCAAAGTTTTAAAGCATCAATCAGCTCTCTCAGGCGATTAGAGGCTTTAAAAAACAAAAGATGCGTTCACGGCGAAATGCGTCGGTTCTTAATTAGACTTCATATCCGCGCAGATGATTTCATTCAGGATGTGAGAGCTAAAACATCTATTTTTAGTTTGTTAGTCACAACTGACTGATAGAAGCTCTTTGTGTGGGTGTTTCGAGATGTTTTCCTTTACATCACTGTCTCCCTGTCACGCTCTTATTGTGTTTATGATCATCATAATGCCCTGAACGACTCATCTGAGCTATCATTTGCCTGCAGTATTGCTTTTTTCCAGGGCTTAGACGTAGAACCCTATGACAGGCATTATAACTGCTGAGTCACTGAATTTTTTAAGCTACATATAAACGTGGAAAAACATTAATATTGATGGGAAGTGTTATAGAATTTTTTATTTCCACTTTATTCAGTTTTCTGTCTCAAATGCAGTCTCGCTTGGTCATTAACAATCTGGGCTGGAAATGAAAAGCTTGTATGTTCAAACCTTCTGGAAATCATTCATCACCATTGACAATTAATAGGATAGTTTACCTAAAAATAAGATACTCACCCTCATGAGTAGAGGCAAACCTGTATGACTTTCTTTCTTCTGCCGAACAGATAAGGCAAAAAAAAACTGTATTGTTATTTGTCAGTAATGTAGTGAAATTCACATGGCCAACTTGAAATGACTGGATTTCGCAAAATTTTGTAGAGTGTGTCTGGACCTTTGCAATGAAAATCAGTGGGGTCGAAAACAACCAGGGCAGGAGTTTCCAACCACGTTCCTGGAGCCCCCCAACACTGCATGTTTTCCATGTCTGCCTGATCATTCAGATCATCAGCTCATTAGTCGAGACTCCAAGACCTGAAATGGGTGTGTCAGACAAAGGAGACATGCAAAATGTACAGTGTTGGGGGGGCTCCAAGAATGTGGTTAGGAACCACTGTCTTAAGCCACGGTCACACTAGACTTTGAACGTGCAAAATTTCTTCGGATGCTGTAACGGTCGAGATATGACGTCACGGTCTACAGCGTCTTTTTTATAAACATGAATTCAACATATAACTTAAAGTAATACATTAAAAATGTACAAATATAGAACCTACTCAACTTTACTGCAAAAATATCATTCTTTTCATTCTGCCAAGAGGTCATGCTGTGACAAATTGATCTTCTACTGGTCGCACGTCTTCACATGATGCGAATTCCCAGGTCAGAGTTCAAATTTTTCGCACAAGCTTACATTTCCGGTCTGACGCATTCGCATGCATTTGAATGGAAGTCAATGGAACGAAAAGTGCAGTGTGAACGCACCTTTAGGGTGTGATTATCCTCCCTCCTTGCTCCCCTGCACTTACGAAGTTGTAAAATTTATGGTATATACTACTGTTGAAGCCATCAGCCTGCATTACTTTCAACTCATTTTTTAAATAATTATGTTTAACAGTGGAATACCTTGTGAAAACTACATTACCCATGATTCTACAAAAAAATCTCCACCAATCAAAGAATCAAAACAAGCAGAACTCTTTAGCGCCCACCCATTCCCATGAGGCATATATATATATATATATATATATATATATATATATATAGATAGATAGATAGATAGATAGATATAGATATATATATAAAGGCCTTCTGAAGCGAATCAATGTTACTTTATAACTTAATAACTTTATAACTTAATACCAATAGCTTCACTTCAGAAGGCCTTTATTAACCCCCGGAGCCATGTGGAGTACGTTTATGATGGATGGACACACTTTTTTGAGCTTTAAACTCCCGTTCACGTTGCCCCGTTTACTGCCATTACAAAGCTTGGATATGTCAGGATATTTTCACTTAATGGTACTGCACGTATCAGAAGATTATTACGGAGGCAGCTGACATTAATGGAGGAATCTGCAGCTTTACTCGCACACTACAATTCATGTTCATTAATAAGGTGAGGACCAGACCCGTTATAAACCTAAATATATTTGAATGACAATATCTAACTATCCAAGTAGTAATAAATAGATGTTTGTTGTCATAATGATGACAGTAGTGCACACAAGAGTAGAAGCTTTTCCGTTAGCAATCACACTACATCTTGGCCCTGAATCGGGCCAAGGCATGATTCAGTGTACCGCACCCGGGCACAGTACGGAGCGATCACACTAGTTAAACAAACCAGACTTTGGAGGTCAAACGTGCTCTGGCATGGTTTAGATCGCCTAATGTGAGTACACCCTTGGAAATCTTTTGTGTTCTGCAGAAGAAAGAAAGTCTTAGTTTGGAACGACATGAGGGTGAGAAAGATTTTCATTTTTAGATGAACAGGTTGCAGCATTCAACATGGTACAAATGCTTGTAGTTGACATGTGGTGGCAACTTGTAAATTAACCTTTGATCACTAATCTTTACCCTTTTTGTTGTTCTTGGCAGGATCAGCAATCATCTGCGTGACTCTTTAACTGACCCCATGAGGACGGCTCAGGGAGATGGAACGTAACAGACTTTTCTCTCTTACTTTCTACAGCATTTCCACGATAACTCACCAGGGCTGATTACAACCTCAGCCCTTCGTCCACCCTAACCCTTCCACTGTCCCCCCATTCCTGTCCTCCCTTTTCCTACTCCCTGAAAGACCAAAAAAACAGGCAGGATCTCTTTTTCTTATTCGGTTATAATAGTTTAACTTTTTTTTGCCCTTCACCCGTGACCAAGCAAAGCGGAGGTCAATAAACCAGCGAAGTGAAGAAATAAGGAAAGAACAAGACAGTCATGTATCTGCTCCATGCCTGTAAATGGGATTTGGGCCATGCCCGCAATCCGGAGGCCACCCATGCAATTACTTTCCTCTGGTTGGCACTGTGGATTGCCTTGACGTCGTGTCAGCGCATTGATCCTGGCACCAAATATCCCACCGTCACCACAAACTATGGCAAATTGCGTGGGATTAAAAAAGAGCTTAACAATGAGATTTTGGGTCCAGTGGAACAGTACCTGGGTGTCCCCTATGCCACAGCTCCAATTGGAGACCGTCGCTTTCAGCCCCCAGAAGCTCCTGGGTCCTGGCAGGAAGTGCGTAATGCTACGCAGTTCGCCCCTGTTTGCCCACAGAACGTGCATGGTGTTTTGCCCGAGATCATGCTGCCTGTGTGGTTTACAGACAGCTTGGATGTGGCTGCCACCTACATTCAGAATCAGAGTGAAGACTGTCTCTACCTCAACATCTATGTGCCCACGGAGGATGGTGAGTGTCTGACACAACATGGCAAAGCATTATGGTTATGATAGGAGAATAAAGTGCAACAGATCCTGCCCACTTTTTCAGTGGCCTTGGTTCTGAAAGCATTTTTTCCATAGGGATTTAAAAAAAGTCTTTGTAATATAAGCCATGAACCAAACCACCCAGCTATGAGGTCAATCACAAGATTACAAACTTTAATAAGAAGCAAAAAAAATCTTTGAAAATTGGACATAAAACAGCTTTATTAATGAGGGAAAGATCTACAATCCCATTAGGCACTGTGAACGACATAATCAAAATAAAAAACAATGGATACATACAAAACTATTTATTTAAAAATGTTGATTTTTTTATATATACAGGTGCATCTCAATAAATTAGAATGTCGTGGAAAAGTTAATTTATTTCAGTAATTCAACTCAAATTGTGGAACTCGTGTATTAAAATAATTCAGTACACACAGACTGAAGTACTTTAAGTCTTTGGTTCTGTTAATTGTGATGATTTTGGATCACATTTAACAAAAACCCACCAATTCATCTCAATAAATTAGAATACTTCATAAGATCAATAAAAAAAAGATATTTTAAACAGAGATGTCAGGCTTCTGAAAAGTATGTTAATTTCTTTGCACTCAATACTTGGTTGGGCCTCCTGTTGCATGAATTACTGCATCAATGCGGCGTGGCATGGAGGCAATCAGCCTGTGGCACTGCTCAGGTGTAATGGAAGCCCAGGTTGCTTTGATAGCGGCCTTCAGGTCTTCTGCATTGTTGGGTCTGGTGTCTCTCATCTTTCTTTTGACAATATCCCATTGATTCTCTATGGGGTTCAGGTTAGGTGAGTTTGCTGGCCAATCAAGCAAGTAACACCATGGTCATTGAACCAGCTTTTGGTACCTTTGGCAGTGTGGGCAGGTGCCAAATCCTGCTGGAAAATGAAATCAGCATCTCCATAAAGCTTGTCAGCAGAAGGAAGCATGAAGTGCTCTAATCTTTCCTGGTAGATAGCTGCGTTGACTGTGGACTTCAGAAAACACAGTGGACCAACACCAGCAGATGACATGGCAGCCCAAATCATCACTGACTGTGGAAACTTCACACTGGACTTCAAGCAACATGGTTTCTGTGCCTCTCCACTCTCCCTCCAGACTCTAAGACCTTGATTTCCAAAAAAATGCAAAATTTACTTTCATCTGAAAAGAGGACTTTGGACCACTGAGCAACAGTCCAGTTCTTTTTTTCCTTAGCCCAGGTATGACGCTTCTGATGTTGTCTTTGGTTCAGAAGTGGCTTGGTAAGTGGAATGTGACAGTTGTAGCCCATTTCCTGGTTCAGCTGGTCCAGCTTCAGTCCACTCCTTTTGAAGCTCTCCTAAGTTCTTAAATCAGCTTCGCCTGACAATCTTCTCAAGCCTGCGGTCATTCCTTTCACTTGTACACCTTTTCCTACCACACTTTTTCCTTCCAGTCAACTTTCCATGAATATGCTTTGGCACAGCACTCTGCGAACAGCCAGCTCTTTCAGCAATGACCCTCTGTGGCTTACCCTCATTGTAGAGGGTCTTGATGATCGTCTTCTGGACCACTGTCAAGCCAGCAGACTTCCTCATGACTGCTATTGGTATTACTGACCTAAACCCAGTATTTATACCCTGAGAATGGTAATTTAATAGAATTTGAAATTAAATATTCTAATAATTTGAGATATAGATTTTTTTGATTTTGATGAGCAGCAAGCTGTAATCATCAAAATAAAAACAAAAAAGTCTGGAAATATTTTACTTTATTTCTAATAAATGTAGAATATATTTAAGTTTTACTTTTTGAATTAAATTACAGGGGGAAAAAATGTTTTCATGATATTCTAATTTATTGAGATGCACCTGTGTGTGTATATATATATATATATACCATCAATTTTACAACTTCGTAGATCACTGTAGTTATCATAAAAAATCAATTCCCCTATGGAGAGAACGAATGAGGGTTTTACTTTCTGAACCCGACTGTTGCACTCTGTACAGTAATGGAACCTATACAATAGTATTACATGCATTTTTACATGCCCAATGGTGATGCATAGTACATACTACAATACTTAAGTATAATTCACACAAAAATGAAAATTGTCTTCATTTACTTATTAAACTTTACTGTTGTTACAAACCTGTATGACTGACATTCTTTTGTGGAATACAAGAGAAGACATTAGTGTTGTTTTGGACTTTCACTAGATAGAAACATTGTTCGAAATATCTTTCTGTGTTCTGTAGAACAAAGAAAGTCATACAGGTTTGAAATGCTGAGGGTAAGTAAATAATGACATAATTTTCATTTTATTTTAACTCACTCTATAACACTACAAAGTACCATACAGTGAAATTAAATGCCTCCTTCTGCCTTTGAACTACAGTGCAGTGTTATCAGACCTTGACTAAGGACATGTCCTTGCCTTCTACCAGTTATGATCAGTCCACTGCACTGTGGATCAGGACTTGTCAGGAATAGTTTACCCTATGACTCACTTTAAGAGTGAGGCCAACTGGAAAGACTGAAGTGTTCTGGGAAATTACTTATGCTCCAGTATAAGGTATGCGACAAATTGCGGTAAATTGATGGAGAATTAAAAACCAAATAAGTGACTGACTTTTTAGAATGAGGTAAAACCCATCAACATTTGTCTTTTTTTTCTTCTCCTCTTCCAGTCCTTTTTTTGTCTTTTTTTCTTTTGAGAGAGAGCAAAGTGGACAGATACTCTCAGAGGATGGAAAGAGCTGATTTTCGAGGAGGTGTTTTTCTCTCGCAATTAAGGTTCCAGCCGCCAAGTTGCCCAGAGAAACAAATTATTGACATCAGCAGTAATTTGCTATCTCAGAGACCTTTTTGCCTCTTTCCTCTCAGTTTTTACCACTTTTAGTATCCAGTGTAGGTGTTTTGTGTTTATAATGGTAATTGTCTTATTTAAGCAATTCTTTCAATGATGAAAGAGTGCGTTGTAATTTGTAACTCGTGTTAATGAAGAAAAAGTCATCAAACTTATTACTGTACCTCAGTATGTTCACAGCTCATACCAAATGCATATTGGCTTCCACATAGTGTATAATGCCTTATAGCACATCAGCATACTCCAGCACATTGCAGTCAGACTGAACATGTGCATAGGCATGTGAGTCTATGTTCACAGCAAAGATGCCAGTGTTATTTTCTTGTTTTTTGACACCATCTGCAATGTGTCTCTTTTCCTTCTTCCCTTTTTCCTTCGCTTTCTTGTTCTGTCTTCCAACACTCATTTTCATCCTACATTATCTCTTTCTCTGCACCATGTGTCTTTCACAAAGCCCCCTGCAAATCTGTCGATTCCTAGATTCCCAAATGTGCTAGTTCCCATTTTCCTAAATTGCCTTTAATCCACTCAGTCTCTCTCAGGCAGACTTGCAATCCTGCACATCAGTGTGGCTATTTAGAACAAAATACGTTATCCAATGCATCATATTTCTGCACCAAATGGTGGATTAATGCCTAAATGTATGATTAAGTATGATTATCCGTACATCATCATATGTGTTTATATATATACTTCAGATACAAAAGCCGCTAAACACCACCGAATGCTCTCGTCACATAGTATACGTTCATCAAATACTTTCACTTCAAACCCTCTAAATCCCAGCCTCAGCCCATTCAGAAAAACCTGTTAATTGGCAGAAACCTCTAAACTCTAAGGCTAAAGAAAATTGTTACAGTGGCAATGACAGGATTTCATGAATATATATAGCTGTGATTCGGCCGTAGGCACAAGGCCGCAGATAATCACAGCCATGCTAATATAGAGCCATATCGCACGACTACGATTGTGATATTGCATTTATACAACAGTTCGAAGTGTGTAAATAAATTAGAAACAACAACGAAGTGTCTTTAAAAACCCTCTTTTGTGCAGAACTACTTCCTTCTGCCATAGATTCAAAGTTGACAGTTTAACAGTTGAGCTCAAGCCTCCATTACCAATTCTAAAATGTCACTTTAGAACTAGTAACGAAGGGACATTGAGTCACTTTATTGAAGCTTATTGTATTATGTAAAGTAGATTATTTTGAGAGACAGAGAGAGATTGACTAAGCGAGTGCATTACTCTTAAAACTACATTCCGTGACACAATAACAGAAGTAGATGTAAAAAAACAGTGGGTTTGCTCGTCCGCCATGACACTTGCTGTAAGAATGTTGAAAGCGTGTGATTCAAATGGTGAAATGATTCCTGTGGTGATACTGGTACAATATCGCATGGCTGGAAAGACCTATATATATATATATATATATATATATATATATATATAGTTCAGATCTAATCAGTGAGTTATTTTTATTAGTTTTACATATGTATAGTAAATCTATGCCTTAGAACTGCAGTGTAGATTTGCTCTTTTACAGAAGTGTAAGCATGCTGTGCTGCAGTTGATCCATGTGAGAGTTAGAAGAGGGGGTGGACAGGAGATCAAAGCTACTACATCACTAACTTGGGGACCATCTTGGCCCCCCACTGCCCCAGGCAACTTATACAGCAGTATATAGTCTCATTATTTGTCTCTCTTTTGTTCTTGTTCCACTGACTATATATAGTGTCATCTGTTATTGCCTGTTTTAGAGCAAACTAAAGCAGAATTCTGAATTCTCGGATGCCACGAGATGTGCATCAACCATCTTATGTTGGTACTGAGTGGAATTGTATTTGAATGATCTTTTATGTTCACCAAGGCTGCATTAATTTGACCAGATTTTATTATTTACAGTAATATTGTGAAATATTATTATGAATTAAAATAACTGTTTTCTATTTTAATACATTTTAAAATGTAATTTATTCCTGTGATGGCAAAACTGAAATTTCAGCATCATTACTCTAGTCTTCATTGTCACGTGATCCTTCAGAAATCAGTCTGATGTGCCTATTTGGTACTAAAAAAAAAAAAAAGTCTTATTATTATCAATGTTGGAAAAAGTTTCTTGCTATTCTTGTGGAAACCATGGTTGCATTTTCAGTTTTTTTTTATTTTTTTATCAAGAACAGCATTTATTTGATGCAGAAATATTTTGTAACAATGTAAAAGTAATTACTCTTTTAATCAATTTAATTCATTTTATTTAATTCAAAAAAATTACCCCAATCTTTTGAATATGCCATTTTCTGCAGTAGTCATTTGCCTTCTGCAACAATAGAACAGATTTTTTTAAAGCCTAAAGCCTAAGTTCGTATTTTTGGATGCCCAAATTGCCTGTGTCTTTTCCTCTTGTTCTTGACCGGTGGTTACCGCAAGGCTGAGTAAGCCTAGGGAGAAAGTAGCAGGACCCTGTGGGAGTTGTTTGAAGGCCGGAGGCAGATGGTCAATCAGAGGCATGTGTGAGCAGGACTGATGGGTTAGTTTTTAGCATGACTGTGCACTTTGCAGCCCACTTGATTCTGTCACAGGCATGTTAATGTCACCAGCCTTTCTACTCACTCTTCACTGTCAGATCGATTTGACTGAGAAAGAAAACAAAACCTACAGAATTTTGTAATTGTACTGAAGTAAAATAAAACCAAATAAAATCTGAATAGATTGGCTCTACACACAGCAATGAAGATATACAATTCGACATTAAAGGAGCTACAATAACATACCATATATTGAAGTATCCAAAACGGCCATCGAGGTAGAAATGAGAAATGGAAGAAAGAAATGAGGGAACACTTGAACAAAAGACTAAATGTGAACGCCACTCTTGTTTTCTATGGGAGGGAAATCAAAACTGCTTCAGAGAGCACCTGAGCGTTGGTGTGGAGGGCGTTTTTTAATTAGCTCCTGGAAGCTCTGAGGTATGCTGAATATAGACGGACCGTTACGGGCCCCTTTGAAGTGTTAGAAGCCGAGATGCACGAAAACAGCTCTGCGACGCACGACAAAAACAAATTTTCCAAGCAGAAGTTTACAGGCTACAGCTGGAGTGTTGGGAGATTTTGACTTTGAACAGTATTGGTAGAGTGTAACTCGGAGGCAGGCTGCTTTTAGCAATGGCATCATTGTCATATAATGACCAAATAAATGTTTAGAGAGAAAAGAACCATTTAGCCTCCTGAGCTACTGTAGCTTCCCTCTTTTTACTAAATGAAAACCAAAGGAAGGCTTCAATTTTGCAGCAAGGTCAAACCAATGGAATCAGCCGAGGTCAGTTTCTCAGCTTTGAGTTTTTAGTGCCAAATAATGAGAGCAAATTGGTAACTTTCCAGCTGAGAACGTGTGCAGACTTATTTGAAATTGTGTGTGTGTGTGTGTGTGTGTAACTGCCAGAGCAGAATTGTTATATTGTTAGACTGCTGTGCCATGAGATTTTGGGGAGGAAGTGTGTGTTAATGAATGTGTCTATAACGCTGTCAGCTCAAGAGAATAACAAATACTCAATTAAAAGAATGAGATAAGAGCTGATGGACACAAGAAAGAGAATTAGACGCATTGAGAGTAATAAAGATGTAAAGCACAAGAATAAGGAAAGAATATACAGCAAAGGCTGAATAAGTGAGTGTTAAAATTGAAGAAAAAAGAAACATTAAAACCAGAGAGATGCAGAGAAATGGAGGGGGAAAGGAGATGAGAGCAGATATGTATGGATAGATAACGCTGACACAGAATGAGGGTTTGGCAAGGGAAGGGGTCGCCTTGGCAACCCCGCAGCTCTTCCTGCATGTAGCTGTCAGGCAGCGCGTCAGAGCCGTGTGAGTGTGTGTGTGCATCCTTGTGCGTTACCACTAGACTCTCAATGAAGGAATTAGCAAGAGCTCTGCCACACACTCTATTTATAGCCACAGAAGAGAGAAGCACTTGAGAGAAAGTTATTAGGTGTGTGTGTCTTGACGTAGGCCGTCGTTGTGCAGATGGTGCATTGTGCCAGGTCGTGCCGTGCTTTCTTTCTCCTCTTTGCCCCACACAAAACTCCCCTCACATGCTAACAAGCTAATTGGTTTGACATCAGTTGTCATTGGAGGTGTTTGTACAGTTGCAGGCTATTGACGGAAATGAGCTTGTTAAAGATCTCGCTGACTTCTGGGGCTGTTACAGAAAGTATTGCGAATTAATGCACCCCATTAATAAACACGTATAGATTTGGTCTCTAAAGAAGCTGTTTTCAGGACTTGTCTAAAGGCTCTGACACGCCGCCGTTGAGCATCGGCCGGCCCAGTTTTTGCAGTGTGTTCCACACCATCGGCACTAGTCGGACCCTGTTGGGGGCTTTTTGGTCGATTAAGCATGTTGAATCAGTGAGAGAAAGAACTCTGATTGGCTGTTCAGTTTAGCAAACGAGTCAGTGCACGAGAATAAAAGCGAAAGTGATGAAAGCAAGCAAAGACATCAAGATGGTACAGATAGAAGGCTGTTCTCTAATTTTACATCGTCTTAAGAAAGCGCTGCTTTGTTATATCTGCAGTTTGTATATCTGCAGTCCCAGTTTCGGTTTCCCTTTTTGAATGACGAATATAAACTATGATACCTGCTGATATATACAGTTATTTCCTTGCATGCAGGTGCAGAACACATGCTAGTTGGCCGTTACCTGTAGTTCTTTAAGCGCAGCTTTTTGGCCAAGATGCAGCCGACAGCCACAGTCAGCTTTTGGTGCTGCTAGTTCTTTTACGGTGGCTTGGTGTCACACCCTTAAAGGATTATTTCACTGCCAGAATTAAAAATTCCTGATAATTTACTCACCCCCATGTCATCCAATGTTTATATCTTTCTTTCTTCAGTCGAAAAGTTTCAGTGCAGCTTCAAAGGGCTCTACACGATCCCAGCTGAGGATCTAGTGAAAAAGAAAAATATATACTTTTTACGCATTACGTAATCACATTGAAAAGGTCATGCGTGATGTAGGCGAAAGTACCGCGGTAGGGCGAAAAAACTTTTCCATTTTCTCCCCCAACTTCAAAATTGTTTACCTTTTTTTGTAAAGGCCGTTTGACTTTGCACGTCTTTGCACGTTCGTTTTGTGGACACTGGATTGGTACTTCCGCCTACGTCACGCATGACCTTTCCAACATGATTACATAATGCGTGGCACATCGCAGAGATGAGCAAGATGAGTATTAGTGGTTAAAATTATATTATTATTATTATTTTTTTTTTTTAAGAAAATGACAGATCATTTTGATAGACAAGTCCCTTATTCCTCGGCTGGGATCGTGTAGAGCCCTTTGAAGCTGCATTGAAACTGCAATTTGGACCTTCAACCCGTTGTACCCTGGTGAAGTCAACTATATGGAGAAAAATCCTGGAATGTTCTACTCAAAAATCGTAATTTCTTTTCGACTGAAGAAAGAAAGACATAAACATCTTGGATGACATGGGGGTGAGTAAATCGGGAAATTATTATCAGGAAATTTGAATTCTGAAGTGAACTAATCCTTTAATGGCTAAAGGTGTAAAATGGAGGATGTTGTCTTGTGTTAACGGCTAAATACTGTTGGAAATGGCCGATGCTGATATGAAGCCAATATACATATATCACTCAATATACATATAATTTTAATTTAAACATGGCCAGAAGATAGTACAAGCGTAACAACTGCTGCAATTAAAGGGATAGTTCACCCAAAAAAGTAAGACTCTAGAAAGGAATTATTTACTAACTCTCATGTGTTTTCACACTTTTTTTATTTGAATAAAATATTTTCAGTTTCACATTTTATTTCAATTGAAGTTTTATTCATGTATTTATTCATGTTTATTCAAGTAATAAACATGTTTTTTTTTTTGTTTTTTTTTAGTTAACTAATAACCTTGCTAAGAACCTGTGATGTAATATCATTAAGTATCAATCATTTTCTTTATTCACAGAAAAATACGATCATACGGGTTTGGAACAACATGAGGATGAGTAAAAATAATGACAGAATTGTCATTTTTGGGTGAACTGTTCCTTAAAGAGCTACTTAAAGGACTTTCTCTGTTTTGGGTGGTAACAGGCTTCAAAAATGCCACCCGGTGTTTATTCTCCCACTCATAGAGACACATGGAAGCATACACACACATGTATGTACGCACACAGAGCCATTGCCCTCTCATTCCTCTCAGGCTCTTTCTCTCTCTCCTCCTGCTGCTTTCTTTCTCACTTGTTTCTTCTCTCTCTTTCTCTTCTGCTCTCTCACTCTATGTAGCTCAAAGGGCCGTCTCTTCAGTGCCTGCTGCAGCTTAGGCGGCAAGTGGCTGTGAATGCAAATTAGATTCAAAAACAGACACACACACACACACACAGGGCTTGTACCTCTCCTAGTGCTTCAGAGAAGGATGAATGTGGAGGTAGAAGCTGTGGGAGAGAGAGAAGGAAAGAGCAATGGGGAGAAAGATGGAATAAGGTGAAAATAAAGAGGATAGGAAGTTTGAGAGTACATGAATAGTGAACTGACCTTATATCTCATTTTAAAGGTGCAGTAAACAATTTATAAGAAAAACAGTTGAAATCATTTGAAATCCTTCATTGCTCCACCCCACACAATGCAAGAGTGGATGTCTCTTTATCATAGCTGAAGTGAAGCAAAATAATGCTTCAGAAAAATAAAGTGAAGATGATGAACGAGCGACAAGGAAAAACAAACAATGAACATACAGTACACAAGAGTATATACAAGCAAGAGTTGTTAGTCGCCAGCAGAAGCACAGCAGCTCAATGACACTCAAAACTGTCCTGTTACTATAGCTAACATTACAACAACAGAATATCTTGGTTCTGTAAAACAGAGCAAAACCGTTGTTACTCTAATAGTAAAGCGGGCCCTAAAGCTCTTGCCTGATCATTACCCTTCTTTTTCCAGTAATATTCCTCTGAGCTTTTCTTTTTTGTAATGTCTCTCAGCCATCTCCCTTTCTACAGACTTTCTTCAAATCTTTCTCACTCTCTCTCCTCCCCCATCATGAGTGGACACGCCCCCTACTGCTGATTGGCTACAAGTGTGTTTTGCTCGGTCCAATCCACTTTCAACAGCGTTTCTCAGAAATCACTTACTGCACCTTTAAGAGCGTGAAAAAAAGATTGCGTATATTTCCCATTGGCAGGCCCAGACATGAATCTGCAAACTTTTTTGCTATTTTCTATGCTTATTTTGTGAAAAAATCTGCAGATTTCTGTCGAATAGAGGTATTAAAACTGTTATTGGGGACACAACGAGAAGAGAAGAGAAGAGAAGAGAAGAGAAGAGAAGAGAAGAGAAGAGAAGAGAAGAGAAGAGAAGAGAAGAGAAGAGGATGGCGTGGTGGAACACTCTCAGTGACAGTGACATGTTCTGTTTTGATCCAGGTGATTAGTGGCTGCTTTTGTGTGTTTTAACAGGATTACGGCAACATCAGCGAGAAAAGGAGGAAAACAATAGTCACTTAAAATGAGCTAGATTACATTAAATCAGCAAGATTAGCCTGCATCTGTCATGTATGCATTCATACACACAATCTCTCGCAGACACACACATAAACGTCATTAGTAGGCCTCATAAGTCACAATGGAGTGTTTGCCTTAGCTGTCACAAACCATTATTGTAGAGTTATGATTGTTTTTGCTCTCCAAGACACTGTATGATTACAACCGACAGTCTTTTTCTGATTCTTTTATAATTATTATGCATGCAGATATTAGAATCTCATATTAATTGAGACTTTACATGGAAAATTTGGGTTTACATGGAAAATT
Source organism: Elopichthys bambusa (assembly GCA_037101425.1). Lineage (NCBI taxonomy): Eukaryota > Metazoa > Chordata > Actinopteri > Cypriniformes > Xenocyprididae > Elopichthys > Elopichthys bambusa. The sequence goes on along the minus strand of CM074432.1, from coordinate 11,695,004 downwards.
AGTCACACCACAGTACTAACTGAAATGCAAAGAAAAAAAATTAAATAAAAATTAAGTGATGGCACTTTTTTACCCTCATAAATACATTTTACTGAAAATATTAATGTGTATATGTATCTCATATTTTGATGATGTGTAATGTGAGGAGTATTCCATGTGTTGCCACATTGAGATAAAAGTTGGGCTAGACCTGACAGGTGTTTTCTTCAGATTTGACTTAAATCAGGGATGTCCAGTCCTGCTTCTGGAGGCCTTTCATAATTAAAAACACCTGAACCAGCTAATCTAGGCTTTCAGGATCACTAGACACTTCCAGGCAGGTGTGTTGGAGCAGTTTAGAGCTAAATACTGCAGGAAGGTGGCCCTCCAGGAGCAGGTTTGGACACCCCTGTCTTAAAGGGATAGTTTACCAAAAAATGCAAATTCTGTCATTATTTACTCACCCTCAAGTTGTTCCAAACCTGTATGAATTTCTTTCTTCTGCTGAACACAGAAGAAGGTGTTTTGAAGAATGTGGGTAACCAAACAGTTGACAGTAGCCATTGACTTCCAAAGTGCTTTTTCCCATACTCTGGAAGTCTGGTTACCCACATTCTGTTAATTGGTTAACTATAAGTTGCCTTACTATATACATTGAAAAACCGAAAATGGTTTAACATCACATTATATGTAATTTTGTTGTAAAATACTGTCAAATATTTGTATCTGCAAATAAAACTATGAATTACCATATAATTTGCAGTAAAAAAAAAAAAAAAACAGGAAAAGGATTTAACGTTATGCTATATAGGTAATGTGTATTACATTATTGTAGTGTTGTGTGTTACCCTGATGGTGTTTTGTGTTTGTGTGTATGACCCTGTGCACCATCTATCTGGTCATGTTTTATGAACAAGTCACTTATGATGAACTCTGATTCATCATGTGGCTTTCTATTGTGCCAACTGGATTATTTTGGTGGCTTTCAGTACGCTTTAAGATAAAAATGCAGATTTTGGTAGTTAAAGTAGGTATATTAACATTATATCACTTCTTGAAATCTACAGTTATAAGTTGTAAAATATACAAGCATCCTGTAAAACTGGAAACATTGTCACAGTTTGTTATGGTGAATTTGTGGCAACCATTTCTGCCAGTATTTTTTTATTTATTTTTGCTTTTTATAAATTTAACAAGATATATTTACAATGGATATTTTTACTGGGAAAAAAAAAAACTTATTAAGAACAGTTTTTTTGCAGTGTAGTTTGGATTATCTCTGTAATAGTGGACTGTTTAAGCACATTAGTTCTCAGAATATGATGTTACAACAGGCATTATAATGGGTTCTTGGCTCATGTCAGTTGTATGCAGAATTTGAAGAGCCTAATGTCAGTCTTATGACAGCTCTCTGCAGTCTTCATGACTGAGCAGGAAGATATATCGCCGGGCATCATGTTTCTCTGGAGACCCAGCTTTAATTCCGAGCGGCGGGGTTACCGGGGAAACAGTTTTAACCTTCATGCTGTCTGCATCTCCACCGCACCTAAATGTCATCCCATCCAGCCCTGCTCTGTTCAAATACTCCTCTTTTCACACATTCACTCCATCCCAGACACCTTATCTCTGTGTGTACCTCCCTCTCTTTCTCTCTATCTACACCAAACACTCCTTCCACTTTTATTCAGCCTCCTCTTTTTCTCTATTTATCACTTGTGCTCCCTTTTACTCTCTAAGTCTATAATAGTACCATGTTTTTTTTGGATGTTGTACCATGGCAGTTCTGTGGCCACGATGATAATACAGTGTTACAGAATCATTTGGAGCAGTGATTCTCAACCATTTTGACTCAAAGGGCCTTATTGTCCAACACAATATTTTAAAGGCCCCTCTCCATATACGCCAATATATTTCCTGTATTTTTCTGTGGTTTTTCATTGACATAACATGGTTAATTAATTTAATATATTAAATTAACCATGATTAATTTCTGTGATTTTGGAAGTTATGTTCTATATGTTTTTCAATAAAACTATTGAAAGAAAATAAAAAGAAAAGTGATTTCAGTTTACATTTTTTTTTTTTTTTTTTGGATTCGAGATTTTTTAATATATTAATAATAATTTATTATTTAAATACTTTTAAGCCATCCTACAGCCCCCTGGTTGAGAACCACTGCTATGGAGTTCTATGTAAAAATCATGACATATTAATATGATAATCATACATGACCATATACAAACCCGATTCCAAAAAAGTTGGGACACTGTACAAATTGTGAATAAAAAAGGAATGCAATGATGTGGACGTTTCAAATTTCAATATTTTATTCAGAATACAACATAGATGACATATCAAATGTTTAAACTGAGAAAATGTATCATTTTAAGGAAAAAATAAGTTGATTTTAAATTGCATGGCATCAGCACATCTCAAAAAAGTTGGGACAAGGCCATGTTTACCACTGTGTGGCATCCCCTCTTCTTTTTATAACAGTCTGCAAACGTCTGGGGACTGAGGAGACAAGTTGCTCAAGTTTAGGAATAGGAATGTTGTCCTATTCTTGTCTAATACAGTCTTCTAGTTGCTCAACTGTCTTAGGTCTTCTTTGTCGCATTTTCTTTATGATGCGCCAAATGTTTTCTATGGGTGAAAGATCTGGACTGCAGACTGGCCATTTTTCTATGCAGCCATGATGTTGTAATTGATGCAGTATGTGGTCTGGCATTGTCATGTTGGAAAATGCAAGGTCTTCCCTGAAAGAGACGATGTCTGGATGGGAGCATATGTTGTTCTAGAACTTGGATATACCTTTCAGCATTGATGGTGCCTTTCCAGATGTGTAAGCTGCCCATGCGACACGCACTCATGCAACCCCATACCATCAGAGATGCAGGCTTCTGAACTGAGCGCTGATAACAACTTGGGTTGTCCTCGTCCTCTTTAGTCCGGATGACATGGCGTCCCAGTTTTCCAAAAAGAACTTCAAATTTTGATTCGTCTGACCACAATACAGTTTTCCACTTTGCCATAGTCCATTTTAAATGAGCCTTGGCCCAGAGAAAACACCTGCACTTCTGGATCATGTTTAGATGTGGCTTCTTTTTTGACCTATACAGTTTTAGCTGGCAACGGCGAATGGCATGGTGGATTGTGTTCACCGACAATGTTTTCTGGAAGTATTCCTGAGCCCATGTTGTGATTTCCATTACAGTAGCATTCCTGTATGTGATGCAGGGCCCGAAGATCACGGGCATCCAGTATGGTTTTCCGGCCTTGACCCTTACGCACAGAGATGGTTCCAGATTCTCTGAATCTTTGGATGATATTATGCACTGTAGATGATGATAACTTCAAACTCTTTGCAATTTTTCTCTGAGAAACTCCTTTCTGATATTGCTCCACTATTTTTCGCCACAGCTTTAGGGGAATTGGTGATCCTCTGACCATCTTGACTTCTGAGAGACACTCCCACTCTGAGAGGCTCTTTTTATACCCAGTCATGTTGCCAATTGACGTAATAAGTTGCAAATTGGTCCTCCAGCTGTTCCTTATATGTACATTTAACTTTTCCGGCCTCTTATTGCTACCTGTCCCAACTTTTTTGGAATGTGTAGCTCTCATGAAATCCAAAATGAGCCAATATTTGGCATGACATTTCAAAATGTCTCACTTTCAACATTTGATATGTTATCTATATTCTATTGTGAATAAAATATTAGTTTATGAGATTTGTAAATTATTGCATTCCTTTTTTATTCACAATTTGTACAGTGTCCCAACTTTTTTGGAATCGGGTTTGTACATTTTCCCACAGAGGCTGCGTCATGTTGTCTCTCTGCCCTCTCTGGCAATGAATTTGCAGGCAGCTTTTGTGCACAAAGGTACCTCCTGAAACTAATTTCAGACAGGCAGCATAACGGTCTAATGATCTACTACAAAACAGAGAGAGCTTTGGAGATACCAAAGCGAATATCTAATTACTACAATTCTAATTTCTCGCTTAAATTTTTAAGCTCAACTGTCACTGCATTGAGCACACAGGATTGTGGGATATTATAGACAGTGAAGGATAAATCAATGCTGCCTTCAAAAATTGATCAGATGAAGGTATCTCAGTAGACAGGATGTGACATGATCATAGGACTCGGACGTGCCTTGTCACCTTCCTACCTCCATATGCTGCATGCAGAAGCAGCATTCTTCAGCTTTCAGATGCAGTTAGAGTTTAGTTCCAATCGTGCCTCAAACTATCAGTAAAACCTTATAACTCTATTGTGAATGAAGTGCTGCATGCAGTTTGGACATCTCTGCTTGTTTGCAATGCAAGGGTAAATAAAGAACTGGTTCTTTGTATAAGTACAGCGTTTTCTTTATTCAAGAAACACTATATATATATATATAAGCAATAAGGTATGAGAAGCTGTGCTGTATCGTGAATAGGTCACGGCTGAAGGGCGTTGTTAGGAGTGCCTGCAACCCCTTCTGCCGTGACGTATTCATGATACAGCACAGCCTCTCGTACCTTATTGCTATATACAGGTGCTGGTCATATAATTAGAATATAATCAAAAAGTTTATTTATTTCACTAATTACATTCAAAAAGTGAAACTTGTATATTATATTCATTCATTACACACAGACTGATATATTTCAAATGTTTATTTCTTTTAATTTTGATGATTATAACTGACAACTAAGGAAAGGTTCAATATTGAAGACACCTGGTGCCACACTCTAATCAGCTAATTAACTCAAAACACCTGCAAAGGCCTTTAAATGGTCTCTCAGTCTAGTTCTGTAGGCTACACAATCATGGGGAAGCCTACTGACTTGACAGTTGTCCAAAAGACGACCATTGACACCTTGCACAAGGAGGGCAAGACACAAAAGGTCATTGCAAAAGAGGCTGGCTGTTCACAGAGCTCTGTGTCCAAGCACATTAATAGAGAGGCGAAGGGAAGGAAAAGATGTGATAGAAAAAAGTGTACAAACAATAGGGATAACCGCACCCTGGAGCGGATTGTGAAACAAAACCCATTCAAAAATGTGGGGGAGATTCACAAAGAGTGGACTGCAGCTGGAGTCAGTGCTTCAAGAACCACTACGCACAGACGTATGCAAGACATGGGTTTCAGCTGTCGCATTCCTTGTGTCAAGCCACTCTTGAACAACAGACAGTATCTCGCCTGGGCTAAAGACAAAAAGGACTGGACCGCTGCTGAGTGGTCCAAAGTTATGTTCTCTGATGAAAGTAAATTTAGCATTTCCTCTGGAAATCAGGGTCCCAGAGTCTGGAGGAAGAGAGGAGAGGCACACAATCCACGTTGCTTGAGGTCCAGTGTAAAGTTTCCACAGTCAGTGATGGTTTGGGGTGCAATGTCATCTGCTGGTGTTGGTCCAATGTGTTTTCTGACGTCCAAGGTCAACGCAGCCGTATACCAGGAAGTTTTAGAGCACTTCATGCTTCTTGCTGCTGACCAACTTTATGGAGATGCAGATTTCATTTTCCAACAGGACTTGGCACCTGCACATAGTGCCAAAGCTACCCTTACCTGGTTTAAGGACCATAGTATCCCTGTTCTTAATTGGCCAGCAAACTCGCCTGACCTTAACCTCATAGAAAATCTATGGGGTATTGTGAAGAGGAAGATGCGATATGCCAGACCCAACAATGCAGAAGAGCTGAAGGCCACTATCAGAGCAACCTGGGCTCTTATAACACCTGAGCAGTGCCACAGACTGATCGACTCCATGCCACGCCGCATTGCTGCAGTAATTCAGGCAAAAGGAGCCCCAACTAAGTATTGAGTGCTGTACATGCTCATACTTTTCATGTTCATACTTTTCAGTTGGCCAAGATTTCTAAAAATCCTTTCTTTGTATTGGTCGTAAGTAATCTAATTTTCTGAGATACTGAATTTGGGATTTTCCTTAGTTGTCAGTTATAATCATCAAAATTAAAAGAAATAAACATTTGAAATATATCAGTCTGTGTGTAATGAATGAATATAATATACAAGTTTCACTTTTTGAATTAGTGAAATAAATAAACTTTTTGATGATATTCTAATTATATGACCAGCATCTGTATATACGGTTACCACACAATACAAATATTAAAGGCAAAAATATGTATCAATGCATCTTTCATGAAGTTCACTAAAAGCCTTCCTTCCGCCAGAAAAAAATATAGTTCCTGACCGTGAAATTACATGATTACGCCATTAGATGGCGGCAAAGACTGTCTTTATGAGT